>CM061747.1:124534799-125134799 GCA_030979885.1 Lolium multiflorum | reverse complement strand
ACTTGTGGCGTCATCTTCAATCCTCAAGTGCTTGCTGCCATCTCCTCCATGCGTGATCATGCTCCAATGCTTGTCCTCCTCATCCATGCTAGGTCCATCATTCCTAAGAGTAACAAACATATCTGATTTAGGCAGCATCATATTCTCATGTATATGAGGAATAGTTCCAAGAAACGAAAGTACCTGATAGTTAAGTTGTTTGGCATGAGCTCGAGTGATTGGTCCTTGTATTTGTGTGGCTGTAGGTACAACGGTTGTATCAATAGATGGGATGTCCTCATCATGCCCCCCTTCTTGAATTGAAGTCGTCCTCGACGCAAGCTCATCTTCTTCACCAAAATAAGGCTTCAAATCTGCAATGTTAAATGTAGGACTTACCGGACCCAATTCTGCAGGAAGCTCAAGTTTATATGCATTATCATTTATTTTCTCTAGCACCTTAAAAGAACCAGCGGCACGAGGCATTAACTTAGACTTGCGCAATGCAGGAAAACGATCTTTGCGCAAATGTAACCAAACAAGATCACCAACATCAAACACAACATGCTTTCTTCCTCTATCCCCAGCAATTTTATACTTAGCATTCATGCGTTCTATGTTGTCTTTAGTAGTCTCATGCAATTTTAATATCAATTCAGCACGTTGTGTAGCATCCAAATCATTTTGCACCGAAGATGGTAAAGGCAATAAATCAATAGGTGCACGTGGAACAAAACCATACACAATCTCAAAAGGGCACATCTTAGTGGTAGAATGCAGCGAACGATTGTAAGCAAATTCAATATGAGGTAAACACTCTTCCCACAATTTTAAGTTCTTCTTCAAAACAGCCCGCAACATAGTAGATAATGTTCTATTTACTACTTTAGTTTGTCCATCAGTTTGGGGATGACATGTAGTACTAAACAGCAATTTAGTCCCCAACTTAGCCCATAAACATCTCCAAAAGTGGCTAAGAAATTTAGTATCACGATCAGAAACAATAGTATTTGGCACACCATGTAAACGCACAATTTCGCGAAAGAACAAATCAGCAACATGTGTAGCATCATCAGTTTTGTGACATGGAATAAAGTGTGCCATCTTAGAAAACCTATCCACAACAACAAAGATACTATCCCTCCCCTTCTGTGTACGAGGCAAACCCAAAACGAAATCCATAGAAATATCCTCCCAAGGTACACTAGGAACAGGAAGAGGCATATATAAACCATGTGGATTAAGTCGAGACTTAGCTTTTTGACATGTAGTGCAGCGTGCCACAAATCTCTCAACATCTCGACGCATACGTGGCCAAAAGAAGTGTGCAGCAAGTACATCCTCCGTCTTCTTCACACCAAAGTGACCCATCAATCCTCCTCCATGCGCCTCCTGCAACAACAAAAGACGAACGGAACTATCCGGGATGCATAGCTTGTTAGCACGGAACACAAATCCATCATTGAGGACGAATTTGTTCCATGTTCTACCATCTTTACAATTCAGCAACACATCTTTAAAATCAGCATCATGCAAGTATTGTTCCTTTATGGTTTCTAATCCAAAAATCTTGAAGTCAAGTTGAGATAGCATAGTATAACGGCGCGACAAAGCATCAACAATAACATTATCTTTACCCTTTTTGTGTTTGATAACATAAGGAAAAGACTCAATAAACTCAACCCACTTTGCATGGCGGCGATTCAACTTAGCTTGACTACGAATATGCTTCAAAGATTCATGATCAGAATGTATAACAAATTCTTTAGGCCATAAATAATGTTGCCAAGTTTCTAATGTCCGAACCAGCGCATATAATTCTTTATCATAAGTAGAATAGTTCAGACTAGGCCCACTCAATTTCTCACTAAAATATGCAACAGGTTTGCCCTCTTGTAATAACACACCTCCTAAACCAATTCCACTAGCATCACATTCAAGCTCAAAAGTCTTATTGAAATCAGGAAGTTGGAGTAATGGAGCATGTGTTAACTTATCTTTCAGTAACATGAAGGCGTCTTGTTGTGCATCGCCCCACACAAAGGGCACATCCTTCTTTGTAAGCTCATTCAGCGCGCAGCAATGGATCCAAAATCTTTCACAAAGCGCCTATAGAAACCAGCGAGGCCAAGAAAACTCCTCACTTGTGTGACCGTCTTTGGCTGCGGCCAACTCTCAATTGCCTCAATCTTGGCTGGATCAACTTCAATTCCCTGCGCAGTAACAACATAGCCAAGAAACGCAACTCGATTGGTGCAAAAGGTGCACTTCTCAAGATTACCATACAAACGTGCATCACGTAAAGCATTGAAAACAACACGTAAATGATCCAAATGTTCCTCCAAAGATTTGCTATAAATCAGAATATCATCAAAGTATACCACCACAAAACGTCCAATAAAAGCACGTAAAACTTCGTTCATCAGTCTCATGAAAGTACTAGGTGCATTAGTTAAACCAAAAGACATTACTAACCACTCATATAAACCGAACTTAGTTTTAAACGCTGTTTTCCATTCATCTCCTAATTGCATACGAATCTGGTGGTAACCACTACGCAAATCAACTTTAGAGAACATAATAGAACCACTCAATTCATCAAGCATATCATCTAAACGAGGTATAGGATGACGGTAACGAATGGTAATATTATTAATAGATCTACAATCAGTACACATGCGTGAAGAACCATCCTTCTTAGGTACCAAGATAATAGGAACAGCACATGGGCTAAGAGACTCACGAATGTAACCTTTATCTTGGAGAACCTGAATTTGTCGCTGAATCTCTTTGGTCTCTTCAGGATTGGTACGATATGGCGCACGGTTGGGCAGCGAAGCACCTGGAATCAAGTCAATCTGGTGTTCTATCCCACGGATAGGTGGTAGTCCAGGTGGTACATCTTGTGGAAACACATCAATGAACTCCTGCAAAAGGTTAGCAACCGCAGGTGGCAAAGAAGGAGGCATATCCTCAAATGAAAACAGAACTTCTTTGCAAACAATAGCATAGCATTGAGTAGTGTGCACATCAAGTTCAGCAATATCAGATTTGCTAGCAAGCAAACAAGGATTTTTCAAACGAATTTCAGTAGCATGGTTTGAATCAGATTTAGTATTAATCTTATGTGGCACAAAATCTGCAGCAACAATCTGATTCTCACTCTTATGTTTCTCCTCGTTTTTACTCTACTAGCTCTAGCAAGATCATCTTTTAGTATTTGTTCAGGAGTCATAGGTTTGAGACCAATTTTCTTTCCATCATGCATAAGAGAATACTGATTAGTTTTACCATTATGAACAGATTCTCTATCAAATTGCCAAGGCCTACCAAGTAACAAAGAACAAGCTTGCATAGACACAACATCACAATCCACAAAATCAGAATATGTACCAATAGTAAAATGCACACGTGTAGTTCTTGTTACCTTGAGCTTCCGAGAGCTCTCAAACCATTGAATGTAGTATGGATGAGTGCGCTGTCTTGTAGGGAGAGAAAGCTTCTCCACCATGTCAACGCTAGCCAGATTATTGCAGCTCCCTCCATCAATGATGATCCTTATAGCTCGTTCTTTGACAACGCCTCTTGTTTGGAACAGATTGTGGCGTTGATCATGCTCAGCTTTGCTCAATTGCACGCTCAACACACGCTGTGCAACTAAGCTCCTGTACTGATCAGCAGTGTCAGCTTCCATTACCTCCATCTCTCTCTCAGAATCAGAATTGGCACCATCACGTGCAGCAATAAGGGCCAATGTATCTTCATCAAAGTCACTTGCAGAATCATATTCGCCATCTTCACGCACCAACATCACACGCTTGGTTCTGCATTCTCTCTCTATGTGTCCAAAACCCAAGCATTTGCGACATTGTATGTCGCGCGTCTTCCCCGTGGAGGCCATCGAAGATGAACTCCGAGGAGGACCAGCAGATGGTGGTGAAGTAGCAGCCGGTGGTGCTCGTGATGCAGGCGCGGTGTACTTGGAGGTAGAAGGTGCTGGTGTAGCCCCACGAGATTGTGGCGCTGATTGTCGCGTAGTCCATGACGATGTACGACCTGCAGAAACATTAGCTTTTCTCCATGGTGGTTGACGATCCTGCACTTCACGTTCAGCTTTGCAAGCAAGATGAAACAAGCGAGTAATAGTGTTGTACTCCTTATAATCTAAAATATGCTGAATCTCTTTATTCAAACCACCAAAGAAACGTGCAAGCATAGCCTCATTATCCTCTACAATACCACAACGAATCATGCCAGTTTGCAATTCTTGATAATAGTCTTCTACAGAATTTTTTCCTTGTTCTAAGCGAGACAATTTCTTTAGCAAATCACGTTGATAATGTGGAGGAACAAAACGAGTACGCATAGCAAGTTTTAAACCAACCCAAGTAGTAGGAATATTAGCATGGTGTACTCTACAATGCTCAGACCACCAAATAGATGCAAAATCTGTGAACTCACAAGTAGCAGCACTAACACGCAAATGATCAGGATAGCGTAAACATGCAAAGCGTTGCTCTACTTCCAATTCCCATGTAAGATATGCATCAGGATTATATCTACCCTCAAATGGCGGAATATTCAATTTAAGTTTAGCAACATGATCATCGTCACGTACCGGCCGTGGAGGTGGGCGAGCGTTGCGGTTCAGTTGTCGTGGACGACCAGGTGCAGGTTGTTGGACCTCCTCGTCATCCAGCACGTTCTCATCTACATGCTCGTCCTCGTTCCCTCCATAATCCTCGTATCCTTCATCAGAAGGCGCGTCAGGTGCGGCGTGTGGTGACCCAGCATACCACTGCATGGTGTAGTATACAAGTCTGACATAACACCAATGAAACACCGTTCCACTAGTATTACATCGCTCAGAGTGGTACAACAGAAACATATGCGGGTCCAAGGCATGTCTATAGAATTACACACAGACTAGAAGATCAGCACAGCCTCCTACTTTACAATGAGGTAAATCTGCAAATAAACTCCAGAAGAACGACTCGTAGTCTAATCCTATCACGAACTCTATATATAGAGTATTTAACTAGCTAAGTAGGCTAAGAATAGATTCTAGCTAAATAGGAGCTAGGTTTAGGAAGCTAGTTCCCTTCTATTGCTGATCTACGTTTTCTCCTTGTTGGACGTGGTATTTGACTCCTCTGACAGGGTCCTGTCTCTTGAAGTAGTTGTTGGCTCCTCGGTCTTCGAGTTGCACCGTAGATCCTCCTTTGATGCCTTCATATCTAAGCAGGGGATTTAAGAGTGGTATGAGTACGAGCGTACTCAACAAGTTCATTATAGGAAAGAGGTGTTTAATGCACTAGCTATAGCCATAGACCAGAAAGTCATAGGCAATGCAAGTTTTTGTAAACATTTCTTCAAAAGGTTGCTTTTATTCTGAAGAGCTATGTCCGTCAGCCTTCACCGGTTGACTAGAACTTCATGGAGTTCCTTTCCGGCGCGTTCGCAGTTCCATATCCCGGAACAGGGAGTGACTGGTCACGATTCGTTACACTCTGCAGAGGTGTGTTGCTTTACCCATAAGAGATCTTAACCTTGGTGCCAACCGAGTCATGTTCTCGTCCACACTTCCTTTGGTGTGAGGCCCGGTATAAGGTCCTAGTCAATCATGTTCCTCCGCTACCTCGAACACCCACCCGTTGTTGCATGCCCCGACCCTGGGTCCACGCCGGTCCCATTATTCCTGTAGATTTCAAGGTGGACCCCGACCACGACATCAGTGCTGGGCTCTACCATACACTCCTACGCCGGTAGCTGCAACCCATCCTAGACCGCAATACCGTGGGGACTTAGGACTCCCCAGCCTCACCGCTTGCTCCTTCGGGCGACAAGTGTACTACGGACTATGCCGTGGGGACTTAGGACTCCCCAGCCTCACCAGCTTGCCCCCTTGGATCACAAGTGTACTACGGTAAAGCGCATCCGTTGATGAACGAGAGGTGGAAACACTTTTGACTACTCCGTCCCATTCCAGATCTTATGGTTAACACGGTTATTACGGCACAAGAATCACTGGACGACATTTGTTGTTTAATCCTAGATGGATATCAACCCGTGCAATGGAACCTCCACCATATCAACACATACCATGGTTCCATTGCCCACCACATAGTCATATTCATAGTTATGAAAATAGTATTTTTGATTTTTATGCAAGAGTGATAAGTATAGTACTTTGCAAGTAATTTGGTAAAAATACTCAAATGACATGAGCAGCGATGAACTTGCCTTTCTTGACTGCAAGATTATGCTCAAGGTCTTCGATACGCAATAACTCCAAATTCTGAAATAGCATCATCGTCCGGTAAGGACGATGTTTAAAAGATTGGTAAGGATGCAATAATGCATAAGTATGAGATGCAATAGCTCTAATCGTGACCTAACCCCGATGATTTAGGATTAGTGAGTTGTAATGATTTGTTTAGGGTGTGTTGTACTTTTAGAGTGATTCACAAACAAGGTTCTTATTCAGGTGTGATTACTTGGTATCATAAACAGGTTATATAATACAGCATAATAATCAATTGAGCACACAAGGAATTATAAATGGGCATAAGGTTCATATGTAAAGAACAGTTGTCAGTTTTAGTGCTATATGGCATGGTTAATGATTACTTATTATATTCTTCAAAAGAATTACTTTTGAAGAACATGTTCTTTAATAAAGAACAAGTATGACAATTGGTTTTGTGTGTTCTATGGTTTCCTATAGTTTCAATTGGTCTCTGAAGTAAGTATTAGATGGATCACAACAATGTTGGATTCATTGACATCTAGGGTTGGTAAGGTTGAGTTAAGCCTAGGCATCCTAAGCAATTATTTATACAGGGCTGCTATCAAAGTTGGTTCATCTTGCTGGTGATAGCTAGCTAGGGTTTATAGGTCCTATAAGGCAGGGTTGATGATGATTCTTTATTTACTTCAAAAGAATAACTTTTGAAGAACATACTTCTTAAATAATAAGAAGTATATCAATTAGAGTTGAGGTTGTCTAAAGTTTCTTATTGGATCTATTAAATAAGGAATGGTTGATTCCTAAATAGGATGGCTTATGAGTATCTAACACTAATAGGGTTTAGTGTGTATGGGATATGATGTCAACACTAGCATAGTTGCCATAAGGATTCCTCACAATGGTGTGATGCTAATTATGGATATTTAAGGATGGTGGTCTAGAGAATAGGAACTAGGGTTTTATACTTGGTTGATCCTACTAAATCAACAAGTTTTATTTAGATGAGAACATAGCATAGCAATTAACTAGTGATAGGGTTCTTACATTTTATGTGGTCATGACAATTATTTAGTTGCTATCATGGTTCTATGTTTGAAAGAAAATATCATGATCAGATGATCCAACCTAGGGTTTAGGTTAGAAGTAAATTTAGGTTCACAAGAATTAGTGGAGCTAAAGTTCCTAAATGGAATTAGGGTTTTAGGGTTTTCACATGAAGTGGTAAGGTTGTAATTTTATTCAATAAGGAATTAGGGTTTTCTAATCCACCATATAGTTATTAAGGTAATAACTTTATTAATAAGTTGAAGTTATTAATAACTTTGAAATAAAAATAATATTGGATTTGGCATTTTATTATTTTAGAGGAATTTAATAATTAAGATAATTATTAATGAGGGTTTAAATCCTTGTAATAAGGATTTAATGAAATAACAAATAAAGAAAATTAGTTTTAAAATTTTCTTTCATTTCTAATTGGTTTTTATTTAATTTAGAAAGTTATCCTAATTATTGAATTTTTAATTCAATTAAGAATAAGAGAAATGCTTAAATAACAATTATTAAACAATTAAATTTTTATTAAAAATAAAAATTTCATATTATATTTTTATTGGATAGAGTTTATTTTTATAAGAATTATGATATCTCATTTATATTTTTCTGAGTGATAATGAATTTTATATAAATTGGTAAAGTTGCAGTAATTGTTGGATTTAAATTTTAAAAGGAAATTACTAAAGTTACCCGGTTGGCACACCCACACAGTCACTGACTGGTGGGGTTAGTCCACGTCATCAGCCACGGTGGCGCGACGTGGCAACCATGGCCTTCACCGGCGGCAGTGGCGATGGCCGCCGGCGGTACAGGTTTCCCGCGGATGCGCGCGTGCGCCGGCTCGACTCAGGGCGACGCGCTGAACCAGAAGGTAGCGGCGCCCCCTCGAAAAGGTCGCCGGAGTTGCTCCGGCGAGGTCCGACTGCGGCGGCGGATGATGGCTCACGGCGGCACGGAGCTACGATGATTTCTAAGATGCAAAAATAGGTTGTGAGACGCGGCTGCTCACCCTGGTTCTTCCAAGATGGTCACCGGAGTGAATCGTGGACGGAGACGAGCTCAACCTCACCGATTCCGGCGATGAACTGCGGGAGGAAACCGCCGAATTCGCCCGACTCAGGCTTCCCGGCAAGCGCGCGTTGGTGGGGAGGTATGTGGAGACGAGGCGGAGCTCTAGGGCTTCACGGCGGTGCTTGGGGTGGCCCCTATCGGCGGCGAGGGTCGACGGCCGAGCTAGCTAGGGTTTCGGGCATGGGGAAATTGAGCAGAGGAGGGAAGAATCCGAAGCTCCTGGTCGTCGCTGGGCTTTTATATGGCGCCAATATGCGCCTCGTCACGCCTTCGATCGAGGAGAGGTCGCCAGCGAGTCGATGAAGAGGAGCACGTCTTCGTGCTGGCGCCCATGCGAAGGAAGGAGATGAGGATGACCTCCTCCCGTTGAGTTTTTAGTGAAGGGGTAGGTTGGGTTGGTAAGTGGCTGCTGGTGGGCTTTGGCTTGGGCCAGTGCTGGGCTGTGGTGCTGGACTGCTGCTGGGCTGGGATGGCCCGATAGGTAAGCCTCCTCTCTTTCTTATTTTCATTTCTGTTTTCTTTTTCTATTTTGAATTCAATTTTTGAATGCTTTTCTATGTTGCAGGTGTTTCTTATTTAAATAATACAAGGAATAGCCCAAGATTCTACAAACACTTTGGTAATGTATTAGAAAATTTAATATGGGTTCCATAACATTGGTTTGATTGTTATTATTGGGATTTGGATTCAATATCCATTTGGGCATGAATTTGAATATCATCTCAAGCATATTCAAATTATTTTCCAATGATATTTTTCTCACTTAGTGATATGTAGGTTTTATTTGGTATTACTTTGCAAGAAACAATTTCATGGTAATATTTATTACTGGATTGCAAATAAGAAGATGGCTTTAATGGCATGCTTTCATGTATTAAAATGTGTCTATGGATTTGACCTCTTATTTGGGAATGTGATCATTTGTACATAATTTTATGTGAGCACTTGCTTGTGAAGGTTTTGTAGATTTGATAATATCCATACTTCAAAGGTGGCACTAGGATTATATTTAATAACACCTTGAATTACTTAGAGTAGGTATCACTCTCATCATGGTTTGGTTTTGATTCTAATGATAAGTGGTTGATTACCACTTATGGTTTTAATTATTAAATATAGCACAAGGTTAATCTTTGGTTCATAATTGAAACCAAGATATAGTTTGTGAGCAATTTCTAAGGTTCTAATGTGATTCACCTAATGGCAATTGATTTGAATCTCATCTATGGCCTGGTTTGTATTATGATTACCATAGTGCTACATAAACTAGGGTTGAGGTTTAATTATTGGTTATGAGATGGGATGACACCATATTGCATGTGCTAGGGTTAATCTCCCCTAACCAAGATAATATGGTTACTTTCTTAATTGCTTCTGTGCTTATTTACTTACTAAGGATTTGAGAATTGGTTTTTATCTTCTACCAATTAACTACAATTATTATCCTTAATTTATCATTAAGTTAACTATATTGATTATAGTTCTTTTTATAGTTAACTCTGGTCATATGATTGGATGATTTCTCACCATTTAAGTATGGATTTTTATTCTAAGGTTTTGCTTATGTTCCTTAGGTGAAGAATAAGTGAAATGTATATGTGGTAGAATTCTACTTGTGATCACCAAGTGGTTCACAAGTTAAAGTTAGGATACAAGCCTAGGGTTGCTTACTATTGATCTCCCTATAATTTCATGTGGTGAATGATACTTATCCTATTAAGATTTAACTCATCCTTACATACCTCCAGAGCATGATCATGGATTAGGCATGATCAACTTATTCTTAATATCTCTACCTCAAGTTCTTAGGGTTTATGATCATCACTCAATTTATAATGATCAAAGTTGGGTTTCCTAATTTATCTCCCAAGAATTAGGTTTCTCACTCCCAAGATTAAGTATTGTCTTGATCAACTAAGTATAGTACTTCTAATTTTACCTTCTTGAATGGGACTACTATGGTTGCCTCTATTGTTTATATCCCAGGAGAATGCCTGAGATAATCTGTTAGAGTTCTTTCCAGGGAATGATTATATAATCATTCAGATATATGGATTAGTTCTCCCTTTCAATTCCAAGTGTTGCCTCACTAACTTGAGTGTAACACCATAACTTGAGCTCCCTCATAAATGAATAGTTATTCTAGGGTTTATGGTGTATTCACAATATCTCAATAGGTATCTAGTCTAAAACTCCACTTGGCTATCTTAATTGGTTGAATTGATCTCCTCCTTACTTTATCAATTCATGGGTATGGTTTTATTCCATGTGATATTAGGTTATCACACCACTCCAAGGGAAATGGTTTTCAACCAAATACTTTAGTTCAAGGGTTGTGCTTTATTCTTAAATAGGTAAAGCTTGAATTGATATGAATGGTCTCTCCCATTTGGGAATGACTTGAATAATACTCTAGGGTTTCCTCTTGAAAGTGATGTTATGATCATATGGATATTTATCTCCAAGGTTTGTCATTGCTTCTCTACTAATTATAATAGAACTCTCACTTCTCTAGGTTTGATGCATATTGGATTGAAATAGGGAAAAATATATATTTCTAGAGTTGATCTTCTTGTTATGTTTCCAAGATTAAAGTAGAATGGATATCATCGGGTTTAGGAGCATGGATTAGTTTAAGACATGGAGAAGATAAATGAAGAATAGTTTCTCCAATTATTGTGACTTGATTTCTAATTAAATGGATGTTCATATGTTAGGGCAAGGAATATCATGTTGTGATCTTTAATAAGATCAAGTAGTTGATCCTTGATTAATAAGTTCTTGTGTTGATTTTAATTCCATTTGATCTAACCCTTGAGATCAAATCATCTCTACCCAAAACAAGGTTTTAACAAAGTCACTTTGAGGTTTATAGCGCTTGACTTGATGAGTTACTTCAATTCCACCAAGATCAAGTGAAACTTCAGTTACTGTGACTGTTTTACTTTAAAGCGAAAATTCCCCGATTTTCTATGCATGAATGCAATGCACACATCTGTTTCCTCTATTTTTTGTAACCCCAATACCTAGGATATTACAGTCTCTACCCCTTAAACTAAACTTCGTCCTCGAAGTTTGAACTCTCTCACGTTTCCGGAGTGTGAATCTGACTTGTGCAGACTACGACTTTTCTCGAACTCCGTATTGATCTTACTGGATATAATTGAATATATCCCTTGTCCAGATTCTTCATGGAATCCATTATGGTTTGTCTCTGAACACTAGTTTCTTACTCCAGTTTTATGATTTCTTCCTGGTATCTAATATTACCTGTCTCTGAGCCATGGCTTCTAAGTTAATTATTTGATTTCTTTCAACTCTATAAGCTTGTTTCCTGTCTCATTGAAGATTCAATGATGGGAATTCTTCTGGTGCTGCTGGTCTTAACTGAAGACTAATTTAATAACAACTCCTAATTGGTAAACAGGTCTTTGTTTTCCCTTACTACCAAAAGTGCAATAATGGTACTTGGTAAGGTACTGACCATGGAAATGGTCTTGAGTATTTATTTCCCTAAGAATGGATTAGACTCATTTAGTCTATCCAATCATGGATTATAGTTGATACCTCTAACTATTTTGGTTCCTTTAGGTTCCATGAAAGGAATCTTTCAAATGGACTTTAGTTTTGGTATGGTCAATCTCCTTCGGTCTTTGGCCTTCATGAGCTGTATTTGGTGTACGGTATTTTCTTCGTCCAACTTCTTTATGATTGACTTACTTGAGCTTTCGTACTTCTGAGTAAATACTACTCACGTTCTCAAGTTATAGTCCACTTCTTACTTCCTCGAGGTATAAACCTCGGCTTCTGGTCTGACATCCTTCTGAAAGTGGTGTTCATTAATCTTATGAAAATAAGATCGAACTTCCCCTCAGTTCAGACTTTCTTCTTCTATTTTACTCAAAGTATTGAGTCATTGTACATCTAACTCAATCTTTACTCTACCCCTTAGAGTTTTCTTATGGTCTTCAACTCCTATTCTTCCAACCATTGGACTTATGGTTAGAATATTGGTCTAGGTCTAGTTTATGGTTTGTACTCTTCTAAGGTTTCACGAAGAATCTTTGTGGTGTATCCACACAATTGTGGACATCCAACATAAATCATTCGACTAAATGATTATAGGTTATAGTTATATGGCTGACAAAATTTTATTTATTTATAACTTCTTGGTACGAATAATCCAATTATGGACTACTTGATACCAATTGTGGCTATTTGTTATCTAAAAGTGGACTCTATTTAGATTTTTTTACCAATTGGTCGGGACACCTTCTACTTTATCTTGCAATATTAATCCTATGCCAAATGTGATCTTCTGATACCAATTGTGGTCTTCTTATATTTGCTCTGGTTTCATAGGTCATCTTCCTTTTTCGAGGATTTATTTTTGCAAGTAAACCACTAGCTGACACTATGAGTATAGTATCTTAAGTGATTTCTCATGCATTCCCTCTTCTATATTAATTATGGATCAGCTTCAGCTTCACCATAATCACCAGATTTCTCACCTTCATGCTTCTTCCGTACTAAAGTACTCCTCTGTTGAGGCAAAGCATGAGTTTTGGTTGGTACTTCCTTCAAAGTATTGTGGTTACTTTCCACAATTTTGCTTCCTTCTTTTGATGAACTTTCATCTTGTCTTCGGAATCTTCCAGAATTCGTCGCTTCCTCACACGAATACTATTACCCTCTAGATCTATAGCATCAAGTAAGAACTTGATATTGCAACATGCATTTGCATATCAAAGTCAAACTTCATGTATGGATCTAGTCAAACAATAAAAATCCAATAAAATCCAAGAAGATTCAGCTTTGTGCATATAATACACATCATCATAAGCCTGAATATAATAGTTGAGTAAGACATCTCTAAATATCAGGCTAAGATGTGTAGTATATAACACCACATAAGATAGGTTTATATCGTGATACTTAGCACGAGTATGTGGATTTCTACTATTTGTCTCAACATTTACCCAAATTGCACATTTGCAAGGAGATAAACTTGAAACAGAATGGCCTGGAATAGTTGAAGTTAACCTAGTTTTCTTTGGAAGTACTAACAAAATAGTATACCATATATATGTGCTATTGAGGACTAATTCCTATGATACAATTAGTTCTGATCTGCCTACTCTGAATACCTATTTATTAGGATATAGCTTCTATACTTCCAAGTGTTTCTATTCTTAGACTATGGTCGCGATGTGCTTGGCACACTTCCCGTGGTTTTGAAACACAATTCTTGCACTATTGTTGAACAACTGGCTTCTTATCGTTCTCCTCCTAAATATTTATGAGGTTCTACTACATCACATAATGATTCTCAGGTGAATCATATATGATTACTACCTCTATTCTGTAAGTAGACATGTTTTATTTCTATTACTCTCCCTTACTTCCCATGATTGACTCATCATGGTCTATACTACCTCAAATAACTCATATTTATCACTTACTATCAGTTGTTTCACAAGTTTGGATAGATTTTACTTACCCATTACTTGTCCTGGTCTATATCTTCTATTAGGATATCTTACTTATCTTTATCACTTGATATTACTCCTATTACAGGTTTGGATAACTCTTTACTTAATCATGACATATGTTGGTACACATTTTCCAATAGGATATCTTCCTTATGGTTGTATCCTCTCTTTGGACAACCATGTATTGTATACCAACTGTGATCTACTCATCTATTGTTTTAAGACTTAATGGTGTTCTACATACTTGGGATTAGCTAACTTCACTTGGAAAGATAGGTAAGAAGGGTTGACTCAAGTGTGTCAGGATTATTCTCACGTGAATATCCATCTCAAGTCATAAGAAGTATTTAGTTCACCTAGGACAACTTCCTATAGACACTACCAATCCTATAGGTCTCCTTTAAAGGGTTTTAATCCTAAGGTCAAAGCATTTGCTCTGATACCAACTGTGGTGACTGATACGTCTCCGACGTATCGATAATTTCTTATGTTCCATGCTACTTTATTGATGATACCTACATGTTTTATGCACATTATATGTCATATTTATGCATTTTCGGAACTAACCTATTAACAAGATGCCGAAGAGCCTTGTTTTCTGTTTTTGGTTTCAGAAATCCTAGTAAGGAAATATTCTCGGAATTGACGAAATCTTCGCCGGGGTCCTATTTTTGGAGCTTCCAGAAGACCGAAGAGGGAAGGAAGTGGGGCCACGAGGCGCCGACACCATAGGCGGCGCGGCCCGGGCCCTGGCCGCGACCTAGGGTGTGGGGCCCTCGTGTGGCCCCCGCGTTGCCCTTCCGCCTACTTAAAGCCTCGGTCGCGAAACCCTAGTACCGAGAGCCACGATACGGAAAACCTTCCGAGACGCCGCCGCCATCCCATCTCTCTTCGGAGATCGCCTCGGCCCCTGCCGGAGAGGGGATTCATCCCCGGAGGACTCTTCATCGCCATGATCGCCTCCGGAGAGATGAGTGAGTAGTTCACCCCTGGACTATGGGTCCATAGCAGTAGCTAGATGGTCGTCTTCTCCTTGTTGTGCTTCATTGTTGGATCTTGTGAGCTGCCTAACATGATCAAGATCATCTATCTGTAATACTATATGTTGTGTTTGTCGGGATCCGATGGATAGAGAATACTATGTTATGGTGATTATCAATCTATTGTTTATGTGTTGTTTATGATCTTGCATGCTCTCCGTTATTAGTAGAGGCTCTGGCCAAGTTTGTACTCTTAACTCCAAGAGGGAGTATTTATGCTCGATAGTGGGTTCATGCCCTCATTGACACCTGGGACAGTGACAGAAAGTTCTAAGGTTGTGATGTGCTTTTGCCACTAGGGATAAAACATTGATTCTATGTCTAAGGATGTAGTTGTCGATTACATTACGCACCATACTTAATGCAATTGTCTGTTGCTTAGCAACTTAATACTGAATGGGGTTCGGATGATAACCTGAAGGTGGACTTTTTAGGCATAGATGCGGTTGGATGGCGGTCTATGTACTTTGTCGTAATGCCCAATTAAATCTCACTATATTTATCATATCATGTATATGCATTGTTATGCCCTTCTCTATTTGTCAATTGCCCGACTGTAATTTGTTCACCCAACATGCTTTTATCTTATGGGAGAGACACCTCTAGTGAACTGTGGACCCCGTCCTATTCTTTACATAGCATACAATCTGCAATTGTGTTTTACTGTTTTCTTTGCAAACATCTTCCACTCGATACGCTTAATCCTTTGTTACAGCAAGCGGTGAGATTGACAACCTCACTGTTTCGTTGGGGCAAAGTACTTTGGTTTTGTTGTGCAGATTCCACGTTGGCGCCGGAATCCTGTTGTTGCGCCGCATCACATTTCGCCACCATAAACCTTCAACGTGCTTCTTGGCTCCTGGTTCGATTAAACCTTGGTTTCTTTCTGAGGGAAAACTTGCTTGTGCGCATCATACCTTCCTCTTGGGGTTCCCAACGAACGTGTGAGTTACACGCCATCATGACCCACATACTCGCATGGTGTAGTATGCAAGTCGACATAACACCAATGAAACACCGTTCCACTAGTATTACATCGCTCAGTGGTACAACGAAACATATGCGGGTCCAAGGCATGTCTATAGAATTACACACAGACTCTGGAAGATCAGCACCCTCCTACTTTACAATGAGGTAAATCTGCAAATAAACTCCGAAGAACGACTAGTCTAATCCTATCACGAACTCTATATATAGAGTATTTAACTAGCTAAGTAGGCTAAGAATAGATTCTAGCTAAATAGGAGCTAGGTTTAGGAAGCTAGTTCCCTTCTATTGCTGATCTACGTTTTCTCCTTGTTGGACGTGGTATTTGACTCCTCTGACAGGGTCCTGTCTCTTGAAGTAGTTGTTGGCTCCTCGGTCTTCGAGTTGCACCGTAGATCCTCCTTTGATGCCTTCATATCTAAGCAGGGGATTTAAGAGTGGTATGAGTACGAGCGTACTCAACAAGTTCATTATAGGAAAGAGGTGTTTAATGCACTAGCTATAGCCATAGACCAGAAAGTCATAGGCAATGCAAGTTTTTGTAAACATTTCTTCAAAAGGTTGCTTTTATTCTGAAGAGCTATGTCCGTCAGCCTTCACCGGTTGACTAGAACTTCATGGAGTTCCTTCCGGGCGTTCGCGATTCCATATCCCGAACGGGGAGTGACGGTCACGATTCGTTACACTCTGCAGAGGTGTGTTGCTTTACCCATAAGAGATCTTAACCTTGGTGCCAACCGAGTCATGTTCTCGTCCACACTTCCTTTGGTGTGAGGCCCGGTATAAGGTCCTAGTCAATCATGTTCCTCCGCTACCTCGAACACCCACCCGTTGTTGCATGCCCCGACCCTGGGTCCACGCCGGTCCCATTATTCCTGTAGATTTCAAGGTGGACCCCGACCACGACATCAGTGCTGGGCTCTACCATACACTCCTACGCCGGTAGCTGCAACCCATCCTAGACCGCAATACCGTGGGGACTTAGGACTCCCCAGCCTCACCGCTTGCTCCTTCGGGCGACAAGTGTACTACGGACTATGCCGTGGGGACTTAGGACTCCCCAGCCTCACCAGCTTGCCCCCTTGGATCACAAGTGTACTACGGTAAAGCGCATCCGTTGATGAACGAGAGGTGGAAACACGGACGACATTTGTTTGTTGTTTAATCCTAGATGGATATCAACCCGTGCAATGGAACCTCCACCATATCAACACATACCATGGTTCCATTGCCCACCACATAGTCATATTCATAGTTATGAAAATAGTATTTTTGATTTTTTTATGCAAGAGTGATAAGTATAGTACTTTGCAAGTAATTTGGTAAAATACTCAAATGACATGAGCAAGCGATGAACTTGCCTTTCTTGACTGCAAGATTATGCAGTCAAGGTCTTGATACGCAATAACTCCAAATTCTGAAATAGCATCATCGTCCGGTAAGGACGATGTTTAAAAGATTGGCAAGGATGCAATAATGCATAAGTATGAGATGCAATAGCTCTAATCGTGACCTAACCCCGATGATTTAGGATTAGTGAGTTGTAATGATTTGTTTAGGGTGTGTTGTACTTTTAGAGTGATTCACAAACAAGGTTCTTATTCAGGTGTGATTACTTGGTATCATAAACAGGTTATATAATACAGCATAATAATCAATTGAGCACACAAGGAATTATAAATGGGCATAAGGTTCATATGTAAAGAACAGTTGTCAGTTTTAGTGCTATATGGCATGGTTAATGATTACTTATTATATTCTTCAAAAGAATTACTTTTGAAGAACATGTTCTTTAATAAAGACCAAGTATGACAATTGGGTTTGTGTGTTCTATGGTTTCCTATAGTTTCAATTGGTCTCTGAAGTAAGTATTAGATGGATTACAACAATGTTGGATTCATTGACATCTAGGGTTGGTAAGGTTGAGTTAAGCCTAGGCATCCTAAGCAATTATTTATACAGGGCTGCTATCAAAGTTGGTTCATCTTGCTGGTGATAGCTAGCTAGGGTTTATAGGTCCTATAAGGCAGGGTTGATGATGATTCTTTATTTACTTCAAAAGAATAACTTTTGAAGAACATACTTCTTAAATAATAAGAAGTATATCAATTAGAGTTGAGGTTGTCTAAAGTTTCTTATTGGATCTATTAAATAAGGAATGGTTGATTCCTAAATAGGATGGCTTATGAGTATCTAACACTAATAGGGTTTAGTGTGTATGGGATATGATGTCAACACTAGCATAGTTGCCATAAGGATTCCTCACAATGGTGTGATGCTAATTATGGATATTTAAGGATGGTGGTCTAGAGAATAGGAACTAGGGTTTTATACTTGGTTGATCCTACTAAATCAACAAGTTTTATTTAGATGAGAACATAGCATAGCAATTAACTAGTGATAGGGTTCTTACATTTTATGTGGTCATGACAATTATTTAGTTGCTATCATGGTTCTATGTTTGAAAGAAAATATCATGATCAGATGATCCAACCTAGGGTTTAGGTTAGAAGTAAATGTAGGTTCACAAGAATTAGTGGAGCTAAAGTTCCTAAATGGAATTAGGGTTTTAGGGTTTTCACATGAAGTGGTAAGGTTGTAATTTTATTCAATAAGGAATTAGGGTTTTCTAATCCACCATATAGTTATTAAGGTAATAACTTTATTAATAAGTTGAAGTTATTAATAACTTTGAAATAAAAATAGTATTGGATTTGGCATTTTATTATTTTAGAGGAATTTAATAATTAAGATAATTATTAATGAGGGTTTAAATCCTTGTAATAAGGATTTAATGAAATAACAAATAAAGAAAATTAGTTTTAAAATTTTCTTTCATTTCTAATTGGTTTTTATTTAATTTAGAAAGTTATCCTAATTATTGAATTTTTAATTCAATTAAGAATAAGAGAAATGCTTAAATAACAATTATTAAACAATTAAATTTTTATTAAAAATAAAAATCTCATATTATATTTTTATTGGATAGAGTTTATTTTTATAAGAATTATGATATCTCATTTATATTTTTCTGAGTGATAATGAATTTTATATAAATTGGTAAAGTTGCAGTAATTGTTGGATTTAAATTTTAAAAGGAAATTACTAAAGTTACCCGGTTGGCACACCCACACAGTCACTGACTGGTGGGGTTAGTTGATGGCGTGTAACTCACACGTTCGTTGGGAACCCCAAGAGAAAGGTATGATGCGCACGGTAGCAAGTTTTCCAGAAAGAAACCAAGGTTTAATCGAACCAGTAGGAGCCAAGAAGCACGTTGAAGGTTGATGGTGGCGAAATGTGATGCGGCGCAACAACAGGGATTCCGGCAACGTGGAATCTGCACAACAAAACCAAAGTACTTTGCAAACAGTGAGGTTGTCAATCTCACCGGCTTCTTGTAACAAAGGATTAAACGTATCGAGTGGAAGATGATTGTTTGCAAGAAAATAGTAAAACACAATTGCAGTAGATTGTATGCTATGTAAAGAATAGGACCGGGGTCCACAGTTCACTAGAGGTGTCTCTCCCATAAGATAAAAGCATGTTGGGTGAACAAATTACAGTCGGGCAATTGACAAATAGAGAAGGGCATAACAATGCATATACATGATATGATAAATATAGTGAGATTTAATTGGGCATTACGACAAAGTACATAGACCGCCATCCAATGCATCTATGCCTAAAAGTCCACCTTCAGTTATCATCCGAACCCCATTCAGTATTAAGTTGCTAAGCAACAGACAATTGCATTAAGTATGGTGCGTAATGTAATCGACAACTACATCCTTAGACATAGAATCAATGTTTTATCCCTAGTGGCAACACACATCACAACCTTAGAACTTTCTGTCACTATCCCAGTGTCAATGAAGGCATGAACCCACTATCGAGCATAAATACTCCCTCTTGGAGTTAAGAGTACAAACTTGGCCAGAGCCTCTACTAATAACGGAGAGCATGCAAGATCATAAACAACACATAAACAATAGATTGATAATCACCATAATCATAGTATTCTCTATCCATCGGATCCCGACAAACACAACATATAGTATTACGGATAGATGATCTTGATCATGTTAGGCAGCTCACAAGATCCAACAATGAAGCACAACAAGGAGAAGACGACCATCTAGCTACTGCTATGGACCCATGGTCCAGGGGTGAACTACTCACTCATCACTCCGGAGCGACCATGGCGGTGTAGAGTCCTCAGGGAGATGAATCCCCTCTCCGGCAGTGCGGACGATCTCTGAATCCCAGAGATGGGATTCGCGGCGGCGCGTCTGGAAGGTTTTCCGTATCGTGGCTCTCGGTCTCGGGGTTTCGCGACGGAAGCTTTAAGTAGGCGGAAGGGCAACGCGGGGGCCACGAGGGGCCCAGGGGGGCGGCGCGGCCGGGGCCAGCGCCGCCTATCCTGGCTGCCTCGTGGCCCCGTTATCTCTTCGGTCTTGGAAGCTTCGTGCAAAATAGGACCCAGGCGAAGATTTCGTCCAATTCCGAGAATATTTCCTTACTAGGATTTCTGAAACCAAAACAGCAGAAAATAGCAATGGCTCTTCGGCATCTTGTTAATAGGTTAGTTCGAAAATGCATAAATATGACATATAATGTGCATAAAACATGTAGGTATCATCAATAAAGTGGCATGGAACATAAGAAATTATCGATACGTCGGAGACGTATCAACATTAGTTATGCTCGTCCCGAGCAGGTAAAACGATAACAAAGATAATTTCTGAAGTGACATGCCATTATAATCTTGATCATACTATTTGTAAACATATGTAATGAATGCAGCGATCAAAACAAAGGTAATGACATGAGTAAACAAGTGAATCATATGACAAAGACTTTTCATGAATAGTTCTTCAAGACAAGCATCAATAAGTCTTGCATAAGAGTTAACTCATAAAGCAATAAATCAAAGTAAAGGTGTTGAAGCAACACAAAGGAAGATGAAGTTTCAGCGGTTGCTTTCAACTTATAACATGTATATTTCATGGATATTGTCAACATAAAGTAATATAACAAGTGCAATATGCAAGTATGTAGGAATCAATGCACAGTTCACACAAGTGTTTTCTTCTTAAGGTGGAAGGAGATAGGTAAACTGACTCAACAATAAAAGTAAAAGAAAGGTCCTTCAAAGAGGAAAGCATCGATTGCTGTATTTGTGCTAGAGCTTTTATTTTGAAAACATGAAACAATTTTGTCAACGGTAGTAATAAAGCATATGAGTTATGTAAATTATATCTTACAAGTTGCAAGCCTCATGCATAGTATACTAATAGTGTCGCACCTCGTCCTACTTAGCTTGGACTACCGGATCTTTGCATGCCATGTTTCAACCAAGTGTCACAAAGGGGTACCTCCATGCCGCCTGTACAAAGGTCTAAGGAGAATGCTCGCATTTTGGATTTCTCGCTTTTGATTATTCTCAACTTAGACATCCATACCGGGACAACATGGACAACAGATAATGGACTCCTCTTAAATGCATAAGCATGTAGCAATGATTATTATTCTCATATGAGATTGAGGATATATGTCCAAAACTGAAACTTCAACCATGGTTCATGGCTTTAGTTAGCGGCCCAATGTTCTTCTCTAACAATTTTGCATGCTCCAACCACTAAAATGATAGATCCTTCACAAGACGGACATGCATAGCAACTCACATGATATTCAACAATAGTTGATGGCGTTCCCCAGAAGCATGGTTATCGCACAACAAGCAACTTAATAAAAGATAAAGTGCATAAGTACATATTCAATACTACGATAGTTTTTAAGGCTATTTTGTCCCATGAGCTATGTATTGCAAAGGTGAATGATGGAATTTTAAAGGTAGCACTCAAGCAATTTACTTTGGAATGGCGGAGAAATACCATGTAGTAGGTAGGTATGGTGGACACAAACGGCATAGTAGTTGGCTCAAGGATTTTGGATGCATGAAGTATTCCCTCTCGATACAAGGTTTAGGCTAGCAAGGTTATTTGAAGCAAACTCAAGGATGAACAAGTGCAGCAAAACTCACATAAAAGACATATTGTAAACATTATAAGACTCTACACCGTCTTCCTTGTTGTTCAAAACTCAATACTAGATATTATCTAGACCTTAGAGAGACCAAATATGCAAATCAAATTTTAGCAAACTCTATGTATTTCTTCATTAATGGGTGCAAAGCATATGATGCAAGAGCTTAAACATGAGCACAACAATTGCCAAGTATCACATTATCCAAGACATTTTAGAATTACTACATGTAGCATTTTCCAATTCCAACCATATAACAATTTAACGAAGAAGAAACTTCGCCTTGAACATTATGAGTAAAGCCTAAGGACATATGTGTCCATATGCAACAGCGGAGCGTGTCTCTCTCCCACAAAGTGATTGCTAGGATCCATTTTATTCAAACAAAAACAAAAACAAAAACAAACCGACGCTCCAAGTAAAGAACACAAGATGTGATTGAATAAAAATATAGTTTCGGGGGAGGAACCTGATGATGTTGTCGATGAAGAAGGGGATGCCTTGGGCATCCCCAAGCTTAGATGCTTGAGTCTTCTTAAAATATGCAGGGGTGAACCACGGGGGCATCCCCAAGCTTAGAGCTTTCACTCCTCTTGATCATAGTATATCATTCTCCTCTCTTGACCCTTGAAAACTTCCTTCACACCAAACTTCAAGCAAACTCATTAGAGGGTTAGTGCATAATTAATAATTCACACATTCAGAGGTGACACAATCATTCTTTACACTTCTGGACATTGCATAAAGGTACTGGACATTAATGGATCAAAGAAATAAATCCAACATAGCAAAAGAGGCAATGCGAAATAAAAGGCAGAATCTGTCAAAAACAGAACGTCCGTAAAGACGAATTTAAAGCTGGCACCAGACTTGCTCAAATGGAAAAACTCAAAACTAATGAAAGTTGCGTACATATCTGAGGATCATGCTCGTAAATTGGCAGATTTTTGAATTTTCTACAGAGGCCTGTGCCCAGATTCGTGACAGACAGCAATGCTGTTTCTGCGCAGCGATCCCAAATATAACATCAACTTTGACATAGAAACTTTACTTGGCACAAAAACATGATAAGGAGAGGTTGCTACAGTAGTAAACAACTTCCAAGACTCAACAAAACAAAAAATTGCTGTAGTAAAAACATGGGTTGTCTCCCATAAGCGCTTTTCTTTAACGCCTTTCAGCTAGGCGCAGAAAGTGCAAATCAAGTAACATCGAGAGTAGAAGCATCAACATTATTATTTTTCATGCAAACACAACTTGTTGCAGAGGGTACTTTAGGTGCTCCATTATCTAAATTCTCTATGGTGGTGCTAGGGGTTTTAGAAATTTTAGGCCTATAATAATTTTTTTGTTTAGGCACTTTAGAGGCGTACATGAATTTTTGCTCTTTACCCACATAAGCTTTCTCATTATACTTGAGAGAAGAAAAGGTTGAACCCAAGGTTCCCATAGCTTTTTCAAGTTCATCAATCCTATTGGTTTGATTATCATGTACAACACAAGTTCCTAGGACACTAATTTTTTCATCAATTCCTCCTAAGGATTTATCAAGTTCATAAGTTTTGTCAAATAACATTCCCAATTTAGTTTCAACACTTGGAAAAATTTTCTCTATGGTTTCCAATTTTTTCATAACATCTTCAAGAGAGATTTCAATTTTAACTTCATTAACAGGTGGTATTCCAACTAGACTCTCAATGATGCAACTAGCTTCTAAAGCGGGAGTACCTAGGAAATTGCCTCCAAAAGAGTATCAAGAACATACCTATTCCAACTAGATAAACCAACATAAAAGTTCCTAAGAAGGATAGTGGTGGAGTGTTTCTTGATGCACCTTTGATGAGCATTACTAATTCTATACCAAGCATCTTTAAAACTTTCTCCACCTTGTTGCTTAAAAGAACGAACTTCAACTTCAGGATTACTCATTTTAGTAGCAGTAAAATAAAACAAACTAGATAAAGTAAATGCAAGTAACTAATTTTTGTGTGTTTTTGATATAGAGAGCAAGAAATAAATAAAGTAAAACTAGCAACTAATTTTTTTTGTGTTTTGTTTAGGTGCAGCAAACAAAGTAGTAAATAAAATAAAGCAAGACAAAAACAAAGTAAAGAGATTGAGAAGTGGAGACTCCCCTTGCGTGTCTTGATCTCCCCGGAGCCAGAAAAAGAGCTTGATGGCGTGTAACTCACACGTTCGTTGGGAACCCCAAGAGGAAGGTATGATGCGCACGGTAGCAAGTTTTCCCTCAGAAAGAAACCAAGGTTTAATCGAACCATAGGAGCCAAGAAGCACGTTGAAGGTTGATGGTGGCGAAATGTGATGCGGCGCAACAACAGGGATTCGGCGCCAACGTGGAATCTGCACAACAAAACAAAGTACTTTGCCCCAACGAAGCAGTGAGGTTGTCAATCTCACCGGCTTGCTGTAACAAAGGATTAAACGTATCGAGTGGAAGATGATTGTTTGCAAGAAAATAGTAAAACACAATTGCAGTAGATTGTATGCTATGTAAAGAATAGGACCGGGGTCCACAGTTCACTAGAGGTGTCTCTCCCATAAGATAAAAGCATGTTGGGTGAACAAATTACCGTCGGGCAATTGACAAATAGAGAAGGGCATAACAATGCATATACATGATATGATAAATATAGTGAGATTTAATTGGGCATTACGACAAAGTACATAGACCGCCATCCAACTGCATCTATGCCTAAAAAGTCCACCTTCGGGTTATCATCCGAACCCCATTCGGTATTAAGTTGCTAAGCAACAGACAATTGCATTAAGTATGGTGCGTAATGTAATCGACAACTACATCCTTAGACATAGAATCAATGTTTTATCCCTAGTGGCAACACACATCACAACCTTAGAACTTTCTGTCTGTCCCGGTGTCAATGAAGGCATGAACCCACTATCGAGCATAAATACTCCCTCTTGGAGTTAAGAGTACAAACTTGGCCGAGCCTCTACTAATAACGGAGAGCATGCAAGATCATAAACAACACATAAACAATAGATTGATAATCACCATAATCATAGTATTCTCTATCCATCGGATCCCGACAAACACAACATATAGTATTACAGATAGATGATCTTGATCATGTTAGGCAGCTCACAAGATCCAACAATGAAGCACAACAAGGAGAAGACGACCATCTAGCTGCTATGGACCCATGGTCCAGGGTGAACTACTCACTCATCACTCCGGAGGCGACCATGGCGGTGTAGAGTCCTCGGGAGATGAATCCCCTCTCCGGCAGGGTGCCGACGATCTCTGAATCCCCGAGATGGGATTCGGCGGCGGCGTCTGGAAGGTTTTCCGTATCGTGGCTCTCGTACTGGGGGTTTCGCGACGGAGCTTTAAGTAGGCGGAAGGGCAACGCGGGGGCCACACGAGGCCCAGGGGGCAGGCCGGCGCGGCCGGGCCGGGCCGCGCCGCCCTATCCCTGCTGCCTCGTGGCCCCACTTCGTTATCTCTTCGGTCTTCTGGAAGCGTGCAAAAATAGGACCCTGGGCGAAGATTTCGTCCAATTCGAGAATATTTCCTTACTAGGATTTAGAAACCAAAAACAGCGACAACCGGCTCTTCGGCATCTTGTTAATAGGTTAGTTCCAGAAAATGCATAAATATGACATATAATGTGCATAAAACATGTAGGTATCATCAATAAAGTGGCATGGAACATAAGAAATTATCGATACGTCGGAGACGTATCATTAGTCCACGTCATCAGCCACGGTGGCGCGATGTGGCAACCATGGCCTTCACCGGCGGGGTGGCGATGGCGCCGGCGGTACAGTTTCCCGCGGATGCGCGCGTGCGCCGGCTCGACTCAGGGCGACGCGCTGAACCAGGTAGCGGCGCCCCCTCGAAAAGGTCGTCGGAGTTGCTCCGGCGAGGTCCGACTGCGGCGGCGGATGACGGCTCACGGCGGCACGGAGCTACGATGATTTCTAAGATGCAAAAATAGGTTGTGAGACGCGGCTGCTCACCCTGGTTCTTCCAAGATGGTCACCGGAGTGAATCGTGGACGGAGACGAGCTCAACCTCACCGATTCCGGCGATGAACTGCGGGAGGAAACCGCCGAATTCGCCCGACTCAGGGCTTCCCGGCAAGCGCGCGTTGGTGGGGAGGTATCTGGAGACGAGGCGGAGCTCTAGGGCTTCACGGCGGTGCTTGGGGTGGCCCCTATCGGCGGCGAGGGTCGACGGCCGAGCTAGCTAGGGTTTCGGGCATGGGGAAATTGAGCAGAGGAGGGAAGAATCCGAAGCTCCTGGTCGTCGCTGGGCTTTTATATGGCGCCAATATGCGCCTCGTCACGCCTTCGATCGAGGAGAGGTCGCCAGCGAGTCGATGAAGAGGAGCACGTCTTCGTGCTGGCGCCCATGCGAAGGAAGGAGATGAGGATGACCTCCTCCCGTTGAGTTTTTAGTGAAGGGGTAGGTTGGGCTGGTAAGTGGCTGCTGGTGGGCTTTGGCTTGGGCCAGTGCTGGGCTGTGGTGCTGGACTGCTGCTGGGCTGGGATGGCCCGATAGGTAAGCCTCCTCTCTTTCTTATTTTCATTTCTGTTTTCTTTTTCTATTTTGAATTCAATTTTTGAATGCTTTTCTATGTTGCAGGTGTTTCTTATTTAAATAATACAAGGAATAGCCCAAGATTCTACAAACACTTTGGTAATGTATTAGAAAATTTAATATGGGTTCCATAACATTGGTTTGATTGTTATTATTGGGATTTGGATTCAATATCCATTTGGGCATGAATTTGAATATCATCTCAAGCATATTCAAATTATTTTCCAATGATATTTTTCTCACTTAGTGATATGTAGGTTTTATTTGGTATTACTTTGCAAGAAACAATTTCATGGTAATATTTATTACTGGATTGCAAATAAGAAGATGGCTTTAATGGCATGCTTTCATGTATTAAAATGTGTCTATGGATTTGACCTCTTATTTGGGAATGTGATCATTTGTACATAATTTTATGTGAGCACTTGCTTGTGAAGGTTTTGTAGATTTGATAATATCCATACTTCAAAGGTGGCACTAGGATTATATTTAATAACACCTTGAATTACTTAGAGTAGGTATCACTCTCATCATGGTTTGGTTTTGATTCTAATGATAAGTGGTTGATTACCACTTATGGTTTTAATTATTAAATATAGCACAAGGTTAATCTTTGGTTCATAATTGAAACCAAGATATAGTTTGTGAGCAATTTCTAAGGTTCTAATGTGATTCACCTAATGGCAATTGATTTGAATCTCATCTATGGCCTGGTTTGTATTATGATTACCATAGTGCTACATAAACTAGGGTTGAGGTTTAATTATTGGTTATGAGATGGGATGACACCATATTGCATGTGCTAGGGTTAATCTCCCCTAACCAAGATAATATGGTTACTTTCTTAATTGCTTCTGTGCTTATTTACTTACTAAGGATTTGAGAATTGGTTTTTATCTTCTACCAATTAACTACAATTCTTATCCTTAATTTATCATTAAGTTAACTATATTGATTATAGTTCTTTTTATAGTTAACTCTGGTCATATGATTGGATGATTTCTCACCATTTAAGTATGGATTTTTATTCTAAGGTTTTGCTTATGTTCCTTAGGTGAAGAATAAGTGAAATGTATATGTGGTAGAATTCTACTTGTGATCACCAAGTGGTTCACAAGTTAAAGTTAGGATACAAGCCTAGGGTTGCTTACTATTGATCTCCCTATAATTTCATGTGGTGAATGATATCTACTTATCCTATTAAGATTTAACTCATCCTTACATACCTCCAGAGCATGATCATGGATTAGGCATGATCAACTTATTCTTAATATCTCTACCTCAAGTTCTTAGGGTTTATGATCATCACTCAATTTATAATGATCAAAGTTGGGTTTCCTAATTTATCTCTCAAGAATTAGGTTTCTCACTCCCAAGATTAAGTATTGTCTTGATCAACTAAGTATAGTACTTCTAATTTTACCTTCTTGAATGGGACTACTATGGTTGCCTCTATTGTTTATATCCCAGGAGAATGCCTGAGATAATCTGTTAGAGTTCTTTCCAGGGAATGATTATATAATCATTCAGATATATGGATTAGTTCTCCCTTTCAATTCCAAGTGTTGCCTCACTAACTTGAGTGTAACACCATAACTTGAGCTCCCTCATAAATGAATAGTTATTCTAGGGTTTATGGTGTATTCACAATATCTCAATAGGTATCTAGTCTAAAACTCCACTTGGCTATCTTAATTGGTTGAATTGATCTCCTCCTTACTTTATCAATTCATGGGTATGGTTTTATTCCATGTGATATTAGGTTATCACACCACTCCAAGGGAAATGGTTTTCAACCAAATACTTTAGTTCAAGGGTTGTGCTTTATTCTTAAATAGGTAAAGCTTGAATTGATATGAATGGTCTCTCCCATTTGGGAATGACTTGAATAATACTCTAGGGTTTCCTCTTGAAAGTGATGTTATGATCATATGGATATTTATCTCCAAGGTTTGTCATTGCTTCTCTACTAATTATAATATAACTCTCACTTCTCTAGGTTTGATGCATATTGGATTGAAATAGGGAAATATATATTTCTAGAGTTGATCTTCTTGTTATGTTTCCAAGATTAAAGTAGAATGGATATCATCGGGTTTAGGAGCATGGATTAGTTTAAGACATGGAGAAGATAAATGAAGAATAGTTTCTCCAATTATTGTGACTTGATTTCCAATTAAATGGATGTTCATATGTTAGGGCAAGGAATATCATGTTGTGATCTTTAATAAGATCAAGTAGTTGATCCTTGATTAATAAGTTCTTGTGTTGATTTTAATTCCATTTGATCTAACCCTTGAGATCAAATCATCTCTACCCAAAACAAGGTTTTAACAAAGTCACTTTGAGGTTTATAGCGCTTGACTTGATGAGCTACTTCAATTCCACCAAGATCAAGTGAAACTTCAGTTACTGTGACTGTTTTACTTTAAAGCGCGAAAATTCCCCGGATTTTCTATGCATGAATGCAATGCACACATCTGTTTCCTCTATTTTTTTTGTAACCCCAATACCTGGGATATTACACGGCGGCAGCAGCAGGAGCGGTACCCGCAGGCACATCCGCAATAGGGACGCGGCGTGCGCGTCGTCGCACGTTGTCGCGAGGTGGCGGCAACCGAGTCAAGAGCTCCTGGAACTTGGCGTCGAGCTTGGAGTTGAAAGCTGTCTCGAGGCCATCCAGCTTGTCCAGCGCGTCGGTGAGTTTGGCATCAACATCACCAATACGCGCATCGACGTCACGTGCGTGTCCGCCCAAAAGGTGGGTGAAATGAGCATGCAACTGCTCACTAGTCATCTTGGCCGGGTCAACAGCGGCCGGATCAACTGGTCCTGACATGGTTAGTACAGAAAAGCACAAATGTATATGCCTACAAAACTACGGAATATGGTGGTTCACGCGCAATTCGTCAAGCAAAATACAAAGCTCTTACAAGTTCTTACCAAACAGGAGGAAGGCGATGCAACAACCAACAAGGATCAGCGTCTCCAAGGATTGCCAAAGCGATTACCAGGGGTCGACACCAAGCACGTGGAGACAATATGAGGAGCTGTAGGAAGGCTAATATGGTAGCAAAACAACAATTGTCAAAACAGCGATGCAGTATTGAAAGTATGCTCAACAACGATACTGTGCTGGTCCTAGGCTAGACCGTACTAGAGACGCGAGCCTAGAACACAAACGAGGTCACATCGCGGCACACAAGCAACTAACAGCGATGAGGTGGCGATGAGGTGGCGACCGAGATGCGAAAAATCACTATGATGGCGAGTGTCTCAAACTGATCCCCGAGGTCTAAAAACAGTATAGCCTCAGAAAAAAATTTGTCGAAATTTCAGAAGTGCTCCGGAAAGCGTGCAGGCGCAAAAAAAATGTCGCTTTAACGGCCAGTGGCGAAAAATGATATCCACGGTCGAAAACCAATGTAGCCAGAATTTTTTTTCGGAGGCGTTTCCAGACTTTTTTTTTTCTCCTTCACAATTCTTTCCTGGCGGCCGAAACTTATCTCAAGGAATTTTTTTCTACAGCACAGACGGAATTAGAAGGCAACAACTAAGAGGAAAAAAACAAATAAAACCTAATTCTACTCGGACTCTGTCACGGCAGAGAAACAGCATGAATCTGTGTCGCGGTGGAAGACAGGGTATATGGCAGATGTATATGACTGTGGCGGAAACGATCTGGTGGGTCTATATGGAAGTGGCGGAAGTATATGGTGGTTGTATATGGCAGTGGCGGAAGTATATGGTGGTTGTATATGGCAATGGCGGGAGTATATGGTGGGTGTATATGGCGGTGATCGCGTATGGTGCGCGGCGGCGGCGTGACTAATATGACCAGAACTCGAAACTCTAAAGGAACTAGACGCTAAGACCAGCAACTCGACACGAAGATGCAAACACAAATTCAACTATGCAAAACTGAAAAGACAATGCAAGGCGTGGCAGGGGGTTTATGGGACGATATGATCTAAACCCTAACTGTATTTTTGGCTTTTTCGTGGTTTATGGGTATGATGACAAATGCAATCTACACTAGGAAAACAGTAAAATCTCACCGAGCAACCTGAAATCTGATACCACTTGATAGGACAAAGGTGGCCGGTCTTTCGATGAGAGTATGATAACGTCGATTTGTTGGTGGAGTTCGTGCTTGACGATCCGACTACACGTGCAAAGCTCGTGCGCCAATGCAATCGCTAGGACAATCTCGGGAGTTACTGATCTTGCGGTTGCACGATCACCAGCGAGGGTCTTAATTCCTACCTGAAATCGAGAACAAGTAAAAACTAATATTGCAATCAGAATATTGCGGATATAGATGAAAGCTTTATTGAATAAGGTGGGATTCCGAATAGTCGGTCTTGTTGGGCGTTGGCCTCAAAAGAAGTACACGAGAGTTGCAGCAATGGCTAACTTTTAGTCTAATCAAAATCCGAGTCTAAACGTGACGGCTATGGAGGTATTTAAAGGAGGAAAAGGTGGGGTTTCGACCAGCCATACGTATGGTGGTCGAACCAAACCCTAGAAGGCCTTTCCCCCTTCAATACGGACTCTAAAAAGTGGTTGACTTAATTCCTGCGAAAATGACATGGGCCTGGCCCAAAACTAAAGGTGACGCAACACCATATTATGCTATGGACGAAATTATGAAGTGGAGAACTCTATATTTCGTCCATGTCTTCATCTCTTCTTATGGTGGCTTCAAAGTTCTGAAATCTCCACTTGTGGCGTCATCTTCAATCCTCAAGTGCTTGCTGCCATCTCCTCCATGCGTGATCATGCTCCAATGCTTGTCCTCCTCATCCATGCTAGGTCCATCATTCCTAAGAGTAACAAACATATCTGATTTAGGCAGCATCATATTCTCATGTATATGAGGAATAGTTCCAAGAAACGAAAGTACCTGATAGTTAAGTTGTTTGGCACAAGCTCGAGTGATTGGTCCTTGTATTTGTGTGGCTGTAGGTACAGCGGTTGTATCAATAGATGGGATGTCCTCATCATGAACCCACTATCGAGCATAATTACTCCCTCTTGGAGTTACAAGTATCAACTTGGCCAGAGCCTCTACTAGCAACGGAGAGCATGCAAGAACATAAACAACACATATATGATAGATAATCAACTTAACATAATATTCTATATTCATCGGATCCCGCCAAACACAACATGTAGCATTACAAATAGATGATCTTGATCATGTTAGGCAGCTCACAAGATCTAAACAATGATAGCACAAGCGGAGAAGACAACCATCTAGCTACTGCTATGGACCCATAGTCCAAGGATGAACTACTCACGCATCAATCCGGAGGCGGGCATGATGATGTAGAGCCCCTCCGGTGATGATTCCCCTCTCCGGCAGGGTGCCGAGGCGATCTCCGAATCCCCGAGATGGGATTCGCGACGGCGGCGTCTCGGAAGGTTTTCCGTATCGTGGCTCTCGGTACAGAGGTTTCGCGACGAAGGCTATTTGTAGACGGAAGGGTAGGTCGGGGCGTCACGAGGGCCCCAAACAACGGGCGGCGCGGCCGGGGCCTGGGCCGCGCCGCCCGTGTGCCCGCCTCGTGGCCCCTTCGTTTCCCTTTCGGTCTTGGAAGCTTCGTGCAAAAATAGGACCCTGGCGTTGATTTCGTCCAATTGAGAATATTTACTTACTAGGATTTGAAACCAAAAACAGAAAACAACAACCACTTCGGCATCTTGTTAATAGGTTAGTGCGGAAAATGTATAATAATGTAAAGTATGTATAAAACATTCAAGTATTGTCATAAAAGTAGCATGGAACATAAGAAATTATAGATACGTTTGAGACGTATCAATGGTGAAGTAGAGATTTGCAAAGTACACACAGATCTGAATGTTGCAGATCCGTTGACTAAAGCTCTCCCAAGGGCAAAGCATGACCAACACCAGAATGCCATGGGTGTTAGGTACCTTACAATGTAATCTAGATTATTGACTCTAGTGCAAGTAGGAGACTGTTGGAGATATGCCCAAGAGGCAATAATAAAGTGGTTATTATAATATCTTTGTGTTTATGATAAATGTTTATATACCATGCTATAATTGTATTAACCGAAACATTGATACATGTGTGTTATGTAAACAACAAGGAGTCCCTAGTAAGCCTCTTGTATAACTAGCTTGTTGATTAATAGATGATCATGGTTTCGTGATCATGAACATTGGATGTTATTAATAACAAGGTTATGTCATTAGTTGAATGATATAATGGACACACACCCAAATGAGCGTAGCATAAGATCAAGTCATTAAGTTCGTTTGCTATAAGCTTTCAATACATAGTTGTCTTAATCCTTCGACCATGAGATCATGTAAATCACTTACACCGAAAGGGTACTTTGATTACATCAAACGCCATTGCGTAAATGGGTGGCAATAAATGTGGGATTAAGTATTTGGAAAGTGTGAGTTGAGGCATATGGATCAACGGTGGGATTTGTCCATCCCGATGACGGATAGATATACTCTGGGCCCTCTCGGTGGAATGTCATCTGATTAGCTTGCAAGCACATGAATAGTTCATAAGAGATCACATACCACAGCACGAGTAAAGAGTACTTGTCGGTAACGAGGTTGAACAAGGTATGGAGATACCGATGATCAAACCTCGGACAAGTAAAATATCGTGAGACAAAGGGAATTGGCATCGTATGTAAATGGTTCAATCGATCACTAAGTCATCGTTGAATATGTGGGAGCCATTATGGATCTCAGATCCCGGGTTATTGCTCGGAGAGGAGTCTCGATCATGTCGCATAGTTCACGAACCGTAGGGTGACGCGCTTAAGGTTCGATGTCGCATAAGTAGATTCGGAAAATGAGATGGAGACCGAATATTGTTCGGAGTCTCGGATGGGATCCAAGACATCACGAAGAACCGGATTGTTCGGAAGAATTATGCTGTTTTGTATTTCAAGAAAAGTTGTTGGAAACATTCTCGGAATTGGACGAAATAAAACAGAGGTTCTTATTTTTCTGTCACGTAGACGGAGTCCAAAGGGGAGACGGAGAAAGGCCAGGGGTGGGCCACACCACACGCGGGTCCCACCCTGGGCGCGCCAGGGTATGGTGTGGGCCCACCAGGCTCCGACCCTAGATCGGTTTCGTGAAACCCTAACCCTACCTCCCGACTATCTATAGTGGGGTAGTTTGGCCGGCAATTGCTGCTCCGTTCGTAACCCTAAATTGCCACCTCTCCTCCCTCCCGGTTCTCCCTCCGGCAGGCGAAGCCTGCAGAATTCTTCTCCACCACCACCACCACGCCGTCGTGGCGGGATTCCGTGGAGATCTACCACACCTCTGCCCGCTGGAACGGGGAGAGGAAGGAGCTTCATCGACACCGTGCGCGCGATCGAGTACGGAAGTGCTGCCGGATTGCAGCACCGAGGACGATCGTCTACACCAACAACGAGATTAATCTCGTAGGCTTTGGAATCTTCGAGGGTTAGTCTCATCTCCATCTCGTTGCTTAGATCTTGTAGATTGGATCTTGAGTGTTCCATAGATTAGATCTGTTGGTTTTATTCGCTTTGCGGTAGGAAAATTTTTGTTTTCTATGCAACGAACCCCATCAGCATCGCCGCCGGGAAGCTCCAGTGTCGCCGACGGCTATGCTCTACCACCAGATGCGCGAAGCAAGTGCAGAGAGGTGGACACAGACGCGAAGAACAACGACGAGGCAGGCCTGTCGTGCGCCCCAACTGACGACTAGTAGATAAGGGTTCGAAGTTTAAGTTTTATTATGTTTAAATTCGAGTCACTTTTGTATAAAACTAGTCTAAATTCGTACGAATTTCATTTTTAAAATATTTTTACATTTTGAAGTCTATCTACGGGCTCCCGTATGGGAGGCGCCAGTGCCAACATCCCTGCCGACGTCTATTTGAGGAGCCATCCTCCAGCCATGCCCAGAAACATGTGTACGAGATCCCAAAATAGACCTAATCAACCAATTGCACCTTTTTTTTGAACGCATAATATATTAGATCAGAAGTCCGTCTCGTTTAAAACCTTCCAGTTCTCTTAGGTATCCTGGAAGGAAAAGAGTTCGTCTGAAACCTGCTGCCTCTGAATCACAGCGTAGTTACATCGTTTGAGAGGTTCATCAACCCAATTACATGAGATTTTATTAGGCTGGTGCCAATGCACCACACCACTCTCACCTGCCACGTCAGCTTTTTTCCCTCACTCTCACCCCACGGTGCCAATGCACGGGCTATAGTGGCAGCTCTCACTTCTCTCTCCTCCCTAACGCCTCCCTACCGCCTCCCTACTACCCCCACTAACACCGCTATCGCCTCCCTTTCGCCCCGCTCTCGCCTCCAACACGGGCTATAGGCGGGCGGTACCGCCCTACCGCCCGGCGCAGCGCCTCCGCGTCTCGCCCCTCTCTCGCCTCTCTCCCGCCCCGCGCCGGGCGCTATCGCCCCCACTCTCGCCCCCATTGGCACCAGCCTTAGTAAAGCTATAATGGGCAATCTCATGAGCAGCCTAAGCAACCAATTGCACCCTAATTGTTCGACTCGTTTTTTTTTTTTTGATGTATGTTCGACTCGTGCTGTACGCATGCAAGCCCTTTTTTTAGTATAGAATCTGTTTCTTTGTTGCTTTACTCAAACGTGCTTACCTGCCACGCCATCGATCCGGCCTCTTCCCCAGTAAACCAATCACATCATTCCTTTCTAACTCCACGGATCGCCCTCCTTCCTTGCCACGCTCACGGATCCTACCCATCCATCTCAAATCGAACGCACGAAGCCGCACCCCAATCTCCACCACCGCGCCCTCCCGTTGGCATAAATAACCCGCGTACCCCGCACTTCTACCACAGAAGAACAACTTTCCCCAATCTCCACTCCTCTCCGAGCTCCTCTCATCGCCAGCAATGTCGGGCCGCGGCAAGGGAGGGAAGGGGCTGGGCAAGGGCGGCGCCAAGCGCCACCGGAAGGTCCTGCGCGACAACATCCAGGGCATCACCAAGCCGGCCATCCGCCGCCTCGCTCGCCGTGGCGGCGTCAAGCGCATCTCCGGGCTCATCTACGAGGAGACCCGCGGCGTGCTCAAGATCTTCCTCGAGAACGTCATCCGCGACGCCGTCACCTACACCGAGCACGCGCGCCGCAAGACCGTCACCGCCATGGACGTCGTCTACGCGCTCAAGCGCCAGGGTCGCACCCTCTACGGCTTCGGAGGCTGAGCGCCAAGATTCGTACGGTGTTTAGCTGTTCTCTTGGATGTCTGATGCATGCTTAGGTCTGTTAGGTTTTTCGTTGTTTGGGTTGTTTGGGTTCGTTAGCCTGTGATCTGTTATGGAATCTGTTGCATATGGATATGAATGGCTGAATGGATCTGGAGTTGCTGGAAATTTGGTTCGGACTTCGGTGCTTCGTTAGAACGAATCCAATGAGGTAGAAATGTCTCTGAATCACGTGTTCTGCGATGCCTGGTTTCGTATTCTGAGTCCTGAATCTTCAGTCACTGTTTGGCTTGTCATCCGAGTTTTGGTTTCTAACTTCAGTTCACTCAAATCTGTAACTGTAGAATCATGAGTTTGAAGCTTTCATCATTGTCAAAACGGTCTGCAGTTAGCTCAGGTTCAGTCTTATTGCTGTACCCATTAGCATATCAGAGGGCCGCTTATGGTCTGTGGTCAAAACAGGCTCAGAATCACAACTTACCTGTTCTCTGTCATTGTTCAACTTCGTCTGCTTGGGTTATCTCAACTCTTTTGCAGGATGAATTGTAGTACTCAATTACTTCTCACGAAATAATTTACATTTGCGGGACTGAACCTGGAGGCATCATGTCGTAGGCGCTGGAATGTGCTGACACTGTCGATTCAACTGGCCAATAAACTCTGTGCTTGTAAGTTCATATATGCTTGTGCAGACAGTTCAGTAGTTTTGGCACGAACTGTTCTTCTCATTGTTCGAGTCCCTGTGTCAAGTTATTTTATATTTCCAAATGAAATGTATCTTGCTCAGGATTTTTTTTATAGTTACATAAGACATACAATCCCGGAATTATTCCGACAAGCAGTAATCTGAATGTGACAAGAGAAATTCTAACGCTGTGTCCTGTGTGTGTTTTCGCTGCTATCTTGGCGTCACCATAACAAGAGATCATCTGAGGCTAATAGCAAACAGATCGGTGTTTGTCAAAACAGGATGACATAACTACTAGCAAACACCTTTCATCCTTGGTTTCAAAAGACTTATTGATCTGAAAGAACGAGAGCGAGCCAACTTCACCCACCTTTCTTTCTATCTGAGTTCTTCCCTCTTTCTTCTTTCGAACTACTGGTTATGTCACCACTTTTGATGTTGACTCTGACTCTGAGTGGTTAGTAGATCAGGAGCTAACCTATTTTATTTTCTTACTTACCACATGTATCTTAGGAAACAAAAACCGGAAGACAATCCTTTCGATACCATGTACTAAATTACTTTGTACGAATACACATCTCGGTTGTCTAGTATCTGATCACCATTTCAAAGTCTATATCCGTGGTTCAAGAAATGGAATTGCTATTCTCGATTCATACAAAGGTACAAGGTACAATTACTAATGCTATTTCGGAAGACAAAGCATTAGGCTAGAAGATACCGCAAAAGGCCGAGGTTTCGGAGAATAAAACATGGAACACTGCGTAAAGGTCTCGCATGGAAAGACTTTTGTGAGAAATCTCAAAACAACCCCCAAAACCCGCATATAATCAGTACTACCTCCGTTCGGGATTATAAGGCCGGCACATATACCTAGATCATCAATTTGACCAACTTAACATAAATTGTGCAAAACAAAAATTATATCATTAGAAAATAGAACATCTAAACTTTCTAATGATATATATTTTAAAATATATACCATATATCAGGTTGGAAAAATTTACGACCTAGGGACACACGGCGGTCTTATAATCCCGAACGGAGGAAGTACCATGTAGTCGCATAGCACACTCGATCTTAGTGGGAGGGACATTTTGCGCCGTCCGTCCTCCCCACGCCGCATGGTAGTCGCCATGGGGCTCTCTCTTCCGATGCCCGTCGACTCCAAGGTCGCGCGACCCTAATTAGAGCCTCCTGTCGCGCCCACGTCTCCTGCTGCTGGCTATGCTGTTGTGCTTGCGCCTCCTACCGTGCCCACGTCTCCTGGGTATGCCATCGTATCGTACCTACAACGTGCTTGCATAATTATAAAAATGGCGAACTGGAAGAACCTTTTTTTGATTTTACTTCTAGGTATAGATTTGTTGACGAGGATGCATTCTATTCTAGTTGTAAAAAAATGATCATTCTGTTCTAGTAATAAAGCTAAAAAAAGGGAGATAATTCAAAAAAGGGGCTCCTTGTTTTCTTTATCTACCTCGGCATGATCTCAAATGGGCCAGTCATTCAGGCCCATTTGATGTACACATAAGACAAGATGAGGTTAGGTTTCCAGACTCGTCTCTCTTCGGGGTGGTACCCGATTTCTTTCGGTGATGACGTACTTTCTGCTTCTACGTTACCTATACGAGAAAACGGAAGTACGGAGTACATGTGTTCAGAGAAGAAAAGAGAACAGCGGTATAATTTCTTCTTCTTCCTGATGTCTTGCGGCAGAAGTAGAAATCGCAGAGCTCCCATTAATCCCGACCAAATCCACCAAAAAACATCGCCATAAACCCTCGCTTCCAGAGAGCCTTCCGCTCGTTCAACCCTCACCGCGCCAAGCAAGCACAAGCCGCCGCCGCCGCCGCCGCCGCCGCCGCCGCAGCCGCACGCCGCGATGGCGCCGGAGCCGGAACCGGAGGACGGGAGGGAGCTCTACGCGCTGCTCCACCTCTCCCCGGAGTCCTCCGACGAGGAAATCCGCAGGGCCTACCGCCAATACGCTCAAATCTACCACCCCGACAAGTACCAGGACCCCCAGGTAATCCCCCCTCCCTCTCTGTACGCTGCCGCTGTGATTCGATTCGCGAGAGCTGAGAATGGTTGCTGCCTAGTGGTGGTAGCTTAGGGTTGCCACGCTCAGAATTTTGATTGGCGGGTGACATCGCGGTAGCTTGAAACGGTGCGGTCAGCAAATTGGTCTCCGAATTTGATTTTGTTGAAGTCGTTAAGCATTTGGTTTTCACGGGTTTGATCCAGAATCACCTTCTGTTTGGATTATGCTGTGATTGGTTTTAACAGGAACTGCAGTTTCTGTGCTATAGTGTGTAGCGATTTGGGCTTATCCGCCAAGAGGTAGAGATCAAAGGGAAGGGTTGCACAATGTTTATGCATCTAAGGGTTATCATAGACTCATAGCAAGAGATTGGACAATGCTGGTTCCATTGCGCACAAATTTTGTCAGGATGAATGAATAAAAGCTATATTTGTGCTGGTCAGTCTGGAAAAGGACAGATCGATGTTCGTTACATGGTACTATCAGAAAGTGGAAAATAGCAACTTATATAATTGTACTGGCCTCTGTATGTGGGCATGTTGCTATCCCGTTCACATGTTCTTACTCCTATGAATACCGGATTCGGTTATGATGCTCGATTGGTCGTCTGCGATACCACCGCTCCTCCACCAAAAACAGCTTCACTCCATCTCCATCATCTTGTTTTGAAGATGTCTTAGCCGTTTTACTATTTGTTGTGCTAACTTTCATGGCCACTGTAATGATAGGGTGATTGATGTGCCACATGATTGGATTACTTTATATTACTTCTGTAGCAACGCACGCAAGAGCATTTTGCTAGCTATATTTTGATAGGACCCAAAACTGATATGCTATAAATCTATAATATCAGTTTGCTGCAAAGAACAATATTCCGAGGAACAACCTTTGGTGAACAGAAATCAGATAGCGGACCGGTCGTTACCCACCAACCCCAACATCCAATGTAGAAAACAAAATTTCATCTGATGCCAGTTAGATTCTTGCACTTATGCTATCAGCATTTTGTTGAACTACTCATGTGCTACAGTTACATTCCTCAGTTGTTCCTACCTAACTAAGATCTTCTTTCGTTTCTTCTCTGCCTGTATAGATGAAAGATGTGGCAACTGAAAACTTTCAGCGAATACGTGATGCATATGAGGTACTATCGGATGAGAACAAAAGACAGATCTATGATATCTATGGTATGGAAGGTTTAAATTCCGGCCTGGAACTTGGCCCCAAGCTAAGTAAACCAGAGGAAATAAAAAGACAGTTGGACGAGCTGCGACGCCGTAAGGAGGAAGAGAAATTTTTCGTCCATGCTCGATCCACTGGATCAGTAATTGCTAATATCTCTGTGCCACAATATTTGGATGGCGACAACATCATGAAAGGGTACAAAGTCTTCTTCATTTTATTGCATGCGTTATTCCCTGTCCATTCAGATTCAGTGGGAGGTTTCCAACATAGTTTAGAAGCCAATTTCTGTTTGGTTTTTGGTTATACCATGTAGGGATTTTTTTTTTGAGGAATTACAGCAGGAGAAGCTCCTACTGCTCATATATTAATATAAGAAATATTTACATTTTTGTTGCAAAGCTGCGATGGTTAGGCCATGGTTCCTACTGTTTATCCTCTAGACTCTCAAACTTGCTACAAAAGAATTTATGGTGTCTCTAAGTTCAGGTTCAACCCTGCAACTCACAAGAATAGCGTCAGTAGTGCTTTGGCAATCCCATGTAGGGAATTATTAATCAGTAACTTGGTAATCGTAGGCTTGATATGCCAATAAATAATTTTGTTGACGAAACCATTCGGTGATGTTGTTTCATATTCTTCAACATGTTTGTTGACGATGGGACATGATTTAAGTGTATATACCTTCGGTGGACTGAAGCCATCTCCATTTTTTATATAGATTAAGAGGGCTTTCCTTGCAGAAACTTACACTCATTCGGCACTTGATGATTATTACCTTACAATTTTCCTCCAATTCTGAGTGCTTTGACACTTCAAGAGTTTAAAGTCTAAATATCTAATAAACATAGTAACCTCTGGACATAGATATTGTCTGTCAACTACTTATATGTCATTATTAACTTCTGTAGTTTGCATATTCTTCAGGAGTACTATGATTTAATTATTGATTTTGAAATTGCTAGAATGGGAATGTCTAGTCAAATTGAGCTGCCAGTATCCAAGCTAAACACTGTCACTGTTGGTGGAAATTTGGTCGTCAATGGTGCAGCTGGAACTGGTGCAGCAACCGCTGTGCTGCGGCACCAGTTGTCTTCAGTTTCTTCGATTGACTTTATGGCAACAGTTGGATTACGTTCCCTTATTGGAGTACAGACATTTCGGTGAGAATTTGTCTTTTCTTTGTTTTCCTTTCCTATTTCTATCTCCTTGCACATTCCGTATCATATCATAATTATTTGGTGTTACCCACTTCAGTCAGATTTCACCAAATTCAACAGCAACTTCCGGACTTGCTCTCTCATTGAGAGACGGATCTATCAACCTGTCAAATGGCTGGACTCGCCAATTATCTGAAAACACTGTTGGCAATGTATGTCCCCTTTAATGCTCTTTTCATGTGTCTGAAACATTTTATTTGCGTTACATGACTAACATAATATTAGTAAGTTGTTACTTAATGCTTAGAAAACAATATGAGTAACTTAGCTCTCCAAGAGACACGATTACAATATGTACAGGCCTTCATAATTATATTGTCAACGACAGATGTGGAAGAAATGCCTTGGAGTTTATCATCATGCAAACCACTATCTTTTTTATTTCATACTCCTCTAGCCGATTATGGCTGTCGTGCAAACTTCTAGATATATACAGCTAACATGTCACAGTTATATTGTATATGCATGACTATATCATTTTACTTATCCCAAATTTGATCCATGTCCAGTACATACTGTCAACTGCATCTTACAGATAACGCATACCTAACACTTATGGCTCATGCAATCCCATTTCCAGTCCATGCCCAGAAACGGTGCCATATTTGATCCCATTTTCAACCCATGCCCAGAACTTAGGGCTGGTACCTTGCTGGATAATGAGTTTTAGTGGCACAGATTATTTTCAATTTTTAAGTTCCACAGATCCAAATTTGCCCTACTTTAGTCCTCTAATTTATGCTCCAGGGTGTCATCTTGACATTGTTATTCCTGTTATCTTAATGTAGTATGCTTGTGATTATACAGCTCTGTTATTGAAACCATGGATTAACTGTCCCTATGCTTCATTTTTCTATCTTTTGTGTGGATAAGCTGATGCTGATCTTTTTTTTTGCCTGTGTTACTTTACTTTCTCCTAACCTGCAGATACAACTTGTCCTTGGTAATGAATCAAATATATCTGTGGGATGGCAAAAGAAGGATGAAAAGTTTTCTGCGACAGGAGAAGTAAAGGTACTGCTCTTTGCAAAACCAACTCACCCGTAAATCTTATTTAGAAAACCAACTCAGTTGTTTATAAGTAAACAATTGACAGAATTCTTTTGAAACATATAGTTGACATTCAAAGGTCGTGCAACATTTTTTCTTAGTTCTACGTACTGTGATATTTTTCTGTTCCGAATGATCGTCTGCATTTTTTTTTCTTTCTTTTGTATAGTTCCCCAATGTATTTCATGTTTGACACTCCAAGAAGACACAGTTACTTTAGTTATCTCAAAAGCACCTCATTTTACTCTGAAGCTAGCTGTAGTTGGTATAGCAGCAGGTACCGAAAAGCAATTTAAAACGTCAAAATTGATCGTATTGCCATGTAATTAATTATTCAGTACTTGATGGAAGCATATGCATTTTTTTTCTACTTAGGTTCAACTCCGAGCTGTCAATATTTTGTGTAGGGCCTTGAAAATAATATAATATAGCGATGCACTGGTCTTTTTGGTTAACTGTGGACCACTGAACATGTAATTACGTCTGTTTGGTTTGGCTTTCGTATGTCTTGCCTGTAGTTAAACTGAAACAGAATTTGCGCTTGTTGATTTAATTTGAATGGTTTGAGTTTACTGACTTCAAGATTCATTGTGTATATATCTTATCACCGGTGGTTCACCATTTACATTACTTTGCCTTTTGAAGACTGTTTCCTATATTAACTATACTTCTTTTTCTCTCCAGATTGGTACCAATTCCTTTGGTGCATCTGCTAATTACACCCACCATTTCTCTTCCAAGTCGCATGGTCGTGTTGCTGGTAGAGTTGGGAGGTATATACCATTTTGATCTCAATTATTTCTGGCCATGCACTTTTTTTTGATAACCCAGTATGTGAATTTGTAATTTCTTTCTCATCTCTCTTGAACTGCTTATTTGCAGCACGGCCCTTGATTTTGAAATTGGAGGGGGGAGGCGGATATCAGAGTTCAGTACAGTAAGGATGCTGTATAATATAGGAATCCAGGTGAATCTGCTAACTAAGGATGGATTCTCCATGTGTCTCTTTATTTTGTCTCTCCTTGAGTCAACATAATAAAAAAACACCATACCAACTACTGATTCATGCCTATGCTAATTGGTAATGGATAAAGCAAACAACTTATGCATGTTCACTGTTCGTCCAATACAAAAACGAGAATATGCATTGTTACTAGGAAACTGCAGTTCATATTTGGTACATGCGACAATCATGCATTCAAGAACATGTATTTTTAGCTGCTTTTCATCTTATGTAACAGTTTCGCTAGTTTGGAGAAAACTCATGCTACTTGATGTGTTCAAAAAGCTAGATCAATTATTTGCTGAGATTCCTTCATTTCCGATGCAGGGTGTCTCTTGGAGATTTGAGTTAAATCGTGCTGGGCAAAAGTTAGTTATCCCAGTAAGTTGAGATATTCCCACCTTTGAGTCCTTCCTGTTATAATAATAATAACAATAATAACAATAATAATAATAATTATTATTATTGATGTACATGTAGCATAAATGTTACGTACTATAAGCAAAGTCATTTACTTGCAGTTAAGGTTCCCTGTGACACAGTGGGGAAGTTTTACCAACATGCTCCCCCCTCTGTCATAAACTTGTCGGATTTCACTGACTCCTTCACTAATTATGCAGGTCTTGCTTTCAACTGACCTCAATGCGTTATTTGTCACCGGTGCATTTGCTATTCCTTCAACACTATATTTTTTACTTCAGGTTCTAATATTCCCTGAACTACTTCCGTTCTTACCCTGGCTGACAACATATGTGATAGGCTGATAGTTGTATGCAGATAAGGTTGCTCACTTTTGCTACCTTTGCTGCATCTGTAATCTTTAACTAAAGCCAAGCTGTGGCTTCTTATTGTTTGACAGACATATGTTGTGAAGCCTTACTATCTAAAGAGAGAAAAACAGAAGACACTTGAAAAAATGGATAGCTTGTCTACACAGGTAGAATCGGTTGCTTGTTCTTGCTTATTTACGAGCTGATGTACTTCCATGTCATGAAGTGCAGCTTAGTTACCTTTTATGTTTTGAGTCTTCACATATAATCTTCTTTAGGAATATTTGCCAGATTTGGCTGTAACATGCTAGGTCAATACACACGGCCATTTACTTCTCTTAATTTAACATTATTTCATATGTATGTAGATACAGGTAAACTGCTTTTCACTTGTTAGAATGGAACAATCCTCTTGTTGTTTCCGAGTTTCTATTATTTGCAGCATCTAGCTTTGAAATATATCCCTCAACTGCATTGGCAACAGTGTTTTTCTTGTTGTCACATGGAGTATCTTTTTGATACAACTTTTCCCGTATCATCTACTAATTGAACATGTCTTTTCCTGTATAGCTAACAGAAGCCAGACAAGCAGCTAAAAAAGCACAAAGATTGCTGGAACCTGTCTCCAATCGCAAGAAGAATAAACAGCTAGAGAATGATGGTTTGGTAATCACAAAAGCTCTGTATGGCGATCGTAAAAAAATCAAAGAGAGTAGTGAATTGAGTGACATAGATGATAATATTGCTTCACAAGTATTAGATGTGACGATCCCACTGAACTTTCTCGTGACTGAGGCAGGTCAGCTCAAGGTATGTTCCAATCATACTGCTGATAAGCGTAAGTTATGTATGTGAAATATTAAGTTATTAACCTAGCATTTAACAAATTTCGTGATTGTTTGTGTCGTGTACTTCCTCGCCTGGTTTGCCTTTCTATTTGATGGCAATGTTGCAGGAAGAGCGTTTAAGAAAGTTTTACAGGATTTATTAGATCAATACTGTACTAGGCTTATTATGTTCATGCTCTAATACTGAAGGAATATTTTGTGGCTTCCATTAGGACAGGAACTTTAATAGCTTGTCAGTATCCATTTTATTTATAGGTCTTGTCTCCTAAATTCATGTGCATACAACGAAAACCAAATTTAATCTCCATATTGCATGTGCTACTAATCGTCTCTCAGATACCCACGTATGATACAGCTTCATTCCTCATTACTTAAATTAATGAGATCATGAATCTACTGTGTGACCTATCCTATCAGTTAGGAGGACCTTTATATAGGCCTCACAACAAGTCAAAGTCAACTCATAGTCCCTCTATTCAAGGCCCCTGTTGATTTCAAAATTCAGCTCAGCCAACAATTTCCGCCATTTTATTGGTCAAACTTTTAAATGTTAGAATGATGGGTGCTTTAGTAAATAACGCGGGAGTATTACAAAAAGTTATGGTTATGAGTTCATTGCATGCTACCTTTACTCCTGTGCTAGTTTACATTTCGACATATTTTACATCCCTAGTTTGCTGTGATCCATTGCACTCTTCCTTAAGATTAAGTAATGTCAAACCATTGAGAAATAGCACCTGTGTGGTCCGACTGAGTTTCGTTTGTCTTCCACCCACAGCTTCACGAGGGGATAAAGAAGTCCGGAATAATGGGCTTTTATGATCCTTGCCCTGGAGATCCAAAGCTACTGCTTGTCGAATATACGTTTCATGGTCAGCAATACAAGGTAAGATGATACTTGTCATCCCCATAACTATGTTTGTCTCTATATATTTTCTTCAAGACAATCTTTATGTATAATATACACCTTATACTCAGTAATATAAAATTGCTGGAACTTATCCTTTATTGCAGGTAATGGCAGATGATTATGGTGCGCTGTTGATACCGCAAGACATTCATCGAATTTGACCTCTTAATGATCCGAAGCAGCGTCTTCAAACACTTGGCCACACTGTAATCGTCATAGTTTTTTTGTGCTGATATGCTCTTTGCGTTTTTTTGGGTATTTCCGTGCGGGAGACACTTTTGTTGTATACATGCGTGGGCTTGTACCACCTAGATGAGTGATAGAAGGGTCATGTCCCAACAATAAGATGGAAGTCAATAAAAGGTTTACATCATTAGCTCAGCCTTTCACTAGGCGGAAGTGTATCCATTGATGTTTCGTTGTTGATTTGCCAAGACCATCTGCTGCCTTGCTGCACATGCATCTGTTTCTCCTGCCTGCTTGAGTGCGGCAGTGTCATGTTATGTTCTGTCGTGTTCCAGTATTCCTTCACCTGCTGTGTCTAGTAACCACTCAAGTCTAAATAGTTTCATAATGTGCTAGCCTGCATATCTGTCGAAATGTGTTTGCTTGCGAATCATTTCATTTGCATCCAGCACTTAGCAAGTATATGCACAATGCAGGTTCCTCAAATGACAGATCACCAAACCTAACGCTGAGGCTCAGCGCAATAACCAATTCCCTTCCCTGCGCCGAAGCAAGGCATGGTTCATCAGGTGAGAGACCTGGCGCATCTGCTTCGCTGGAGCTGCTCCCAGCCCTTGGCCACTGTCTGTCCAATGCCGCTCTCCTGTCCGGAGACCGGCGAACACATCGTCCTGTGTTTCCTCGTCGGCTCGTGTAACCGACGAGATGCTGCCGGCGACAGCGGAGGTCGTTGCACATGTTGATCGGAACTGTAGTCCGGATCTCATGGCAGGTTGACGGTTGATCCTCGAGTCGAGTGCCCAGTGGCAGTGGATCGCATTAGCCTGCGATCGACCAACACCGACCTGACGTCCTGACCGTCTGGTTTGTTTAGCGAGATTCTCCGTTCGCTTTAGATTTGGACCAGATGAAGACTTGCTGTCTAAGTAGCTTAGTCACGCAGGCTACAAAAGGCCGGTCGATCTAGTAATACTGATACCATTACCATGAGCGGTTTAGCATGAGTGAAGCAGCTTTGTTTGTGTAATAAAGGTGTCTCCTCCATGGCACGTGCTCTCTCTCGGTTCGATATCGCGTGCGTGCGGATCTTTTCTACGCAGCTCTCTCTTTCACCTGTTTCGAGTACATGCTTTGGCGGTCCGATGCTTGGTGGTAGGCAAATCATGCTCCTGCGAATCTTTGTGTGATGGCTCAATCTTTATTTAACTTGGGACCGTGAAGATCGTAACTAGGGTTGCAAGCGGCGCCTCCGCAAAGTCCCGCAAACAGCAAAATTAGACCAAATCTGATTACATATTGAGTCAGATTTAAAGAAGAGCTAGTACAATTTGTTGTCCCGCAACCCGCCCCGCTTGCAACCCTAATCGTAACCCACCAAGTCGGTCTAGGGCGCATTTGGTAGCTCGCACGAGTTCGGGCTAGGCTGTGTGGAGCACAATTTGGTTTGATTGGTTGTTTTGTTGGCCTTCACGTTGTGCCTAATGCGGTTCTTAAAGCATCTTCAGGTCTGTCCCGGTAGCTACTACCGAATCGGTCGTTCCGCTTAAATCTGGTCCATTTTCATCTCTCGGTTGCACGCATGGGGAAGGAAAAAAAACGATGACGTGTCTCTTCGGAAAGACGCGTCATAAATCGCCTCACATCCCACTCTCCCTCTTCTTACCATCCCCTTCTCACTCTCGCCCACCTTCCCGTCACATCACGACGGCGGTTGTACCGCTGCCGAATCCACTGATTCACTGCGACAAGGAAGATTGGGACGGGACTCGAAGCACAAGATAACATCCACCGCAGCTGGGGAAGAGCGAGGGCTTTGTCGGACTACACCACAACCTCGACCATGACCGGCCTTCTCCAATGGCGGTAAGCATGACTACTATCTTCTCCGATGCTCCTTTTTCGTGGATCTGAACGAATACGCATAGTGCTACAGATTCCTGCCGATAGGGTAGGCCTACATTTGCAGATTTCTTGCCCGACATCGAGAGTTTGGACTATGAGGCTACGGTTTTGGAAAATCCGCTAACGTGGTACTTCAATCTAGTAGTTGTTGCTCAGATGCATGGCAGATCACTGTATATCGGTTGTAGATTATCGTTGAACTGTATTTGCTGTAGAATATAAGTGCATAGGAGGCAGGGTTTTTGGCATGACCACTTTTTATGACTATTGGATGCTTGTCCATCCATTGCTTGCTCATATGCTTGCTATCCTTATTTGTACGCCTGCGATTATCAGATAGCGCTATATTAATAGCACTGGAATGATCAACATTTAACAAATGATGAGTCCTACAACAGTGGTAGTGCTCTGTACAAGCTAAGTGTTGGAGCTAATTCTTTATGAGGCTTACATTACTTTGCACATATATGTTGTGATTTTTGGCCAACAATTATAATTAGGCAGCACGTAAGTATGACTAGGATAATTCTCATTTAGCATTTTTTTGAAACAAAGAAAAAAGTTTTACCTCATCCATTAATTAAGAAGATAGTGTTGTTTTAGGAGAAAACGGACGGAAATCCAACAACAAGACCAAACCCACCCCACGCACAAGCCAAACATAACAGAAACCCGAACAAAGAGGGCCGCAACTCTAGCCATGATGTTATCCATGGTACGTATTCACTACATGGTGGATTATTGACTCATGTTTACTATCATACTATGAGGCCACGTTTGCTTGTATAGAATTGTAGTGATATTTGGCCGATAATATTTGGTACTTTGTTAAGTTAACTACTATGTTAAGATTCGCATGCTTACTTTGTGCGCTATTCATATGCTTATTTGTTAGTGTTTGGTAACCTCACCACATGCGAGAAGAGGCTACCCCACTGACTCTTGTGGTGACAACAAACAACAACATGCTGTTTTTGGGCAGCAATCATGCAACCAAACATCGTAAGCTAAAATCTTCACATAGCCTGAAAAAACAATTCACGTGCTACCAAACGAAGTGGTGAAATTGGCCTGGAAGATATTCTGAACATGCTATGACCCCTGTAGACTGCTATATGGATCCCAAAATAGATGCAGGGTACCGCCATTAAACCCAAGGGGAACGGAGAGATTATCGCCCTCAACAGGAAATCTCGCACTTGCTTTGTCTACTAGTCCCTCGATTGAAGAACCCGAGAGAAATCAACGTTCATTTTCAGAACATGGATACTGTAGAACCCGACTAAACTTACTCTCGCAGTAAGCTACATAGTTGCCTGACCCTTCTTCATACCATTTGAAACTTGTCATTTTTGCCAAAGCTAGTAAGCTCTATACTTTTAAATTTGAGTATGAAAAATAGCACCTACATACGTGCATCCTCTGCATGTAATTCTTTTATTAAAATGTTCAGAGGCCCGAAAACACGAATTTTAAGGTGATACATTCTGATTCCGTTGGACCTGAGAAAGGGAGCATCCATACACACTGAATGTTTGCACGTACGTAGACGGACTGAGATCCGGTGCCTCGCCTTAAGCAAGGCACACAGCGCCTTGAGGCACCGGATCAGCCGCTCAAGCCAAATCCAACGGACAGCAGCCAAAGTGTCTGGTCAGCAGCAAGTCAACAGCCCTCACACGATAAAGAACGAGCCTCATCTCACGCGCCCGCAAGACAGAGCAGCTCCGCGGGAAAAAGAAAGAGCGCGGGCGGCTCTTCGGGCTCGTTTGGCTGTTGGGACCAAAATTCCCGGGGAAAATATTCCCGACCGGGAATAGACTGAAACAGGAGCAAAACTCCGGGATTATATTCCCGACTTCCGGACTAGGGGAAAAATCTCCCCGGAAAAAGGCCGGGAACCCGCCGGGATTCGAGTAACCAAACAAGCCCTCCCGGGTAGAGCAGCGCCGCCGCCCGTCGCCGCCGCCGCCTCCGCCGCCCAGCCCTCACCTCCCTCTGCTCGCTCCGCATCAGCTGATCCTCCGCCCCATCCGGCTAGCTCTACCCTTCCGCCGGCCGCCGGCGAGAGCCCATCTGCCGGCCTGCTTTGCTCCTCCGCCGTCCCCAGACTCCACGTCGTTGGGGAACCGTCGCTGGGCGCCATCCATTGGCGGAGCCAGCTCATTGTTACAGCCTGGGCAAAGTCTAAGTAAAATAAGCTTGCTCGGTGCTTGCCCCGTACGAAATCTTGTTTAGTGCCTCACTTATGAGTAGCACTTAAGGGGAAATCACCAGCTTAGCCCGGGCAGCTGCCCGGGCATGCCGGGCCTTGGCTCCGCCCATGGCGCCATCAAAATCGTCGGATTACAGCAGGTAGTTAAACTGCATGTGTATTTTCTTATTTCTTTACATACATACTTCACGATTGTCTTTGTTAGTATTTGTTAGTTTCAATTTAGTTGCAGCTTGTCAGCTGACTGTATTGTTTAGTCTGTACTATACAGTTTTTACATAATTTTTTCTATGTCATATGGATTGTTCTTTAAGCCCCTATTGTCTTATTTGTAATTGATTGATATGATTACTGTCAAGACTGAACTATTGCTGATTGAAGGGTTGTGTTATGTAGCTGTGAGTGTTCTGCATTTGCAAGTGTTGTGCAATGGGAGAAATTGACAAGGGGATGCCTCAAGTTGGTATGAAATTTAGAAATCCGGATGAAGCTTGGGTATTTTGGGATGCCTCAAGTTTCCATGGTGATTTAAAATTTGAGGAGGAGCGCATAGTGATTGGTGATCCTTTGACCAAAACTGCTTCATGTAGTTGTGCAATGTTCAATAGGACGGGAATATTGTGTGGACATGGTATCAAAGTTCTTGATTTGATGAATATAAAGACATTGCCAAAACACTATATCTTAAAGAGATGGACTAGAGAAGCGCGCAATGGAAGCATACAAGATAGACATGGAAGGAATGTGGTAGAAAATCCAAAGTTGGAAGCTCAACTCCGGTACAAAAATTTATCTCACAAATTTCATAGTTTGGCACATAAAGTAGCCAACTCCATGGAGTGTTGTTTGATGTTAGAAAATACAATTGATTGTGTTCGTCCCCAAATAGAAGATAAACTCAATGCAACTACCAAGGCTATGGATAGGCCATGCAATGATCAAGAAAATAATGATCCAAATGTGCAACAAACAAATGAGTTTCTTAGTGCCGCAAAGCTCAAGAAAAAAGAGGTTCCGTCAAAGAATTTGAGGAGAAATGAGTTTTTGGAGTCTGTTTGTCAGGGTTTTACCGATGGCTTTGATGGGGCAGTTCTGTAGGGAGATTGGTCTGAAGGCGTTGGGTGTGCGAGCATCGTCATTTTTGGGAATGAGTATCATGAAAGCCCGATTTAGGCTGTCTAAGTCAACTTGGCCAGCGTGGAATTGGAGGCACATATGTGGAAGTACTTCGAGTTTTCGTCACCGTCGATTGCAAATTTTATTTTGGATCGTGTACGCCAGTGGTCGATCCTAGATCTTATTGCCTGGCGAAGGGTCTTAATGATGACGTGTCGTAGGTTAAATTCAGGGGTGGTGAGGGCTCTATGTTCCTCGATCAGGTCCAGGAGGGAGATGACGATTTTGTGTAAGGGTATATTGCCCCTATGTGTGGTTTTGGTAATTAATGACAACCCTATGGACTAATGTTTTCATTGAGTTTATATGAAGGAATATTCCATAGGTACTACTTGTACTCCATATGTTTGATTCAAGTATGGATGCCATGAAGATAAAGATATACTTTGTGTATTGGTAGTGCAAACTCACCGGGTGCTTTTCATGGGTTCTCTCCAGTTATTAGAGCATCTCCAGCCGCGTCTCCCAAATCGTCCCCCAAATCGCGCTGGATCGAGCGTTTGGGGGATGTGTTTTATTCGTGTCGTGTCTGGGCTCATCATCGCTTCTTCATACGTCGCAGGGTCTTCATCATTGTTATCCACAATCATGACATTTAGACAAGGATCATACCAATCTGGAGTGGCACGTTTCCTTGTCGATCTGCGAGGTTCAGTAGTTATCTCATTTGAAGTTTCATGATCATTATCATTAGCTTCCTCTGTCGGTGCGGCACAGAACATCTTCCCTGCGCTACTCTGATCAACAAGCAGAGATTCTTCAATCTCATCGAGTTCTACTTTTCTTCCAGTCACTTCTTTAGTGAGAAATTCTTTCTCAAGAAAGGTTCCGTTCTTAGCAACAAAGATCTTGTCTTCGGATATGTGATAGAAAGTGTACCCTATAGTTTCCTTAGGGTATCCTATGAAGACGCATTTCTACGCTTTGGGTTCTAGCTTGTCCGGTTGTAACTTCTTTAGTGCGACGATGAGGTGCACCGGCGCTGCAACAGGAGGAGGCGGTGGATTCAGAGCTTGAGACGGACATTGTGCTCCTGTACGGCACTGCCGTTCCGGCCGCAACCTCGCCTCTGTCTTCTCCGCACCAGCACGAACCCCTGCAGTTCCGGCCGCCGTCTCGTCGTCTCGCTGGAGGTCCAGCTCCGCCTTCCCCGCGGTTGGTGCCGCCGGTGCGCATCTGGAGGTCCGCGTTGACGAAGTCGGTGTGGAGGACGCCGTCCCTGCTCGCCAACTGCCAAGCCGCGCCGCTGCTAATTTTCTGGATCTTGATCCAGTCCCAGAGAGAAAGCAGGAGCGAAATTAGCCATAATGGCCACTAGTAGATACGTATTGTATCCGTGGCGCAGCGTCTGTCGAGGCAATACCCAATAAAAGTTCATAATACCGCCTCGGCCAGCACGAATCACGAACAACAAACGCATGGGCAGATGGGAACCGGTAGTTACCGGCTCCGTTAGAAAATCCGCACCCGTGTAACTTGCTGCTCCTCCTTGCCTTGTCTGATGGTGACCGACAGAGGGACGCACAGGGGGAGGGAGGAGGGAGGATGGGGCCGTCGCGGCGATCTGGGCGTTGGACGTGATTCGGCCGGAGTGAGCCGGAGGTGCCAGCCGTCGGCGCCGGATGGGAGAGGCGGAGCAAGCAGAGGATGAATGCAGGCGGGCCGGGAAGAACTGCGCGCTCTCACGGCGGCGGCATCGGGCGGCGGCGGCAGCAGGCGGCGAGCGGCGGCAGTGCTCTGCCTGGAGGAGCCGCGCGCTCGTTCGTTTTTCCTGTGAGGAGATGAATTGGGCTGTTGACCTGCTGCTGACCAGATTCTTTAGCTGCTGTCCGTTGGATGAGGCTTGAGCGGCTGATCTGGTGCCTCAAGGCGCTGCGTGCCTTGCTTAAGGTGAGGCACCGGATCTCAGTCCGTGTCTACGTAGACACAGTAGGGTGGGGCAAGGCACCCGGTACCAAACGCGCATTCTGACTGGGAATAGTACTCTGGCTGGTTCTTGGGTTTGGGCAGCCCAACCAGCTGAGATCCAGCTGGCCGTGACCGTGAGACAGCGAGCCGCCCGTCCTCCTCGCTCCAGCAAACAAGGACATTTCCGCCGCGCGCTTTGGACAACGGTCAAATGGCTGCTGACTGCCGGGCCAACTGGAAACAGCACCCCTTCACTGCAGCCTGCACGGCTCCCACAGCTCAAACACATGAGTTTCATACAGGACAAGAGGAAGACCCTCTCACCGAGGAAAAGAAAATACAAAAGCCTAGATTAGATAATATTTAGATGTCCACATTCCTATGAGATTTATGAGAAAAGAAGAGATGACACCGTAGAAAGCAGGAAAAGGAGAGGACAATGCATTTTAAATGAGTTTCAATACATTCGAAATGTCAAAAAAATCTACCAAAAATGTCGCGCGTACGTCTTAATGTTATATGTGCTAGAACAAGCAAAATTCACCGCTAAAAAAATTTCTTCACGATATATTTCTTTATCCTTTTCACATAAGAACACAAAAAATGTTGACTTTCCGTGAAACTTGGTGTGCGCGCATATAATAAAAATCAAGATGCACGTGTGAAATTTTTATTTATAATATTTTTGATATTTTAAAATGATTTTGCCGATGGCATGCAGGAGCATATACATCCAAGATCAAAAGTAAATTTCCGAAAAAGAAACAAGAAAGAGTTTTCCTTTTTCAACAATACCTTCATGTGTGCGTCTATTGAGCTGACGCACTAACTAAATCATGTAGGTCGTAAAATCTTTTTCGAATATTGCGTTGGCAGGGGTCTCTCAAGGCCTCTTGGGGCTGATACCATACTAAATTGATGCACTAGCCAACTCATGTAGGCTGCAAAATCTTTGCCGAATAATGCGTGCTGCATTGAATTGATGTGCTAGCTAGTTTGTACTATAAAAAATGATTTGATGTAAGAGATTGAATGATTATATTCAATACTCCCCTCACATTTAGGATGGTGGGTTTTCTTTTCTAGATGTGAACCGGTGGATCTTTTTTAGGGAGGCCACAAATTCTTATTTTTTTTATGGAACCCACGAGATTTTAGTTTTTGATATCATGTGAAATTTCATGCATAGCAAGTTTAACTGGAAGACGATCTAATGCAATGGGGATTGTCCAACATATACCATGCGGTTTCAATACATTTCAACATCTTTACAAACCCATATGGTTTCATTACTACCGCTGTCAAAGTGCCAACAGATGAAAGTGCATCCACTCGTAGCAAGAATATCGTAGTCTCCTTCAATAAAAATCACCACTCTCCCTAGAATTTCAAGTCACAGTTGTCGCACCCGCTAGCTCGGACTAGTAGTCCAGTACGCAGCCAACCACTCGAAGTAAAGGCCAAGGACAGGCAGAGTGCAGTATCCTTCCAGTTCCAGTTCCAGCCATGCGGCTGCCCAGGACAGCACGCACGCCTCCAACCCCAGCCAGCCTTCCCCGAGACAATCTCCCCCGATCCCAACCTCCTCCCCTCTCCTCCCCGATCTCGTGCGTGCGACCGTGGTCAGCTTCCAGCTCACTCGATCCCTCAGCTCAGCAGCTCGCCACCCGCCGATCGCCTATATATACACACAACCACACACCCACACCCACTCCTCCACTGACCATCTCCTCTGCCCTCTCACACCTCCAGCTCACACAACCCCGGAGCCTACATACAGCTACAGAGACTCAGAGAGATCCAACAGAGCCGGTTGCTGCAATGGCGGCTCGCGGCTTCCTGTCTCTGCCGAGGCTGGTGCTGCTTCTGGTGGTTCTTGGTGACGCGGTCGCCATGGCGGCGGCCAGGGTGCTTCTGGGTGCCATCGCGGAGGCGCCGTCGCCGGCGGTTGCGGCGGAGGGGCCGGCCGTCGTGCCGCGGCCCGGCGGCGTGAGGCAGGACCGGTCCATCGCCGGCGCGGAGGTCATCCTGGCCGGGTTCGCCGCGGCCGTGGTGGCCGTCATCTTCCTCTACATCCGGGTCACCAGGAAGAGCACCCGCGGCCACGGAGCAGCTGAAATGGCAGAGAAGGCCTAGAACAGTTCTTCAGATAAACACTACTTTGGGTTCTTGGTTAGTTGGTTTGTGTCTCTTTGTGTTTTGGGTTCTTGGGTTCAGAGAGACTTGTAAAGAAGATGGGGATGAGATGGTCGGAAGTAGAATTTAGTTTAGCTTAGAGTGAACACTCCATGTTTAGATGCAGAGTTGGGCGCATGTGTCATGTGTGTGTGTGTCCCGGTGGTAACTTGGAACTCTGTAGCTTGTCCTTTACAACGTACATACGTGTTTGTGTTGAGAATGAGATGTAGGGAAAAGAGCGAAGCTGAGCTAGCGCTGTTCTTGAATCCTAGATCGCGCGCGTATCTGAGTTCTGCCGAGATCTTCAGAGCGGAAACTCTGCCTTTGTTCTTCAGATTTGTTATGCCGTGTTCCCCATCTGCTATCCCACAGGTTCCGAGCTGCGAGCGTGCAGTTGTACTCGTGAAAATGAGTCAATTTGATCCAAACCTGAAACTTAAAAACACGGTTTTTCTAAACCAAAGTCTGATCTTTTGCATGACGCCATACCCAGCACTCATAGGCGCCCCACTCTATCCCAACAGTCGAGACTGAAGGAAGAAGAGAACTCTCTTACAGCATCTCCAGTCGCGTCCCTCAAACCGTCCCCCAAACCACGCCGGATTGAGCGTTTGGGGGACGTGTTTCCGCGTTTGGGGGACGTCGCTCCCGTCGCGTCCCCCAAACAAAATTTCGCAAATTTTAAACTTAACTAGATTCGTCCAAACTTACATAGATTCGAACGAAATTTGACTAACTTTAAACTAAACCTAATCTAGAACCACTTGCGGCGGCCGGGCGTCGTACCGGAAGTTGTACATGTCGTCGACGACCTCCTGACGCGCTCGTCGACGGGCTCGTCCTTCACCAAGCCGCTTGGTCCTGCCGTCGAGGTCCACCAGCGGCTTGCCGGAGTCGCGGATGGACATGGCGATCGCCGCGTCCAGTCGCCCTCCAGCGTCCTTGTCGTCCATGGATGCCAAGAACGCCGCCGCAGCCCGGGCTCCTCGGGGTCGTCGGCTGGCGCGATGGCCGCCGCTGTACTCCGCCCGCCGCCTTCGACGCTTCCTCCGCCTCCTTCACCTCCGCCGGGATGAGGAGGCGCCGCCGCGCCTCCTTTGCCGCCGGCCGCTGCCGCGCCTCGTGTTGACGGGCGTCGCCGGCTCCTCCTTGACCTCCCGTTTGGGGACGGTGTGGGCGCCGACCGGTACGATGAGGATGGCGTCGATCGCGCCGGTCCCGAGGAAGAAGAGTGCGAGGAGGACGAGTACGTCGTCCTCCTCGGCTGCCATTGAGGAGACGGCGGCGGCGACGACATCTCCACCTTGGAGCGCCGTTGCGGATGCCGCGGATGACGTTCTCGAGGGCGCCCCGAACGCCCGAACGGGCGCGGCCTTCCCTGTTCCACTGTTGGGCCGCCGACGAGGTTGTCGCTTTGCATCTCGACGTCGTACCGCCTACGTCGTCCACCCGTCGTTGTCGTTGACCGCCCATGTCGGATCCAACCGCTCCTCGGCGGTGAGTTGAGCCCGACGGGCCTTGATGGCGTCCCTCCATTGGTCCGTGCGCGGCGGCGGCGGCGGAACGCCAATGCCGTTCACGGCCATCTTCCGGCCCGCCGGCGCCGCATGTCCGCGGGGGATACCGGCGTGGCGGCGCACGCCTCCGCCACGCTGCGGCCGAAGCCGTTCGCGCGGCGATCTTGCGGAGGACGAGCTCGACATTTTTTGAGCGGCGAGGAGAAGATCGGGAGGAGGCGCGGCGGCGAGAAGGATTATGAGCGGCGAGAACTGCAGGGCGTCTTAAAACAGCGGCAGCGGGTGGTTGCACGCAATAACTCCGGCGCGGACGGTCACGCGGCCATGCACGACGAGACGCGTCCCTGCGTCGCATGGGAAAACAGGGACGCCATTAACGTCGCTTGCCCAAAGGTAGGCGACGTGGTTTTAGCCTTCCGTGCCGCTGACGGGTCGGGCCCGCGTCGGTTCGCCTCGCTTTCGTTGTCCGGCGTCCCCGGTGCGTCCGTGGGCGGGACGGACTCGGCGCGGACACTATCGGGCCGCGCGGACAAAAATGGGCCAACGTGATTTTTGTCCGGCGCCTAAATCCTTTAACGGTTTGGAGGACGCGAGTGGAGATGCTCTTATAAGCTCTTATAAGCTGATTGTAGCGTCTTTTGATAGACGATGTGAGAGCATTTTTTTAAAAGAACAGAGGCACATAATTTACCTTATTCATTAATTAATGAGAACGAGTTTTGGTCCAAAGAAAGTTAGAAGGTTCGACAAAAAGGCACATAATTTAGCTTGTCATGTACATACGTGTTGGCGTTGAGAATGAGACGCAGGGAGAAAAAACGAAAAATCAACTGAGCTGGCACTGTTCTTGAATCCTAGACCGCGCGCGTATCTGAGTTCTGTTGTGATCTTGTGTCGAAAGCTTAAGCCGGGGAAAACAGCCAGTACTTGTCCTTCCAAAAATCTCCAGAGCAGAAAGTCTGCCATTATTCTTCAAATTCGTTCTACCGTGTTCTCCACTTCCCCATCTGCTATCTCACAAGTTTCCAGAGGATATTGTGTCACTCATCTTTGAGGCGCCTACTGGGAGAAAAATAGTATCTCACAAGCTATGAAGGAGAATGCTTGGACCACAATGTTGAAGATGGACTCCAACTTAATTATCCCTCACATCCATCACTACATCTCCTTGTGGATTGAGATTAGCAATGTGCACCTCCATGAGGATGAGGAATACAAGATAGTATGGAACCTAGCGATGAATGGAGAATACTTCTAGTCGTTGGCCTATAAAGCACAATTCTTTCGGTCCACTCTCACATTCATGAATGGGTCGGTTTGAAAGGCTTAGGCGCAACCTAAAATAAAGTTCACCGCTTCGTTGGCAATACTGAGAGGCGAGAGTATGGACAAATTGTGGGCTCTGCCCGCTTTTGCAAGCAAATCGAAGAAACGGCGGCACACCTCTTTATCCATTACCAATATATTCCAAGAGAGCGTGGAAGTTGGTGGTGAAAGAGTGGCTTGGAATACCCTACATTGAGACCTCCAATCGGACGCCGAAGCTTTCTATCTTCAATTGGTGGTGGTAGCATCCTCACAATACAGACCACGGCGCCCGGAAATGCTGAACGGAACCCGGGTACAGGCGAGGATGAAAACTCAGCCAATCAAAAAGCATCACGTGGCTGTATCTACTATATATCTGCAATGTATCTGACAGTGTCTATCATGTATTCAAGGTATTCACCGGCCACATTAGCATCCAGAGGCAGCGTGCATTAACTCTTCTGCCCCCCTCTCCCGTGACGTACTCTCTTTCCTTATCTCATCGTGACTGCCTTTCTCTCTCAATCTCCATCCAGGAAAAGCGGCGGCGAGGCGGAGCTCTGCAGCAACACGATGAGAGAGCGCCCGGAACTGGGGGTTCGAGTTGGCGCGGACAGGCGTCGTACGGAATGGAGGCGAGGATGCGGCCGGAACGGGGGAGGTGCACATGAGCACGAAGTCTCTCCCGAGATTTGGCGCCTCCGCCGCCCCCATGTGGCTGAGTAGCTCTCAGCCATGCCACGGCCGTGGTCCTCGACGGGAGTGCCCCAGCCTCCCAACCAGCGGTGCAGCGCCCCAGCCTCCTCGACGGGAGTCATCGCAGGAAGATGCAGCGGCGGCTGCCACCATGTTCCTGTGCAAATTAGGTTTGAGATTTGTTTTCTCAGTCTAGGATTAGTTTGTTTTAATCTGATGAAGATTCAGATCTGAAGAATGCTTTTGTGGTGGATATTTTTGTTTCTGCGCTCATCTATTCCGTTTAATGCACTCCAATCCAATCCCGTACAATAGCAAGATTTGAGAAATCCAATCTGTACGAGCCTGTATTTTTTCTTGATCTCATTCTGTGTTAGATTTGTACAAAATTTCGTTCTTTTCTTGATCTCATTATGTCTGTTCTGGTGTGTTTGATTTCTTTTGATTCTCTCTCAGGCCGTATCGCGTGTTCCTTTTGGTTTTCGCTTGGTCGTGCTCGGTTTGTACATATTTGAACTGATCTCATTCTGACCTGGTAGAAGGAATGTGTTTTTTCTTCTTCGATCCAAATGTTCCAGCGGTAACAAATGTTAGTAATTTGTTCCTGAATTTATGCAGAACTTGTCAACTGATTAGTGAACTAAACGAACTCAATTATTAACTTAATAATTTTAAATGCAACAGTATTTTGTTTATGATTTAGCATTTTTTTTACTATCTGCATCATAGATAGAACAATATGTTAAGGACTCTCTGTTCCAAAATTGTCGATTTTGACTATTTTCATCGTTGATCAATTGGGAGAACTGCCAATGAATCTTTCCATATTTTAAAAATAATGTTTTTCAATGTTTTTTACAACACAAAACCATTAGTACAAAATGACATGTTTTGACATTCAACATCTCATCGTGATGTTTTTAATATTCTATGAGGTAAAAGTTAATCTTACAAATCTAAATTGCTTCCAAATGGAGTAATCAGCGGAAAATGTGGTTAAAACTGTGTGTTGCAAAGTTAATCATGACGACCATAATTAGCCACATGAAATCCAATATGTCTTTGTTAGTACTTGTAAACATACTTTGTTAGTACAGCATACGCCTAACTATCCTGCACCATGCTAATAAATGAGGTTAAATGTTAGTCCAGTATGGTTACGCGGTGGACTTGTATACTGCCGCGTATGCAAGGTGCGGATATGAAAATCCAGCGCGTATTAAACTGATGCTATATTAGCTACGAATCTCGCGGCGCCAGCAGATGGCGCCGATATCACCCTCGCGCGTTGCCAGGTCCCAATCGTCCGGGTCGCCGCGGCGCCCAACTACAACGTCATGCAATGTAACCATGCGGGCGACACTATGCAAAGGGGTCCGCTTCTGATTTTCTTTTATGAAAAACTTAATGCCGAAATTTGAGATTTGGATCAAATTGGTCCATTTTCACTTGAAACGTCCGCTGCTACTAGTACCTGGCATATGTCCAGTTCCTAGGATCGAATCCCGGGGATCGTTTTTGGATGCAAACCATGATAAATCGATAGCCAACTTGAACTGTTCTACTATGTTTCTCTTAATATATTCGCAAAACCAAACAGCAAGAACAAATAAAAAAGATTTCCTTGACCCGACGGCCGCCGAAACGAAATCAACGACCAGTCTCCGGAGCGGCGATCACTGTAGATGCATAATGTGCGGCCGTGTAGGCCAGCCGCAATCTAATTCATTCGTACTACGTACAGCACCGTGTGTAGGGCAGCAGGCAGGCTCCGCCCCGGACCAGCAGGCAGCAGCCGTGCCCAAGACACGGAGCCGCGCTCGTCGCAGTCGCGCTCGTAACTCGTTCGCGTCCACTCGTGCATTCAGTGCATCACCACCAAACGTCCCCGCCGACGTCCTCTTTTGGTCTGGTGCACGCACGAGCTCCTCCTAGATGCAAAATCCATTAATCGCTACGGCATCTCACAGCTCAGCAGTACCCCAATGATGCAGGAATATACGTGCACCCATCGCGAGAATAATAAGTTTGGTCTCATTTGCCTGCGCACTTGGATCGCATGCGTGTCCCCGGCGGCCTCGAATCATTGACACGCGTTTTGTGAGATGAAATCGCGATAAAGCTTTGCGTGTCCCATTGCTTGTGTTTCTTAAAGCGGATATAGATTGACTTTGTTTCTTTTGTCATCTTACTAGAAAAAACGCCCGTGGCTGTGTTAATATCATCGAAAAAACTAACTTCTATGCACAAACTGTAACCACAACTGTTTTGCTCTTCAAGGATACGCAAAAGTGTCGGATATGTTATATTGAAATAAACTCTGCATATAGATAAATAGCCCAAGAAATCAAGAATGAAGAATATACGAAACACAGCGTTGGCCAGCTTCCAAGAGAAAGAGTATTAGTACTTATTACAAGGCTTTCCATCGACTGAAATTGAAGTGAGCATCAGCGATCAGCAACCACCCACTGATTGAATCGTGTGCCTCACAACTCTACTACTACCTGGTTGTTGCTTGATTATTTTTTTTACCACGAATCCACCCAAAGCATAAGTCAAATACTTAGTTGAAAGCATTGTAATACACAAATAAGTTTGTTATCCGGCAACACATTCAAGATTACCATCAACGAATTCTATGTGAGTAGGGGAGGGGGGGGGGGGGGGCACCCCCCAGCTTGGAAGGGTTTATGCACTTCTGTTTTTTTGGAAAGAATTATCTATGTTTGCTGCGAAATTCCCTTTTCTTCCGGGATTTTTGAAGAATTTTACAAATATGTTGGCATTAAGTGCCCACAGTTGAGATGCCTGAGAGTCAGCACCACGTATGACATAGTGCACCAGGTTATTCGTGATGACGGTGAGGATGAATATGATGATGAGGAGGAGGAGAAGGAGGAAGAGGAAGAGGAGGAGGAGGAGGATGATGGTGAGGATGAGCTTTTTAAAGATCCATTCTGTGAAGAAGAAGATGACGATGAGATGTGGCAGGAGAGAGTCTGGCTTGTATCTCAGTCCCAGTGTGGATGTGGCTGATCATCCGAAAAAACCAGCTAAGTAAAAACGCAAATGCATTTGCAATAGGTGAAAACATGCATGAGCTACGGATCCGTTAGATATCAGGTAACAACTTGACGAAGAAGGGTGTTCATGACATCCTCAAAAACTGCCCCCACTTCGAGTTGCTCGATCTCAGTGACTGCTAGAATGTGAAAGTTGATGATGGTCTCCGAGCAAGATGGGCTCATCCATAAGCGGACCCAGGAAAATTCTGAAGCCTAGGCAAATACGCCTAGAGTGCTAAATTTGTATCAAATACATATAAAATGGGGATAAAAATAAGCCTGTCGTCCGGCCGGAAGCCTGGACGACTGTCCGGGCAAGAAGGATGCTAGGTATGCCTATGGACTCGTCTCAAACATGTAATTACTGAAGGTCAGACCCCCTTCCAGGAGCTTCAACTCATTGACGAAGACGCGTCGCTTACGAGGATCTACCTCACGGGGATGATGAGATGGGTGATGAGTGGGATAACTACTATGATGATATCTCTCTTGTCTCACATGGCTCCGAACCTGACTTGAGCAACATTGACATCGACGACATTACCGTGTATACTTATATCCATGATTATTATGGCCTGTAGGAATCTTACAAGGAAGTTGTCTTTATTTGTGTTGGGACAGAATATGTAGCATGTAGTATCGGTCTGGAGTTTCAGATTTTATAGTACTAAAATCCGTGTGTATGCAGCCGGTAGGTGTCTTGGCAAGCTCGTGTTAGCTCGATGTGTTTTTAGTTTTAGTTAGTTGTGCTTTGATCATAGAGTAAAACTCCCTCTGTTTCTGACACATGATTGTGCATGCCTGACTTGCAAACTGGCATATGTTAAGCAGGGAGCAGTGGGGAGGATGCGATTCTGGCGAAGCAATCTTAGCTAAAACTAGTTGAATGCTCGTGCGTTGCCACGACTATTTTTATTGCCACCATTGCAACAATCTTAAGTAAAACAATGTATACCGGCATACTTTGAAAGTGTCTTCCTACTCAGCCGAGGGAGTATGTCTAAAGGTACCGTTATGTAGACGTCGCCCCTTTTCTAGATCAATGTTTGCTGTGTCTATGCAAGGTGATGCACGTTGCCTTTGTTCGCTCGACAAGAATTAGCATGTTCCCATTACGATATACATAGAGTTATTATTGAAAGATCAAACAATATATATATATAGTACTGGAATCATCTCTCAAACACTGAGATCAAAAAAGAAAATTCGAATAAACAAAGAAATAAAAATCATGTATATATCATCTCACATATGAAAATTCAGTGTTTTACATAGCTCCACCTGTCTATGTGCCTTTTTATACTTACAAACTAACAAAATGAACAAGGAGGGCACAATAGAACCACCCGTTTTTCCCTCAATTCTTTAACCGCCAATTGTTTTTGGATCTCCTCCTTCATCGATATAACCATGTGGCCAAACTAACCACATGAGACTATCTAAAGTTGTGTGCAAAAAATCAAGGCACAACACCGATAGAAAGAAATAATTTGGTCAATGTAGTGAAGCAGCCATGCATGAGGGGAGGAAGGAGAAATTGCTCAGAAATTTCCAAGGCACTTCACCTGAACAGTTCACTCATATGATGAGAACTTCACACAGAACAAAACCCAGTATGTTAGGTTATATAGAAACTTTGGATCATAAAACTCTTACCAAATATTACTTGTGGTGATGCCAAGAGCAGCTTGACAAAGCTGACATAAAGTTAAAAAACAGTCACCCAGTGCCAACACAATATCGCCAGCTTGTCACTCATATCTATGCACCAAAAGTGATAGTATACAAAGCAGAAGCTGCCTACTTGCATATCACAATGCACACCATCTTCCACAATAATATCATGATACAAATCAAATCTATGACCAATGTAATGGAATAAAATATGTGATCAAGAACTACATGTAAAGGTGCTACGCTAGAATGTAACATATAAAAAGAAAATCACCAAAATTTATGATGTTATGTGAAACGTAATAGTTGCAGTCGAAACCGGAACTCTCCTTTAAAACTATTTCATCAAGCAGCTTGTGTGCAACAACTCATGAAAGAGAAAAAAACATGTTGGACTTCCTGTAGCATAATAAAATAACAATCTAAATATTGTGCAGCAAACTTTATTAACTTAACAATCTGAAAAGATAAAATTTTCACCAAGAAAATGCACAAGATCCAAACTACATATTATTTTGCATTCAGCACGGAACAAATCATTTAACACCAGGGTTTAAAAATACAATTCATGAAGGATAGTACAAATTTCAGCAGAGAAATCATGAGCAGAGCCTTCTCATGACTTGCATGCAAAATTCAGTAGTCCACTTGCAACTTCACAGGTTGAAAACAAATTCAGTTAATCACAGATCTGCATCATACGGATCCACCAGCCCACTATATAAATTCATCAGGCACATTAAAAATAGGACTGAAGAAAATACATGCGATTATCACTTGCTCCTTCAACTTATTACCAAGACAAGAACTCTTACATCTGAAACGATAAGGGGGAACATGGGCACATTCTGAGAAACAACTCCTCTGCAAAATATAGAACCCAGTGAAAATACGGAACCCAATGCAAATACGGAAACCAGTGTAAATATAATAACTGCAGAAGAGTACAAAACAATGTCCGTCGATAGGTTGAAGACGGAGAGGATCATGCAAATAAGTGCAAATACTGAAGAATTTTATTTACACCAACCGTACCCACTGTTTCCACAACTTCCGTGAGACTTCTTTGTAGAAACAATCCCGTATATCTAGAATATCATATCACGAAATAATATGCAATCACGAAATAATTTTCAATACCATATCACGCAAATTTCTGCACCTTTTTACTAAACCAGTGTGTTAATGCCATGTTGCTAATACATATGCGGCAGCCTGAGATCAAATAAAACTACATTTGGTTAGTTAACCAAGCTTGGTGAATTACTTTGCAGTCCGCCAATCTTGATTTTTGAAGGCAAATCCGTCAGGTAAACTGCACTGCACATAGTCTCAATACCAAACTAAGCAAATCTAGGGTTTATGTTGTACTGGACATTCAGAAAAGAAATTTAGAAAAATGAATAAATTTACAAAATAATATACTCGTTAAATGAGGTACATGGAATTCAGATAAGATCATGTAATTGACTCTTTCCTCGTAGAACTTGGCATTTGGACATGCCCAGATTTCACCATTGAACTTTGTACAGCGGGCCTTCAGTCTAGGTAACCGATTAAATTTTTGTTTCACTGCGTACAGTTACACTATTTGTGTAGCTAGGTAAGGGATCAATTTTCTCTAAGGACCCATGGATCAGAAAGTGAGGCAAATATAGATGCAACTTGTAGCCGACTTTAACAAACGAAACTGAACTTATGCTTGGATGAAGGACAGTCAAAATGAAAAGTAGAGAGAAGGAAACCGTGAGGCAGCTGAGCCATTTCCATCTATATCTCGCTCCTCTGTCACAAAAAAATCCAGCTGGTGCCTCCTGTATATCAATTATTAAGCATGACAAACGAACATATATTAGTGCATTTACTTTATTGGTTACATCAGCGTTAGACAAATTCAGTGTAAGATGATGCACAAAGCTAAGTCAGATCTACCCTGTTCAAAGACTAAAACACATGCATATGAGCCTTACAAAGTAAGGAACTAAAGATGGCAACATACAAGAACAGAGCACCACATCTCCAGTACTACTGCTATCTAATCAGGGGACTAACGACACATTGCAGTCAATTGATCTACATATGTCACTTTCTTTCGAGAGCCCCAAACCACAGAAGGACCAGCAAATTGCAAGAGACAGGGAAGGCACCTCTACGTCGGCAATGCGTCATTCGCAGCTGCTCCGGCTCCAGGATCAGCGGTGGCGGCGGTAGCGCGAGGACGACGGCGTGCAAGGCGATCCGGGGAGTGGCGTCCTATTGGACGGTGCGCTCGATCCAAGCGTAGGCTAAGTCACATGGATGGGATGCGTGTACAAGGATAGGACGGTGGCGGGTGGGGGATCAATCGTGTGGGAGGTGGCGACGGTATTTCTTTCGAACGCGGATCTCGGCCGCCGCGGAATCATGAATATTATCCCTCCCCTATTCCTTCTCCACCCTTTCTCATTGCCCTTCCTATTGTTCGTCACATTATCACTCACCCATCTTATTACTCCCTGTTCATGGATTAAGCCCATATTCCGAACATTGTTATGATATAAACCAAACATCAATGTTATTAGCAGCGCATTTTAAATTAAATTTGGCTTGTATTAGACAATGAGAGTTAACTTAATAGTACTGTATATCGCATAGTAATTTTCGTTATTTGGCATATATATATGCAATTCTCTCTGTCTCATTCATAGACCCATCTTTTTAATCTAGTCTCATATCTCTACATTGCGCCAAGAGCATTGTAAACCCAAAAGTGATAGTATTTGTTTCGAAGTCAATAGATGAACAGCCCAGCTAACACACCATGTTTTAAAAGTTATCAGCTATAGCTTAATTCAAGAATGAACGCATAGATGCATGGGTTTGTTAAGGAAATGATTTAGAAAATTAAGGTGAGTGTATATATACCTATTAGCAATCTACAAACTTGTCACTATTGTTTCTTGTAGCTACAGGTGTAAATTAACTACTGAGTCTCATTTGTCTTGACTGATCAAATAAAGTCCGTATATAAAACCTTGATGTATTGTGCTATTCATATTCATAAACTTAACTATCTTTTGATGATGTATTTAACCTAGAATCAAAATTTTGGTTTGAGTTAGTATTTTTAGATACCATCATTTTCACGAGTAGAGGCATTGTGTTTTTAGACAATGTGATGTCCCTTTATCCAGGAGCAATTTCGTAGTTTAAATGTAAGTTCCCTATTACTCCAACCGACTAAATTCTGAAGGACAAGAGGAACGATGAATTAAGAACCTGACGAACCACCAGTGTGCTGCTGCTCAGCAAATCCTCCAGATCAGCAACCAAATGCAAAATCCACTACATCCTGTCACTGGATCATTGCACCCTCTCCTCTCCTCTCATCTCCATTGGCGCTCGTCTACACCTCGCCGTCCTGCCGATGCAGCCCCTCCCAAACTGAGATAGGAAACGCAGGTTGGTAGAGCTATGGGAGGGCAGGGGCGAGCATCAGAACAGTATTCAGGGATAGCTCAGGAGTCGAATAGATCTTCGAGGTTCGGCCCCAACAAGTCCATCAACAAGAGGCTGTAATCATCTCTATGCCAAAACACCTGACATTTGGAATCTCAGCTATGGAAACAAAGGAGAACTAATGCTTGAAAATGAGAACAACGAGATTAATTGGATATGATAAGAGTGAAAAAATTGTATGATTACTTTCCCCTCAGAGCTTCCTGACTCGTAGATCAGCTGATGGAACCTTGCTTTCAGAGATACTTATTAAGCAGTGTGAAGCAATCCATAAGAACCTTTATCACAAATTCACAAGGTGCATTGAGGTGTGAGGCGGGAAGTGATGGATGGAGGAACTCACAAGCTTGATGGCGACCTCCTCTTTGTTCTGGACGTTGGTGCCTGTAGACGCACAGAAATACAATAGCGGTTGATCGGTTCAGCTAACTTTTTTTTTCGAAATGGGGAATGGAACCCCGGCTTCTGCATCATGATGATGCACACGGCCTTTTATTAATAGTTTAGGAGTACAAAGTTATAACATCTCAGGCATCGCCAAAATTGATACAAGAATCAACAGACGAAAAAAATCAAAGGAAACCGGACTACACATCATTGTATCCGTCTATCGTGCCGCCAGCCAGCCTGGCACAAGATATCCTGAGCGACCATCTGGAGTCGTGTGCATCCAGTAGCCATAGCATCCCGCTGTCCTGCCGGTGACAGAAGAGCCTACAACTGAACCCAATGTGACACCATATGGATAACCTGCAAAAAGTGAAAAGAATGTTTTTTGTTAAAAATAATATCATTCCTTGCCCTCCATATAGATCAACATAAGGCAGACACCCCAATACGGACGAACGCCTTAGATTGTCTATCAACTCCATTTAGCCAATTACCAAACATATTCGTAATATTGGTTGGAGATGGGAGAGTAAAAGTAAAATTAATCGTGCGCCAAAGTAATTTAGCTAAAGGACAAGTGATGAACAAATGCTCAATAGTCTCCTGCTCGCCACAAAAAACACATTTTGTACATCCATTCCATCTTCTTTTAGCTAAATTGTCTTTAGTAAGCAACACCTTATTACTCAAGACCACATAAATATTTTAATCTTTAGAGGAACTTTAACTTTCCAAAGATATTTTCGCCGAAAGGGAGTATGGTCATTCATAAGATCTTCATACATAGATTTCACTGTAAACAAACCATTTGTTGACAGATTCCAAACAAACTGATCATTCTCATCAGATAAATTAATCCTCATAAGCTTGATCGGTTTAGCTAACTGCTGGTGCAAAGAAACAAAACGAAAATCGATCATACATGTCGCCGGGACGAACCATGGTAGATCTCCCCGAAGGAGCCAGTGACGATGAGACAGCCAACACTGGAAATCTCCGCCGTCGCTGGTCCGCCATAGCCTCCCATGTCTCCACCTCTGCCAAATCGCCGCCGTGGTGGCCTCCTCGCGTCATGCCCTCCCCCTTCCCCAGCCTCGATTAAGTGCCACCTGGTGGCTCGTCCGCGCTGCTCCGGCGGTCCAGGTGCCTGCAATCAGTCTGTCGTGTCAGCAGATGCTACGGATACGGCTGGGCTTACATGGCCTGCTGGAGAATGGTCGGAACTCAGGCGGCTATGAGGTTGGGATCCAGCGGGTCGCGGTATGGGAGAAGCGACGGGCGCCGGGAGCTGTGGAGGCGGTGCTAGATTCCCCGGCGGCGCACGAACTGAGATCGTGCGTGGAAGTTTTTTCTTAGGGAAAACGTGTCTCGCAGTTTGTTTTCTTTGAAGGGGATGAGATTGCGCGAAGACGGGACGTTTCGATGGGCCAGGCCCATCCGCATATAGGCGGAGAAGGGATGCGAAGACAGAGACGACGTACCAACCATCCAACCACCTCTAGCCATTTAATATAGTAGAGATAATGTGAATTTTTTGACAAAAAACAGATAAAGTAATTCAGAGTTTTGAGAAGAGTTGACAAATGTAGGATATATGGACCTATTGCAGTACTGTTCAATGTCCAAATAGCGGTTATGTCATGAATAGAAAAGTATTTTAGGCTTGGAAAAGGCTATGATGGATAGAGGAGCAGGGTCGGGTTAGCCCATTCCCATCATGAGTGGCAGGACAATCTAGGCTCAACATAGCGTCCTCGACCAGTGATCAATTGGCTAGGGCTCTTTTGATTGTTGTCTGGTTACAACGCGGTCTTGCCTCGTCGGAATTACATAGAGCATGTTGATTCAAAGGATTTTAAGAGAAAATTTCTATGGATTGCTTACCTATACTATAATTTTATAAGATTCTAGCGAGTGGTTAGATCTGTTGGAAAATTTCATTTGTATCCGTAACAGCTATGACATGCCTTCAATCTCTACAAAAATTTCATGTATTTTTTTATGATGTAACCAAATAACTTATGCAACTAATTTCTGCAAGATTTCACATGCCACAACATAGTGTTACTACGCTTCTTCCGTTCATGTGCTTTTAAAATCATTTAATCAACAGGCCCTAAGTATTGCGGTTTTTGAGAAAATACAGAACATTTTTATTAATGTGTTTGGATACAGTGAATTAGACATCAAAATAGAAAATTTGGAAGAGGTTTTGCTTCGGTACAACCCCCTCCCCAAACTCAACAAAACCCAATAGGCATACAGTTTTGGCTCCCGGGAGCATTTGCTCCTGTTATCTGGACCATTGTGAAGTGGTTGGAGATTGGTGTACCAGGTCAATACTCTGACAAGCAAACTGCAGGAAAACATGCATACGCTGATGGACCAGCGTACGATCGTACCCCGTGGCCCACGATACAGTAACGACCGGGGGACGGCGAGTTTGCCTCGGAGGAGCTGGACGCACGGAAGAAATCTGAAAGGATTTACCTGGACGGCTTGGACAGAAAAGACGATTTGGAGGGCAGGAGTAGGCCACAACACTCCAGAAGAAATTCGATTCCTTTCCGCGTTCTTGATTCCGGCGACTCACCCGCCGGTTGGGCAACGATGGCGGTGGGCGCGCAGTGCAGGCGAATGGGCGAACGGTGGCGGGATCTTTGACCTGCGACAGCTAGCGGGTAGCGGCAACTCCCCCAACGACGGCTATGGACTTTCGGTAAGTGAATGAGATTTACTCTGATTCGAAACTGAGGATGTCAAATTTGTCCCGGATTGCGAGCGGGATGATTTCTGTTTGTCATTGCATTGTGGCAAATCTAGAAAGGCACCAACGATGCTTCCGCAAGCGGTGATGCAGCGGCGGAAGATGGTGGGTGCAGCCATGTCGGGTCGTTGGAACCTGATGCATCCGTGGCGGGCATCATGCATGCAGTAGCTGCTGCCGGCGACGGAGATGGTGATGGCAGGCTGATTGACTCAGCGCAGTGCAATGTGAATAAGACTGAAGCAAGAGGTAAAATGTTGCTTCTCAAAAGTTGCCGTAACTTTTTTGCGCTGTGACAGCTTGGGACATGACTTCTAGACTGTGTGTGCTGATAATGGAGTGGATTAGTGTGATGTAGGCCTGTAGTGTGAATTTGGTAGAATGAAATTATCAATCAGATGGAAAACAGGCTAGCAGACCTAGGAAGTCAGTGAAAACCCAGGATCGTGCTATGTAGATCAAATGATTTTTCGTGTTGAGAAAATGATTCAGGCCTGTCAAGTTTAGTACTAACAATATACTGCTTTGTAGTTAGAAAATATTTTTACGAATGGCTGTATTGTCACATAGGATGGACAGAGCACACAAATGAAAATTTGAAATGTCCTTGCAGGGGTTCCAGCTATGATGGAACTGATTAAGAGGGAGGGGGCTGTTGTAGGCCTTCCATCAGAAGAAATTTTCGCAAGACAAGTAACACGCTCTACATTTGAACAGTAAGATCCAAGAAAACTTGTCCTACTAAAACTAACACATAATCCGTCTATGTATGCATATGCTAAACCCTGCTGCAATGTGTTTCATCAGTTGTTGACGTTGTTGTCGAGAAACTGATAAGTGATACAATTTTTTTGGAGCAACCGGCAGGAGCTCTGCCTTTTCATTAAGAAGAGGGAAATTTGGCCAGTTTATAAGGGAAACTGGCCGAAAACCGATACAAACACAACACCGTGTCCGGTTTAAAGGAAAACCAGACAAGAGAAAACCAAACCACGGCACAGTTTTTCTGGGAAAACTGGCGAAAACCCGCACACCTGGCCACACGACCTGGATAAACCAGGTCTGGAGCGCCGCCGAATGGCACTAGCACTACGGCAACAGCGAGCGCCACGACTGCCCGGTCCACGTCCCTGGAAAGGAAGTCAGAGCCGAAAGAGACGGCTAGGCCTTTCAAGCTTCGAGGGGTGAGGCAGGCCGCAAGGCAAGCCAGCGGCACTCGCGCACCGACGGAACACGAAAACGTCGACCCAAGCAGTAGCCAAGGCATTGCCGGGGGTGGCTCCCAAACATTCCAAAAATGATGCCTCCAAGGAGGTGACGACGTCCAAAGACGTCGCCGTCATTCAATCCAGCGCTGCAGGATTTGGGTTTTCACCCTGGAATGATGGGCAGAGGTGTGTGAGGACTCCACGGCAACGCCTCCAAGGAGGAAAACGACGCCCTCGAGCGTCGCCGTTGCCGGCACCGACTGAGTCGGGCAAGACTTTCGTCCGGAGACCTACAACACCACCACTGTCAAGGACAGTCCAAACCCCGGACGAGCACAAACCACCACAACAAGGGCGCCGCCCACGCCACGGAGACATACCCTGCCGCCCACACAGCCAGAGGCATATCATCAACACACCATGATCCCGGAGCCGCCGCTCCGGCCTCCACGCACGGTAGGCCAACTCCTCACGCCAACCTGCCGCCGTCCCCGAGACGTTGCGAAAACGCCCGGTCCACCAAGAGCCGCGCCGCCGCGCCGCCATCCATGCACCATGGCGCACCTCTGCCATGGGCCTGCAGGTGCCAGCAATGGCAGCCTGCCACACGCAGTGGACCACCACGGCCACCGGGACACCGACGGAGCTGGGAGCAGCCTCCACATGACCACCGCGCCGAGACACCCCGAGATCCGCCGTCCTCCGCGCAACCTCCGTGCCGAGGCGAAGCCGGCCGCCCCAAACCCACCACCACCGCGTCCCCGGGGCCGCCGCCCCGGCATGCCTGCGCCGGCGAGCCCGAAAGTCCGAGCAGGACCAGATCAGCCCCCTCCGGGCGTAGATCGGCCCTGGCCGCACCAGCCCGCCGACGCCCGAGCGCCGCCGGAGGCCCGCAGCGAGCCGCCACAGAAGATCCTCCGAAGCCCGCGCCACCACGGGCACGCCGGGCGCGCGGCCCGCGCCGCACCACACCCAGCCTGCCACCACCGCCGTCGAAGTCCGGGGCCGCCGCCCCGGCATCCCGCGCCGCCAGGAACCACCAGGCCCGGCCGTCGACGCGCAGCCGCCATCCGCGTTCACCGCGAGCTCTCCCCGCGCCGCCTTTGGAGGCCGGGGCCGCCGCCACCGCGACGACGGCAGCGGCAGCGGCGGAGGGGACGCCCGGAGGGAGATCCCGCCGGCGGCGCGGCTAGGGTTCCCCCGAGTCGCTCCGCTCGAGCGACGCGGGGGCGTGGGTGATTTCCCTTGACTGGTGTACTCCCTTAAGTGATACAATCAAAAGCGCTGCATTCTCGGCAACCACTGCAATGTGTGTGTGTGTTGTGCGCAATTGTTCACGGGTTGAGTTCTGCATATATTTAGAGTACCTACCAAATGTATGATGTATTTTGTGTGCTTGGAATATTATTTTCTATGCATGGAATGTTGTTCCAAAATTTGTGTTGGTTTACAGATGTGGGGGCAGATCTCGAGGAACATGACGTGCCGACAATGGAGGATAACACATATCGGAGGCTACATCGGCTCAAGGAATGGTGGGGCACCCGCGTCGATGCCAATCGCACCGAAGAAAGTTCGGTTTGCTTCTGGTGTCACCGCAGTAGCTGGATGATCTAGTCTGGGGGTAGGAATCTCATGGGCGCATGTAAATTTTCAGCAGAACACCTTTGATTTCTGTTGTGTGGTGTGCACAAATTAGTAATCGGATGCCGCAAATTTGTGACAAAAAATGCAGTCAATGAAGCGGATGATTATGAGGGACTAGCGGCTACTTCAGCGGGTGTAGGGGCCTCACCAGGCATCGCTAATATGTTTATTCGCAAAGCATTGGCTGTCATGGCAACCTCTTGCACATTTTACTGCAGGTGAAGGAGGACTTGGTGTTGGGAGAGCAAGGCCATCTCCAGTGGCCCGACGCAGGACGCAGAACGTATACCAAAAGTGTCTGTTTTGGTTTCTTGGGGTCGGTCGCGGACATAAAAATGGGAAAATCTAAGTCTTGTCCTTTTAAATTGAGGCTGCCCCAGTTGCCCAACGCGAATATATTTTCCGATATTACATAATAAGTAATATACACAGGGGAGATAAATGGGAAAAAACTTACACAAAAAATATAGAACCAAAAGATGTCACTAGCTAACTAGGGTTTACGTCATGGCCACCTATTTGTCATCACTGAGGTCGATGAAGATTGGCAGCTCCCGTGGCTAGGGCTAGTACGGCTACGAGGAGTTCCAGCTGCTGGCGCAAGTGGTGGCGGCATAGATCCTGGTGTAGGAGGAGGTGGTGGCACACGCTATCTGGCTACGTGTAGGGGTGACTACAGGTGTCAATGGCCTGCCGTAAGGGCGCACGGACTCTCGCAGATGGATGACAAGGCCCTGCCAGCTCGATGCCCACCTCCTCGGCCCACTCTATTAGCTGGAACTCTGGGTTGGCGATGGGTAGGTCGGGTGGTCCACCACCATTTTCGTCCTCGTCGATGTCGTCGTGGCCACCGCCGTAGCCATGGCTCGGGTAGCCCATGTCGCCCCCGCTCTGCGCCGCAGGTCAAACCCTGAAGCGCCGAGCATGTCTGAGTTGTAGGAATCTAGAGTGAAAGATGGGTTATCCCGTAGATTGGGAGGGAGGAGAAATCGGCAGCGATATATCTTGTCGTTCCACGCGAGGGCACCCACCGCGAGTTGAGCAGCCAACCTCTGGGCAGGTTGACGTTCGTCCACGACACTGGGTGCTCTTCCTCGTACAACTTGCGATCATAGTCAACGGGGACGTAACGCTGGTCCCTCTCCTTCCGGCAGCTTCCGCGCGACGAGCCCGCCTCGTGGTCGTTCTTCATCCTCCAAAATGGCTAGGACTTTGCGCATGGCGGTGCTTGGTCTATAGTCTGGGGAGGTGAACATGGGGGAGGTGGCAATGACATGCATGGGTGAAAATGGGCGCGGTCACTCGCCTCAAAAAGCATGGGTGCGCGCCTTCCCTTCAATGCCTGACGTGGAAGCCAAACACCGCCCACCAACAGTAGCGCATAGAAGCCGAAGTGAGGACCACTACCGCGGCGCGAAGGACACATCAACGCCGCCCGCCAGTACTTTGCGTGGAGAAGGTGAAGTGGGCATGGGACACGGTGACGAATTCACAGCCTAAATTTAGGTTAAGAATTGATCGGTAAAGACACAATGATCCAATGTCTATTTTGCATCGACTTGCTGGAGATGTCCTTAACGGAAACCGTTGCAGTTCCTTCTGAAGTACTAGCAGCACTTTGTTACCCGGAAGTAGGGGTGGACTAACGAGCTGCTCGGATCGTTAAGGCTCGGCTCGTTAAGCTCGTGATCGTTAAGGCTCGAATCGTTAAGCTCGTTAAGAATAACGAGCTGAAATCATTGTTCGGCTCGACTCGTTATGTTCCTGCGAGCGCTCGCGAGCAGCTCGTTAAGGATCATTAAGGAAACAATGGAAAAAAACATGTGTGCATTGCCTGGTTAGGAAGAGAGGAAGCATAGGTTTTTAGATCCTAATGTAGGAGTTTCAAGCATGGTTAAAGAACACTATTTTGCTTGGCCCCTTCCTGCCAAATATTTGAGATAACTAATGTGACTTGCAGTCAAAACTAAGCCTAGCTTGTTACCGATCTTAACGAGTAGCTCACGAACATAGTCGGCTTGATTGTTTAACTCGTTAACATTAACGAGCAAAAAATGATGCTCAACTCGGCTCGTTAACAAAATGAGCCGAGCTCAAACGAGTCGAGCAACCGAGCACTCATTTAACTCGCCGAGCTTCGAGCTTTTTGTCCAGCCCTACCCGGAAGTGTGTCATTAGGACGGAGAGCAGACGCGGTACTGAACGAGCTAAGCACCTGGCACAGATGCATTGGTCTAGGAAAGGGGAGTAGATAGTCCCGGGAGCCAAATTGCATTTCAGAAACCCAACCGATTATATTGTTTAGGCTCATATCCAAACCCAAGTCCAAAACTCAGTATTCCCATATATAGGTATACAGTCGCCGCAAAACAGTTTGGCGGGCACCGCAAGACAGTCCGGCGGGCGCCGTAAGACAGTCCGGAGCGAACACCACAAGACAGTCCGGCGCCGCAAGACAGTCCGGTGCAGGCACAGCAAGACAGTCCGGTGCAGCCGTGCAGGCACAGCAAGACAGTCCGGCTAGTTTCGTTCCCAACACGATGGACAGTCCAACCTAATTGCACCGGACTGTCCGGCCGTTCACGTCGCCGTCTAGCACTCGATCTAGCCTGCACGCCGCCCCAACCATACTGGTACGGACCTACGAGGCATTGCCGAGGCTCGTGTCGCCCAATGTTGCCTCACATTGCCTCGTGGCCGCCCATCAGCACCTTGTCGCTCCTCCCGCCTGGCGGCCACGACCGCCACCGCGCGGACGTACATACATAATTATATACATACGTATGCTACATATTCATACAATTTAGTTGGGTCATACTGGTTTTGTATAAGGTTACGTGTACCCGTTTAATATTAAACGAAGGGATATCAAGCTATCTCAGCCATCCTTGTATTTAAGTTTGCTTTGAGTTCTGGAAAGGGTTGTCCCGGAGCAAATCCCAATTTAAAATTGTATAAACCCAATCCGCATGTAGGTGGCTACATAATTGGGGCTTAAGAGCATCTCTAGTTAGGGGTAAACCCCCATCCAGCCCCCGTCTATATAATAACTGCCATTTTAGGGTTTTAGAGAGAAAAAAAGGCCGGTTCAGACACCGCATCGAGTCCCCATTCGGATTTTTTTTCCAGTCTTTCAGTTTCGCGTCGCAGGAACTCCAAATACCCAGTTTCGCGAGGCCTTTCGAGAGCGAACCCCATCCCGACATCCACGTTGGCGCGAATGAAACTTCAGCCCGTACGAGCTTCTAAGTCTACCAAATTCGTCGGATTCACCGGAATCGGTTCAAAATTCGCCGGAGCGGGTGGCTGGCAGGGGCGGGCGCCATGGCTGCTAGGGCGGGGCGGCTTCTGCGAGCACGTGGGCGACCGGTGAGCGGACGGGGATGAGCACGAGCGCGGCCAGCCCGCGAGCGGGCGGGGGCGGCCGGCTGGTGGGCGGTCGGCGCGGGCGTGGGCAAGGGCGGCGGGCGGTGATACGTCTCAAACGTATCTATAAATTTTTATGTTCCATGCTACTTTTATGACAATACTCACATGTTTTATACATACTTTACATCATTATTATGCATTTCCGGCACTAACCTATTAACAAGATGCCGAAGCGCCGTTCTGTTTTCTGCTGTTTGGTTTCAGAAATCCTACAAAGGAAATATTCTCGGAATTGGACGAAATCAACGCCCAGGGTCTTATTTTTCCACGAAGCTTCCAGAAGACCGGAGGGGATATGAAGTGGGGCCACGAGGGCCCGTACCCATAGGGCGGCACGGCCAGCATGGGGCCCGCGCTGGCCTATGGTGTGGGGCCCCGCGCCGCCTCCAACCCTACCCTTCCGCCTACTTATAGCCTTCATCGCGAAAACCCCTGTACCGAGAGCCACGATACGGAAAACCTTCCAGAGACGCCGCCGTCGCTAATCCCATCTCGGGGGATTCAGGAGAACGCCTCCGACACCCTGTCGAAGAGGGGAATCATCACCGGAGGGCTCTACATCACCATGCCCGCCTCCGGACTGATGCGTGAGTAGTTCATCCTTGGACTATGGGTCCATAGCAGTAGCTAGATGGTTGTCTTCTCCTCTTGTGCTATCATGTTTAGATCTTGTGCGCTGCCTAACATGATCAAGATCATCTATTTGTAATGCTACATGTTGTGTTTGGTGGGATCCGATGAATATAGAATATTATGTCAAGTTGATTATCAATCTATCATATATGTGTTGTTTATGTTCTTGCATGCTCTCCGTTGCTAGTAGAGGCTCTGGCCAAGTTGATACTTGTAACTCCAAGAGGGGGTATTTATGCTCGATAGTGGGTTCATGCCTCCATTGAATCTGGGACAGTGACAGAAAATTCTAAGGTTGTGGATGTGTTGTTGCTACTAGGGATAAAACATCGATGCTTTGTCTAAGGATATTTGTGTTGATTACATTACCAACCATACTTAATGCAATTGTCTGTTGTTTGCAACTTAATACTGGAAGGGTGCGGATGCTAACCTGAAGGTGGACTATTTAGGCATAGATGCATGCTGGATGGCGGTCTATGTTCTTTGTCGTAATGCCCTGATTAAATCTCATAGTGATCATCATGATATGTATTGAATCTTTATTTGTCAATTGCCCACCTGTAATTTGTTCACCCAGCATGTTATTTATCTTATTGGAGAGACACCACTAGTGAACTGTGGACCCCGGTCCATTCTTTTACATCTGAATACTATCTACCGCAATCATTGTTCTCTACTGTTCTTCGCAAACAAACATCATCTTCCACACTATACGTTTAATCCTTTGTTTTCAGCAAGCCGGTGAGATTGACAACCTCACTGTTACGTTGGGGCAAAGTATCTTGATTGTGTTGTGCAGGTTCCACGTTGGCGCCCGTTTCACTGGTGTTGCGCCGCACTACACTCCTCCACCAACAACCTTCATGTGTTCCTTGACTTCTACTGGTTCGATAACCTTGGTTTCTTACTGAGGGAAAACTTGCTGCTGTACGCATCACACCTTCCTCTTGGGGTTCCCAACGGACGTGTGCTTCACGCGTTATCGAGCTCTTTTTCTGGCGCTGTTGCCGGGGAGATCAAGACACGCTGCAAGGGGAGTCTTCCACATCCAATCTCTTTACTTTGTTTTTGTCTTACTTTACTTTATTTTCTGTCTTGTTTGCTTTATATCAAAAACACGAAAAAATTAGTTGCTTTACTTTCTGTCTTGTTTACTTGCTCTATATCAAAACGCAAAAAAATTATTTACTTGCATTTAGTTTATTTTGTTATCATGTATAGCTCTGTACCTGTTACTTCTTCACCTGAGGAATTAATCTTCACTTTTAAACAAGGGGATGAGGAGAGTTTTAAAGATGCTTGGTCTAGAATTTTTTATTCTTATCGTAAAGCTGAACCTAAAATGACTCTAAGTCTGCTCCTTAGTAACTTTTATTTTGGGCTTATGATTCGCTATAGATATGCCTTGGATGTGGGAGGAGATTTCCTTCATTGCGATGGAGATCAAGCTTTTAATGCCATAAAAAATTGGTTGCATCACATAGTTCAGCTAATAACTTTGATTCATCTCTTGTTAGTATTTATAATAGATTAAACACTCTTGAGACAAATACATCTTGCTTGAAAGAAGGGTATAGCCAGATTCGTGAGCGTCTTGATCATGTTTTAGTAAACTCTGAACCTTCAATGTGGGACCCTACTATTAAAGTTACTATTGGTTGCCTTATGCCTAAGAGTATTTATGAATCTTTGACACTCTGGGGACTTACTGAAGGTGGAGAAGGAATAACTCTTACTGATAACTCTGTTATAATTCCTAAGGGAATAGCCGAGGGCGTGTTCACAACCATTCTTGGAAGAACGGTATCCACTGATTATCTTGTTATTGAATGTGTAGGAACAGGACAAATCACACTTGGAAGATCCCTGCTGAAACTATTGGGAGCAATCATAGATGTGGGAAAAGGCACCCTTAAATTCACCTCTACACCGGGAGGCGATCATGTATTCCCTAAACCAAAGAGTAAGAAAAAGAGTAAGAACGGTAGGCGTAAAGCCTGAGGTAATAATGTTGATGCTTCTTCTCTAGATAATACTTGATTTGCACTTTCTGCGCCTAGCTGAAAGGCGTTAAAGAAAGCACTTCTTGGGAGATAACCCATGTTTTATTTTACTACTGTTTTGTTGAGTCTTGGAAGTTGTTACTACTGTAGCAACCTCTCCTTATCATGTTTTTGTGCCAAGTAAAGTCTCTATGGTAAAGTTGATGCTAGATTTGGATTGCTGCACAGAAACAGAATTGCTATCTGTCACAAATTTGCGTAGATCTCCCTGTAGAAAAATCAAAAAAATCTGCCAATTTACGTGCGTGATCCTCAGATATGTACGCAAATTTCATTAGTTTTGAGTTTTTCCATCTTAGCAAGTTAAGTGCCTCATATAAATTCGTCTTTACGGACTGTTCTGTTTTGACAGATTCTGCCTTTTATTTCGCATTGCCTCTTTTGCTATGTTGAATGGATTTCTTTGTTCCATTAACTTTCTGTAGCTTTGTGCAATGTCCAAGTGTTAAGAATGATTATGTCACCTCTGAATATGTGAATTTTTGATTATGCACTAACCCTCTAATGAGTTTGCTTTAAGTTTGGTGTGGAGGAAGTTTTCAAGGGTCAAGAGAAGAGGATGATACAATATGATCAAGAAGAGTGAAAAGTCTAAGCTTGGGGATGCCCCCGTGGTTCATCCCTACATATTTTAAGAAGACTCAAGCATCTAAGCTTGGGGATGCCCAAGGCATCCCCTTCTTCATCGACAACTTATCAGGTCACTTCTAGTGAAACTATATTTTTATTCCATCACATCTTATGTTCTTTACTTGGAGCGTCTGTTTGTTTTTGTTTTTGTTTTGATTTGAATAAAGTTGGATCCCACAATCCTTATATTGGGGATATTACGCTCCGCTTTTTCATATGGAACACTTGTGTTCTTAGTTGTGCTTTAATGTTCATGGCGAAGGCTGAAAATTGCTTCGTTGATTGCTATTTGGTTGGAATCAGAAAATGCTTCATATGGTTTGGAATAACTTGATACTTGGCAATTGTTTTGAGCTCTCATAGATCATGTTTAAGCTCTTGCATCATGTAGTATAATCTATTAGTGGAGAACTACCGTAGAGCTTGTTGAAATTTGGTTTGCATGATTGGTCTCTCTAAGGTCTAGATATTTTCTGGTAAAGTGTTTGAACAACAAGGAAGACAGTGTAGAGTCTTATAATGCTTGCAATATGTTCTTGTGTAAGGTTTGCTGTACCTGTTCATACTTGTGTTTGCTTCAAACAACCTTGCTAGCCAAAGCCTTGTACTGAGAGGAAATGCTTCTCGTGCATCCAACACCTTGAGCCAAAACCCATGCCATTTGTGTCCACCATATCTACCTACTATGTGTTATTTTTCTGCGATTCCAAAGTAAATTACTTGAGTGCTACCTTTAAAATTTCATTCCTTTGTCTTTGCAATATATAGCTCATGGGAAAAATAGCTTAAAAACTATTGTGGTGATGAATATGTAGCTATGTGTCTTAGTTCTTATAAGTTGCTTGTTGAGCGGTAACCATGTTTCTGGGGACGCCATCAACTTTGTTGAATATCATGTGAGTTGCTATGCATGTTCGTCTTGTCCGAAGTAAGGGTGATTTATCATGATCAAATGGTTTGAGTATGCATATGTTAGAGAAGAACATTGGGCGCTAACTAAAGCCATGTATCATGGTGGAAGTTTTCAGTTTGGACATTCATCCTCAATCTCTTATGAGAATATTATCTGTTGTTGAATGCTTATGCATTAAAGAGGAGTCCATTATATGTTGTCTATGTTGTCCCGGTATGGATGTCCTAAGTTGAGATCTATTAAAAACGAGAAATCAAATGCGATTGATCTCCTTGGACCTTTGTACAGGATAGAGGTACCCCTTTGGGACACTTGGTTGAAACATATGTTATGCAATGATAATCCATGTAATCCAAGCTGATTAGGACAAGGTGCGGGCACTATTGGTATACGATGCATGAGGCTTGCAAGTTGTAGGAAGTATTATGCATAACACATATGAATTATTACTACCGTTGGCAAAATTGTTTCTATGTTTTCAAAATAAAAGCTCTAAGGGCCATTCTTTTACTTTATGTTGAGTCAGTTTACCTACTTCTTTCTATCTTAGAAGCAAACACTTGTGTTAACTGTGTGCATTGATTCTTACATGTTTACTTATTGCACTTGTTATATTACTCTATGTTGACAAATATCCATGAGATATACATGTTACAAGTTGAAAGCAACCGCTGAAACTTAATCATCCTTTGTGTTGCTTCAATGCATTCTACTTTGAATCTATTGCTTTATGAGTTAGCTCTTATGCAAGTCTTTTTGATACTTGTCTTGAAAGTACTATTCATGAAAAGTTTTGCTATATGATTCAGTTGTTTAGCCATTATCTCTTTGTTAGCAATCTATTGCTTCGAATCACTCCATTCATCTCATATGCTTTACAATAATGTTGATCAAGGTTATGTTGGTAGCATGTCACTTCAGAAATTATTGTTGTTATCGTTTACCTCCTCGAGGGCGAGTAGGAACTAAGCTCGGGGATGCTTGATACGTCTCAAACGTATCTATAATTTCTTATGTTCCATGCTACTTTTATGACAATACTCACATGTTTTATACATACTTTACATCATTATTATGCATTTTCCACTAACCTATTAACAAGATGCCGAAGCGCAAGTTGCTGTTTTCTGTTTTTGGTTTCAAATCCTACAAAGGAAATATTCTTGGAATTGGACGAAATCAACGCCCGTGGTCTTATTTTTCCACGAAGCTTTAGACCGAGGATACGAAGTGGGGCCACGAGGGCCCGTACCCATAGGGCGGCGCGGCCGGCCCGGCCGCGCCGCCGGGGCCCCGCGCCGGCTCCAACCCTACCCTTCCGCCTACTTATAGCCTTCGTCGCGAAAACCCCTGTACCGAGAGCCACATCGTTCCCGTTTTTTAGGAAAAAATAATCTCTTTTGTGGCATTGAACCTGGATCCTCGTAAACATGAGGTGTGCTTCGGTGCGCACCCTCTCCAAACTCGCGACTTATCGCCCAAGGGGTACGGTGGTCCCGATTTTTTTTTTTTTGGTGCCCGCCGAAACCCATATCCAAGTCCAGTGCAAGACTCGTATGGGTATACAGGGCCTGGGCGTATCTATACGGACGACCCCACGTGGGTGGGTCCCACGTGCTAAGATAATCACCGTGATTAGCTCCCATTGCATGCATCGTTTTCATCGGCACGTACTGGAGATCTGATCGAGCTGTTCCACGCCGTCGCTAGGTTAAACGCAAGCGGTTGTTGCCGGCCCGGCCGTCGGCGGTTGTTGCCGGCACGTCCGTCGCCGCCGGTGGTTGTTTCGCATCTCGACGCCGCCGACCGCGCGCGAAGCCCCCCCGCAGATCGACGACCTTGGAAAGGCGCGCCGCCGGCTCGGCATCTTCCCCGCTAGGGTTTAAAATCACAGGTACCATGACTTCATCTTGTAGCATAGTAAGAGGACGCAATTCTGCCGGTTTTTCAATTCTAATTATGGTCCAATACTACAGAATATGGAGAACTCTATATCTGGTATGATTGAGGAACAAAACGAGTACGTCGGCTATAATTCCGATGACTCTGAAATGGAGGAAAATTTGCAGCACGAAGCCGGCTGGAGCGAAGACGAGTTTGATGTGAGCCACTATTTTTCATTTCGATTACCAGCAGTCCAGCATCATCAAATTATATATGGTTCCTCATGTCATAATTTATGCAGATTGCGTACGATGAATTTGATAATGATGACAACCATGGTGAACACACAGACGATCAAAATGATGAGAACCATGGTGAACACACAGACAGTCTAAATACTAGTGAGGTATGTGTAGTGACTCATACAATGACATAAAATGATGCATGAAATGATGGCAACTGTAAAATTTACGGTTAATAAATTTCGCAATGCATTAATAAATTTCAGGCACAATTTGACACGCAGCTTGAGTACGACTATTACGGTGAATCTGACTTGGACACGGGCCACACTGATGATGTGGAAGGTGCATCAGTTCCTGAGGATTCTGTTGACATGAGCCAGGTTGTTATCTCTTTTTTATCAGTCTTATATAGCTGGAACACATAAATTTATGGTTTTAATTAATGCCTACGTTTTCTACTTGCAGGCGACGCCAAGCGCTAGTCAGCCTGAGAAACCACAGAAAGGTAGCAATGGCAATGAATATCCTGATAGTGATCGGGATTTATACTGGATGATAAAACAGATGACTTTTATTTCTGAAGCAGCAGCATATTCTTTCTACAACAGATATGCTTTTGATTATGGGTTCAGCGTCCGGCTTGACCAGGTTAAGCGGTTTGATGATGGAGTAATTCGGTTAAGGCGTTTTGTGTGTTCCAGACAGGGCAGACGTCCCAAAAACCAACTGACCACGGAAGGCCGTGTATATAGGCACAGACCTGAGTCTCGCTGCGGCTGCAAGGCACGTTTGGTGGTCAAGTTTGATGGAAGAACTGGTTTCTGGGTTGTTGAAGATTTTCGTGACAAACATAACCATGACCCAGCTGAACCATGTCAGACTCCGTTTCTGCGGTCCCATAGGACGATCAACGACGCGCAGAGATCTGAGATATTATCAATGGGATCCATGGGGATCAGGAAGCACCTCATTATGAGAAAATTCATTGCAGGCTCCGGTTCATTTGCTGGTGTTGGATTCACAAGAAAGGATTTGTACAACATGTGCTCTAGGGAGAGGAGGAGGCTGCTTTTCGACGGTGACGCTACCACAGCCATCCGCATTATGTCAAAGAGGAAAAAGAGGGACCCTGAATTTTTCTTTGAATATGACGTTGATGAAAAAGGCCGTCTGAAGCACATGTTCTGGTGTGATTCCCAGTCACGTAGGGATTACCAGGACTACGGAGATGTGCTGGTGTTTGATAGCACATACAAGATGAATAAATATAAGATGCCATTTGTTCCTTTTGTGGGCTTGAACAACCACCGTAGGACAACGGTTTTTGGGTGTGCCATCCTTTCAAGTGAGAATGAACAAACATATGTTTGGCTTCTAAAGACTTTCCTCAAAGCGATGTGTCAACAGAAGCCAAAGGCAGTAATCACGGATGCAGATGCCGCGATGATCGCCGCAATCGGCGAAGTATTTTCTGGTGTGTCGCATCGCATCTGCAGCTTCCACATTGAAAAAAATATGGAGATGCATCTACCTAACAAGTCACTGAACGAGTTCAGGACTCTTTTGTATTACACCACCTCAGAGCAAGTATTTGAGGAGCGATGGCATGCATTTTACAGAAAATGGCAATCCCCAAAAACCAGAACATGGATGAAGAGGATGTACACCAAGAGGAAACTTTGGGCTGCAGCGTATCTCTCTCAAGGATTCTGGCTGGGTATGAAAAGTAACCAGCGGAGTGAAAGTTTAAACTCTTGTCTGCACCTGCACCTAGATGGGGAAATGACAATTGTTGATATGATTATGCACTACGACAACGCAATTGTCCGTCTCCGTGAGAACGAAGCCCACGACGACTGCACGGCTTCACAGACTACACCAGTGGCAATTACTAATTTCAGAGAACTAGAGGTTGCTGCTGCAAAAATCTTCACTCCTGCTGTGTTCTATATTATTCAAGGTGAGCTTTCAAAGATTGGCGGCATAGAGATCTTAGAAAAAATGCAGGCAGGAGACTCAAACATCTTCATTGTGGCATGGAGGAATCATGTAAGGACCAGGTTCTACGTGGAATATAGACCCAAGGAGGCAGAAATTATAAGGTGCAGCTGTCAAAGGATGATTAGAAAGGGGATACCTTGCAAGCACATACTGCATGTGCTGCATTTCTTGAAATTTACTGAAATTCCACAATGTTGTGCTCTACGACGATTCACAAAAAATGCCAGGTTAGGGTTGCCAGCTAAACGCACCAGCGACATGTTTGGGTGGGGTTGGTCTGGGGCAGAGGAGCGGATGAAATACAGCAGGATGAATATTAAGGTATCACAGGCTATGCATATTGCATTAAACAATTCAGAGGAATATGATCTGCTGAACAGTACCATTGATGGCATAATTTCTAGAAGAGAGGGGTATGCTAAAGGTAAAGCATATGGTCCCCTCAGGTCGGTGCATGAAAATGAAGATGCTAGTGGACCATGCGATATTGTTGTTGGTGATCCTTTGAAAGTGTCCACTAAGGGTGCACCTAGGCAAGAAGCGCAGAAATCTCCAATGACAAAAAATGGAAGACCACTAGGACACAAGGAACGCAGGGTGCAGGTGTGCGGGGCATGCCAAGGAGAAGGGCATAACAGAAGAAACCCAATATGCATATTTCATCCGAAGTAAGTTTTTCTGCCATTTTGTTTCATATATTTTAAAAGATTCATATGAGTTGTTGTGTAATTTTATGCCTGTGAACATGTGCAGGAATGTGCTGCAGCAGGAAGGGTAGTTATTTCATAGTTATCTAAAGGGCAGTAAATTTCCTTAATTATGAATGGGACGACTATAGCTTTGTATTTGATGGAGTTGTTAATGTTTGCAACGTACTGATGTTTTTATTTTGTACTGATGTTCTTAATTCTCTGGTGTTCTTTTGTAAAAATGGCAAAAGACATTATATATTGTGAAGTAGGCATTTCCTTATAATCATCATAGCATGCATGTACAAAGATAAAAATAATTGCATACTTTCGATAATGGGAAATAAAATCAATGTTACAAAAATTTGTACATAATCATAACCGAATAAATATTGTTTACAACCGAAGACAATTAAAAATTCAATATTACTGCACGATATGAGAGTTAGTGACATATTCATCTTCGCTTTTGGTCGAAGCGTCGTCGATGGTGAATTCAAGATGGTAGTAGATAGGCTCTGAAATATGAACACTTAGTTCATACTCCAAATATTTTGTTATGTTTTTCAAGAACCATTGTGTCATCGATTTATTATCTTCATCTTATTTTCTGTTCATGGACTTCCGTGTGTGTTGCTCCATCGTGAGTCCGTAAAGTGTTTTCGTAAGTAAAACGTCCGTATGTATAGCATTTACTGACCGTCCATTGGGGCAACTGACGACCCAATTTGCTGCACGGCAGCCTAGGCGACGCATTTACCGTGGCTCCTGCGCGTGGATAACCAGTGGCTCCTGCGCGTGGTTTACCGGTGGCGTCCCAACTAGATATGTCGCTTCACAACCGGCGAGCCATTAAACAGGAGGGGAACGGATTCGGTGGCATCATAATAGCGAACACGCGTGGCCTCCCAGTCAACAGGTCGTCAACAGCGAACACGCGTACAAGGCCGCAGCACCACTCACTCGATCGGTTCACCGACAGTCCATTTTATCCCATCCAGTGGAGCACAACAGGCCATCCCGCACCAAACCCTAGCTAGCCCATAACCTAAACCCGCCGCCGTCGAGCAGCCGTAGCAAGCGATGGGCCTCAACGACCACGAAGCCGGAGGGAGCAGCGCCCGCGGAGCTAAAATCCGCCGTGCGGCCCCTCGTCCTCAGAGCCTCAACCCCGACGAAGCGACGATCTTGGCCGAGGCGCGGCTGCTCGTTCCGCCGTACTGGCACCTGCCAGCTGGTTGGAGGGTGAGCGCCGCCGGGTACGCCATCCCGCCGGTGCCTGAAAAAGACGAAGATCTGCGCGGCTACATCCGCCGCCGTCGAGCTGCCCTCACGCCGTGGGATCGGGCGAACCCAGACTGGGGGGAGGACAGCGCCTTGTGGAGGCCCCGGTTCGAGATGGAGCGCCTCGACGAGCTCGCCAACCAGTACGGTATGTACGCCGGCGGGAGGTACAATCAACTAGGGCGGCAGTCCTTCTGGGCCGGCAAGGACGTGGACACCGTGCTCGCGGCGCACGGCTATGTCCCTCTTCCTCGCGGCGCGCCACGCCGCCTACCACCACCGTACGGCGAACCACGGGCACCTCCAGCTCTTCCGCCGCGCCGCCACGAAGGGATCGTCCTTCCACCTCCAGCGACAAGCGAGCCGCGGGACCAAATTTCGATTCGCGGCCCTGCACCTCATCTGCGCGTTCCCAAGCCGGAGCCGCAACCGGATCCGGAGCCCGAGCCGCAGCCGAGGTGGACTGCGTATCTCCATTACCAGTCGGAGATTCGGGCTCCCGACGACCCCGCCGACACACCGGGCCTCACCCAGGCGCTCCAGCAGTCCAAGGCCGAAGTGGAGGACGACAAATGGTGGTCCTCCGACGACGATGAGGACGTGATATTGGGAGATGTGGAACTGAGTTACCAGGCCCAGATGAGGGCTCACGATGACCCAGCCGATACACCGGGGCTCGCCAAGGCGCTCCAGGAGTCCAAGGTCGAAGAGGAGGGCGGAAAATGGTGGTCCTCCGACGAAGAGGATTAGCCGGGTTGCATGTCTTGGAGGGACAAGCAAGATGTAGAGGCCGCCGATTTAGTGTTTTTTTCTTCCCTTCGCTGTTCAATCTTGTGTAAGAAACTTAGAAGGAATGAAAATCCCCTGTCGGCCCTATGTTTTAATGCCAGGTGTCTTAACTTTCTTGCATTTTCTAGTTTATTAGTTCAAAAGACGTAGCTTGGTTAAGATCTAGGGTAAAAAATGAGTAAAAAATATTCACATATTGGTAGACTTGTGAACCCAAAACAAATAGTCTGTAAAAAATAGACCTCTTTTTTTTTGTTCAAAATGAAATATGCCCTATATATTGTTGACTAAAGGTGCATTGGTTTCACAAAGTCTCGTAGGGTTCTCACATGAAATAACCGTGTAGTCAGTTGGAATTAGTCACATGTTGGGCCTTTTGTTTCTGTTGTGCCCGGTTTTTGTTGGCCCATTTTTATAGCCCGAGGCTTTTGTGCGGAGATTGTCTGCGGTTATTGTTGAAGCGGGGACACCGAGCGGCGAGGAGCGACGGCGAACGGCGACGGCGAGAGCGAGAGCGGAGGCGCTTCTTCTTTTGGTCGTAGCCCCGGTGGTACTTTTCTGAGCCCCTGCAGTACATCCTGCACGCCCCCCTCCACGACTTGCTGCCGCGCGCCGCCGCTGATGTAGGGTAGCTATCTATTAGGGTTAGTACCCAGAAATCTAGGACATCAGCAGGAGTTTGTAGTTCATTGTGAACATTGATTTAATTCTTTGGATTTCTGTTATTGGAATGTTTCGAATGTGTTTGATATGTTATATTATTTTTGTCAGAGATGGATGAAGAAGCAGGATGTCTTATTTGCGGCCAGCCTGACACTAACTGCTTCCGGTCCAAGCGTCGTGCATTTTCATTTGATGTAGCGATGGTGCATTTGTTTGAAGAACTAATTGTATGTATGTTTTGCATAGTACAAGCTAGATATACATTATTTCCCCGCCGTTAGTACTATTTGCATTTGTTTGTTTGATCTTTTCTAAATAAATTGTTTTTTGTTTTCAATTCTTCAGGCCGTGCCTTGCCATGCTAGGGAGATGCTACATAGTTTAGTAGATAAGTGGGTTGTTGCTGAATGCAATCATGGTTCTGTTTATCATTTCCATGTGGAGAAGACTGAAGCAAGAACTTACCTTTGTGGACCATTCTGGAGTTCTTTTGTAGACGCTTATGTTATGGATGAAAATGACATTGTGGAGTTCACATATGATGAAACTACTTCCAAGTTTGAAGTTGTTGTATTCAATGCTGACCGTGACGAAAAACCATGGGTTCAGTTACCAGGCATGTTTCTTTGTTTCTAATTATTATTGTGATATTGTTTTCACATATTTCTCATTGTTCATTCTGTTTTATTTTTTTGTTTGTTCAGATTGTTGGGAGGTTTTGGAGTGCTGCAGAGTTACTTTTGAGAAAACCATTTTCTCAAATTTGCTAGATATTAACTCCGCAGAGATGAATGCAGTTACATGGGCTATATTCAAAGAGCTAAATAAAGTGGAGGAAAACGAATTCCTCGATTTCTTTGAAGTACCTCAGTTCTTTGTGACGAGGTTGAATGAATCTTCTCTTACTCGTTTGGTTAGTAACTTTTTCACTTGTTTTTAAGTTTCATTCATAACATACTAACAGTGTTAACGTGTTCTTTGTTTATATTTTACTTTTTTGTAGCTCATTCCATTTGATGTTGCACGTGGATACTATAGGCCGAGAGAAGGTGCTGCTATTTTTTATAGCAGATCTATTAATGGACAAATGGTTGGAGCTTATACAATCTACAAGGGGCAGCATATTGAGTTTGTAGATGGATGGAATGCGTTCTGTGTAGCAGCTCATCTTGTGATAGGTTCATTAGTATGTCTGAAGATTGAGTTCAGGGATTTGTGCATCAGGCTTGAGATTGAAGATATCACATTATAAGATATGCATATGGATGAATCCTCATAGAATGAAAGGAGAAATTGTAATTCATCTTTGTACTTTCGTTGTACTATTTTTATTTCAGCAAAAAAAATCGTGCGTTTTTAGTGTCACACGTTTTTTAGGACATAATACGTTGGTTAATTCTGTTTCAACCCTAAATGCACATGTGCTGCTGATATATTCGGTTAACATTCCGGACAGGTAATAATAGGCCGGTTTGCTGCAGATTTATTGAAATCAAAACTAAAAAACTTATCAGTTAGGCCGAAAGACATGTAACGCGGTTTGTACTAAGCCCATTAACGTGTAGCATGGACGCGGGGAAGGAACACTCATGGCCCATCCATCAGGGTTCTCTAGTTTTCTTTTGTTTTCTTTTTCAACTCGAATTTAACTGAAATTTAATTGCTTATTTTCACAGAAATTCAAAAATTGAAAAAACCTTCACACTTCGTCTTAGAATGGATACGAGAGTGTGTGCAAAAATTTCTGGAGCGTTTCTCGAAGGTCGAAAAATCCACATTCTTAGAAACGGAATCGTTTGGGTTACATCAAACCACTTTTTCTAAGCTAGTCGATTTTTCGACCTTCGAAAAAAATCCAGTTTTTTTACCCAATATGTCACACGTTTTTGTGAACATAATCCGTTGGTTAAAACTTTTTTTGAATTTTTCGAATTTAACCAGCTGATGTGCTGCAGATTTATTAAATAAAAATTTAAAAACTTTTCAGTTAGGCCGTCAGACATGTAACGGGCCAATGTGGGCCGCCAGACCTCTAACTGCATGTTCGCCTCCCGCCCCTATATCCGCCCAATACTGTGGCAGTTCCACCGTTCTGTCCCAACCCCGGCCGTTCGTCTACCGCATCCCAGTGCTCCCTTCCTCCCACGCTGTCCATGGCATCTGCCTCTTCCTCCGTCGTGGCCGGAGACGAGAAGTCCACGACGGAGAAGTACCGCATCCTTGCGCACGGGAGTACATATATCGACGTCGTCTACACCAATGAGGCGGCGACTGTTGATAGAATTCTTCGTATGTACGAGGGTTGGCTCGACGAGGACGAGGACAGGTTCAAGTTCGTTGGTCTGGATCTCGAGTATGACTCTAGCGGACACAAGTTGGCGGTAATGCAAATCGCCATGAGGGAGCACGTTCTTGTATTCCACTACATTAGGTACAAGGATCATTGATTTTTATGTCCCTACATTGAATTTAAAGCGTCCCTACATTTTCATTACAGTACTTGTTGAATTTATTTGTGCTGCTCTTGACAAAGGTGCAAGGATCATTGTCCGCGCCTACTGACTTTTCTCAAGGACAAGCAATACACTTTTACAAGTGTTGATAAAAGAAATGACACAAAAGTTCTTCGTGCGGCCGGTCTTCCTGTTCCAGAAGAGAGACACATCGACATCCAGGACATTTTCAAGATTAAAGGTCAACCGCAGGCTGGAATGGCTGATCTTGCAGCAAAGCTCATTGATCCCAAGTTTGCCAACATGAAGAAGGAGTTCAAGTACAACCGGCGAAGGAAGGAAGGGCATTCTTTCTGGGAATACAAGCCACTGTCCTGGATGAACCTCGAATACGCAGCTATTGACGGCTACCTCAGTTATGAGATATACAACAAGATCTACACGGTGAACGAGGGACAAGCTCACCTCCAGAGATCAGGCCACATCTGCCCCAAATGCAAAAATCAGGATGAATCTTCATCAATGAACAAGCGTCAGAAGCAAGCCTGGGAGTGATAAGAATCAACGGGGCAAGTACTAGTGTGTTTGTGCAGTCTGTAATTATAGGCGCGGCCGTAATTATATTCGCGATGTGTCCAAGACATAGTTGTGCTCTATGTTATTTGTGAACAAATTCTCCATATTGTTTTGTAAGTATCATACAGTGATCTGTGCAGTCTGTAATCATATTCGCAATGTGTGCAAGACATAAGCTGTGCTCTATGTCATTCGTGAACAAAATTGTACATAATCATAACCGAATAAATATTGTTTACAACCGAAGACAATTAAAAATTCAATATTACATGTGTCCGGAAACCTTCTGCGGGAGCAAACCGAACAGTCACACTATCAAATTTATATTTTCCTGGTCTTTGCTAGCAATCTCACTTTGTTTTTCACGCTGTCAAGAATGTTGTGTGGTGATAAAACAATGTTTGCAACTGTACTTTCTCTCGATTCATCGACTGTGGCCTGCCAAAACATTATAAGGTGTTATACACATGGCTTGTTAACATTGTTAAAATTAACCGAGTGCATGGAACATAGTATAGCCAACCTGAGAAACCGGGCAAGTCATCTGATCTCCGTCCCAGTGCTCCATACATTGCAATACCCATAATCCGCATGAATTGCTGGTATATAATGTGACAAAATTTAAAAGTGTCCGCATATACAAAACCGACTTTCTTTATGTGTAATGCAATATAGGTACTTACGTATCGGTTTGCTTAGGGATGTCATAGCTTTTAATAGGCCATTCGTCGACATCAGGATATTCTGTGTCACAAGTATTGTTTGCTTCTTGTATGTCCTGTGAAATTTGCCCAATCTACGAAACAACAAATATATTACTGCACAGACATGACAAAGTACACAAAGACATGTATGTAGAGAGAGTGTAATACCAAGTCTTCCACAACTGATTTTGACAGCCCTAAAACAAACAGAGGATCAAGGACCTGGAATTCCTTCTTCTTTGTATGCATGACAACAGTTATGTAATGAGTTTTCCGTATGTTCAGTGCGAAAAATGTCTACAAGAGAAGGAAAAAACTTTATCAATTATCATATTGTTTTATTCTAATTTCGCATGAAACATTGAAAGAAACTGCTGTTACCTTCTCACGCTTGAAATATTCATCCATAACCCTACCTAAGGCTCCTGGTCTTGTAACTACCTCATCTATATTTCTAATATTGTATTTTTTCTGTATTGTTTTTCTGCTTGTTCAATGAGATAGTTTGACCTCCACGCAGGAAGTAACATTCGATCAGACCCAACACGGAGAGACAAATACCCAATAGCAGCATCAATAATCTGATAGCAACAACAATATTTTCAAATTCAAATAGTTTAATTACGAGTATAACGCAAACTTTTGGTTTTGAAGACTTACATCATCAGATAGCCATTCGTGCGCAAGAACGACGTTAAGCTTTTCTGAAGACAAGCTGGCGCCATATTCATTCTTGTACACTCCTTTAGATGCTTGTTTTGGTAGCTTGGATATTGTTTTAACATATAAAGCGGCAGCTTCTATTTCCTGCTGTGTTGGCACTGCCGAAGATACCCCAACTTCATGGTCTGCAAACAACCCTGATGCACATAATAGTAATAACATATGTGTTACAGGTTGCAGACATCATTTATTTGCCAACAAAGAAATAACGAATAAATGGTGTTACCTTTCTTTACACGGCTTTGACGTTTTGCTCTAGGTTTCGCGACCACATATGGTGATCCATATTTTTGATTCGTCGTCCGTTTCCTTTTCCCTCCAACTTGTACCGCCGCTGCGTTTCTCCTTCTACCATTACTATTTGCACACTTTGCTGTATTGCCCTTCTTCCTACTAGCCTCTCGTCCCATTGTTTCAACACTATGAGTACTCATAACTTCATGTTCACCGTCATGTAGGTCATCCTTCTGTCCAGCATTCACCTTGGTGGTAGATCTTGCGAAAATGTCATCCGGTATATCCGAGGATGATGCCGGTTTTGTGGTATCATTTAAGATAAAAGGATTATCTTGTGTACCCTCCGTGTTACCGAGGTTTCCTGGTGTGACGTACACATTACCTCCTGCCTCCGGCACCCCATTATGCTTAGGAGGTGTGACAAACTTACCAGAATTCTTTGTTAAATTGCTAACTAAAGCATCTAACTCGTCAGAACTGTTCTTGTACATGAATTCTTTCTTAGACGAATCATCGATGTGATTAGAAGTCTCTTCTTCCTCATCTCCTCCTTTCCCTGACTCTGATCCTTCAACCGGTTTGTACATGACACCATTCTTATTTAGCATTTTTAGGACTTCCTGCAAAACAAGTAGTACCATAATTATTCATTACTGATAATGTAATACTTTCGTGTTTGTAAAATGTATGGCTCCTCACCTCTGCACATCTCTTTGGTACAAGTGCTAATTGTTTGTCAATGTGATCCGTCAGTTCCTTCTTCAAACTTTCCAATATTATGTCCTTGTTACTAAGCCTCTGTCTCGAACGTGCCGAACGTGACTGTTCACCATTCTGCGATGTGTTTTGCTTTGTTTGCGCTCTGGCATTGGCTTGAGTTGTAAGATCATTAATAATCTGCATGTCAAATTAGAAAACAAATGTCATAAATTAATATAACAACACAACGTCGACTATGATATAATGTAGCTACAAGTAGTGATAAAAACAAAACCTTCACTTTGCCTCTCCCACGACCATTTGCATAGTCGTACTGCGACCTCCTTTCCGCTTCCGCTTCAGTCCAGTTTTTCATTAGTGGCCGAATAGACTTGTGTGGAATATACGTAGGATCATCGACGACTACCACCTTTTCCCAGTATAGTAGCTACAAACAACACATTTTAAATGATATAAGTTTCAAATTGTCACATACATCAAATATAGTGCTAATCATGTTTGCATACCTGAGTGAGACAAAGATTTCCAACCGGCCATCCCCTACCTTTTGCTGCTGATCTTGTGTAAGCAGACAAATTATCAAGGAGGTAGCGCAGTGTGAAGTGATTCCAGTTAATGTTAAACAGTCTAGGAACATCCTCCACTAAACAGTAGTGATCTCTATCGACTGTTTTTGGGCCAGATGGCGCAAGAACCGTGCCAATTAGCACAAGCACTGCTTTCCGCACAAAGTCATCATCGGAAGGTTTCTCTCTCTGTATGTCAGCAATCAAGTCGGAAATAACTAGATTTCCACTAGACTTGCTGAGATAACTAGGCGGTATTTTACTTCTACTTGTTAGACATTCTTGATCAATTATATCAAAAGCGGAATAACCCTCATTACGTAGACCATAAATGCATTCTATGTCTACAGAGGTTGCAGTTATCGCTCCTGCCTTGTCTTGTACGACGAATGTCTCAGTTTTAGGATCATATAGCTCTATCATAAATCTAATCATATTTGTGCGCGTGGCGAAGGCTGGCAGTTGCAACATCGTCCGCAAACTAGTAGAGCTAAACCTCGCACGTTGAGGTCCTGAGAAAGTGGCTACGAGATCCGTCCACAATGTGTAGTCACAATAGACCGGGCCATCTAATTCATCCATTCTGCAAATAACATATACAAACAACAATTATTGCCGACATAGAAAATCTCCTAACCATCTACAGCGTAAATGTCAACCTAAAACTTACACGTCCGGCAAAGAATGAAGGTTTAGATCAAGCGCACTCTAGATCAAGTGGGCGAAAGGATCGATGATAAACGAGATTGCAAACGCGCGCACCTGGAAGGCTGGAACGCGGATGTTGCCGTCGTTAGATTGAGCTGTAGGCTCCGCCGACGAAAGGACTCCTATCTTCTCCAGACGGCGATGGAAGGCGACGTTGACTTGAAGAAGAAATCGTGGGTAGTTAGACGTTGTGCGTCGGACGTGCCGCTAACTAGGGCATCTGCTGTTAATACTATAATTAGGCAAGCTCTCGATGGATATCTGGGCCAGCCCGTTAGTACCCAGCCCATACACGGAGGCCACTCTATGCATGTGATAAGACACTGCTTTGCATTCGGCAGACACGCATCGATAACTTACTTCTCCCTTTTGGAGCAACAATACATGTTCAAAGGTGCTGATCACCTACAAGCATACCATGGTTCCGCATGGCACCACACAACAATGGCTTGTAGCTAGTATGACGGTGCAAAATATTTTTTAATTACGATTTCAATTGTTTGTAACGAAGAATTTTAAAAAAAATATGGTCTTTTTTGCACATTACTAGATCTGCAATGTACATAATTGACATTCTATAGTGCCACTGTCGAGTGGGGCATCAACAAATTTCACAATGCTACAACCCTCATACAACACTTGTAGAGAAATAAGCTGGATATAATTAATAAGCATTCACGATCGAACTCTTCACACATTGTCATAAAAGTGTGAAACCATTAAAAATGACATAAATTTGCACCATACTAAAAGTGTACCAACGGACATGACATAAACAAAAAAATTAGATAGCTATAGTAGTCTTCACGAGCGAAGTCTGATCCGGGCTGCTCTCACACACAGTCAAGCATAATCTTCAGACCACCTTCTCCTTGCTTACGGAACCAGAACACGTATTTCTGATTTTTCTTCATGCCATTCTGCCTCACCACATCCATCCAGTGTGATGTTATCATGGCACCTCCTTTTGGTACTCCTTTCACCGTTGACATGTTCATCACCATCGTAACTTCTGTAACATTGGCACCTGGTGAGTAGAGCTTTATTGTTGCTGGTAGCTGAATATTGGGCAGAATGTGCTTGAGGGTGAACCTCCTTGAGAAGTACTGCACATAAATTTGACAGTCAATTATCGGCATATCTTGGTTAGTAGTAAGAAATGATGGAAATCAAAATTAATTACCATCTTTGCTTTATTCTTCACGATGTGTGATTTCTTGATGGTGCACACGTACAATGGAATTACTGGTAGGGTTTTCGCAACTAGTCGTTCGAGTGCATCAAAATCGTCATAATTCATCTTAACTCGATTTGCATACTCTATGAAAGCTTCAAAATCATACTCTTCCTCTTCTCCAGGACCTACATGTAATATTAAAAAACATAAGGGACATCAATTAATTCTAAATTAAGTTGTTCATAACACTGTGTTCTCATTGAGTGCCATAAACAGACTTACCCCTTATAATAGGCCTTTTCCTCCAATTCGGTAAAGCACGAAGCTGGGCACTACTAGGAAAAGGCCTAGCCGTAAGATGGGTGTTAGTGGCGCACCAGGAGGGCAGTGCGCCACTACTACTTAGCAGTGGCGCACCGGAAAGTGGTGGGCCACTATTAAAAATGTAGTAGTGGCGCACCTCTTCTGTGGTGCGCCACCACTAAGTTTGACCATGGGTTTGACCCAGCCTTATACATAGCAATGGCGCACCATGTAGAGGTGCGCCACAGCTATTTTATGTAGCAGTGGCGCACCTCTACATGGTGCGCCATTGCTATGTAAAGGGGATGATGGACATGTTTGGGCATCACTTAGTAGTGGCGCACCATGCTTGGTGCGCCACTGCTAAGTGGTGCCTAAACATTTCCCCCCCCCCCCCCCGTGGATCGCAATCGCCTTTTCGGGTTTGGAAAAAATAAAAGAAATAGATAGAAATTTCAAAAAATAAAATCCTTGGAGATGCCCATGTAATATGTCATCTAGGTTTAGTGAAATTTTAAAAAAATGAATTTTGATATATTATGCAAAATGGCGTCATCTTTCGGTAAAACGGGATTTCTGGTTGCATACGACCTCCGATGAAAAACTTTTTTATATCAAAATCTATCTACGCGAAATTTCCTATTCGAATTCAACGGCCTACGGCCGTTTGGACAAAAAATGGATTCCTCAATTGGAAAACAGAAACAGGACTTTTTTCAGGTTTTAGATTTTGGGCAAAAAATAGAAAAAAAATAGCGGTGGCGCACCCATGCCTTGGTGCGCCACTGCTAAGCTTCCCGCCCACGAATTTCAAAATGGGAGGAGCCGGCCACTTAACCCCCTCCTCCCTCCTCCCTCCTCCCTCCTCCTCCACATATTCTCCTGCTTTCATTCTCCTCTCCTCCTCCTGCTCTCCTCTCTCCTCTCCTCCTTTCACTCCGGCGACCTCCTCCTCTCCTCTCCTCCTTTCACTCCGGCGACCTCCTCCTCTCCTCTCCTCCTTTCACTCCGGCGACCTCCTCCTCTCCTCTCCTCCTTTCACTCCGGCGACCTCCTCCACTATGTCGAGCTCCGGTGACCTTACTTTCCGGCGAGCTCCTCCACTATGGTGACCTCCGGTGACCTTACTCTCCGACGACCCTCCGGCGACCCTCTAGCCTCCATTACCTCTGGCCTTCGTCCTCTTGTTCATCCTCTCCTACATCTCCTCACCTCTCTTCACCTCTCCTACGTCCCTCATCCATCATCACCGGCGGCTAGGCTAAGAAAAATGAGAATGAACATTGCACAAATAATTCTAGCAACAAGAACGAGAAAAAATAACGAGCCAAAAAAATCGAAACAAAATGTGCCAGATCCAGATCCAGATCCAGATCCCGATCCAGATCCAGATCTAGAAATTTCAAATTTTAGTAGTGGCGCACCTTTTTTCTATCCAGTGGCGCACCTCAGACGTTTAGGAGTGGCGCACCATGAAGCTAGTAGTGGCGCACTACCTGGTGCGCCACTGCTAAGCCAAATAGCAATGGCGCACCACTAGTGCGCCACTACTAAAAGTTAGCAGTGGCGTGATAGTAGTGGCGCACCACTAGTGCGCCACTGATGGGTAAAAGTGGTGCGCCACTAATTGCCCTTTTCCTAGTAGTGGGCGTAGCAAGGAATGGCTGATCAATGTCAATGTTCTCATATGTCATATACGCGTACGATCAAATTAACCACTAGATCTAATTAAGTCGGCCGATATGTTTTTCCCAAGCGACCCAACCAAGGGAAGTAAGATTAGACGACCAGATCTAACTTGGCGGGCAGATCAAAGTAAAGACGATCTACCGCGTATACATATGTTGTCAGGCAAGAGTTCATAAAAAAAATTAGGTGCATGGCACGAGGTCAGCGAACTATACTTACATCCATGGCGATGAGATCCGAGTCAGCTCGTAACCAACGTCTTCGAGGACGCAGTCGGCGTCCAGTCGTAGATCAGAGGAGGCGTTGAGGAGATAGATCGTTTGGGAATTAGATTTGAGGCTTAGTACGGCAGTTAAATACCTAAATAAAAGGCTGGGCCAGGATGGGCCTCAATTGCGGCCCACGAGGAGCATAAAGAAGCATACCACAAACGAAAAGATGGATCCCTCGGCCCGTTATCTCATCAGCATCTCCATCCTGCCTCCACCTACAGGTCGCCGCCGCCATGGTGATTTCGGCTATGGACGACATCGACCGCGTCGAACCCATGCACAACTCATCGGATGAGGTATGATTAACGTCTTCATCTCATGGGATTCTAAATATCTTGAAGAGTCATCGGTATGTGCAGTTCATAAGTTATGTCGAATTTAATATGTTTTCCATTTTATTGTAGGAATCAATATGTGAGTGCGGTATTCGGGATGGCTGTGCCCAGTTTCAACATTGTCTACAAGCAAAAATTGTTCTCCTAGAAGAACTAAATTTTAAAAGAGAGGAGAAAATGAAGATTGATGAAGAATTCAGGATTGTCAAAGAGAAGCTCGGGGTGGCTCATGAGACAATTCGGAAGATGGAACAAGCATTGATGACTACCAACAAAAAAATAGAAACACTTCTGGAAGAGAAAGGCCGAATCGAGTTGATGATGGCTGATATCATCGATGAACACAACATTAGTAAAAACGAAACAAGGGCGACAACAAGGTTGAAGATAAATAAGGTCAAAAAATATGCTCTCCAACGGGAATTGTTTCTTCAGTACGCCTTGTGTGCTATTATTATTCTAGTAGCCGTTATAATCGCGATGTCAGGGCTTTTAAAATGCTCGGCCTAGATGTTATGGTTGGGCAACAGTGAATTCAGTAATGTGATCATGTCCAGAAATAAAAATTTCTTTTTCGACAGTGAAAAGCTGAGAGGAGAAGTACATAGCATAATTATCTCTTACAATAATTAAAATGCAGAAAATATATGGTCCGCACACAATACTACAAATGCAGATAAAAATGCAGATAAAAATATAGAGGAGCTGCCTCGTCGTCTACTTGGAACGTTTGTACGACGACTCTGCCTCGTCGTCGTCCGGGCGCCCCCGTTTGCGAGAAGCCTTCTCCGACGCGGAGCTGTCGTCGTCCGACGAGGTGGACACCGACGAGTCATCTTCTGACGAGGAGTACTCCGAAGAGCCGTTGTACTCCTCCTCCTCGTCCGTCACCTCGGCCCGCGCCCGCGCCCGCGCCACGGCTGCCTTCTTCGCGCGAGCCTTCTTTTTCACGGCCGCCTTCTCATCGGCGGCCAAGGCCTCCTCCAGCCGCGCCCACTTCGCGTCGGAGTCCTCGTCCTCTTCAGCATCGTCGGCGGCGGGTTCCTCGTCGTCCGCGTCGTCGACGGCATGTTCCTCCGCGTCCGCGTCGTCGGCGGCGCCCTCCTCCTCGTCCGCGTCGTCGGCGGCGCCCTCCTCCTCGACCGCGTCGTCGGCGGCGCCCTCCTCCTCGTCCGCGTCCTCGGCGGCGCCCTCCTCCTCGTCCGATTCGTCGGCGTCGTCGGGCTCCGAGTCGTCGGGCTCCGAGTCGTCGGGCTCCGAGTCGTCGGGCTCCGAGCCGTCCGCGGCGTCCTCCTCCTCGTCCGACTCATCGGCTCTCCGCGGTGGTTCCCTTTCCCACCAGTGGCGCCACCCAGGCGGCTTTCCTTCGCTGTCGGAGTCGGACGGCCAGGAAACGTCACTCATGGTCGCGCCGCGGGAGGTTGACGACGGTGGGGAGCGGGTCTGGAAGATATGCGAACCGCTAGCGTTGGCACCGTACTTGTATGCAAGGCAACGCGGTAATGGTAGAGGGCGGCCGTTGCCATTCCAGTGTTTAAAGAGCCACGACGCCTCAGGTCGTGCGCGCGCGGTTTCAAGTAACGAGGCGCGTGGTAATTTCCGCCCGCGTGGCGCACACCGTGGCACTTTCTTCTCACTATCCCTGGCGCATGAAAATTTGCTTTTGAATTTTTAAGCTGTGTTGTTGTAGCACGGACTGTAAAAACATTGATAGATAGAGCTAGATAGTACAAACACCTTACATAGGAATTCCATCACACGTACGATACCGAAGCACACAACAAACCCCGGGCCCACAGACACGACAACAAGACATAGATAATAAAACAGCTCTAAAAACACTCATGAAACTAGATACTTGATAAATATGAGGCAACGCCGTCGTCCCTCCTAGGATGTTCATTCCCCTTGCTCCTCCTTCGCTGTTTTACTCCTCCTCATCACCGACGGGGCCGTCAATGTGGTAGCGGTATGGGAGGCAGTGCATGTTGAAACGGTCGGGAAAGATGACGTGGAAGTTGGTGAAGATATTGTAGGTAGTGAAAGCGATAAACTCACAACCACACCAGAACACCTGCCCGAGGAGGTGGTGCGCGTCGAAGGGGTTCCTGAAGTGGACGAAGAGGCCTATCTCATGGTTGCTGTTGCCGTCGAAGTGGGACTCGATCGTGTACATGGGCGGCGAGCCTAGAGGGAGGTTGAGGTGGCGGTAGCCCTGCGAGAGAAAGAACTCGGCTAGCGCCCTGTCGCTCCTCCACCTCGATATCGCCCAGATGCGCAGCTCGTTCTCCACGATGACACCCTCCGGCCACTCCCTCTCGCGCACGGTGGCCGGGCGACGGTAAGTTGGGCCAAAGAACTCCATGGTGCGCGGCTAGGGTTTGGTGTTTCTGTGGCTAGTCCACGGATGCGGTGGTAGATGGATGAAGCAGAAGAGTGCGTGAGATGTGTGAGAGAAGAGGAAGAAGAGGTGCCCTTATATATAGACGGGGGAGTTTGTAAAATTCACTTAAATAATGCACACAAATTTCACTTTAATACTGATGCCAGCCAACTCGATGGCACGCTGAGACGAGGGCAACCTCTGAGACGATGTCACGGTGCTGAAACGGTGGTTGGCATGCATGAGAGCGTGGCGCGGGTAATTTAATAGCGTGCTGCATGGCGCATGCATGTAAAGGTGGTGACCTGATCGAGGGCTGCATCAGGCGGAGGCAGGCCTAGACGGGCCAGTTGGCAAAGCTTTGACGCGCGAGCGGCCCAGCGGTTATATCTCTGTCTCTGCCTTTCTCAAATTAAACAACCTATTACGCCCTAAAAACCGTGTGACATTAGAAATAGTCTGAATTACAAACAATTGTCTGAATTAAAAATAGTCTGAAACTAAGAAGAAGATAAACTTTTTCCTAGGTACATGCACAACCCTAAACCCATGGCTAGGAGTGGGTGGGATGACATGGTGCACCAGTGCCCACCACATGGGGTCACCCAAGGGTTGTGGGCCCACTTTGTGGCCTGGGTAGAGCCGTTTTGCACGTAAACCATGTCTGCGGGCTCCCGTGAGGTAGGTAGGCAAGGAGCACATGATTTCTTCCATGGATGGTGATGTAAGTGGTGTTTGGATGCCATGGTGAAGCAGATCCCAAAAGATGGGACCACCATGCACACGCGCCGTCAGACGATCCACTGTTTTGGCACCTCGTTCTGACGAGAACCCTATATTTCAGGGGTCTACACCACATGAACATGGGCATTGACACATGCACAACCCTAAACCCATGGCTAGGAGTGGGTGGGATGACATGGTGCACCAGTGCCCACCACATGGGGTCACCCAAGGGTTGTGGGCCCACTTTGTGGCCTGGGTAGAGCCGTTTTGCACGTAAACCATGTCTGCGGGCTCCCGTGAGGTAGGTAGGCAAGGAGCACATGATTTCTTCCATGGATGGTGATGTAAGTGGTGTTTGGATGCCATGGTGAAGCAGATCCCAAAAGATGGGACCACCATGCACACGCGCCGTCAGACGATCCACTGTTTTGGCACCTCGTTCTGACGAGAACCCTATATTTCAGGGGTCTACACCACATGAACATGGGCATTGACACATGCACAACCCTAAACCCATGGCTAGGAGTGGGTGGGATGACATGGTGCACCAGTGCCCACCACATGGGGTCACCCAAGGGTTGTGGGCCCACTTTGTGGCCTGGGTAGAGCCGTTTTGCACGTAAACCATGTCTGCGGGCTCCCGTGAGGTAGGTAGGCAAGGAGCACATGATTTCTTCCATGGATGGTGATGTAAGTGGTGTTTGGATGCCATGGTGAAGCAGATCCCAAAAGATGGGACCACCATGCACACGCGCCGTCAGACGATCCACTGTTTTGCCACCTCGTTCTGACGAGAACCCTATATTTCAGGGGTCTACACCACATGAACATGGGCATTGACACATGCACAACCCTAAACCCATGGCTAGGAGTGGGTGGGATGACATGGTGCACCAGTGCCCACCACATGGGGTCACCCAAGGGTTGTGGGCCCACTTTGTGGCCTGGGTAGAGCCGTTTTGCACGTAAACCATGTCTGCGGGCTCCCGTGAGGTAGGTAGGCAAGGAGCACATGATTTCTTCCATGGATGGTGATGTAAGTGGTGTTTGGATGCCATGGTGAAGCAGATCCCAAAAGATGGGACCACCATGCACACGCGCCGTCAGACGATCCACTGTTTTGGCACCTCGTTCTGACGAGAACCCTATATTTCAGGGGTCTACACCACATGAACATGGGCATTGACACATGCACAACCCTAAACCCATGGCTAGGAGTGGGTGGGATGACATGGTGCACCAGTGCCCACCACATGGGGTCACCCAAGGGTTGTGGGCCCACTTTGTGGCCTGGGTAGAGCCGTTTTGCACGTAAACCATGTCTGCGGGCTCCCGTGAGGTAGGTAGGCAAGGAGCACATGATTTCTTCCATGGATGGTGATGTAAGTGGTGTTTGGATGCCATGGTGAAGCAGATCCCAAAAGATGGGACCACCATGCACACGCGCCGTCAGACGATCCACTGTTTTGGCACCTCGTTCTGACGAGAACCCTATATTTCAGGGGTCTACACCACATGAACATGGGCATTGACACATGCACAACCCTAAACCCATGGCTAGGAGTGGGTGGGATGACATGGTGCACCAGTGCCCACCACATGGGGTCACCCAAGGGTTGTGGGCCCACTTTGTGGCCTGGGTAGAGCCGTTTTGCACGTAAACCATGTCTGCGGGCTCCCGTGAGGTAGGTAGGCAAGGAGCACATGATTTCTTCCATGGATGGTGATGTAAGTGGTGTTTGGATGCCATGGTGAAGCAGATCCCAAAAGATGGGACCACCATGCACACGCGCCGTCAGACGATCCACTGTTTTGACACCTCGTTCTGACGAGAACCCTATATTTCAGGGGTCTACACCACATGAACATGGGCATTGACACATGCACAACCCTAAACCCATGGCTAGGAGTGGGTGGGATGACATGGTGCACCAGTGCCCACCACATGGGGTCACCCAAGGGTTGTGGGCCCACTTTGTGGCCTGGGTAGAGCCGTTTTGCACGTAAACCATGTCTGCGGGCTCCCGTGAGGTAGGTAGGCAAGGAGCACATGATTTCTTCCATGGATGGTGATGTAAGTGGTGTTTGGATGCCATGGTGAAGCAGATCCCAAAAGATGGGACAACCATGCACACGCGCCGTCAGACGATCCACTGTTTTGACACCTCGTTCTGACGAGAACCCTATATTTCAGGGGTCTACACCACATGAACATGGGCATTGACACATGCACAACCCTAAACCCATGGCTAGGAGTGGGTGGGATGACATGGTGCACCAGTGCCCACCACATGGGGTCACCCAAGGGTTGTGGGCCCACTTTGTGGCCTGGGTAGAGCCGTTTTGCACGTAAACCATGTCTGCGGGCTCCCGTGAGGTAGGTAGGCAAGGAGCACATGATTTCTTCCATGGATGGTGATGTAAGTGGTGTTTGGATGCCATGGTGAAGCAGATCCCAAAAGATGGGACCACCATGCACACGCGCCGTCAGACGATCCACTGTTTTGGCACCTCGTTCTGACGAGAACCCTATATTTCAGGGGTCTACACCACATGAACATGGGCATTGACACATGCACAACCCTAAACCCATGGCTAGGAGTGGGTGGGATGACATGGTGCACCAGTGCCCACCACATGGGGTCACCCAAGGGTTGTGGGCCCACTTTGTGGCCTGGGTAGAGCCGTTTTGCACGTAAACCATGTCTGCGGGCTCCCGTGAGGTAGGTAGGCAAGGAGCACATGATTTCTTCCATGGATGGTGATGTAAGTGGTGTTTGGATGCCATGGTGAAGCAGATCCCAAAAGATGGGACCACCATGCACACGCGCCGTCAGACGATCCACTGTTTTGCCACCTCGTTCTGACGAGAACCCTATATTTCAGGGGTCTACACCACATGAACATGGGCATTGACACATGCACAACCCTAAACCCATGGCTAGGAGTGGGTGGGATGACATGGTGCACCAGTGCCCACCACATGGGGTCACCCAAGGGTTGTGGGCCCACTTTGTGGCCTGGGTAGAGCCGTTTTGCACGTAAACCATGTCTGCGGGCTCCCGTGAGGTAGGTAGGCAAGGAGCACATGATTTCTTCCATGGATGGTGATGTAAGTGGTGTTTGGATGCCATGGTGAAGCAGATCCCAAAAGATGGGACCACCATGCACACGCGCCGTCAGACGATCCACTGTTTTGGCACCTCGTTCTGACGAGAACCCTATATTTCAGGGGTCTACACCACATGAACATGGGCATTGACACATGCACAACCCTAAACCCATGGCTAGGAGTGGGTGGGATGACATGGTGCACCAGTGCCCACCACATGGGGTCACCCAAGGGTTGTGGGCCCACTTTGTGGCCTGGGTAGAGCCGTTTTGCACGTAAACCATGTCTGCGGGCTCCCGTGAGGTAGGTAGGCAAGGAGCACATGATTTCTTCCATGGATGGTGATGTAAGTGGTGTTTGGATGCCATGGTGAAGCAGATCCCAAAAGATGGGACCACCATGCACACGCGCCGTCAGACGATCCACTGTTTTGGCACCTCGTTCTGACGAGAACCCTATATTTCAGGGGTCTACACCACATGAACATGGGCATTGACACATGCACAACCCTAAACCCATGGCTAGGAGTGGGTGGGATGACATGGTGCACCAGTGCCCACCACATGGGGTCACCCAAGGGTTGTGGGCCCACTTTGTGGCCTGGGTAGAGCCGTTTTGCACGTAAACCATGTCTGCGGGCTCCCGTGAGGTAGGTAGGCAAGGAGCACATGATTTCTTCCATGGATGGTGATGTAAGTGGTGTTTGGATGCCATGGTGAAGCAGATCCCAAAAGATGGGACCACCATGCACACGCGCCGTCAGACGATCCACTGTTTTGCCACCTCGTTCTGACGAGAACCCTATATTTCAGGGGTCTACACCACATGAACATGGGCATTGACACATGCACAACCCTAAACCCATGGCTAGGGTGGGTGGGATGACATGGTGCACCAGTGCCCACCACATGGGGTCACCCAAGGGTTGTGGGCTGATGGCGTGTAACTCACACGTTCGTTGGGAACCCCAAGAGGAAGGTATGATGCGCACAGTAGCAAGTTTTCCCTCAGAAAGAAACCAAGGTTTAATCGAACCAGAGGAGCCAAGAAGCACGTTGAAGGTTGATGGTGGCGAAATGTGATGCGCGCAACAACAGGGATTCCGGCGCCAACGTGGAATCTGCACAACAAAACCAAAGTACTTTGCCCCAACGAAACAGTGAGGTTGTCAATCTCACCGGCTTGCTGTAACAAAGGATTAAACGTATCGAGTGGAAGATGATTGTTTGCAAGAAAACAGTAAAACACAATTGCAGTAGATTGTATGCTATGTAAAGAATAGGACCGGGGTCCACAGTTCACTAGAGGTGTCTCTCCCATAAGATAAAAGCATGTTGGGTGAACAAATTACAGTCGGGCAATTGACAAATAGAGAAAGGCATAACAATGCATGTACATGATATGATAAATATAGTGAGATTTAATCCGGGCATTACGACAAACTACATAGACCGCCATCCAACTGCATCTATGCCTAAAAAGTCCACCTTCAGTTATCATCCGAACCCCATTCAGTATTAAGTTGCTAAGCAACAGACAATTGCATTAAGTATGGTGCGTAATGTAATCGACAACTACATCCTTAGACATAGAATCAATGTTTTATCCCTAGTGGAAACAACACATCACAACCTTAGAACTTTCTGTCACTGTCCCAGGTGTCAATGAAGGCATGAACCCACTATCGAGCATAAATACTCCCTCTTGGAGTTAAGAGTACAAACTTGGCCAGAGCCTCTACTAATAACGGAGAGCATGCAAGATCATAAACAACACATAAACAATAGATTGATAATCACCATAACATAGTATTCTCTATCCATCGGATCCCGACAAACACAACATATAGAATTACATATAGATGATCTTGATCATGTTAGGCAGCTCACAAGATCCAACAATGAAGCACAATTAGGAGAAGACGACCATCTAGCTACTGCTATGGACCCATGGTCCAGGGGTGAGCTACTCACTCATCACTCCGGAGGCGATCATGGCGATGAAGAGTCCTCCGGGAGATGAATCCCCTCCCGGCAGGGTGCCGGAGGCGATCTCCGAATCCCGAGATGGGATTCCGGGGCGGCGTCTCTGGAAGGTTTTCCGTATCGTGGCTCTCGGTATGGGGTTTTCGCGACGGAGGCTTTAAGTAGGCGGAAGGGTAGGTCAGGCGGCGAGGGCCACACCCGGCGCGGCCGGGCCTGGGCCGCGCCGCCCTATGGTGTCGGCCCTCGTGGCCCCACTTCCTTCCCTCTCGGTCTTCCGAAGCTCGTGCAAAAATAGGACCCCGGGCGAAGATTTCGTCCAATTCCGAGAATATTTCCTTACTAGGATTTCTGAAACCAAAAACAGCAGAAAAACAACTGGCTCTTCGGCATCTTGTTAATAGGTTAGTTCCAGAAAATGCGTAAATATGACATATAATGTGCATAAAACATGTAGGTATCATCAATAAAGTAGCATGGAACATAAGAAATTATCGATACGTTGGAGACGTATCAGCATCCCCAAGCTTAGTTCTGCTCGTCCCGAGCAGGTATAACGATAACAAAGATAATTTCTGAAGTGACATGCCATCATAATCTTGATCATACTATTTGTAAACATATGTAATGAATGCAGTGATCAAAACAAAGGTAATGTCATGAGTAAACAAGTGAATCATATGACAAAGACTTTTCATGAATAGTACTTCAAGACAAGCATCAATAAGTCTTGCATAAGAGTTAACTCATAAAGCAATAAATCAAAGTAAAGGTATTGAAGCAACACAAAGGAAGATTAAGTTTCAGCGGTTGCTTTCAACTTATAACATGTATATCTCATGGATATTGTCAACATAAAGTAATATAACAAGTGCAATATGCAAGTATGTAGGAATCAATGCACAGTTCACACAAGTGTTTGCTTCTTGAGGTGGAGAGAGATAGGTAAACTGACTCAACAATAAAAGTAAAATAATGGTCCTTCAAAGAGGAAAGCATCGATTGCTGTATTTGTGCTAGAGCTTTTATTTTGAAAACATGAAACAATTTTGTCAACGGTAGTAATAAAGCATATGAGTTATGTAAATTATATCTTACAAGTTGCAAGCCTCATGCATAGTATACTAATAGTGCCCGCACCTCGTCCTACTTAGCTTGGACTACCGGATCTTTGCATGCCATGTTTCAACCAAGTGTCACAAAGGGGTACCTCCATGCCGCCTGTACAAAGGTCTAAGGAGAATGCTCGCATTTTGGATTTCTCGCTTTTGATTATTCTCAACTTAGACATCCATACCGGGACAACATGGACAACAGATAATGGACTCCTCTTAAATGCATAAGCATGTAGCAATGATTATTATTCTCATATGAGATTGAGGATATATGTCCAAAACTGAAACTTCAACCATGATTCATGGCTTTAGTTAGCGGCCCAATGTTCTTCTCTAACAATTTTGCATGCTCCAACCACTAAGGTGATAGATCCTTCAGACAAGACGGACATGCATAGCAACTCACATGATATTCAACAATAGTTGATGGCGTTCCCCAGAAGCATGGTTATCGCACAACAAGCAACTTAATAAAAGATAAAGTGCATAAGTACATATTCAATACTACGATAGTTTTTAAGGCTATTTTGTCCCATGAGCTATATATTGCAAAGGTGAATGATGGAATTTTAAAGGTAGCACTCAAGCAATTTACTTTGGAATGGCGGAGAAATACCATGTAGTAGGTAGGTATGGTGGACACAAATGGCATAGTGATTGGCTCAAGGATTTTGGATGCACTACAAGAAAAGTTGCCATGGCCGACGAAGTTGAAGTCGCGCCGTGGTTGCTGGTGTACCATGGCCGACGATTTTGGTCCCTCCGTGGTGCATGTCAAAACTTTTTTTTCTCGTTTTTGAGGCCACCTAGCCCGACGAAAGCGGCCAAAACGTCGCGTATGGTGGCCCGGGACGTGGTGCATCTCGAAATCTCGGGTTCGCCGGCCGAGTCAACGCAAATCCGCACCGCCGAGGGATGTAGGGCCCAGATGGCAGCCTCTCTGGCATTGTTTTTTTCTAGATCGCGCCATCTCGTTCAACGTTCTCCGATCGAGCCGTTTACGATGCAGGATCATGGGTCCCGCATGTCATCCTCTATGAACCAAAATTCTTTCTATTCTTGGATTTTTTGACCCCCTGATTTCTGGCTACTTCCTTTTTCTTTTGATCCCTTGCCGCCTTGGAAACGTTGAGACCGCTGCTGCTAAATGGGACCCGCATGTCATCCTCTATGTGCAATCAACTTTCTTTTCTTGGAGTTTTTTTTGGCACCTCAAATTTGGTCACTTGCCTTTTTCTTTCGATCCCCGCCGCCTCTCAAACGGTGATACCGCTTAACTGGGACCCGCATGTCATCCTCTATGTACTATAAAACTTTCTTTTCTTGAATTATTTTTGGCACCTCATATTTGGTCACTTACCTTTTTCTTTCGATCCGCCGCCTCTCAAACGGTGATACCGCTGCTGCTAAATGGGACCCGCATGTCATCCTCTATGTACTATAAAACTTTCTTTTCTTGGATTTTTTTGGCACCTCATATTTGGTCACTTGACTTTTTCTTTCGATCACCTGCTGCCTCTCAAACGTGATACCGCTGCTGCTAAATGGGACCCGCATGTCATCCTCTATGTACTATAAAACTTTCTTTTCTTGGATTTTTTTGGCACCTCATATTTGGTCACTTGACTTTTTCTTTCGATCCCCTGCTGCCTCTCAAACAGTGATACCGCTGCTGCTAAATGGGACCCGCATGTCATCCACTATGTACTATAAAACTTTCTTTTCTTGGATTTTTTTGGCACCTCATATTTGGTAACTTGACTTTTTCTTTTGATCCCCTGCGCCTCTCAAACAGTGATACCGCTGCTGCTAAATGGGACCCGCATGTCATCCACTATGTACTATAAAACTTTCTTTTCCTTGGATTTTTTGGCACCTCATATTTGGTAACTTGACTTTTTCTTTCGATCTCATGCCACGTTTGAAACGTTGAGGTACCTGCTGGCTCATGGGACCCGCATGTCATCCTCTGTGTGCTATAAAAGTTTCCTTTGTTGGTTTTTTTTCACCCTCTATTTTTGGCTTGCCTTTTTCTTTTGATCCCCTGCCCCCTTTGAAACGTTGAGTAAGCTGTTGGTTCAAGGGACCCGCATGTATCCTCTATGTCCATCAACTTTCTTTTCTTGGATTTTTTTTCACCCCCTAATTACTAGCTACTTTCTTTTTCTTTGATCTCAAGCCGCATTACAAACATTGAGACCGCTGCTGCAAAATGGGACCCACATGTCATCCTCTATGTACAATAAATCTTGGATTATTTTTGGCTCCTGATATTTGGTCACTTGCCTTTTTCTTTCGATCTCATGCCGCCTTTGAAACGTTGAGTAAGCTGCTGGCTCATGGGTCCCGCATGTCATCCTCTACGAACAATAAAAGTTTCCTTTCTTGGAGTTATTTTTTACCCCTAATTTCTGGCTATTTGCCTTTTTCTTTTGATCCCCTGCCCCTGTTGAAACGATGAGGACGCTGTTGGCAGGTCGGTCCCACATGTCATCCTCTATGAACAATAAAAGTTTCCTTTGGTGGATTTATTTTTGACCCCTAATTAATTTCTGGCTATTTCCTTTATTTTTCTTTTGATCCCCTGCCGCCTTGGAATTGTTGAGAATGCTGCTGCCTCATTTTTCTTTTGGTCCTGTGCCGCCTTGGAAACGTTGAGACCGCTGCTACAAAATGGGACCCGCATGTCATCCTCTATGTACAATAAAGTTTGTTTTCTTGGATTATTTTTGGCTCCTGATATTATGTCACTTGCCTTTTTCTTTCGATCTCATGCCGACTTTGAAACGTTGAGGATGCTGCTGCCTCATGGGTCCCGCATGTCATCCTCTCAGAACGATAAATGTTTTCTTTTCTTGTATTTTTTTACCAACTGATTTTTGGCTTTTTTTATTTTCGATCCCCTGCCGCCTTTGAAACGTTGACTCCGCTGCTGGCTCATGGGTCCCCGATGTCAGCCTCCCCGTACAAGAAACATGTGATATTTTATTTTGCAGACAATAAACGTTGTATTTCGCTCTGAGCTATTGCAAACGGATAAATTAAATCTTTATATCTACATAAACAAACTTATATGTTGAATCTCCTTGTTTTTTGTTTTTGCGAAGCATAGGACTTTCCTGTTTTTTTGAGAAAAATCCGACCTTTCCTGTTTTGGAGTGGGCTGAAATTGTACGAGTCAAAAGGCCCAGCAGGATAGTTCGAAGGCCCAGATGTCCAGATACAGCCCAATTGAAATCTTTCTTTTCTTGGATTTTTTTCACACCCTGATTTCTGGCTACTTCATTTTTCTTTCGGTCCTGTGCCGCCTTGGAAGCGTTGAGACCGCTGCTACAAAATGGGACCCGCATGTCATCCTCTATGTACAATAAAGTTTCTTTTCTTGGATTATTTTTGGCTCCTGATATTATGTCACTTGACTTTTTCTTTCAATCTCATGCCGACTTTGAAACGTTGAGGAAGCTGCTGGCTCATGGGTCCCGCATGTCATCCTCTATGAACAATAAAAGTTTTCTTTGTTGGATTTATTTTTTTCCCCTAATTTCTGGCTATTTGTCTTTTTCTTTTGATCCCCTGCCCCCTTTGAAACGATGACGACGCAGCTGCATGTCGGTCCCACATGTCATCCTCTATGAACAATAAAAGTTTCCTTTGATGGATTTATTTTTGACCCTAATTAATTTCTGGCTATTTCCTTTTTTATTTTGATCCCCTGCCGCCTTGAAATAGTTGAGGATGCTGCTGCCTCATGGGTCCCGCATGTCATCCTCTCAGAAAGGTAAATGTTTCTTTTCTTGAATTTGTTTACCAACTGATTTTTGGCTTATTTTTTCTTTCGATCTCCTGCCACCTTTAAAACGTTGACGACGCTGCTGGCTCATGGGTCCCCAATGTCAGCCTCCCCATACTGCAAATCCTCTTTCTGCAAAGGTTGTATTTCTAGATAGATAAGGTGGATTCGAATCTGCCATGGTTCAGGCAGCTCAGGTAAGCCTTCTTGCACTAATTAATGGAAGTAGTGTATCGCAAGGTCAAGACATGTGGCTCGGTGTAATGAATCTATATGAATCATGTTGTGGGTTCAATCTGATAGTTCTCTAACAGGTCAGCCAAAATAGAAATTAAGTTTTTTTCTAAAAGGGAAATGCAAATTAAGATGAACACAAACATTAGTTATCATAATAGCTGATCATACATACATACTTGCTAAGAGCAAAAGCTTGCCAGAGTTTTACCACCCATACAATTAATTAGCAGTTCAGATAAGATAACCTTATATAAGTATAACTACAAATGCATTTGCTAAGGGCTCATGGGACAACAGAACTAGACAACCGCGAACTTTATGACCAGCATGTCACAGCGGCATCGAAAGATCTTGACCTTCAACTTTGATCCAATGCGAAGTTTGGCACCGTCAATGAACTTTTTCCACCTGGAAGTAACAGCCAAGCGGCCATCTGTGGGACTGACAGAGTACCGTCCCTCCACGGTGAGACCTTCACTCTCCATGACGAGGGATATCTTGCCCCTTCGGCCAGCATTGAGATCCTTGGAGATACTTTTAGGCAATTTCTGATTCAAAGCAAGAGATACCACCAAAAATTAGTCAATGGCACCAATGCACTGAACCATGTGAGACTTTGAGCAGAGAAGACATCAAGATAAGAGCAGTTATGCTGTCATATACTCACGAACATAGCCTTCAGATGCGTCCTGGTCACCACACGGGTGGCCACAGCAATGAGCTGAGACCTCGGTGATCTGGCTGGGGCAGGTGCATGAGCCTGGGCTGGTACACGAGCTGGTGCTGATGCAGGAGACTGCTGGGCAGGTGCAGTAAACGGTGCCTCTAGAGGAACCGGTGCTGATGCAGGAGACTGTTGGGCAGGTGCAGTAAACGGTGCAGCTAGAGGAACCAGTGCTGATGCAGGAGCCTGCTGGGCATGTGTAGTATATGGGGCCTCTACAGGAACCAATGCTGATGTAGGGGACTGCTGGGTAGATGCAGTAAACGGAGCTGGTACAGGAACCGGTGCTGATGCAGGAGAGTGGGAAGCCGGTGCCGGTGCTGGTGTGGTTGCCCTTTGTGACATCCGCTCCTGTTCCATCAGGGGATCTGCAGCTTTGATCATGTTAAACCCAGCAAGCTAGAACAGAGGGAATGGTTTAGAACAACTGCTCAGAATGCAGTTATCAAAAGATATGAGTAGAAAAAAGTTACATATTATATATTTGGAAGTGTCTCCAACTCTGTAAGCAGTTACGTATATCTGCCCGTTTGAGTTTCTGATCCTCAGCTCGTCGCCCTTCTTCAGACCGTAGTCAAAAGCAAACTTTCTCCAATCATGTCCATACAAATATGTGATGGCCTGCGTCTTGTAGACATACACCTCATAGACCGTGTAGGTGTTCATCAATTTGCCATTGCCATGCATAGTGAAAGATCCTTCATGCGGACACATCTGGTTAATCATTGGACGAAGTTCACAAGGTACAGTCTGCATGTGAAAATTGATACAAATGTAAGAAGCAGGAAGACTAAAAACAAGACTTTACTATATGCCAATTCATGCTAAACCACTGAGAATACATACCTGTAACTCTGTGAAGGAGCTACTAGAAAGGTAGATAGAGCCATAGGAGGTGTTATATGCGGGGTATGTACATGGGCCCGCCATATTCCCGCAAGCTCGGCATCGGGATGGTGAAGGAAACATGGGAGGTACTACTGGTGCGTAGCGCTGAACGTAAGTGGAAGAATTAGGTTGTGTAAAGTGCATAGTTCAGAGCAATGCAAATGTTGACAAGCAAGTGCATAACACTATGTTACAAACTGAACAGTGAAAAATTAGTGTATGATGAATATAAGCATGCTAATTTGGTGTTTCCGAATTCCAAAAAGCATTAGACAGAGCCGGTGATAATATCAGACATAAATCATGGCATGTATATGTGGCTTAAGAAAATATACCCGAACCCTTGGATGGTTACGGCCCGGCTGATCCTTGGACTTGAGCTTATATAAGCATCCAGAAGGTGGGGCTGACAGTAACTTGGTGGCAGCCTCTGCAGATGCCTCATCAGCAGCAGTTGCAATCCTTTTGACCAATGAAGGCTTAGCAGTTTCAGTCTGCATATAAAAATTGAAGAGCAACAGACATCAGCAGTGATATATAAAATGAATCTATGAGACACTGATGCATATAGTGCTGGATGTAAGTGGAAGAATAGGTGTGTGTGTTTCTGAACTATTGGTAAGCATTAGACAAAGCCGGCAATAAACAGACAAAAATCAAATCATGTATGAGGATTAAGAAAATATACCTGCTTACTGAAAAGGGTACCACCCAGCTGGCCCGTGGCCTTGTGCTTGAGGAGGTTTTCAGAAGATGGTGGCAGCACCATCGTCTTCACAGCAGCCTCATCAGGATCATTTTTTATCCATTTGAGTAGAGGAACAGAAGTTTCATCCTGCATATGAATAGCAACAGAACTCATCATTGATATTTAATAAATCTATGAGATAGACTGATGCAAATAGTGCGGGGTGTAAGTGGAAGAATAGGGTTGTGCATAGAGAACAGTTGACAACAATGCAAATGATTACAAAAGAAGCCAATGGAAATCAACAGTTTATATACTGGATGAGACAGACTGAAAAGTGAAAAATTAGTGTATGATGATTGTAAGCAAACGCAGTGTTTCTGAACTTTTGGTAAGCATTAGACAAAGCCAACAGTAATTAAACAGATAATAATGAAATCATGTATGTGGATTAAGAAAATATACCAGATTCATTAAAAGGTCACCACCCAGCTGGCCCATGGCCTCGTGCTTGTAGAGGTTTTCGGAAGATGGTGCCGGCACCATCGTCCTCACAGCAGCCTCATTAGCCTCATTTTGCATCCACTTGAGTAAAGGCGCAGCAGTTTCAGCCTGCATAAGAATGGGAACAGATCTCAGCAGTGATATTGAATGACTCTGAGACAGACTGATGCATATAGTGCTAGATGTAAGTGGAAGGGTATGGCCGTGTATGGACAACAGTTCACAACAATGCAAGGGTGTGTTCGGTTCTGAAACAGCGTGGAATGGAATGGAATGGTTCCATTTCAGAGGAATGGAATGGTTACATTTTTGTTCGGTTGGGAAAAATGGAGAGCAGAAGAGATCGAGGTTAAACTAACCAATTGTCTCAAAATTGTAATTAACAATTGCAAATGACATTTTAATCTCAAAGTCGTAATTAACAGCGCCTAATGGTGCTCTTTTAATCTAAAAATCGAAATTAACATCATTTTATGTTGGGTTAGGGGAACTGGAGTAGATGAACATTACTGTATGATGATTGTAAGCAAACGAATTTGGTGTTTCTAAACTTTTGGCTTCGAGATCTTATGGGTTTCAACTCTAGCCTACCCCAACTTGTTTGGGACTGAAAGGCTTGGTTGTTGTTGTTGTTGTTGTAAACTTTTGGCAAGCATAGAAAAAACCGACAATAAACAGAGAAAAATCAAGGCATGTTTTGTGGATTAAGAAAATATACCATATTCATTAAAAGATCACCACCCAGCTGGTGCGTGGCCTTGTGCTTGTAGAGGCATTTAGAAGATGGGGGCGGCATCAACATACTGGCAGCCTGATCAGCCGCAGTTTTGATCTTCCTTTTGAGTAAAGGCCCTAAAGTTTCAGTCTGCATATGAATAGCAAAACAAAAGGCAGACCTCAGCAGTGATATTGAATTACTGTATGAGATAGACTGATGCATATAGTGGATGCTCTTAGCCTTTTGCAGCGTGAACACTAGCTATGGACAGACAAAAAAACTAGTTAACTCAGCTTTGTCTAGATATGAATGTACTACCACCATCCAAAAGCTTAAGCCTTATTTATTTTTGAGAAATCAAAACAAGCAAAGTTTGACCAAAATTTTAGAACATTCTATCAACAAATATAATACTGTGTAGATACCGTAGGAAAATATATTTTATTATCTATTTAATGATATTAATTTTGTATTTTGCATGTTACTGATTTTTGGTAAAAGCTTAGTCAAACATGGTATAGTTTGACTTTCTAAAAATAATATAAGCCCAAAGCTTTGGGATGGAGGCAGTAGTATCTAGAGCTAAAACACATCTAGATACATCCGTATCTACAGATAGTTGAGTCAATTAATTTGGATCTGAGGGAGTATCAGATTCAGACTACATCATGGTAAGTTGGTTAAAAAAATTACCCCCTCGGCAGTGGCATTTCGCTTCTTGTGCTGCAGATCGGGCCATGCTCCTGCAGCAGGTGGGGCGCTATTCTCGTTCCCCATAGCCTCAGCACGGAACCTGGAGGTACCAACCTGATACAGAGAATATAGAGCATGGTGTCACAGAGGCTTTACGCACAAACAGCTGAAGACATGTGCTACTTTAAGCATATTCCAGAACAGGAACAGATTGAGGATGCAGAGACCAGAGAGACACTTAAAAGGTAAAGAGTGGATAAGCAAACGGAGTACCTGCTTCGCGGGGCTGGGGACGCAGCTCAGGCTCAGCCAACTGCCCACATGCGTGGTGGCCTTACGCTCCATTGCCCCCACCGCCGAGGTCTTACCTTTCCTGTACAAGCTGACAAAAGATACAGTGAGGATCAGCAGAAACTACAAAGGTTGCAAATGTCGACAAATAAAGGAAGAACACCCCAATCCAAGCAAAGGTAGCCCCCGCCCCCCACCCCCATCAATCACTCCCAGCTCGAGGGTGACCAGAAAGACACCCCTTCGCCCAGAATAGGAAAGAGATGCGCAAGATATCGAGGAGAGGAAAAAAGAACCGATCTCGAGAAAGGAGAGAACATTACTAGTCCTACCTAATCCGCTTGGGCTAGATGCAGCTTGCCCCTCCAAGCTGGATGCCTGGACGGTGGAGGCGAAAGGAGGGGATCGAGCTAGCGGCTTGCATCCGTCGGCAATCGGCACTCGATCGGGAGAGAAGGGGTGCTACATAAAGGGGAGGGGTAACATATTTTATTACACAGTGAACTTACTGATGTGACTAGTCATTACATGTCTCACTGAAACTAGGGCCCATAGTGTGGCACCCCAAATTTACTTGAAGCTGCCCGGCGGGACGCATTGGCGCGTCAAGAAACCCCCGAATTGTAGCGGGGAAATGAAACATTTCACAAAAATTCGAAATTCAAGCACACCGCCACGCGCCAAGCACGCGGCTGTTCCTTCCTCTTCCTCGGTTCCTCCTCCCCTATCCGAAAAAACCCCAAATCCCAAGCTCAAACCAAAAAAAAAACAAAAAACAAATCCCCTGGCCGCCATGCATGTCCTCGTTAACCCGCTGGAGATCGTTCCCGGACGATGCGGACCACCCGCCCTGAGATCCAGAATTCCGTCCACCTCGAGGCACTGCGTGCTGTCTCGCAGCAGCGGCTTGAGGGCGCTGAAGAGGAAGTTCCGCCGGAAAGTGCTCATGGCAACCGTGCAAGCTCACCGGCGTGCTGTATCCCGAGAGGAACTGGTCAAAGCTTTGCTATTCGCCACACAAAAAAATTGCGGGCCAAGATCTGGTCAAAGCTTCGTCGATGGCTTGCCGCGAGAGGCTTGGAGTCCAGAGTCAATAAACTAGCTGCTCGAGGACTTGGGCGGTTTACACGGATTCATATTAACTGACTCAAGTTTGTTAGTCTAGTTAACAAATGCATCTAGATACATCCATATCTAGACAGAATTGAGTCAATTAATATGAATCAGAGGGGAGTACCTGAAAGTGTTTCATGCTACCAACTAATGCGCTGGCAGGAATCGCTGTAGAAGTAATTGTGCTACTACTCGTACGATGAACTGATTGTGTGGGTGTCGAATTTTGCAACGCGATCATCCACTGAATGCTTAATCTAGCGCCAAAGGCGTACAAATCATAACATACTACAGCACCAGAACATAAGAGTACGAATCATAAAGTAGCTCAACATTTTGCATCAGGGCTGGGTGGTCCTGAGACTACCGGGACGCCCCTGATGATCTCCGGGTGTGCATCCTCTTCAACGCAAAGCTGTGTACTCGGTCCACGGCCTCCTTCTGTAGGCTGGATAATCTCAGGTGCAGGACCTTCGTCTATGAGAGGCTCGTCATCAGTACCATCCACAGGTGCATCAGGGCTGGGTGGTCTTGAGACTACCCGGACGCCCGTGATGATCTCCGGGCGTGCATCCACTTCAACGCAAAGCTGTGTACTCGGTCCACGGCCTCCTTCTGTAGACTGGATAATCTCAGGTGCAGGACCTTCGTCTATGAAAGGCTCGTCATCAGTACCATCCACAGGTGCATCAAACTGAGATTCATCTTCAAATCTCCCATCAAACTGAGAGACCTCTTTAACTCTATGCTTCTGCAATTAGTACATCAACCGATTAGACAAACATCTAAGGGATGCAACCTGAACAAATGCCGTTTTACATATTTACCTTCTCATCTGGCACAGCACATGTCCCAGAGCTGAAACCCGTTTCCTGAAGCAAGCGCTTTTTCTCTCCTTCCCGTCCATCCATCTGCAACAAGTTAAATTTGAGTACAGAACCTTGCACAGCAATGCAAACTATTGATTGAAACAGCGGCAGCATCAATATAAATAATTAACTACATATGCCAGCACACATACAGTGTGAGCAAGATCTGCTTCTCCTGCTAAAGGATCATTATATGGTTCACCATGCTAAACCCGCCTAACATATGTGCGGTCCATCCCAAAAATGTGTAAATGATCTGCCACTACAGGGTGAGGCCTCTTCTCACCATTCATACATGTGCAGCGCGGGCAATACACGTCCAGGTTGTGACCATCATGAGCTCTAATAAACCCCATAAAGGGTTGAACACCATTTATATATGAAGGGGAACATAAGTGTCCATGCAGTATCCAAGTTCTGTCCATCTGTTTAATTATGAGATACAGTGGTTGGTGATTAATTTAAGGCGAAGTAGGAAATGTATATCCATCGAGTACAAAACTATACTACATGATTATGCATTTCAGCAATCATGTCGAGTACAAAACAAAAAATGCCCATCGACATTTTAGCAAACAGATCGTGTACAAAACTCTGCCATGGCATTTCAGCAAATTAACGGATCGAGTGCAGAACTGACTCTATATGCCCACGCAAATGAACAAATTGATCGATGACAAATCGAGCGGAAAACTATAAAGTGCCAATTAGTTCGAGCATACTGACGAATTTTTTTAGCAGCATCAAGAAAATATAAATCGTTAGGCTGTCTTGCCCGATACATGATTGAGCTAGAGATAGCAGCCCTACCGTGGATCAACTTGACCGCCGGTGCGTCTCGAGAAGAACGACGGGGAGGGGAAGCTTCTTCTTCGCACGGACGGGACGGGGAGGGGAAGCTCTTCGCACGGACGGGGATAAGTTGTGTACGGGTGGGTGGGGGGTCATGCGGCCGGGCCGCCGGGGTGATAATTAAGGTCGGTAGGTGGCGTTTAATGGAGTTGCGTGTGTAATTTGCCGTGCACAAGGTTGAGGAATAGGCGGTTCCCTTTGCCGCGCGCACAATTCAAACTATCCCGCCCATGTAGTTTAAATTCGCCATATTTTCGTTAAATCGACATAAAGTCATGTGAGTGGGGGAAAATTAGCAAAGTTGCTTGAAAAATAGTAAAACTCTGGAATTATCCTTTAAATATGCTCTACTTCGTGTGAAAATCGGGGTGTGGAAGCATGTTGAGCTGTTTTATTTGTACTTTCTTCATTAAAACTCCCATTTTATGCACTTTGGATGGAAAGAAATCATTTGTACATAAATTTTGACAACGCCATTTGCAAACACTAATTGTTTACATGCCAAGATGCACCCATCCACCAAATATATATGTGGCAAAAGTTTATCACAATCTAGCAGATATGCATAATTAGTGAGGGACCCCTTTTGATTTTGTGCAATTTCCACTAATTAGGTAGAGATCGAGAAGGGTTAATTAATTAGGCCATGTTAGGGGTTATGTGTTTTAGATTAGGTTGTGTGGATTCAAATACAACTTCTTTATTTGTGTGCTATGATTAATCAAAACTAGATCGATCGACTGCGCACACATTATTAGAGGCGCATGCCTTTGCGCACAAAGTGCATGTGTGTGTTGTTGGCCACCAACGAGAGAGAGAGAGAGAGAGAGAGAGAGAGAGAGGTAGAGAGAGCTACATACGAGAGAGCGATTGAAATCCCCAAATTAAACACATATATATGCATGGCACATTTAATTTAATTAGAGGACCGCGAGGCACCCCTGGCCTGCTTGATGCACAATTAAGTGTCATTGGCCTATATATAGGGTTTAATTAGGGTTTAGGGTTTAGGGTTAGGGTTAGGTTAGGGTTTAGGGTCTAGGGTTTAGGGTTTAATGTTTATGGTGTTTAGGGTTTAGGGATTAGGGATTAGGGTTTATTTAGGGTTTAAGGTTTAGGGATCATCGATCGAGTGCGCACACACACATTATTAGAGGCACACGCGCCTTTGCGCATAAAGTGCATGCGTATATGTGTGTGTTTTTTGGCCACCAACGACATATAGATGATCGAGAGAGAGAGATTGAAATCCCCAAGAATATGTTCAAATATATATTAAAATATATGCACGAATGCATGCATGGTAGGCCATGCATGCACACTAATTATATATATATTATGAGGAAACTTAATCAAATGTGTTTTCATTCGAGAGAACTTGTCAAAATTCAAGTTAATTAATTTATCATCGATAATTATATAATTAATTAATGAATCTCAGGGAGATGTTATACAACATATGATCGATATAGGCCATGTATATATTAATTGGTTTTAATCTACCGTTTAATTTGCTAGCTAGCTGCATGCTATATATAGAGCATGTTTTTATTAGATCGGGTTATAGCTAGTATAGTTTAGGGTTATGTGTTTTAATTAACTAGGGTTTGATTAGCTAGGGGTTAGTTATATATATATGGTTTAGGGTTAATGCATGGCACATTTAATTTAACTAGAGGACCGCGAGGCACCCCTGGCCTGCTTGATGCACAATTAAGTGTCGTTGGCCTATATATATAGGGTTTAATTAGGGGGTTAGCTAGGGTTAGCTAGCTAGGGTTTAGGGTTTAGTGTTTTGGGTGTTTAGTGTCTTGGCCTAGGGTTTAATTAGGGTTTAGGGTTTAGGGTTAGTTAGGGTTTAGGGTCTAGGGTTTAGGGTTTAGTTTAGGTGTTTAGGGTTTAGGGATTAGTTAGGGTTTATTTAGGGTTTAGGTTTAGGGTCATAGAGTGTTTTAGGGTTTATAAAGTGTGCGTTACTATAGTGTTAGTGCATTGGTAGGGCATGCACACTAATTAGAGGTTTCAGTGTTTTCAGTTGTTTCAAGGGAATCTAGGGAGATTAGGGTCTAGTCTAGCAGGGTCATGTCTTATAGGTTTAGGGTTTAATTAGGGTTTGTTTAGGGTGTTTAGGGTTTTTAGGGTTTAGTGATTTACGTTGTGGGTTTAGGGTAGGGGGTTTAGTGTTTTAGGGTTTAGGGTTTTAGGGTTTAGTGTTAGGGTTTAGGGGGTTTTTAAGTGTTTAGGGTCTATGGTTTAGGGTTTAGTGGGGTAGGGTTTAGGGTTTAGTGTTTAGGGTGGTTTAGGGTTTAGGGTTTAATTAGTGTTTAGGGTAGGGTTTAGGGTTTAGGGTTTAGGGTTTAGGGTCTAGGGTTTAGGGTTTAGTGTTTAGGGTGTTTAGGGGTTTAGTGGTGTTTAGGGTTAGGGTTTAGGGTTTAGGGTAGGTTTAGGGTTTAGGGTGTTTAGGGTTTAGGTTTAGGGATTAGGGATTAGGGTTTTAGGGTTGTTTAAGGTTTAGGGATCATCGATCGAGTGCGCACACACATTATTAGAGGCACCCGCGCCTTTGCGCATAAAGTGCATGCGTATATATATGTGTATTTTTTTGCCACCAACAACGATATATAGATGATCGAGAGAGAGAGATTGAAATCCCCAAGAATATGCATGTTCAAATATATATATATATCAAAATATATGCACGAATGCATGGTAGGCCATGCATGCACACTAATTATATATATATTATGAGCTAGGCAACTTGATCAAATGTGTTTTCATACGAGAGAACTTGTCAAAATTCAAGTTAATTAATTTATCATCGATAATTATATATATAATTAATTAATGAATCACAGGGAGATCGATAATTAATTTAGGGTTTTAGGGTTGTACGTTTAAGGTTTAGGGATCATCGATCGAGTGCGCACACACATTATTAGAGGCATCACGATAATTATATAATTAATTAATGAATCTGAGGGATATGTTATACAACATGATCGATATAATAGGCCATGTATATTTTAATTGGTGTTAATCTACGGTTTGCTAGCTAGCTGCTATATATAGAGCATGTTTTTATTAGATCGGGTTATATCTAGTATAGTTTAGGGTTATGTGTTTTAATTAAGTAGGGTTGATTAGCTAGGGTTAGTTACATATATATGGTTTAGGGTTAATGCATGTCACATTTAATTTAATTAGAGGACCGCGAGGCACCCCTGGCCTGCTCGATGCACACAATTAAGTGTCGTTGGCCTATACATAGGGTTTAATTAGGGTTTAGGGTTAGCTAGGGTTTAGGGTTAGGGTTAGGGTTAGGGTTTAGGGTCTAGGGTTTAGGGTTTAGTGTTTAGGGTGTTTAGGGTTTAGGGATTAGGGATTTAAGGTTTTAGGGTTGTTTAAGGTTTAGGGATCATCGATCGAGTGCGCACACACATTATTAGAGGCACCCGCGCCTTTACGCATAAATTGCATGCGTATATATATATGTGTGTGTTTTTTGGCCACCAACGATATATTGATGATCGAGAGAGAGATTGAAATCCCTAAGAATATGTTCAAATATACATTAAAATATATGCACGAATGCATGGTAGGCCATGCATGTACACTAATTAATTATATATATATTATGAGGCAACTTAATCAAATGTGTTTTCATTCGAGAGAACTTGTCAAAATTCAAGTTAATTAATTTATCACGATAATTATATAATTAATTAATGAATCTCAGGGATATGTTATACAACATGATCGATATAGGCCATGTATATTTTAATTGGTGTTAATCTACGGTTTGCTAGCTAGCTGCTATATATAGAGCATGTTTTTATTAGATCGGGTTATATCTAGTATAGTTTAGGGTTATGTGTTTTAATTAAGTAGGGTTAATTAGCTAGGGTTAGTTACATATATATGGTTTAGGGTTAATGCATGGCACAATTAATTTAATTAGAGGACCGCGAGGCACCCCTGGGCTGCTCGATGCACAATTAAGTGACGTTGGCCTATACATAGGGTTTAATTAGGGTTTAGGGTTAGCTAGGGTAGAGGGTTAGGGTTAGGGTTTAGGGTTTAGGGTTTAGTGTTTAGGGTGTTTAGGGTTTAGGGATTAGGGATTTAGGGTTTTAGGGTTGTTTAAGGTTTAGGGATCATCGATCGAGTGCGCACACACATTATTAGAGGCACCCGCGCCTTTACGCATCAAGTGCATGCGTATATATGTGTGTTTTTTGGGCCACCAACGATATATAGATGATCGAGAGAGAGAGAGAGATTGAAATCCCCAAGAATATGTTCAAATATACATTAAAATATATGCACGAATGCATTGTAGGCCATGCATGCACACTAATTATATATATATTATGAGGCAACTTAATCAAATGTGTTTTCATTCGAGAGAACTTGTCAAAGTTCAAGTTAATTAATTTATCACGATAATTATATAATTAATTAATGAATCTCAGGGATATGTTATACAACATGATCGATATAGGCCATGTATATTTTAATTGGTGTTAATCTACGGTTTGCTAGCTAGCTGCTATATATAGAGCATGTTTTTATTAGATCGGGTTATAGCTAGCTAGTATAGTTTAGGGTTATGTGTTTTAATTAAGTAGGGTTGATTAGCTAGGGTTAGTTACATATATATGGTTTAGGGTTAATGCATGGCACATTTAATTTTATTAGAGGATCACGAGGCACCCATGACCCGCTCGATCGATGCACAATTAAGTGTCGTTGGCCTATACATAGGGTTTAATTGGGGTTTAGGATTAGCTAGGGTTTAGGGTTAGGGTTAGGGTAGGTTTAGGGTCTAGGGTTTAGGGTTTAGTGTTTAGGGTGTTTAGGGTTTAGGGATTAGGGATTTAAGGTTTTAGGGTTGTTTAAGGTTTAGGGATCATCGATCGAGTGCGCACACACATTATTAGAGGCACCCGCGCCTTTACGCATAAATTGCATGCATATATATGTGTGTTTTTTGGGCCACCAACGATATATAGATGATCGAGAGAGAGAGATTGAAATCCCCAAGAATATGTTCAAATATACATTAAAATATATGCACGAATGCATTGTAGGCCATGCATGCACACTAATTATATATATTATGAGGCAACTTAATCAAATGTGTTTTCAAAGTTCAAGTTAATTAATTTATCACGATAATTATATAATTAATTAATGAATCTCAGGGATATGTTATACAACATGATCGATATAGGCCATGTATATTTTAATTGGTGTTAATCTACGGTTTGCTAGCTAGCTGCTATATATAGAGCATGTTTTTATTAGATCGGGTTATAGCTAGCTAGTATAGTTTAGGGTTATGTGTTTTAATTAAGTAGGGTTGATTAGCTAGGGTTAGTTACATATATATGGTTTAGGGTTAATGCATGGCACAATTAATTTAATTAGAGGACCGCGAGGCACCCCTGGGCTGCTCGATGCACAATTAAGTGACGTTGGCCTATACATAGGGTTTAATTAGGGTTTAGGGTTAGCTAGGGTAGAGGGTTAGGGTTAGGGTTTAGGGTTTAGGGTTTAGTGTTTAGGGTGTTTAGGGTTTAGGGATTAGGGATTTAGGGGTTTTAGGGTTGTTTAAGGTTTAGGGATCATCGATCGAGTGCGCACACACATTATTAGAGGCACCCGCGCCTTTACGCATCAAGTGCATGCGTATATATGTGTGTTTTTTGGGCCACCAACGATATATAGATGATCGAGAGAGAGAGAGATTGAAATCCCCAAGAATATGTTCAAATATACATTAAAATATATGCACGAATGCATTGTAGGCCATGCATGCACACTAATTATATATATATTATGAGGCAACTTAATCAAATGTGTTTTCATTCGAGAGAACTTGTCAAAGTTCAAGTTAATTAATTTATCACGATAATTATATAATTAATTAATGAATCTCAGGGATATGTTATACAACATGATCGATATAGGCCATGTATATTTTAATTGGTGTTAATCTACGGTTTGCTAGCTAGCTGCTATATATAGAGCATGTTTTTATTAGATCGGGTTATAGCTAGCTAGTATAGTTTAGGGTTATGTGTTTTAATTAAGTAGGGTTGATTAGCTAGGGTTAGTTACATATATATGGTTTAGGGTTAATGCATGGCACATTTAATTTTATTAGAGGATCACGAGGCACCCATGACCCGCTCGATCGATGCACAATTAAGTGTCGTTGGCCTATACATAGGGTTTAATTGGGGTTTAGGATTAGCTAGGGTTTAGGGTTAGGGTTAGGGTTAGGGTACGTTTAGGGTCTAGGGTTTAGGGTTTAGTGTTTAGGGTGTTTAGGGTTTAGGGATTAGGGATTTAAGGTTTTAGGGTTGTTTAAGGTTTAGGGATCATCGATCGAGTGCGCACACACATTATTAGAGGCACCCGCGCCTTTACGCATAAATTGCATGCATATATATGTGTGTTTTTTGGGCCACCAACGATATATAGATGATCGAGAGAGAGAGAGAGATTGAAATCCCCAAGAATATGTTCAAATATACATTAAAATATATGCACGAATGCATTGTAGGCCATGCATGCACACTAATTATATATATATTATGAGGCAACTTAATCAAATGTGTTTTCATTCGAGAGAACTTGTCAAAGTTCAAGTTAATTAATTTATCACGATAATTATATAATTAATTAATGAATCTCAGGGATATGTTATACAACATGATCGATATAGGCCATGTATATTTTAATTGGTGTTAATCTACGGTTTGCTAGCTAGCTGCTATATATAGAGCATGTTTTTATTAGATCGGGTTATATCTAGTATAGTTTAGGGTTATGTGTTTTAATTAAGTAGGGTTAATTAGCTAGGGTTAGTTACATATATATGGTTTAGGGTTAATGCATGGCACAATTAATTTAATTAGAGGACCGCGAGGCACCCCTGGGCTGCTCGATGCACAATTAAGTGACGTTGGCCTATACATAGGGTTTAATTAGGGTTTAGGGTTAGCTAGGGTAGAGGGTTAGGGTTAGGGTTTAGGGTTTAGGGTTTAGTGTTTAGGGTGTTTAGGGTTTAGGGATTAGGGATTTAGGGGTTTTAGGGTTGTTTAAGGTTTAGGGATCATCGATCGAGTGCGCACACACATTATTAGAGGCACCCGCGCCTTTACGCATCAAGTGCATGCGTATATATGTGTGTTTTTTGGGCCACCAACGATATATAGATGATCGAGAGAGAGAGAGATTGAAATCCCCAAGAATATGTTCAAATATACATTAAAATATATGCACGAATGCATTGTAGGCCATGCATGCACACTAATTATATATATATTATGAGGCAACTTAATCAAATGTGTTTTCATTCGAGAGAACTTGTCAAAGTTCAAGTTAATTAATTTATCACGATAATTATATAATTAATTAATGAATCTCAGGGATATGTTATACAACATGATCGATATAGGCCATGTATATTTTAATTGGTGTTAATCTACGGTTTGCTAGCTAGCTGCTATATATAGAGCATGTTTTTATTAGATCGGGTTATAGCTAGCTAGTATAGTTTAGGGTTATGTGTTTTAATTAAGTAGGGTTGATTAGCTAGGGTTAGTTACATATATATGGTTTAGGGTTAATGCATGGCACAATTAATTTAATTAGAGGACCGCGAGGCACCCCTGGCCTGCTCGATGCACAATTAAGTGTCGTTGGCCTATACATAGGGTTTAATTAGGGTTTAGGGTTAGCTAGGGTAGAGGGTTAGGGTTAGGGTTTAGGGTTTAGGGTTTAGTGTTTAGGGTGTTTAGGGTTTAGGGATTAGGGATTAGGGATTTAGGGTTTTAGGGTTGTTTAAGGTTTAGGGATCATCGATCGAGTGCGCACACACATTATTAGAGGCACCCGCGCCTTTACGCATCAAGTGCATGCGTATATATGTGTGTTTTTTGGGCCACCAACGATATATAGATGATCGAGAGAGAGAGAGAGATTGAAATCCCCAAGAATATGTTCAAATATACATTAAAATATATGCACGAATGCATTGTAGGCCATGCATGCACACTAATTATATATATATTATGAGGCAACTTAATCAAATGTGTTTTCATTCGAGAGAACTTGTCAAAGTTCAAGTTAATTAATTTATCACGATAATTATATAATTAATTAATGAATCTCAGGGATATGTTATACAACATGATCGATATAGGCCATGTATATTTTAATTGGTGTTAATCTACGGTTTGCTAGCTAGCTGCTATATATAGAGCATGTTTTTATTAGATCGGGTTATAGCTAGCTAGTATAGTTTAGGGTTATGTGTTTTAATTAAGTAGGGTTGATTAGCTAGGGTTAGTTACATATATATGGTTTAGGGTTAATGCATGGCACATTTAATTTTATTAGAGGATCACGAGGCACCCATGACCCGCTCGATCGATGCACAATTAAGTGTCGTTGGCCTATACATAGGGTTTAATTGGGGTTTAGGATTAGCTAGGGTTTAGGGTTAGGGTTAGGGTTAGGGTACGTTTAGGGTCTAGGGTTTAGGGTTTAGTGTTTAGGGTGTTTAGGGTTTAGGGATTAGGGATTTAAGGTTTTAGGGTTGTTTAAGGTTTAGGGATCATCGATCGAGTGCGCACACACATTATTAGAGGCACCCGCGCCTTTACGCATAAATTGCATGCATATATATGTGTGTTTTTTGGGCCACCAACGATATATAGATGATCGAGAGAGAGAGAGATTGAAATCCCCAAGAATATGTTCAAATATACATTAAAATATATGCACGAATGCATTGTAGGCCATGCATGCACACTAATTATATATATATTATGAGGCAACTTAATCAAATGTGTTTTCATTCGAGAGAACTTGTCAAAGTTCAAGTTAATTAATTTATCACGATAATTATATAATTAATTAATGAATCTCAGGGATATGTTATACAACATGATCGATATAGGCCATGTATATTTTAATTGGTGTTAATCTACGGTTTGCTAGCTAGCTGCTATATATAGAGCATGTTTTTATTAGATCGGGTTATAGCTAGCTAGTATAGTTTAGGGTTATGTGTTTTAATTAAGTAGGGTTGATTAGCTAGGGTTAGTTACATATATATGGTTTAGGGTTAATGCATGGCACATTTAATTTTATTAGAGGATCGCGAGGCACCCATGACCCGCTCGATCGATGCACAATTAAGTGTCGTTGGCCTATACATAGGGTTTAATTGGGGTTTAGGATTAGCTAGGGTTTAGGGTTAGGGTTAGGGTTAGGGTACGTTTAGGGTCTAGGGTTTAGGGTTTAGTGTTTAGGGTGTTTAGGGTTTAGGGATTAGGGATTTAAGGTTTTAGGGTTGTTTAAGGTTTAGGGATCATCGATCGAGTGCGCACACACATTATTAGAGGCACCCGCGCCTTTACGCATAAATTGCATGCATATATATATATGTGTGTTTTTTGGCCACCAACGATATATAGATGATCGAGAGAGAGAGATTGAAATCCCCAAGAATATGTTCAAATATACATTAAAATATATGCACGAATGCATTGTAGGCCATGCATGCACACTAATTATATATATATATATGAGGCAACTTAATCAAATGTGTTTTCATTCGAGAGAACTTGTCAAAATTAAAGTTAATTAATTTATCACGATAATTATATAATTAATTAATGAATCTCAGGGATATGTTATACAACATGATCGATATAGGCCATGTATATATTAATTGGTGTTAATCTACGGTTTGCTAGCTAGCTGCTATATATAGAGCATGTTTTTATTAGATCGGGTTATAGCTAGTATAGTTTAGGGTTATGTGTTTTCATTAAGTAGGGTTGATTAGCTATGGTTAGTTACATATATATGGTTTAGGGTTAATGCATGGCACATTTAATTTAATTAGAGGACCGCGAGGCACCCCTGGCCTGCTTGATGCACAATTAAGTGTCGTTGGCCTATATATAGGGTTTAATTAGGGTTTAGGGTTAGGGTTAGGGTTTAGGGTCTAGGGTTTAGTGTTTAGGGTGTTTAGGGTTTAGGGATTAGGGATTAGGGTTTCAGGGTTGTATAAGGTTTAGGGATCATCGATCGAGTGCGCACACACATTATTAGAGGCACCCGCGCCTTTGCGCATAAAGTGCATGCGTATAGTTTAGGGTTATTTGTTTTAATTAAGTAGGGTTTGATCAGCTAGGGTTAGTTACATATATATGGTTTAGGGTTAATGCATGGCACATTACATATAGTTTAAATCTCAAGAATGTTTATACATGATAGGCCATATGTGCAAAGGAATTTTTTTCCCCGTGAACTTGTCAAAATTCAAGTTTATCAGTGCCAATGGAAACTAGTCCAAAAAATTACATAGAGGACCAAAAGTACTAGACAATAACTAATAGAACCTGCAACTTTACAAAAAGGACCCCAAAACATATAGAAGAAAATCAATCGAGTCCTTCTCGACCGCACATCAGATCTCTGCTCCGCATCCTTTCCAGCAACTCCGTCGCCGGGGACGCACCACTTGGGACGGTGTCGCCGGTAGTCGCCAGGACGAAGGAGAAGAAGGGCCTCAGCAACGGCATATTGGCTCTGAGAAGGGCCGCTGAAAGTCCAAGATGTGCACGGGCAAGACGGATGACGCCGTCGTATGCCCCGAGCTTGTGAACTTTAGCAGCTTGACTTCCCCATTGGCCAGATCTGAAGCACTGACCAAAGCAAGCCTCACCGTTAGCGCCATCACATTGATGGCACCAGATCGGGGTTTGGCCGGCAAGATCCGCCAGATTCACCATAGGCCAGATCTGAAGCCGATGACGAGATCCCCGACTCCATTGCGCCATTCTGCTCATGGGAAACACTGGATCTAAGCTTACAACAACACTAACTCCCTCGGATCCAAATTAGCTGACTCAACTTTGCTTATCTAAATATGGATGTATCCACACATGTTTTTACTCTAGATACATACACGTCTAAGGAAAGTTGAATCAATTAATTTAGTTCGGAGGGTGTACAATATACAGAGAGAAGTCGGCCTCGTCTCCGGCCGGCGAGGCCGCCGGAGAGAAGGGGGAGAGGAGCCGGGGGAGTGGGAGAGACTCGAGAGAGAAAGAGAAGAGGAAGAAATGAGAGCTCCCTGGGGAAGAACATTATTTTTGTCGTTCTGCTCGTACTGTAGCTTGAAACTGAAAATTTCGGCCACGCGCCAAATCATCCCGCCGCATCCATTCGAAAATCCCGTGACCAGTTTTACCCTTTTAACCCTGGTCCGGAAGCTACAACCCACCGACCATGGAGGGCTCATTCGGTAACAATGAAATATCTTGCCTAGATCCCGAACCCTCCCCACAGGCCCACACCCACCCACCAACCATTCGCCCCATTAGCTCAAAAATACTCTCACACGCCAAAGCTCTGACTCTCTACAGTACTAGATCTGCTTCGCCGCCGGCATACTCCTCCACAGCGTAGCCTTGATCGTGTTGGCTGTCCACCCACCTGATCCGCTCCCCCGCCGCCCTCGTCACCGACGGATCTGCTTCACCGCCGACCTCGCCACCGACGGATCTGCTTCACCGCCGACCTCGCCACCGACGGATCTGCTTCACCGCCGACCTCGCCACCGACTACCTCGCCGCAGCGGCTGTATCAACTTCACCGAATACCTTGCCAGCCAACCAGATCTGCTTCACTAACGCCCGCTTCTACTGAAACAGGGTCGATTCATCGTCTCCCGCGTTCGCCGCCGCTGGAATGCAAGTTGCCGCCCCCGTCCACCCCGCCGCAGCTTGGTTAGTACGCTGGCCCGTTAGATCGCGGTGTTTCTTTAGCCATGTTTTGTGTAGTTATTTGCAGATCTCATATGCCGTTAACTTTCTTGATGTGTTGCTTCGCATGAAGTTTGTTTAAATATTGTACAGTACAAAAGCATTATCCGGTCGCTACCATCCTGTTCATTCTACTGACACCTGTGTGCATCCACATATTTATAGCCTTGTACCCATTCATTTGCTGCCAACTGTTTTTGTACTGCATGCTATTGTCGCACTGCTTTTATAGTCGTGCTATGGGCATTTCCAATCTGCTTGTTCTTATACCACGTCATTAGCTCACCGCTAGCTGTTTTCTCGTGTCTGCTATTCTCACACTGCTTTTATAATCATGCTATGTGCATTTCCAATCTGCTTGCTCTTATACCTCGTCTTTAGCTTATATAGTTATTGCTGCGTGCATGTCTGGTCTTTGTATTATCGTAGACTGACTTGTCAATGTTATTTTTCCTAGGGATTGATCATGCGAACCACTTATTAGAACATCCAACATTAACAGCGGGGACGCTAGGTAAGGTTGGAATCTGAGTTCGTGGTTGGTAATTTTGGCAGTTTACTTCCGTTATTATCTATAACCTATATGCATTGTTCCTTATGCAAGAGATTAACACTTGGAACCCTGCCATAGCAATGCCATTCATGCTTTACTATGTTTCTGCCTATTTGATATGCTTGTCTTGGAGAAACTTCGAGGGTGATTTGAACCTGACATTTGGTCATTCTTAATGCCAGTTTACTTTATGTGTAAAACCTTGGCATTACCCTACTCTAAATCTGAATGTCTGAAATTCGTATCTCATGCAAAGCAACATCTAGTTGGTTTTAATCTGATATCTGGTAAATATTGGCTTATTCATTTGGCAGCTCAAGTTTTTTGTTATTTGAAACCAGCTGACTTGGTCTTAAATGTGATATCTAAACACAGATTAAGGACAATGGAGCAGGAGGATTAGCATTTCACTTGATGGCTGAACCTAAAATGATAGGCATGTTGACCACGACTAGTGCACGCAAGAGAAGGACCTGCAGTGAGCCAGTATGTGCTTAGTACATGCATCTTATCTTATCTTGTGCTTATTTCTGCTACATGCTGTTATCTGATCTCTACATTGCGTAATACATGTTTGAATAGTTAATTGTTGTAACTATGTTTACAATGTTACCAGAATGCAGTTTTAATGAAGCAGTCATCATTAGAAGATAGTCGCCAAAAAAGGATCTGTAGCGACCCTGTGCAACATTATGATGTAAGTTTGTGCTTAGTACAAGTTCCATACATGTCTTATTTATGCAACTTGTTATTATCTTATATCTACATTGCATAATAAATGTTTGCATAGTTCATCGTTTAACTCTTTTTGCATTATTATCAGAATGCAGTTGTGATGAAGCAATCTTCATTACCAGTGAGGCCCACAAAAAGTTCTGATCTTTCTTCTGATGCATCTTCTCATAGCCGTCAACCTAGACCATTTCTTTCATCAGACAGTAAATATCTCAAGGCTGTACTTTATAAAAGACATGGTATTGCTGCTTTAAGATCTGTAGCTGATATGTTGACAAAGAGTACACAAGATTCAATCAAGGCGATTGCCAAATGTCAACGTGTTATTGATGATGCTAATAGAAGTCCTCAATGATTCTATGTAATTTTTTTATTTGGGCACATTAATTGCCTTGTAATTTTCCTATTTGTTTTATTTGTGTATGTACTTGTGTGTATCATTGAAATCAGATTTTAGGCTCATGAAATTTAATGCAAGTTGACTAGTCAAACAAGTAGGGCCCTACAACAGATTGGGCCGGCCCACTTACAGTAGTGTGGGACCCACTTTCATTTTGGGCCGGCCCACTTCTTTAGTAGGCCGGCCCGGTTACACGATAATGGGCTCCACATGCTTATTGGGCCGGCCCACTTGCTCTATGGTGGTCCCACATGGTAAATGGGCCGGCCCTTTAATAGGAAGGTGGGACCCACCTGTGTTTTTGGCCCGGCCCACTATCTTGTTGGGCCGGCCCACTTTCTATATGGTGGACCCCACACACCAAATGGGCCGGCCCTTTAATAGGAAGGTGGGACCCACCTGTGTTTTTGGCCCGGCCCACTATCTTGTTGGGCCGGCCCACTTTCTATATGGTGGACCCCACATACCAAATGGGCCGGCCCATTAACAGGAATGTGGGACCCACCTGTGTTTTTGGCCCGGCCCACTATCTTGGTGGGCCAGCCCACTTGCTATATGGTGGGCCCCACATACTAAATGGGCCGGCCCTTTAACAGGAAAGTGGGACCCACCTGTGTTTTTGGCCCGGCCCACTATTTTGTTGGGCCGGCCCACTTGCTATATGGTGGACCCCACAAACTAAATGGGCCGACCCTTTAACGGAAAGTGGGACCCACCTGTGTTTTTGGCCCGGCCCACTAGCTTGTTGGGCCGGCCCACTTGCTATACGGTGGACCCCACACACTAAATGGGCCGGCCTTTTAACAGGAATGTGGGACCCACCTGTGTTTTTGGCCCGGCCCACTTGCTTCTTGGGCCGGCCCAGTTGCTGTAAGGTGGACCCCACATGTTAAATGGGCCGGCCCATTTAAGTTTTGACCAGTCAACCTTAGAGGTTAGGCCCGGCCCACGTAACTAATGGACCAGCCCAGCTATATAGTTGACCGGTCAAACTATGTCATCTGGCCCGGCCCGCTTAAGACGTGGCAGGCCTCGTGTGGGCCTACCATCTACCACGGGGTTTCAGCCGGTTAACGCCGTTAACTGGCAGTTAACGGCGTCTGCCACGTGTCAGTTTGCATGACGTCAGCAGTCAACGGGCTCCCGAAAACACTTCCGCAACGGTCCGATTTTCCGTGGCGGAAGGGCGCCCAAGCGCGACGGACCGAAAAAATCGTCGTTGGACTTTGCCTGACGCAGTTTCGACAACGGAACCCATATCGTCGGGTTAGGCCCATAGGCGACGAAAAATGCCCCTTAGTTGACGATTTTGGGACGTTGTCTATCAGAACTTTTCTTGGATGCATGAGAAGTATTCCTCTCGATACAAGGTTTAGGCTAGCAAGGTTATTTGAAGCAAACTCAAGGATGAACCGGTGCAGCAAAACTCACATAAAAGACATATTGTAAACATTATAAGACTCTACACCGTCTTCCTTGTTGTTCAAAACTCAATACTAGATATTATCTAGACCTTAGAGAGACCAAATATGCAAATCAAATTTTAGCAAGCTCTATGTATTTCTTCATTAATGGGTGCAAAGCATATGATGCAAGAGCTTAAACATGAGCACAACAATTGCCAAGTATCACATTATCCAAGACATTTTAGAATTACTACATGTAGCATTTTCCAATTCCAACCATATAACAATTTAACGAAGAAGAAACTTCGCCATGAACATTATGAGTAAAGCCTAAGGACATATTTGTCCATATGCAACAGCGGAGCGTGTCTCTCTCCCACAAAGTGAATGCTAGGATCCATTTTATTCAAACAAAACAAAAACAAAAACAAACCGACGCTCCAAGTAAAGAACACAAGATGTGATTGAATAAAAATATAGTTTCAGGGGAGGAACCTGATGATGTTGTCGATGAAGAAGGGGATGCCTTGGGCATCCCCAAGCTTAGACGCTTGAGTCTTCTTAAAATATGCAGGGGTGAACCACGGGGGCATCCCCAAGCTTAGAGCTTTCACTCCTCTTGATCATAGTATATCATACTCCTCTCTTGACCCTTGAAAACTTCCTTCACACCAAACTTCAAGCAAACTCATTAGAGGGTTAGTGCACAATTAATAATTCACACATTCAGAGGTGACACAATCATTCTTTACACTTCTGGACATTGCATAAAGCTACTGGACATTAATGGATCAAAGAAATTCATCCAACATAGCAAAAGAGGCAATGCGAAATAAAAGGCAGAATCTGTCAAAAACAGAACAGTCCGTAAAGACGAATTTAAAGATGGCACCAGACTTGCTCAAATGGAAAAACTCAAAACTAATGAAAGTTGCGTACATATCTGAGGATCACGCTCGTAAATTGGCAGATTTTTTCGAATTTTCTACAGAGGCCTGTGCCCAGATTCGTGACAGACAGCAATGCTGTTTCTGCGCAGCGATCCCAAATATAACATCAACTTTGACATAGAAACTTTACTTGGCACAAAAACATGATAAGGAGAGGTTGCTACAGTAGTAAACAACTTCCAAGACTCAAATATAAAACAAAGTACTGTAGTAAAAACATGGGTTGTCTCCCATAAGCGCTTTTCTTTAACGCCTTTCAGCTAGGCGCAGAAAGTGCAAATCAAGTAACATCGAGAGTAGAAGCATCAACATCATAACTTGTTCTAATAATAGAATCAAAAGGCAACTTCATTCTCTTTCTAGGGAAGTGTTCCATACCTTTCTTGAGAGGAAATTGATATTTAATATTACCTTCCCTCATATCAATAACAGCACCAACAGTTCGAAGAAAAGGTCTTCCCAATACAATAGGACAAGATGCATTGCATTCGATATCCAAAACAACAAAATCAACGGGGACAAGGTTATTGTTAACCGTAATGTGCACATTATCAATCCTCCCCAAAGGTTTCTTTTTAACATTATCGGCAAGATTAACATCCAAATAACAATTCTTCAATGGTGGCAAGTCAAGCATATCATAAATCTTTTTAGGCATAACAGAAATACTTGCACCAAGATCACATAAGGCATTACATTCAAAGTCATTGAATTTCATTTTAATGATGGGCTCCCAACCATCTTCTAACTTTCTAGGAATAGAAGTTTCAAGTTTTAGTTTCTCTTCTCTAGCTTTTATGAGAGCATTTGTAATATGTTTTGTAAAGGCTAAATTTATAGCACTAGCATTGGGACTTTTAGCAAGTTTTTGTAAGAACTTTATAACTTCAGAGATGTGGCAATCATCAAAATCTAAATCATTATGAGCTACAGCAATGGGATCATTGTTCCCAAGGTTGGAAAAAATTTCAGCAGTTTTATCACAAGCAGTTTCAGCAGTTTTAGCAATTTCAGGCAGTTTTGTTCGCTTTGCACTAGAAGTAGAAACATTGCCAACACCAATTATTTTACCATTGATAGTAGGAGGTGCAGCAACATGTGAAGCATTAACATTACTAGTGGTGGTAATAGTCCAAACTTTAGCTACATTATTCTCTTTAGCTAGTTTTTCATTTTCTTCTCTATCCCACCTAGCACGCAATTCAGCCATTAATCTTATATTCTCATTAATTCTAACTTGGATGGCATTTGCTGTAGTAGTAATCTTATTATCAATATCATTATTAGGCATAACTTTCAAATTTAAAAGATTAACATCAGAGGCAAGTCTATCAACTCTAGAAGCAATAATATCAATTTTATCAAGCTTTTCCTCAACAGATTTGTTAAAAGCAGTTTGTGTACTAATAAATTCTTTAAGCATAGCTTCAAGACCAGAGGGTACACTCCTATTATTATTGTAAGAATTCCCATAAGAATTACCATAACCATTACCATTAGCAGAAGGATATGGCCTATAGTTATTACCAGAGTTGTTCCTATAAGCATTGTTGTTGAAATTATTGTTTTTAATGAAATTCACATCAACATTTTCTTCTTGAGCAACCAATGAAGCTAAAGGAACATTATTTGGATCTACATTAGATCTACCATTCACAAGCATAGACATAATCACATCAATCTTATCACTCAAGGAAGAGGTTTCTTCAACAGAATTTACCTTCTTACCTTGTGGAGCTCTTTCCGTGTGCCATTCAGAGTAATTTATCATCATATCATCAAGAAGTTTTGTAGCCGCCCCCAATGTGATGGACATAAAGGTACCTCCAGCAGCTGAATCCAATAAATTCCGCGAAGAAAAATTTAGTCCTGCATAGAAGGTTTGGATGATCATCCAAGTAGTCAGTCCATGGGTTGGGCAATTCTTTACCAAAGTTTTCATTCTCTCCCATGCTTGAGCAACATGTTCAGTATCTAATTGCTTAAAATTCATTATGCTACTTCTCAAAGATATAATTTTAGCGGGAGGATAATATCTACCAATAAAAGCATCCTTGCATTTAGTCCATGAATCAATACTATTCTTAGGCAAAGATAGCAACCAATCTTTAGCTCTTCCTCTTAATGAGAAAGGAAACACTTTCAATTTAATAATATCACCATCTACATCCTTATACTTTTGCATTTCACAAAGTTCAACAAAATTATTGAGATGGGCAGCAGCATCATCAGAACTAACACCAGAAAATTGATCTCTCATGACAAGATTTAGTAAAGCAGGTTTAATTTCAAAGAATTCTGCTGTAGTAGCAGGTGGAGCAATAGGTGTGCATAGGAAATCATTATTATTTGCATTTGTGAAGTCACACAACTTAGTATTTTCAGGGGTATTCATTTTAGCAACAGTAAATAAAGCAAACTAGATAAAGTAAATGCAAGTAACTAATTTTTTGTGTTTTTGATATAGAGAGCAAGACAGTAAATAAAGTAAAACTAGCAACTAATTTTTTGTGTTTTGTTTAGGTGCAGCAAACAAAGTAGTAAATAAAATAAAGCAAGACAAAAACAAAGTAAAGAGATTGAGAAGTGGAGACTCCCCTTGCAGCGTGTCTTGATCTCCCCGGCAACGGCGCCAGAAAAAGAGCTTGATGGCGTGTAACTCACACGTTCGTTGGGAACCCCAAGAGGAAGGTATGATGCGCACAGTAGCAAGTTTTCCCTCAGAAAGAAACCAAGGTTTAATCGAACCAGGAGGAGCCAAGAAGCACGTTGAAGGTTGATGGTGGCGAAATGTGATGCGGCGCAACAACAGGGATTCCGGCGCCAACGTGGAATCTGCACAACAAAACCAAAGTACTTTGCCCCAACGAAACAGTGAGGTTGTCAATCTCACCGGCTTGCTGTAACAAAGGATTAAACGTATCGAGTGGAAGATGATTGTTTGCAAGAAAACAGTAAAACACAATTGCAGTAGATTGTATGCTATGTAAAGAATAGGACCGGGGTCCACAGTTCACTAGAGGTGTCTCTCCCATAAGATAAAAGCATGTTGGGTGAACAAATTACAGTCGGGCAATTGACAAATAGAGAAAGGCATAACAATGCATGTACATGATATGATAAATATAGTGAGATTTAATCCGGCATTACGACAAAGTACATAGACCGCCATCCAACTGCATCTATGCCTAAAAAGTCCACCTTCAGGTTATCATCCGAACCCCATTCAGTATTAAGTTGCAAAGCAACAGACAATTGCATTAAGTATGGTGCGTAATGTAATCGACAACTACATCCTTAGACATAGAATCAATGTTTTATCCCTAGTGGCAACAGCACATCACAACCTTAGAACTTTCTGTCACTGTCCCAGGTGTCAATGAAGGCATGAACCCACTATCGAGCATAAATACTCCCTCTTGGAGTTAAGAGTACAAACTTGGCCAGAGCCTCTACTAATAACGGAGAGCATGCAAGATCATAAACAACACATAAACAATAGATTGATAATCACCATAACATAGTATTCTCTATCCATCGGATCCCGACAAACACAACATATAGAATTACATATAGATGATCTTGATCATGTTAGGCAGCTCACAAGATCCAACAATGAAGCACAATTAGGAGAAGACGACCATCTAGCTACTGCTATGGACCCATGGTCCAGGGGTGAACTACTCACTCATCACTCCGGAGGCGATCATGGCGATGAAGAGTCCTCCGGGAGATGAATCCCCTCTCCGGCAGGGTGCCGGAGGCGATCTCCTGAATCCCCCGAGATGGGATTCGCGGCGGCGCGTCTCTGGAAGGTTTTCCGTATCGTGGCTCTCGATGGGGTTTTCGCGACAGGGCTTTAAGTAGGCGGAAGGAGGTCGGGGCGCGCGAGGGCCCCACACCACAGGCCGGCGCGGCCGGGGCACGGCCGCGCCGCCCTATGGTGTCGGGCCTCGTGGCACGTCTCTCGACGTATCGATAATTTCTTATGTTCCATGCTACTTTATTGATGATACCTACATGTTTTATGCACATTATATGTCGTATTTACGCATTTTCGGAACTAACCTATTAACAAGATGCCGAAGAGCCAGCTGTTTTCTGCTGTTTTTGGTTTCAGAAATCCTAGTAAGGAAATATTCTCGGAATTGGACGAAATCTTCACCCAGGGTCCTATTTTTGCACGAAGCTTCCAGAGACCGAAGAGATAACGAAGTGGGGCACGGCGAGGACCACGGGCGCGCGGCCGGCCCCGGCCACGCGGCCCTGTCATGGGCCCCTTGTGTGGCCCGCGTTGCCCTTCCCGCCTACTTAAAGCCTCCGTCGCGAAACCCCATGAGAGCACGATACGGAAACCTTCCAGAGACGCCGCCGCGAATCCCATCTCGGGGGATTCAGAGATCGCCTCCGCACCCTGCCGGAGAGGGATTCATCTCCGGAGGACTCTTCATCGCCATGATCGCCTCCGGAGTGATGAGTGAGTAGTTCACCCCTGGACCATGGGTCCATAGCAGTAGCTAGATGGTCGTCTTCTCCTTGTTGTGCTTCATTGTTGGATCTTGTGAGCTGCCTAACATGATCAAGATCATCTATATGTAATACTATATGTTGTGTTTGTCGGGATCCGATGGATAGAGAATACTATGTTATGGTGATTATCAATCTATTGTTTATGTGTTGTTTATGATCTTGCATGCTCTCCGTTATTAGTAGAGGCTCTGGCCAAGTTTTTGCTCTTAACTCCAAGAGGGAGTATTTATGCTCGATAGTGGGTTCATGCCTTCATTGACACCTGGGATCGTGACAGTAGGTTCTAAGGTTGTGATGTGATGTTGCCACTAGGGATAAAACATTGATGCTATGTCTAAGGATGTAGTTGTCGATTACATTACGCACCATACTTAATGCAATTGTCTGTTGCTTTGCAACTTAATACTGAATGGGGTTCGGATGATAACCTGAAGGTGGACTTTTTAGGCATAGATGCAGTTGGATGGCGGTCTATGTACTTTGTCGTAATGCCCGGATTAAATCTCACTATATTTATCATATCATGTATATGCATTGTTATGCCCTTCTCTATTTGTCAATTGCCCGACTGTAATTTGTTCACCCAACATGCTTTTATCTTATGGGAGAGACACCTCTAGTGAACTGTGGACCCCGGTCCTATTCTTTACATAGCATACAATCTACTGCAATTGTGTTTTACTATTTTCTTTGCAAACATCTTCCACTCGATACGTTTAATCCTTTGTTGCAAGCCGGTGAGATTGACAACCTCAGTTGGGGGCAAAGTACTTTGGTTTTGTTGTGCAGGTTCCAGGCGCCGGAATCCCTGGTGTTGCGCCGCATCACATTTCGCGACCATCAACCTTCAACGTGCTTCTTGGCTCCTCCTGGTTCGATCAACCTTGGTTTCTTTCTGAGGGAAAACTTGCCACTGTGCGCATCATACCTTCCTCTTGGGGTTCCCAACGGACGTGTACATCTACGCGCATCAAGCTGTTTTTGGCGCCGTTGCCGGGGAGATCAAGACACGCTGCAAGGGGAGTCTCCACTTCTCAATCTCTTTACTTTGTTTTTGTCTTGCTTTATTTTATTTACTACTTTGTTTGCTGCACCTAAACAAAACACAAAAAATTAGTTGCTAGTTTTACTTTATTTACTGTCTTGCTCTCTATATCAAAAACACAAAAAAATTAGTTACTTGTCTTTACTTTATTTGCCTAGTTTACTTTTTGCTTATTGCATCATGTTTCCTTTTAATTTTACCACAAAAGACATACCGGTAGGACGTGGGTCCATAGTTGGGAGAAATAATATAGAAGAATTTTTCAATCATGTTAGTATTACTGAAGATTTTGAAGATAGACACTTGGTAGAACTTGCACCTACCTATGAAATTGCTGCTGCTGCTTTAGTTCGCATGTTGGAAACTAAATTTGTTAATCTCAATCCTATAATCCAACACATGTTTCTTACACTTTCGGATATGGAGATGGGAGAAAAGAGAAATTTTGTTTTAAAAGTCCTTGTTAGAGAATTTGAGGATATAGTTAAAGAAGCTAGAAAAGTTTTTATTAAGCATAAGAGGCTTGGTTTCTTTCCTAATTTTAAACAAATACTTGAAAAGATGGATATGGATAGAATTAAGTATACTAATAATGTTAATGATGGTAGGGAAATTAAAGCGCCAATACCTAGTAAACTACTAGGAATGCATGAAGCTTTGGAAAACAACTATGCTTGGCTTGTTCCTGAAAATTTGTTTGATGAGAATAGTAAGCCTAGGAGCAATGAGAGAGGAGTTACTTATATAGACCAGATACAATGCATTGTTGAGAAAACTCCCAGCTCCCAAGGTAATAATGTTGATGCTTCTACTCTTGATAATACTTGATTTGCACTTTCTGCGCCTAGCTGAAAGGCGTTAAAGAAAAGCGCTTATGGGAGACAACCCATGTTTTTACTACAGCAATTTTTTGTTTTGTTGAGTCTTGGAAGTTGTTTACTACTGTAGCAACCTCTCCTTATCATGTTTTTGTGCCAAGTAAAGTTTCTATGTCAAAGTTGATGTTATATTTGGGATCGCTGCGCAGAAACAGCATTGCTGTCTGTCACGAATCTGGGCACAGTCTGTAGAAAATTCGAAAAAATCTGCCAATTTACGAGCGTGATCCTCAGATATGTACGCAACTTTCATTAGTTTTGAGTTTTTCCATTTGAGCAAGTCTGGTGCCAGCTTTAAATTCGTCTTTACGGACTGTTCTGTTTTTGACAGATTCTGCCTTTTATTTCGCATTGCCTCTTTTGCTATGTTGGATTTATTTCTTTGATCCATTAATGTCCAGTAGCTTTATGCAATGTCCAGAAGTGTAAAGAATGATTGTGTCACCTCTGAATGTGTGAATTATCAATTGTGCACTAACCCTCTAATGAGTTTGCTTGAAGTTTGGTGTGAAGGAAGTTTTCAAGGGTCAAGAGAGGAGTATGATATACTATGATCAAGAGGAGTGAAAGCTCTAAGCTTGGGGATGCCCCCGTGGTTCACCCCTGCATATTTTAAGAAGACTCAAGCGTCTAAGCTTGGGGATGCCCAAGGCATCCCCTTCTTCATCGACAACATCATCAGGTTCCTCCCCTGAAACTATATTTTTATTCAATCACATCTTGTGTTCTTTACTTGGAGCGTCGGTTTGTTTTTGTTTTTGTTTTTGTTTGAATAAGATGGATCCTAGCATTCACTTTGTGGGAGAGAGACACGCTCCGCTGTTGCATATGGACACATATGTCCTTAGGCTTTACTCATAATGTTCAAGGCGAAGTTTCTTCTTCGTTAAATTGTTATATGGTTGGAATTGGAAAATGCTACATGTAGTAATTCTAAAATGTCTTGGATAATGTGATACTTGGCAATTGTTGTGCTCATGTTTAAGCTCTTGCATCATATGCTTTGCACCCATTAATGAAGAAATACATAGAGCATGCTAAAATTTGATTTGCATATTTGGTCTCTCTAAGGTCTAGATAATATCTAGTATTGAGTTTTGAACAACAAGGAAGACGGTGTAGAGTCTTATAATGTTTACAATATGTCTTTTATGTGAGTTTTGCTGCACTTGTTCATCCTTGAGTTTGCTTCAAATAACCTTGCTAGCCTAAACCTTGTATCGAGAGGGAATACTTCTCATGCATCCAAAATCCTTGAGCCAACTACTATGCCATTTGTGTCCACCATACCTACCTACTACATGGTATTTCTCCGCCATTCCAAAGTAAATTGCTTGAGTGCTACCTTTAAAATTCCATCATTCACCTTTGCAATATATAGCTCATGGGACAAAATAGCCTTAAAAACTATCGTAGTATTGAATATGTACTTATGCACTTTATCTTTTATTAAGTTGCTTGTTGTGCGATAACCATGCTTCTGGGGAACGCCATCAACTATTGTTGAATATCATGTGAGTTGCTATGCATGTCCGTCTTGTCTGAAGGATCTATCATTTTAGTGGTTGGAGCATGCAAAATTGTTAGAGAAGAACATTGGGCCGCTAACTAAAGCCATGAATCATGGTTGAAGTTTCAGTTTTGGACATATATCCTCAATCTCATATGAGAATAATAATCATTGCTACATGCTTATGCATTTAAGAGGAGTCCATTATCTGTTGTCCATGTTGTCCCGGTATGGATGTCTAAGTTGAGAATAATCAAAAGCGAGAAATCCAAAATGCGAGCATTCTCCTTAGACCTTTGTACAGGCGGCATGGAGGTACCCCTTTGTGACACTTGGTTGAAACATGGCATGCAAAGATCCGGTAGTCCAAGCTAAGTAGGACGAGGTGCGGGCACTATTAGTATACTATGCATGAGGCTTGCAACTTGTAAGATATAATTTACATAACTCATATGCTTTATTACTACCGTTGACAAAATTGTTTCATGTTTTCAAAATAAAAGCTCTAGCACAAATACAGCAATCGATGCTTTCCTCTTTGAAGGACCATTCTTTTACTTTTATTGTTGAGTCAGTTTACCTATCTCCCTCCACCTTAAGAAGCAAACACTTGTGTGAACTGTGCATTGATTCCTACATACTTGCATATTGCACTTGTTATACTACTTTATGTTGACAATATCCATGAGATATACATGTTATAAGTTGAAAGCAACCGCTGAAACTTAATCTTCCTTTGTGTTGCTTCAACACCTTTACTTTGATTTATTGCTTTATGAGTTAACTCTTATGCAAGACTTATTGATGCTTGTCTTTAAGTACTATTCATGAAAAGTCTTTGCTTTATGATTCACTTGTTTACTCATGTCATTACCTTTGTTTTGATCGCTGCATTCATTACATATGTTTACAAATAGTATGATCAAGATTATGATGGCATGTCACTTCAGAAATTATCTTTGTTATCGTTTTACCTGCTCGGGACGAGCAGAACTAAGCTTGGGGATGCTGATACGTCTCCGACGTATCGATAATTTCTTATGTTCCATGCTACTTTATTGATGATACCTACATGTTTTATGCACATTATATGTCGTATTTACGCATTTTCCGTAACTAACCTATTAAGAAAGATGAAGAGCGATTCTTGTTTCTGTGTTTTTGGTTTCAGAAATCCTAGTAAGGAAATATTCTCGGAATTGGACGAAATCTTCGCCCGGGTCCTATTTTGCACGAAGCTTCCAGAGACCGAAGAGATAACGAAGTGGGGCCACGAGGCGGCAGACCACGGGGCGGCGCGGCCTTGGCGGCCGCCCGTGTCATCGGGCCCTCGTGTGGCCCCCGTGTTGCCCTTCCGCCTACTTAAAGCCTCGGGCCCCGTGAGAGCCACGATACGGAAAACCTTCCAGAGACGCCGCCGCCGAATCCCATCTCGGGATTCAGGAGATCGCCTCCGGCACCCTGCCGGAGAGGGGATTCATCTCCCGGAGGACTCTTCATCGCCATGATCGCCTCCGGAGTGATGAGTGAGTAGTTCACCCCTGGACCATGGGTCCATAGCAGTAGCTAGATGGTCGTCTTCTCCTTGTTGTGCTTCATTGTTGGATCTTGTGAGCTGCCTAACATGATCAAGATCATCTATATGTAATACTATATGTTGTGTTTGTCGGGATCCGATGGATAGAGAATACTATGTTATGGTGATTATCAATCTATTGTTTATGTGTTGTTTATGATCTTGCATGCTCTCCGTTATTAGTAGAGGCTCTGGCCAAGTTTTTGCTCTTAACTCCAAGAGGGAGTATTTATGCTCGATAGTGGGTTCATGCCTTCATTGACACCTGGGATCGTGACAGTAGGTTCTAAGGTTGTGATGTGCTGTTGCCACTAGGGATAAAACATTGATGCTATGTCTAAGGATGTAGTTGTGATTACATTACGCACCATACTTAATGCAATTGTCTGTTGCTTTGCAACTTAATACTGAATGGGGTTCGGATGATAACCTGAAGGTGGACTTTTTAGGCATAGATGCAGTTGGATGGCGGTCTATGTACTTTGTCGTAATGCCCGGATTAAATCTCACTATATTTATCATATCATGTATATGCATTGTTATGCCCTTCTCTATTTGTCAATTGCCCGACTATAATTTGTTCACCCAACATGCTTTTATCTTATGGGAGAGACACCTCTAGTGAACTGTGGACCCCGGTCCTATTCTTTACATAGCATACAATCTACTGCAATTGTGTTTTACTGTTTTCTTTGCAAACATCTTCCACTCGATACGTTTAATCCTTTGTTACAGCAAGCCGGTGAGATTGACAACCTCACTGTTTCGTTGGGCAAAAGTACTTTGGTTTTGTTGTGCAGGTTCCACGTTGGCGCCGGAATCCTGGTGTTGCGCCGCATCACATTTCGCGACCATCAACCTTCAACGTGCTTCTTGGCTCCTCCTGGTTCGATCAACCTTGGTTTCTTTCTGAGGGAAAACTTGCCACTGTGCGCATCATACCTTCCTCTTGGGGTTCCCAACGGACGTGTACATCTACGTGCATCATGGCCCCACTTCCTTCCCTCTTCGGTCTTCTGGAAGCTCCGTGCAAAAATAGGACCCTGGGCGAAGATTTCGTCCAATTCCAAGAATATTTCCTTACTAGGATTTCTGAAACCAAAAACAGAAAACAGCAACTGGCTCTTCGGCATCTTGTTAATAGGTTAGTTCCAGAAAATGCGTAAATATGACATATAATGTGCATAAAACATGTAGGTATCATCAATAAAGTAGCATGGAACATAAGAAATTATCGATAGGTTGTGGGCCCACTTTGTGGCCTGGGTAGAGCCGTTTTGCACGTAAACCATGTCTGCGGGCTCCCGTGAGGTAGGTAGGCAAGGAGCACATGATTTCTTCCATGGATGGTGATGTAAGTGGTGTTTGGATGCCATGGTGAAGCAGATCCCAAAAGATGGGACCACCATGCACACGCGCCGTCAGACGATCCACTGTTTTGCCACCTCGTTCTGACGAGAACCCTATATTTCAGGGGTCTACACCACATGAACATGGGCATTGACACATGCACAACCCTAAACCCATGGCTAGGAGTGGGTGGGATGACATGGTGCACCAGTGCCCACCACATGGGGTCACCCAAGGGTTGTGGGCCCACTTTGTGGCCTGGGTAGAGCCGTTTTGCACGTAAACCATGTCTGCGGGCTCCCGTGAGGTAGGTAGGCAAGGAGCACATGATTTCTTCCATGGATGGTGATGTAAGTGGTGTTTGGATGCCATGGTGAAGCAGATCCCAAAAGATGGGACCACCATGCACACGCGCCGTCAGACGATCCACTGTTTTGGCACCTCGTTCTGACGAGAACCCTATATTTCAGGGGTCTACACCACATGAACATGGGCATTGACACATGCACAACCCTAAACCCATGGCTAGGAGTGGGTGGGATGACATGGTGCACCAGTGCCCACCACATGGGGTCACCCAAGGGTTGTGGGCCCACTTTGTGGCCTGGGTAGAGCCGTTTTGCACGTAAACCATGTCTGCGGGCTCCCGTGAGGTAGGTAGGCAAGGAGCACATGATTTCTTCCATGGATGGTGATGTAAGTGGTGTTTGGATGCCATGGTGAAGCAGATCCCAAAAGATGGGACCACCATGCACACGCGCCGTCAGACGATCCACTGTTTTGCCACCTCGTTCTGACGAGAACCCTATATTTCAGGGGTCTACACCACATGAACATGGGCATTGACACATGCACAACCCTAAACCCATGGCTAGGAGTGGGTGGGATGACATGGTGCACCAGTGCCCACCACATGGGGTCACCCAAGGGTTGTGGGCCCACTTTGTGGCCTGGGTAGAGCCGTTTTGCACGTAAACCATGTCTGCGGGCTCCCGTGAGGTAGGTAGGCAAGGAGCACATGATTTCTTCCATGGATGGTGATGTAAGTGGTGTTTGGATGCCATGGTGAAGCAGATCCCAAAAGATGGGACCACCATGCACACGCGCCGTCAGACGATCCACTGTTTTGCCACCTCGTTCTGACGAGAACCCTATATTTCAGGGGTCTACACCACATGAACATGGGCATTGACACATGCACAACCCTAAACCCATGGCTAGGAGTGGGTGGGATGACATGGTGCACCAGTGCCCACCACATGGGGTCACCCAAGGGTTGTGGGCCCACTTTGTGGCCTGGGTAGAGCCGTTTTGCACGTAAACCATGTCTGCGGGCTCCCGTGAGGTAGGTAGGCAAGGAGCACATGATTTCTTCCATGGATGGTGATGTAAGTGGTGTTTGGATGCCATGGTGAAGCAGATCCCAAAAGATGGGACCACCATGCACACGCGCCGTCAGACGATCCACTGTTTTGGCACCTCGTTCTGACGAGAACCCTATATTTCAGGGGTCTACACCACATGAACATGGGCATTGACACATGCACAACCCTAAACCCATGGCTAGGAGTGGGTGGGATGACATGGTGCACCAGTGCCCACCACATGGGGTCACCCAAGGGTTGTGGGCCCACTTTGTGGCCTGGGTAGAGCCGTTTTGCACGTAAACCATGTCTGCGGGCTCCCGTGAGGTAGGTAGGCAAGGAGCACATGATTTCTTCCATGGATGGTGATGTAAGTGGTGTTTGGATGCCATGGTGAAGCAGATCCCAAAAGATGGGACCACCATGCACACGCGCCGTCAGACGATCCACTGTTTTGGCACCTCGTTCTGACGAGAACCCTATATTTCAGGGGTCTACACCACATGAACATGGGCATTGACACATGCACAACCCTAAACCCATGGCTAGGAGTGGGTGGGATGACATGGTGCACCAGTGCCCACCACATGGGGTCACCCAAGGGTTGTGGGCCCACTTTGTGGCCTGGGTAGAGCCGTTTTGCACGTAAACCATGTCTGCGGGCTCCCGTGAGGTAGGTAGGCAAGGAGCACATGATTTCTTCCATGGATGGTGATGTAAGTGGTGTTTGGATGCCATGGTGAAGCAGATCCCAAAAGATGGGACCACCATGCACACGCGCCGTCAGACGATCCACTGTTTTGCCACCTCGTTCTGACGAGAACCCTATATTTCAGGGGTCTACACCACATGAACATGGGCATTGACACATGCACAACCCTAAACCCATGGCTAGGAGTGGGTGGGATGACATGGTGCACCAGTGCCCACCACATGGGGTCACCCAAGGGTTGTGGGCCCACTTTGTGGCCTGGGTAGAGCCGTTTTGCACGTAAACCATGTCTGCGGGCTCCCGTGAGGTAGGTAGGCAAGGAGCACATGATTTCTTCCATGGATGGTGATGTAAGTGGTGTTTGGATGCCATGGTGAAGCAGATCCCAAAAGATGGGACCACCATGCACACGCGCCGTCAGACGATCCACTGTTTTGGCACCTCGTTCTGACGAGAACCCTATATTTCAGGGGTCTACACCACATGAACATGGGCATTGACACATGCACAACCCTAAACCCATGGCTAGGAGTGGGTGGGATGACATGGTGCACCAGTGCCCACCACATGGGGTCACCCAAGGGTTGTGGGCCCACTTTGTGGCCTGGGTAGAGCCGTTTTGCACGTAAACCATGTCTGCGGGCTCCCGTGAGGTAGGTAGGCAAGGAGCACATGATTTCTTCCATGGATGGTGATGTAAGTGGTGTTTGGATGCCATGGTGAAGCAGATCCCAAAAGATGGGACCACCATGCACACGCGCCGTCAGACGATCCACTGTTTTGGCACCTCGTTCTGACGAGAACCCTATATTTCAGGGGTCTACACCACATGAACATGGGCATTGACACATGCACAACCCTAAACCCATGGCTAGGAGTGGGTGGGATGACATGGTGCACCAGTGCCCACCACATGGGGTCACCCAAGGGTTGTGGGCCCACTTTGTGGCCTGGGTAGAGCCGTTTTGCACGTAAACCATGTCTGCGGGCTCCCGTGAGGTAGGTAGGCAAGGAGCACATGATTTCTTCCATGGATGGTGATGTAAGTGGTGTTTGGATGCCATGGTGAAGCAGATCCCAAAAGATGGGACCACCATGCACACGCGCCGTCAGACGATCCACTGTTTTGCCACCTCGTTCTGACGAGAACCCTATATTTCAGGGGTCTACACCACATGAACATGGGCATTGACACATGCACAACCCTAAACCCATGGCTAGGAGTGGGTGGGATGACATGGTGCACCAGTGCCCACCACATGGGGTCACCCAAGGGTTGTGGGCCCACTTTGTGGCCTGGGTAGAGCCGTTTTGCACGTAAACCATGTCTGCGGGCTCCCGTGAGGTAGGTAGGCAAGGAGCACATGATTTCTTCCATGGATGGTGATGTAAGTGGTGTTTGGATGCCATGGTGAAGCAGATCCCAAAAGATGGGACCACCATGCACACGCGCCGTCAGACGATCCACTGTTTTGCCACCTCGTTCTGACGAGAACCCTATATTTCAGGGGTCTACACCACATGAACATGGGCATTGACACATGCACAACCCTAAACCCATGGCTAGGAGTGGGTGGGATGACATGGTGCACCAGTGCCCACCACATGGGGTCACCCAAGGGTTGTGGGCCCACTTTGTGGCCTGGGTAGAGCCGTTTTGCACGTAAACCATGTCTGCGGGCTCCCGTGAGGTAGGTAGGCAAGGAGCACATGATTTCTTCCATGGATGGTGATGTAAGTGGTGTTTGGATGCCATGGTGAAGCAGATCCCAAAAGATGGGACCACCATGCACACGCGCCGTCAGACGATCCACTGTTTTGCCACCTCGTTCTGACGAGAACCCTATATTTCAGGGGTCTACACCACATGAACATGGGCATTGACACATGCACAACCCTAAACCCATGGCTAGGAGTGGGTGGGATGACATGGTGCACCAGTGCCCACCACATGGGGTCACCCAAGGGTTGTGGGCCCACTTTGTGGCCTGGGTAGAGCCGTTTTGCACGTAAACCATGTCTGCGGGCTCCCGTGAGGTAGGTAGGCAAGGAGCACATGATTTCTTCCATGGATGGTGATGTAAGTGGTGTTTGGATGCCATGGTGAAGCAGATCCCAAAAGATGGGACCACCATGCACACGCGCCGTCAGACGATCCACTGTTTTGGCACCTCGTTCTGACGAGAACCCTATATTTCAGGGGTCTACACCACATGAACATGGGCATTGACACATGCACAACCCTAAACCCATGGCTAGGAGGGGTGGGATGACATGGGGAACCATTACCCACACATTGATTCACACAAGGGGAGACAAAGAATACTTGTAAGCCTTAACAGAGTTGTTTTGCACCTGGAAACAGACTTGCTCGCAAGAGTTTATCAGTAGTAACAGTTTTATAGCAGTAGGAATAGTGAAATAACAGCAGCGGTGAAATAAAGACAGCAGTAGTGATTATAGTAAACAGCAGGATTAAAATACTGTAGGCACAGGGACGGATTTAACGGGCGTTGCATGGATGAGAGAAACTCATGTAACAATCAAAGCATGGGCATTTGCAGATAATAATAAAACGGTATCCAAGTACTAATCAATCAATAGGCATGTGTTCCATATATAGTCGTACGTGCTCGCAATGAGAAACTTGCACAACATCTTTTGTCCTACCAGCCGGTGGCAGCCGGGCCTCTAGGGAAACTACTGGATATTAAGGTACTCCTTTTAATAGAGTACCGGAGCAAAGCATTAACACTCCGTGAACACATGTGATCCTCACATCACTACCATCCCCTCCGGTTGTCCCGATTCTTGTCACTTCGGGGCCATTGGTTCCGGACAGCGACATGTGTATACAACTTATAGGTAAGATCATAAACAACGAATATCTTCATGAATCAATAACATGTTCAGATCTGAGATCATGGCACTCGGGCCCTAGTGACAAGCATTAAGCATAACAAGTTGCAACAATATCATAAAAGTGACATCTACGGATACTAGGCACTATGCCCTAACAATCTTATGACTATTACATGACCAATCTCATCCAATCCCTACCATCCCCTTCAGCCTACAGCGGGGGAATTACTCACACATGGATGGGGGAAACATTGCTGGTTGATGGAGAGGCGTTGGCGGTGATGGCGGTGAAGATCTCCTCCAATTCCCCGTCCCGGCGGAGTGCCAGAACGGAGACTTCTGGCTCCCGCGACGGAGTTTCGCGATGTGGCGGCTCTCTGGAGGGTTTCTGGCGACTTCGACTTCTCCCCGTGCGTTTTCAGGTCGAAACCAATAAGTAGTCCGAAGGGGGGCGTCGGAGGCCGGCCGAGGGGGCCACACCATAGGGCCGCGCGGGCCCCCCCTGGGCCGCGCCGCCATATGGTGTGGGGCCCTCGGGCCTCCACCTCCTTTGCCCTTCTGGCTCCGTCAATATTTTGGTAAAATAGGGCCATCTGAAGAAATTCCGAGGATTTTCCCGAAAGTTGGATTTCTGCACAAAAACGAGACACCAGAGCAGTTCTGCTGAAAACAGCGTTAGTCCGTGTTAGTTGTATCCAAAATACACAAATTAGAGGCAAAACAATAGCAAAAGTGTTCGGGAAAGTAGATACGTTTTGGACGTATCAACTCCCCCAAGCTTAGCTTATTGCTTGTCCTCAAGCAATTCAGTTAACAACTGAGCGATAAAAGAACTTTCACGAACACATTTGCTCATATGATGTATATATTCTCATGCTATGGCTAATACTTAAGCAGTTCATAATGAGACACATGCAAATAAGATCATCCAACAGCTATGTCAATCATGGAGAGGTACCAACAATTAATAATAAGCACCATGAATCATGTATATAAGCAGGATTGCAATGTTCATAAGAGAATATGATAAAGTGGTATCTCGCTTGCCTGTATTTGATCGGCAAAACATAAATGCCGAGGCACCTCTTGAGTTCATAGAAAGACTAGAAGTAGTGATTGTCAAAGATAAAAGCATCAAAGTTATACCACAATCAATCATATTTTGAGACAAGCATATTATACTAAGAATGACAGTTGTGCTCTCAAGATAGTGCTCAAAGAAAGAATGGAGACACAACATAAAAGTAAAAGATTGACCCTTCGCAGAGGGAAGCAGGGATTAACATGCGCTAGAGCTTTTCATTTGTAAAGCAGGAGTAAAATTATTTTGAGAGGTGTTTGTTGTTGTCAACGAATGGTAATGGGTACACTAACTACCTCATCAACCGGACTCACAAGAGCGGCTCCCATTTTATTTTTGGTTGGCACTCCTTCCAACCTTTCTTTCACAAACCATGGCTAACCGAATCCTCGGGTGCCTGCCATCAATCACATACCATGAAGGAGTGCCTTTTTATTTAAGTTTTATTATGATGATGACACTCCCCCAACCTTTGCTTACACAAGCCATGGCTAACCGAATCCTTCGGGTGCCGTCCAACAATCACAAACCATGGAGGAGTGTCTATTTAAGTTAATTAATTTGGGACTGGGAATCCCATTGCCAGCTCTTTTTGCAAAATTATTGGATAAGCGGATGTGCCACTAGTCCATATGAGAGTCCGTCAAAAGTAAATGACAAGGTTGAAAGCTAAACACCACATACTTCCTCATGAGCTATGAAACATTAACACAAATTGAGAAGCATTTTGAAGGTTTTAAAGGTAGCGCATGAGAATTTACTTGGAATGGTTTGAAATGCCATGCATAGGTATTTATGGTGGACACTTTTGGAACAACTTGGTTTTCAGGTGTTTGGAAGCACGAGCGGCGTCACCGCTCAGTACAAGTGAAGGCTAGCAAAAGACTAGGGAGCGACAAATCAAGAGAGCAGTAACTGTCATAATCATGCTTGCGGCAAAATAAATTAACGGAGGCATAAAAGTGATACAATAACTCTGAAGCAATATAAATCATCGAGGCTTAATTGACTTTTTGTTCAGTCATATGCATGCGTGAGCATGTGCCAAGTCGATATAAATGAATTATTCAGAGGAGGATACCACAATGCCATACTTACTTATGAATAAAACAATGCAAGCGAACATCCATGACATGCTACTCATATTAATAGATTGGAACTAAACATGAGAGATCATGAGCTACTAGACTTTCTCAAATAACATATACCTCACATGAACCAACTAAGCATGCTCATATGGATGAGTATATGTACAAAAATGAAAGCAAATAGAGTTCATACCAGCCTCTCACCACAATCAGATTGTCGTAGATCGTCATTATTGCCTTTTCACTTGTGTAGCTTGGATAATATGAAATGAAAACCACGCTCCAGCCACCGAAGACCATTGAACTCATGATGAACTTTACAAACCAAAGAAGAACAGCAAATATTTTTGGTGTTTTCGAATTAGAAACAAGAACAAAAGAAAACAAGCAAACAAAGCAAAATCTTTTTGGGTTTTCTTATAGCAAACTAACGATAGCAAATAAAGCAAACTAAGAGCAAGGAACCAAATAAATAAATGGTGAAGAGAAACAACAGAAATATTTTTGGTCTTTTTGTGTTTTAGGAAAGAAACAAAGCGAAAACAAAAGAATGCAAACTAACAGAAACACAGAAAAGCAGGATGACAGAAATCTGCCAAATCCTGACAGCAGTACAGAAATCGAATTTAACAAAAATCTTCCATTGCTCAGACCAAAAAGTGTTCAACTAATGAAAGTTAGATAACAACCTGGGGAACATGCTCAAAAATTGGCAACTCAAAATAACGTTCTGGCTGTGCGTACGAATTTTTTTGGTAACAGCACAGAATCTGTTTTTGGACAGCACTTCCCCAAATATCATCTCCCTCTCATTAGAAAACCACTCTAAGAGACTAAACAAGTATGTACAAGTATCCAGCAACCATAATATGCAAAGAATGAGTGATGCCGGTATACCTCCCCCAAGCTTAGGCTTTTGGCCTAAGTGGAGTTCATTCCCAACGAGGGTCGGAGTTCCACGCCGGTGGATCATACATGGAGTGGTAATAGGGCCCCTGCGCAGAAGAATATCGTGGAGGTTCCACATGCCCATGATGTTGATATGAGGAGCTCGCTGCATCGGATGAAGAGTCGGGGTGCTCCTCGGCCTCCTCCACATCTTCCCTTGCACGACGGCTTTCCCTTTCTATGTATGCGTTTAGCTCATTTTCTGTGATCGACCACCCGTTCCTGGCATCAAGGTTAAACAAAGCAGGTGCAGGCAATCGTACTAGTTTTTCAATTTTCTTAGTTATACTCCATTTTTTCTTATATAAAGTTATCCTATAATGCAGGTTGTTCAAGTTAGATGCATCTGAAATAAATTCATGTTTAATCATGGAAACAACATCAAGCTTCTCTATAGAAAGCGGAATATCTAAATGGTGAGGTCCTACACCATGCATAGCTAATAAGCGAGAGGCGATAAGACCTCCACAAATTCCTCCTTTCTCACGGTTAGTAGCAAGTCTACAAGCTATTAAAGCACCCAAATTATAAGTCCTATCCTGTTGCAAAGCAGCAGCTAAGAAAGCCAAGTCTGGGACAGATAATTTACCTCCAGTCCTTCTTGCAAGAACGCACTTTGTAATGAAATAGGCAAAATAGCGGATGGCTGGATGTTGAATGCTACTAATCTTACCACCATCATTGGAGAGGCTCCTCCCATTACAAATCCTTGTATAAAGATCTGAGAGCTCCCGCGGTGTTCCCCTGATCTTCTCGCAGGATCCCCACTGCGGCACTCTAAAAAAAAATCACTGAAAGGCAAGTCAATGGTTTTGTTATAAATTTTATACCGGACCATGGGGTCAGTTCGAGACCGGTGAAATTCGAAATCCTGCACAACCGACACCGTTAGTTTAGCATATTGGTGAGGTTCACCAACAGCAAAATTTCCCAATCCTGCATTGGAAATTAGTGTTTGCACATCTTGCAGGATTCCTGCATTCCGCATAAAGTCCGTGCATGGGTAATAAGAGGGGTATACTCCCTCTTCACGATGGACTCTCATAACTTGCTGTACCTCCAACTCTTCTTGGTTCAATTGGGGCACACCTCCTTCCATTTTCTGAAATTTTCAACAATCATTATAAAATTTGATTTCAAGGTGTGTAATTGAAGGGAACTACTATAGGAACTTGCTAGAGTACTACACATGCATCAAAACTAATTTCTACCACTTAGAACAAGCATGCAAGCTCACTAAACATGTTATCTACAGCAGCAAAATATTCAAGATATACTCAACCAAATGAAATTCTAATTGGACAATCAAAGGAGTCACATACCAAGGAGTAAATGTGCCAAATTTCAGACAGAAATCTGGGCTGAGCAAGGAGATCGAAAAATCGCGAGTTCTTGAGCAGAAACACGAGTGAGAGAAACTTGGTACGAGCTTTTTCGGGAGAGAGAAGGTGCTGGGAGGAAGAGATGGTGTAGTGGGGCAAGGGGTGGCCCACACCACATGGTGGCGCGGCCCCCTTGCTGGCCGCGCCGGCCTATGGTGTGGCACCCCCTGGTGCCCCACAGGTCATCCTCTGGTGCTCCCAGGTGCCTCGTCGAAAAATAGGACCAACGGTGTAATTTTTGTAATTTTTAGAGAACTTCGAAAAATGCACATTTCTGGGTATTAAATTAATGATTACTGCGCAGGAAAATGATTTCTAAAATCTTAAATGACTAAAGCATATTGCAAAACAAAAGTGCTACAGCAAGTAAAATAGGTGAAGGGAGAAAGAAAGAAAGAAGTGTTGTTTAGCTCTTTTATGCAATAAAATATACTTGTTAACAAGGTTGATCAAGTCTTGCTATCAAATAAATTTTATATGACATAAGAAGAAATAAACCTCAAATCAATCATGTTACCTTATATTGAATTGATATGGATCCAATCACAAGAGTTTGATATTCTTCTTTAGGCTCATATATAGGACAATCAATGGATCCCACTTTGATAGTTTTCACATTAAAAATTGTATTGACTCCACATACTTTATCAATCCTCTTGGGAAAATAGACAGTGTGTTCCTTATCATCAACATTGAAAGTAACCATGCCTTTATTGCAATCAATAACAGCCCCTGCAGTATTAAGAAAGGGTCTTCCAAGAATAATGGACATATTATCATCTTCAGGCATTTCCAACACAACAAAATCAGTTAATATCAAGCAATGCTGAGTAACTTGAACAGGAACATTTTCACATAAACCAACAGGAATAGCAGTAGATTTATCAGCCATTTGCAAAGATATATCAGTTGGTATCAATTTATCTAAATCAAGTCTCTTATAAAGAGAAAAAGGCATCACACTCACACCTGCTCCCAAATCACATAGAGCAGTTCTAACATAATTATTCTTGATGGAACAAGGAATAGTCGGTATACCTGGGTCGCCAAGCTTCTTTGGAATCTTACCATTGAAGGAGTAATTAGCGAGCATAGTAGAAATTTCCTCATTGGGGACTTTCCTTTTGTTAGTAACAATATCTTTCATATACTTTGAATAAGGAGGCAATTTAATAGCATCAGTCAAAGGGATTTGCAAAAATAAAGGTTTCATCCAATCACAAAATTTATTATAATGTTCCTCCTCCTTTGATTTTAGTTTCTTAGCAGGAAAAGGCATTTGCTTTTGAACCCAAGGTTCTCTTTCATTACCATGTTTCTTTGTAATAAAATCTTCTTTAGTGTACTTTTTATTTTTAGCATGCTTTTCAGGTTCTTTTTCAATTTCTTCTTTATCAGGAGTATCATTCTTATCATTATCTTCCTCATGTTCATTACCACTTTCAGTTTCAGCATCAGAAATAGAAATACTATTAGGATCATTAACAGGTTCAGAGGATTCTACAACATTCTTATGTTTCTTTTTCTTTTTCTTAGATGGAGCACTAGTTTTAATTAGTTGAGAATCTTGTTCAACTCTTTTGGGATGCCCTTCAGGATATAGAGGATCCTGGGTAGAAACACCACCTCTAGTTGTTACTTCATAAGCATGTTTTTCTTTAGAATTATTTCCCAACAAGTCATTTTGCACTTTAGTAAGTTGATCAATTTGAGTTTGAACCATTTGAAAATGTTTAACAAGTATCTTAACATCATTGGAGGTTCTCTCCACAATACCATGCAATTCACTAATAGCTCGAGAATTTTCCATTAAATGATTCTCTACTCTCATATTAAAGTTTTCTTGCTTAACAATATAATTATCAAATTCATCTAAGCATTGAGCAGGAGATTTTGAATACGGAATATCTTCCCTAGTAAAGTGTTGAAGCGAGTGTACCTCAATCATGGATGAAGGGGGAATTGTCTCACATATATCTTCTATAGGAGGTAAATTCTTCACATCTTCAGGTTTAATACCCTTCTCTTTAAGAGACTTCTTGGCTTCCCTCATATCTTCATCATTTAATTTAATCATACCCCTCTTCTTCACTATCGGTGTCGGGGTTGGTTCAGGTGTAGACCAATCATCATGATTCCGGCCTATTTTAGCCAATAATTCTTCAGCGTCGTCTGGAGTTCTTTTCCTGAAAACACAACCAGCACAACTATCCAGGTATGCCCTAGACTCAATAGTTAGTCCACTATAAAATATATCAAGTAAATCATGCTTTTCTAAATCATGGTCAGGCTGAGCTCTAATAAGAGAACAAAATCTAGCCCAAGCCTCAGGCAATTTCTCTCCATCTTCCTGGTCAAAATTATAAATTCTCTGCAAAGCAGCATGTTGAGCACTAGCAGGAAAGTATTTGCGGAAGAAAACATCAAGCAATTCTTTTGGACTTTTAATAGAACCAGGAGGCAAATTATTATACCAAGTTTTAGCATCATCCTTTAATGAGAAAGGAAAAATTTTAGCGACAAAATAAGTACGCATCTTAATATCATCAGAAAACAAGCCACTAAGAGTAGATAACTCAGTCATGTGTTCAACAGCACTTTCTTTTTCAGTACCACAAAAGGGTGTTTTCTCAACAATAGCTATATGAGATAAATCAAGAGAAAAATCATAATCTTTATCCCTAATATTTATAGGAGATGTGGCAAATTTAGGATCAGGAGATAGTTTATATCTAACAGCATGTTCTGCAAGCAACTTTTTAATTTTTCTTGCATCAGTAGTAGCATTGCATTTTTCAATAAAATCATCATCAAGCTCTACATAATCTTCATCAAGATCATCACTAGAATATTCAACAGACTCAGGTGAATTAACAGGTGTAGCAACATTTTCATTAGGAGTTTCAGTATTTTCAATTTGTCTAGACTTAGCAATTGTAGCATCTAGAAAAGATCCCAATGAACCACTATCATCAAGCACAGCAGAAACATTATCAATATTATGAGAATTTTCAGATTCAGCAGAAGTACCAGCACGCGAAGCATGTGGCGGTGAAACAAGTTTATCAATCACAGATGGTGAATCAAGAGCAGCAGAGGTACTCAGAGTTGTACCTTTTCTTGTAGTGGATGGTAATATGGCGATCTTAGTATCGCGAGGTTTACCCATAATGGAGAATTTGCAGCGAACAATATCAATCCAAGTGAACTTCCAAATAAAGCTATGCTCCCCGGCAACGGCGCCAGAAAATAGTCTTGATGACCCACAAGTATAGGGGATCGCAACAGTCTTCGAGGGAAGTATTACCCAATTTATTGATTCGACACAAGGGGAGACAAAGAATACTTGTAAGCCTTAACAGCGGAGTTGTCAATTCAGCTGCACCTGGAAACAGACTTGCTCGCAAGAGTTTATCAGTAGTAACAGTTTTATAGCAGTAGGAATAGTGAAATAACAGCAGCGGTGAAATAAAGACAGCAGTAGTGATTATAGTAAACAGCAGGATTAAAATACTGTAGGCACAGGGACGGATTTAACGGGCGTTGCATGGATGAGAGAAACTCATGTAACAATCAAAGCATGGGCATTTGCAGATAATAATAAAACGGTATCCAAGTACTAATCAATCAATAGGCATGTGTTCCATATATAGTCGTACGTGCTCGCAATGAGAAACTTGCACAACATCTTTTGTCCTACCAGCCGGTGGCAGCCGGGCCTCTAGGGAAACTACTGGATATTAAGGTACTCCTTTTAATAGAGTACCGGAGCAAAGCATTAACACTCCGTGAACACATGTGATCCTCACATCACTACCATCCCCTCCGGTTGTCCCGATTCTTGTCACTTCGGGGCCATTGGTTCCGGACAGCGACATGTGTATACAACTTATAGGTAAGATCATAAACAACGAATATCTTCATGAATCAATAACATGTTCAGATCTGAGATCATGGCACTCGGGCCCTAGTGACAAGCATTAAGCATAACAAGTTGCAACAATATCATAAAAGTGACATCTACGGATACTAGGCACTATGCCCTAACAATCTTATGACTATTACATGACCAATCTCATCCAATCCCTACCATCCCCTTCAGCCTACAGCGGGGGAATTACTCACACATGGATGGGGGAAACATTGCTGGTTGATGGAGAGGCGTTGGCGGTGATGGCGGTGAAGATCTCCTCCAATTCCCCGTCCCGGCGGAGTGCCAGAACGGAGACTTCTGGCTCCCGCGACGGAGTTTCGCGATGTGGCGGCTCTCTGGAGGGTTTCTGGCGACTTCGACTTCTCCCCGTGCGTTTTCAGGTCGAAACCAATAAGTAGTCCGAAGGGGGGCGTCGGAGGCCGGCCGAGGGGGCCACACCATAGGGCCGCGCGGGCCCCCCCTGGGCCGCGCCGCCATATGGTGTGGGGCCCTCGGGCCTCCACCTCCTTTGCCCTTCTGGCTCCGTCAATATTTTGGTAAAATAGGGCCATCTGAAGAAATTCCGAGGATTTTCCCGAAAGTTGGATTTCTGCACAAAAACGAGACACCAGAGCAGTTCTGCTGAAAACAGCGTTAGTCCGTGTTAGTTGTATCCAAAATACACAAATTAGAGGCAAAACAATAGCAAAAGTGTTCGGGAAAGTAGATGCGTTTTGACACATGCACAACCCTAAACCCATGGCTAGGAGTGGGTGGGATGACATGGTGCACCAGTGCCCACCACATGGGGTCACCCAAGGGTTGTGGGCCCACTTTGTGGCCTGGGTAGAGCCGTTTTGCACGTAAACCATGTCTGCGGGCTCCCGTGAGGTAGGTAGGCAAGGAGCACATGATTTCTTCCATGGATGGTGATGTAAGTGGTGTTTGGATGCCATGGTGAAGCAGATCCCAAAAGATGGGACCACCATGCACACGCGCCGTCAGACGATCCACTGTTTTGCCACCTCGTTCTGACGAGAACCCTATATTTCAGGGGTCTACACCACATGAACATGGGCATTGACACATGCACAACCCTAAACCCATGGCTAGGAGTGGGTGGGATGACATGGTGCACCAGTGCCCACCACATGGGGTCACCCAAGGGTTGTGGGCCCACTTTGTGGCCTGGGTAGAGCCGTTTTGCACGTAAACCATGTCTGCGGGCTCCCGTGAGGTAGGTAGGCAAGGAGCACATGATTTCTTCCATGGATGGTGATGTAAGTGGTGTTTGGATGCCATGGTGAAGCAGATCCCAAAAGATGGGACCACCATGCACACGCGCCGTCAGACGATCCACTGTTTTGCCACCTCGTTCTGACGAGAACCCTATATTTCAGGGGTCTACACCACATGAACATGGGCATTGACACATGCACAACCCTAAACCCATGGCTAGGAGTGGGTGGGATGACATGGTGCACCAGTGCCCACCACATGGGGTCACCCAAGGGTTGTGGGCCCACTTTGTGGCCTGGGTAGAGCCGTTTTGCACGTAAACCATGTCTGCGGGCTCCCGTGAGGTAGGTAGGCAAGGAGCACATGATTTCTTCCATGGATGGTGATGTAAGTGGTGTTTGGATGCCATGGTGAAGCAGATCCCAAAAGATGGGACCACCATGCACACGCGCCGTCAGACGATCCACTGTTTTGGCACCTCGTTCTGACGAGAACCCTATATTTCAGGGGTCTACACCACATGAACATGGGCATTGACACATGCACAACCCTAAACCCATGGCTAGGAGTGGGTGGGATGACATGGTGCACCAGTGCCCACCACATGGGGTCACCCAAGGGTTGTGGGCCCACTTTGTGGCCTGGGTAGAGCCGTTTTGCACGTAAACCATGTCTGCGGGCTCCCGTGAGGTAGGTAGGCAAGGAGCACATGATTTCTTCCATGGATGGTGATGTAAGTGGTGTTTGGATGCCATGGTGAAGCAGATCCCAAAAGATGGGACCACCATGCACACGCGCCGTCAGACGATCCACTGTTTTGGCACCTCGTTCTGACGAGAACCCTATATTTCAGGGGTCTACACCACATGAACATGGGCATTGACACATGCACAACCCTAAACCCATGGCTAGGAGTGGGTGGGATGACATGGTGCACCAGTGCCCACCACATGGGGTCACCCAAGGGTTGTGGGCCCACTTTGTGGCCTGGGTAGAGCCGTTTTGCACGTAAACCATGTCTGCGGGCTCCCGTGAGGTAGGTAGGCAAGGAGCACATGATTTCTTCCATGGATGGTGATGTAAGTGGTGTTTGGATGCCATGGTGAAGCAGATCCCAAAAGATGGGACCACCATGCACACGCGCCGTCAGACGATCCACTGTTTTGGCACCTCGTTCTGACGAGAACCCTATATTTCAGGGGTCTACACCACATGAACATGGGCATTGACACATGCACAACCCTAAACCCATGGCTAGGAGTGGGTGGGATGACATGGTGCACCAGTGCCCACCACATGGGGTCACCCAAGGGTTGTGGGCCCACTTTGTGGCCTGGGTAGAGCCGTTTTGCACGTAAACCATGTCTGCGGGCTCCCGTGAGGTAGGTAGGCAAGGAGCACATGATTTCTTCCATGGATGGTGATGTAAGTGGTGTTTGGATGCCATGGTGAAGCAGATCCCAAAAGATGGGACCACCATGCACACGCGCCGTCAGACGATCCACTGTTTTGGCACCTCGTTCTGACGAGAACCCTATATTTCAGGGGTCTACACCACATGAACATGGGCATTGACACATGCACAACCCTAAACCCATGGCTAGGAGTGGGTGGGATGACATGGTGCACCAGTGCCCACCACATGGGGTCACCCAAGGGTTGTGGGCCCACTTTGTGGCCTGGGTAGAGCCGTTTTGCACGTAAACCATGTCTGCGGGCTCCCGTGAGGTAGGTAGGCAAGGAGCACATGATTTCTTCCATGGATGGTGATGTAAGTGGTGTTTGGATGCCATGGTGAAGCAGATCCCAAAAGATGGGACCACCATGCACACGCGCCGTCAGACGATCCACTGTTTTGCCACCTCGTTCTGACGAGAACCCTATATTTCAGGGGTCTACACCACATGAACATGGGCATTGACACATGCACAACCCTAAACCCATGGCTAGGAGTGGGTGGGATGACATGGTGCACCAGTGCCCACCACATGGGGTCACCCAAGGGTTGTGGGCCCACTTTGTCCAATTTATTTTGTATCATAATTTGCTGTTATTCATTGATATATTTCATATTGGGACACAATACTTATGTTATTTCATCTATTTTGCATGTTTCATCATCATTGGAGGATCAAGCACCGGAGCCAGGATTCTGCTGGAAAAAGCACCGTCAGAACGCAATATTTCGGAAGATCGACTGTGGAAGGGAATTTCACGAAAATTCCTATTTTTCCAGATGACGGAGGGAGCCAGAAGGGGAAGAAGAGAGGGGCCACTGTGGGCCCAGACCATAGGGCGGCGCGGCCCAGGCCCGGCCGCGCCACCCTATGCTCTGGGGGCCCCACAGCCTCTTCGCCTCCTTTTCTTCGCGTACTCCTTCGTCCCGAAAACCTAAGCCACAGAGGGATCCTCACGAAGGGTTACAGCCGCCTCTGCGGGGCGGAGAACACCAGAGAGAAAAGAGCTCTCCGGCGGGCAGGAATCCGCCGGGGAAATTCCCTCCCGGAGGGGGAAATCGACGCCATCGCCATCGTCATCGAGCGGGACATCATCTCCATCATCATCATCATCATCTCCACCATCTACACCGCCATCACCACCGCTGCACCTCGTCATCGCTGTAGCAATTCGGGTTAAATCTTGATTGTTTGATAGGGGAAACTCTCCCGGTGTTATTCTATACTTGTTGTAGATGCTATTGAGTGAAACCATTGAACCAAGGTTTATGTTCAGATTGTTATTCATCATCATATCACCTCTGATTGTATTCCATATGATGTCTCGTGAGTAGTTCGTTTAGTTCTTGAGGACATGGGTGAAGTCTAAATGCTAGTAGTGAATTATGGTTGAGTAATATTCAATGTTATGATATTTAAGTTGTGGTGTCATTCTTCTAGTGGTGTCGTGTGAACGTCGACTACACGACACTTCACCATTTATGGGCCTAGGGGAGTGCATCTTGTATTCGGTTGCTAATTGCGGGGTTGCCGGAGTGACAGAAACCTAAGCCCCCGTTAGTATATCGATGCAGGAGGGATCGCAGGATCTCAGAGTTTAAGGCTGTGGTTAGATTTATCTTAATTACTTTCTTGTAGTTGCGGATGCTTGCAAGGGGTATAATCACAAGTATGTATTAGTCCTAGGAAGGGCGGTGCATTAGCATAGGTTCACCCACACAACACTTATCAAAACAATGAAGATTAATCAGCTGTATGTAGCGAAAGCACTAGACTAAAATCCCCGTGTGTCCTCAGGAACGTTTGGTCATTATAAGTAAACAAACCGGCTTGTCCTTTGTGCTAAAAAGGATTGGGCCACTCGCTGCAATTATTTCTCTCGCATTTTATTTACTTGTACTTTATTTATCTGCAATATCAAAACCCCCTGAATACTTGTCTGTGAGCATTTACAGTGAATCCTTCATCGAAACTGCTTGTCAACACCTTCTGCTCCTCGTTGGGTTCGACACTCTTATTTATCGAAAGTACTACGATACACCCCCTATACTTGTGGGTCATCAAGACTATTTTCTGGCGCCGTTGCCGGGGAGTGAAGCGCTATTGGTAAGTGGAATTGGTAAGGAAAACCTTTACTGTTTGTGCTGATTTTATTTCTGCCTGCTGCTATAATCATTATGGAGAGATCTTCTCTTCAATTTCTATTTGGGAAATCTACTACTACTGCAACGGTAGTGGATGAAGCGCCAGGTGAGGAAGTAGTACCATATAAAATACCTACGAAAATTATTGAACGTGTTATGGATAACCGCTATGAAGGGGATGGAACTGTCCATCCTGGTGATCATTTACTATTTTTGCATGAATTATGCGGGTTATTCAAATGTGCAGGTATTTCCATGAATGAAGTTAGGAAGAAACTATTCACTATATCGCTGTCTGGTAAAGCGGCGCACTGGTATAAATTGCTGAAGAATGGTGATTCTATTGATTGGGAGGACATTGTGCCTTTATTCTATTCCAAATTTTATCCTCCAAGTGAAATTCACAAAGATCGGAACCGCATATATAATTTCTGGCCTCATGATGGAGAAAGTATTGCCCAAGCTTGGGGGAGATTGAAGTCTTTAATGCTCAAATGCCCCATTCATGAGCTTCCTGGTAATGTTATTATTGATAATTTCTATGCAAGACTTTCTTTTCAAGACAAGACCTTGCTGGATACTTCTTGTTCTGGATCATTTACACGCAAGAATGAAGAGTTTAAAAGGGACCTTCTTGATCGGATCCAAGAAAATACTGAAGGATGGGAGAACGACAGAGATAGAGAATCAGGTATAATTTATGATTATAAATGCATTGAAGCTTTTATGGATACTGATAAATTTCGTAATATGAGTGCTACATATGGTCTTGATTCCCAAGTTGTTGCAAATCTTTATAAAGCTTTTGCCTCTCATTATGAACTGCCTAAGAAGAATTTTGATAAGTATCATGAACCGTATAAAGATAAAATTGATTCATCTGTAAACAAATGTGTAGTGATTGAAACTGTTGATAATGTTATTCCTGAAGCTTATATTGAAAAAACTCCTTTCCCTGCTAAAATGAAGGAGTACTCTGTCATATCTAGTGCGGTTAATAAAAGTGAAAAGAAACCTAAAGAACCTGAAGAACAAATTAAAATTGAACCTGCTGTTGCAATAGTTAAAGATCTTGTGACTGAGAATGTGGAGGATGGTCATATTATTTTCTGTGAAGATGCTTCTAATATTGTTTCACATCCTAATAAACCCAAACAAGTTAGTGTTCCTATGCTATCTGTTAGAATTGGTGATCATTGCTATTATGGTTTATGTGATATTGGTGCAAGTGTTAGTGCTATACCTTATGAACTTTACACGGAGATTATGCACGAAATTGGTTCTTGTGAACTTGAAGATATTGATGTGGTTATTCATCTGGCTAATAGAGAAACTATTTCTCCAATTGGTATTGTTCGAGATGTGGAAGTTCTATGTGGTAAGATTAAATATCCTGCTGACTTTTTGGTACTTGGTTCTGCTGCTAGTGATTATTGTCCTATCATTTTTGGTAGACCTTTTCTAAATACTTGTGGAGCTATTATAGATTGTAAGAAAGAGAAAATTTTGACTAGATTTGCTGGTGAACCTTATGAATTTAACTTTTCTAAATTTACCAAAACTCCTTATAAAGTTGACTTGCCTAGTAATGATTTTAAAATGGAGCAGTGTGCATCTATTGTTCTTGTTCCTAATAACCCTTTGCAGCAACATTTGGAGAATAGTGAAAGTGAAGCTTTTAGGAAAGAAAGAGATGAGCTTGAGGAAATTTTTCTTCGCCAACCTATTCTCAAGCATGATTTACCGGTGGAAGATTTGGGTACAACACCGCCACCAAAGGAAGATCCTGTTTTTGATCTAAAGCCTTTACCTGATAATCTTAAATATGCTCATATTGATGATAAGAAAATATATCCTGTTATTATTAGTTCTAAGCTTTCAGAGATTGAGGAAGAAAGGTTATTGGAAATATTGAAGAAACACCGAGGAGCTATTGGCTATACTCTTGATGATTTGAAAGGGATTTCTCCTTCTATTTGCCAACATGCTATTAATATGGAAGAAGATGCAAAGCCTGTTGTTGAACATCAACGTCGTCTAATTCCGAAGATGAAGGAAGTGGTAAGGAATGAGGTATTAAAACTGCTTGAAGCTGGTATTATATATCCTATTGCTGATAGTAGATGGGTTAGTCCTGTGCATTGTGTTCCTAAGAAAGGAGGAATGACTGTTGTGCCTAATGATAATGATGAGCTTATTCCTCAAAGAATAGTTGTAGGGTATAGAATGTGCATTGATTTTCGAAAAGTTAATAAAGTTACTAAGAAAGATCATTACCCTTTACCCTTTATTGATCAAATGCTAGAAAGATTGTCTAAAAATACTCATTTTTGTTTTCTTGATGGTTATTCTGGGTTTTCACAAATTGCTGTTAAAGCTAAAGATCAAGAGAAAACCACTTTTACTTGTCCTTATGGAACTTATGCTTACAGGCGTATGCCTTTTGGTTTATGTAATGCTCCTGCTACTTTTCAAAGATGCATGTCTGCTATTTTTCATGGTTTTTGCGAAAGTATTGTAGAGGTGTTCATGGATGATTTTTCTGTCTATGGGAATTCTTTTGATAATTGCCTGCGAAACCTCGATAAAGTTTTGCAGAGATGTGAAGAAACTAACCTTGTTCTTAATTGGGAGAAATGCCATTTTATGGTTAATGAAGGAATTGTATTGGGACATAAAATTTCTGAGAAAGGTATTGAAGTTGATAGAGCTAAAGTTGAAGCGATTGAGAAGATGCCCTATCCGAGGGATGTTAAAGGTATTCGTAGTGTTCTTGGTCATGCTGGGTTTTATAGGAGATTTATTAAAGATTTCTCTAAAATTTCAAAGCCTCTTACTAATCTTCTTCAAAAAGATGTACCTTTTGTTTTTGATGATGATTGTAAGGAAGCTTTTGAAACTTTAAAGAAAGCCTTAACAACTGCTCCTGTAGTTGAACCTCCTGATTGGAATTTGCCTTTTGAAATTATGTGTGATGCTAGTGATTTTGCTGTAGGCGCTGTTCTTGGACAGCGAGTAGATAAAAAATTAAATGTTATTCATTATGCTAGTAAGACTCTTGATGCTGCTCAAAGAAATTATGCTACAACTGAAAAAGAATTGTTAGCTGTAGTCTTTGCTTGTGATAAGTTTAGACCTTATATTGTTGATTCAAAAGTTACAATTCATACTGATCATGCTGCAATTAGATACCTTATGACAAAGAAAGATGCTAAGCCAAGGCTTATTAGATGGGTACTTCTGTTGCAAGAATTTGATTTACATATTATAGATAGGAAAGGTGCTGATAATCCTGTTGCTGATAATTTGTCTAGATTGGAAAATATTGCTTATGATCCTGTTCCTGTTAATGATAGTTTTCCAAATGAACAATTGGCTGTAATAAAGGTGAGCTCGCGAGAGAGCCCTTGGTATGCAGATTATGCTAACTTTATTGTTTCGAAGTATTTGCCTCCAACCTTTTCAGCTCAGCAAAGGAGGAAATTCTTTTATGACTTGAGGCATTATTTTTGGGATGACCCACACTTATATAAAGAAGGAGTGGATGGTATTATGCGAAGATGTGTTCCTGAATATGAACAACAGGAGATATTGAATAAATGTCATGGAAGTGTTTATGGAGGACATCACGCTGGAGATAGAACCGCGCAAAAGGTTCTACAATCAGGTTTTTATTGGCCAACACTCTTCAAAGATGCAAGGAAATTTATTTTATCTTGTGATGAATGTCAAAGAGTTGGTAATATCTCTAGACGCAATGAAATGCCTATGAATTACACTCTTGTTATTGAACCATTCGATTGTTGGGGATTCGACTTCATGGGTCCTTTCCCTGCTTCAGAAGGTAACACTCATATACTTGTCGCTGTTGATTATGTTACTAAATGGGTAGAAGCTATACCTACAAAAAGTGCTGATGGTGAGACCTCTATAAAAATGCTTGTAGATATTATATTTCCTAGATTTGGAGTACCTAGATATATTATGACTGATGGAGGTTCTCATTTCATTCATGGAGGTTTTAGAAAAACTCTTGCTAAGTATGGTATTAATCATAGAATTGCTTCTGCTTATCACCCTCAAACTAGCGGTCAAGTAGAATTATCAAATAGAGAGATTAAAGCTATCTTAGGTAAGACTGTTAATAAATCTAGAAAGAATTGGCCTAGCAAATTGAAAGAAGCGTTATGGGCTTATAGAACTGCTTATAAAAATCCTATGGGAATGTCACCTTATAAAATGGTTTATGGAAAAGCTTGTCATTTACCTTTAGAACTAGAGCACAAAGCTTATTGGGCTGTTAGAGAACTAAATAAAGATCCTAAATTAGCCGGTAATAAGAGGTTGTTGCAATTAAGTTCTCTAGATGAATGGAGAAGTGAAGCTTATGAAAATGCTAAACTCTTTAAAGAAAAAGTTAAGAAGTGGCATGATAGAAGGATCATTAAAAGAGAATTTAATGTTGGAGATCAAGTTCTATTGTATCGGTCTCGTCTCAGATTCTTTGCAGGGAAATTACTCTCGAAGTGGGAAGGACCATATGTTGTTGAGGAGGTGTATCGTTCAGGAGCAATTAAAATTAGCTCTCTCCAAGGCAATGCCACACAAGTGGTGAATGGACAAAGACTCAAGCATTATATCTCGGGTGATTCTTATAATGTTGATGTTGATATTATTCAAGTGGAAACACCGGAGGCTTTCATCAAAGGACAAATTGACAGTCCGCCAGAACTGGACTTTGAATAGGTAACAGTACAGGTAATAAAAAGTCCGCGTTTACCTTTCCGAACATTATTTCTGCTGTTTTTGGAAAATATGAAAAATTACGGAATCGAAACGGAGTGGAAAAGACGCGCGAGGGCGTGCCACCATAGGCCGGCGCGGGCCCCACCCTGGCCGCGCCGACCTATGGTCTGGCCGCCTCGTTGTCCCGTTTCCACTCGTTTTCGGCCTGGAACCTTCCTTTTGTCGTAAAAATATTTGCTATATAATTCCCCGGACCCCTGGAGGTCCGTAATATCGTTTTCTCGTCGTGTTTTGTTTCGAGCTGTTTTCTGCCAGATCTGTTTTCAGTTTAGAAGCGCCATGGTCTCCAAGAACAAGGGCAAGGAGTTTCCGGAAGAAGATGATCGAGATCTTGGGTGGAGAGAGGAAGACAAGGACGTCAAGGAAGAGGATGAAGAAGAGGTGGAGGAAGATTCGCGCGCACACCCGCGTGCTACTATCGCAAGCATCAAGGTGGTGGACAACCCTTTTAGCGCAAACAAGAGCGCAAGAATTCGCACTGGAGGAGCGGTTCCACGTCATTACCTAGCTCCAAAGTCATCTCTATCAGGCACTCATCAACCCTTCCACAATCTAATTTTCAATAATCAAATTGAAGGGACTCCCAAGGCAGCATTGCCTAGCCAGTGGGATATAGATCGCTCTAACACTGCAGGAGAGAAGGAGCCTGAGGCTGAAGAGTGGGGAAATAACTCCAAGAGTTGGGACTCACCGTCGGACAGACTCCTTAACCGCGTCGAGCACAATTCAGAGATGATTCGCAATCTCATATACAGGATTGACGAGCTCCAGGAGCTTATTGAGAAGCTTGTCAGGAATTCATCACCACCATCGCCGAAGGAGTAATTCATCATCGGTATTGGCATCCCCTTGGTTTGTTCCAAGCTTGGGGGAGTGCCGCGGTATCACATCACCACCACCTTTATCTTTTACTATTAAGTAGTGTCATATCATGAGTAGGGAAGTTATCATATAGAATAGTATGCAATGTGGAAGTATCTCTCTTAGTTAGTTATCGATGTATCCGTTGGTGTGAGTTATCGTTATGGAATATTAATGAGAAGTCTTATCATTTACTTTTTGCACACCTTATTTTAGTTTGCAATCTCCATTATATGATTACTCTTGACATGAGTATTGATATCACTTTGGGAACATTAAGTAAATCTATTTGGTTTTGGCAAACTTAGCATTGGTCAATAGCAACAACATCCTGATGTTTAATAAAAGAGAGAAATACACTTAGATACATTACTCCATTATCTCTATGCTTAGTATTCTTAAGTTAAAATTGCTTGTGCTTATGAGAAAGATGCATGATTGTTTCTATCATATGTATATTTGTTTGTTTCCCTCAACCTTTATGCTTGCTATCAAACCTTGCTAGCCAAAGACCTGTATCGAGAGGGAATGCTTCTCATACATCCATAACCTTAGACCAAACCTATGCCATTTGTGTCCACCATACCTACCTACTACATGGTATTTTCTGCCATTCCAAGTAAATACTTCATGTGCTACCTTTAAATTATTCAAACTATACTACTTCTTATTTGTGTCAATGTTTTATAGCTCATGAGGAAGTATGTGGTGTTTTATCTTTCAATCTTGTTGGGCGAACTTTTCCTAATGGACTAGCGGCACATCCGCTTACCCAATAACTTTGCAATAAGAGCTGGCAATGAGGTTCCCAGCCTCAATTAATAACTTTCATTAATAATTCTCTTCACATGTTTTGCTCTGATTCATCAGTAAGCAACTTAATTTTGCAATAGACACTCCTCCATGGTATGTGAATGTTGGAAGGCACCCGAGGATTCGGTTAGCCATGGATTGAGAAAGCCAAGGTTGGGGGGAGTGTCATCCTAAATAAAACTAAAATACATGTGTAAACAAAAGAGAAGGGGGATGATCTACCTTGCTGGTAGAGATGCCGTCCCTCATGGGAGCCGCTCTTGGAAGGTTCGTTTGGCAAGGGGGTTAGAGTGCCCGCTACCATTCGTTGACAACAACAAACACCTCTCAAAATTTTACTTTTATTCTCTTTATATGATTTCAAAACTTGAAAAGCTCTAGCACATGATTTAATCCCTGCTTCCCTCTGCGAAGGGCCTGTCTTTTACTTTTATGTTGAGTCAGTATACCTATTTCCCTCTATCTTAAGCAAGCAATTGAGTTGTTGTGAACCAATCATTTATGCTATGATTCAGTTGATCATGTCTTTTATACTTTCTTGTTTAGTACCAATTTTATCTGAATGAATATGACTTTGAAGTTATCAATGATTATGAAGAGATTGTCATGCTTGAATATGAAAGTTCAGCTATAAAATCTAATATGAAAGCTTTGCTTAGAAGTACAATCCGTTAGTAGTTCTCTGACCAAGAACAAAGTTTGCCATCACCAATTATGATTTCTTATGCACCTTTACTTGTGATTTCTCTTTACTTATTTCAAGATGAGTTATATGAGGAAGTTGTTTATTAGAATGTCTTGTGTGAATGAATATGATGCTTCTTGTCCGTATTTTATTTATCGACTCTTCACTCCATAAACATGTGGTCTTGTTTCTCGAGCTCAGTTTCGCTTGGGGACAAGCGAGGTCTAAGCTTGGGGGAGTTGATACGTCCAATTTGCATCACTATTTTGTATCATAATTTGCTGTTATTCATTGATATATTTCATATTGGGACACAATACTTATGTTATTTCATCTATTTTGCATGTTTCATCATCATTGGAGGATCAAGCACCGGAGCCAGGATTCTGCTGGAAAAAGCACCGTCAGAACGCAATATTTCGGAAGATCGACTGTGGAAGGGAATTTCACGAAAATTCCTATTTTTCCAGATGACGGAGGGAGCCAGAAGGGGAAGAAGAGAGGGGCCACTGTGGGCCCAGACCATAGGGCGGCGCGGCCCAGGCCCTGGCCGCGCCACCCTATGCTCTGGGGGCCCCACAGCCTCTTTCGCCTCCTTTTCTTCGCGTACTCCTTCGTCCCGAAAACCTAAGCCACAGAGGGATCCTCACGAAGGGTTACAGCCGCCTCTGCGGGGCGGAGAACACCAGAGAGAAAAGAGCTCTCCGGCGGGCAGGAATCCGCCGGGGAAATTCCCTCCCGGAGGGGGAAATCGACGCCATCGCCATCGTCATCGAGCGGGACATCATCTCCATCATCATCATCATCATCTCCACCATCTACACCGCCATCACCACCGCTGCACCTCGTCATCGCTGTAGCAATTCGGGTTAAATCTTGATTGTTTGATAGGGGAAACTCTCCCGGTGTTATTCTATACTTGTTGTAGATGCTATTGAGTGAAACCATTGAACCAAGGTTTATGTTCAGATTGTTATTCATCATCATATCACCTCTGATTGTATTCCATATGATGTCTCGTGAGTAGTTCGTTTAGTTCTTGAGGACATGGGTGAAGTCTAAATGCTAGTAGTGAATTATGGTTGAGTAATATTCAATGTTATGATATTTAAGTTGTGGTGTCATTCTTCTAGTGGTGTCGTGTGAACGTCGACTACACGACACTTCACCATTTATGGGCCTAGGGGAGTGCATCTTGTATTCGGTTGCTAATTGCGGGGTTGCCGGAGTGACAGAAACCTAAGCCCCCGTTAGTATATCGATGCAGGAGGGATCGCAGGATCTCAGAGTTTAAGGCTGTGGTTAGATTTATCTTAATTACTTTCTTGTAGTTGCGGATGCTTGCAAGGGGTATAATCACAAGTATGTATTAGTCCTAGGAAGGGCGGTGCATTAGCATAGGTTCACCCACACAACACTTATCAAAACAATGAAGATTAATCAGCTGTATGTAGCGAAAGCACTAGACTAAAATCGTGTGTCCTCAGAACGTTTGGTCATTATAAGTAAACAAATCGGCTTGTCCTTTGTGCTAAAAAGGATTGGGCCACTCGCTGCAATTATTTCTCTCGCATTTTATTTACTTGTACTTTATTTATCTGCAATATCAAAACCCCCTGAATACTTGTCTGTGAGCATTTACAGTGAATCCTTCATCGAAACTGCTTGTCAACACCTTCTGCTCCTCGTTGGGTTCGACACTCTTATTTATCGAAAGTACTACGATACACCCCTATACTTGTGGGTCATCATGGGCCTGGGTAGAGCCGTTTTGCACGTAAACCATGTCTGCGGGCTCCCGTGAGGTAGGTAGGCAAGGAGCACATGATTTCTTCCATGGATGGTGATGTAAGTGGTGTTTGGATGCCATGGTGAAGCAGATCCCAAAAGATGGGACCACCATGCACACGCGCCGTCAGACGATCCACTGTTTTGGCACCTCGTTCTGACGAGAACCCTATATTTCAGGGGTCTACACCACATGAACATGGGCATTGACACATGCACAACCCTAAACCCATGGCTAGGAGTGGGTGGGATGACATGGTGCACCAGTGCCCACCACATGGGGTCACCCAAGGGTTGTGGGCCCACTTTGTGGCCTGGGTAGAGCCGTTTTGCACGTAAACCATGTCTGCGGGCTCCCGTGAGGTAGGTAGGCAAGGAGCACATGATTTCTTCCATGGATGGTGATGTAAGTGGTGTTTGGATGCCATGGTGAAGCAGATCCCAAAAGATGGGACCACCATGCACACGCGCCGTCAGACGATCCACTGTTTTGACACCTCGTTCTGACGAGAACCCTATATTTCAGGGGTCTACACCACATGAACATGGGCATTGACACATGCACAACCCTAAACCCATGGCTAGGAGTGGGTGGGATGACATGGTGCACCAGTGCCCACCACATGGGGTCACCCAAGGGTTGTGGGCCCACTTTGTGGCCTGGGTAGAGCCGTTTTGCACGTAAACCATGTCTGCGGGCTCCCGTGAGGTAGGTAGGCAAGGAGCACATGATTTCTTCCATGGATGGTGATGTAAGTGGTGTTTGGATGCCATGGTGAAGCAGATCCCAAAAGATGGGACCACCATGCACACGCGCCGTCAGACGATCCACTGTTTTGCCACCTCGTTCTGACGAGAACCCTATATTTCAGGGGTCTACACCACATGAACATGGGCATTGACACATGCACAACCCTAAACCCATGGCTAGGAGTGGGTGGGATGACATGGTGCACCAGTGCCCACCACATGGGGTCACCCAAGGGTTGTGGGCCCACTTTGTGGCCTGGGTAGAGCCGTTTTGCACGTAAACCATGTCTGCGGGCTCCCGTGAGGTAGGTAGGCAAGGAGCACATGATTTCTTCCATGGATGGTGATGTAAGTGGTGTTTGGATGCCATGGTGAAGCAGATCCCAAAAGATGGGACCACCATGCACACGCGCCGTCAGACGATCCACTGTTTTGCCACCTCGTTCTGACGAGAACCCTATATTTCAGGGGTCTACACCACATGAACATGGGCATTGACACATGCACAACCCTAAACCCATGGCTAGGAGTGGGTGGGATGACATGGTGCACCAGTGCCCACCACATGGGGTCACCCAAGGGTTGTGGGCCCACTTTGTGGCCTGGGTAGAGCCGTTTTGCACGTAAACCATGTCTGCGGGCTCCCGTGAGGTAGGTAGGCAAGGAGCACATGATTTCTTCCATGGATGGTGATGTAAGTGGTGTTTGGATGCCATGGTGAAGCAGATCCCAAAAGATGGGACCACCATGCACACGCGCCGTCAGACGATCCACTGTTTTGGCACCTCGTTCTGACGAGAACCCTATATTTCAGGGGTCTACACCACATGAACATGGGCATTGACACATGCACAACCCTAAACCCATGGCTAGGAGTGGGTGGGATGACATGGTGCACCAGTGCCCACCACATGGGGTCACCCAAGGGTTGTGGGCCCACTTTGTGGCCTGGGTAGAGCCGTTTTGCACGTAAACCATGTCTGCGGGCTCCCGTGAGGTAGGTAGGCAAGGAGCACATGATTTCTTCCATGGATGGTGATGTAAGTGGTGTTTGGATGCCATGGTGAAGCAGATCCCAAAAGATGGGACCACCATGCACACGCGCCGTCAGACGATCCACTGTTTTGCCACCTCGTTCTGACGAGAACCCTATATTTCAGGGGTCTACACCACATGAACATGGGCATTGACACATGCACAACCCTAAACCCATGGCTAGGAGTGGGTGGGATGACATGGTGCACCAGTGCCCACCACATGGGGTCACCCAAGGGTTGTGGGCCCACTTTGTGGCCTGGGTAGAGCCGTTTTGCACGTAAACCATGTCTGCGGGCTCCCGTGAGGTAGGTAGGCAAGGAGCACATGATTTCTTCCATGGATGGTGATGTAAGTGGTGTTTGGATGCCATGGTGAAGCAGATCCCAAAAGATGGGACCACCATGCACACGCGCCGTCAGACGATCCACTGTTTTGCCACCTCGTTCTGACGAGAACCCTATATTTCAGGGGTCTACACCACATGAACATGGGCATTGACACATGCACAACCCTAAACCCATGGCTAGGAGTGGGTGGGATGACATGGTGCACCAGTGCCCACCACATGGGGTCACCCAAGGGTTGTGGGCCCACTTTGTGGCCTGGGTAGAGCCGTTTTGCACGTAAACCATGTCTGCGGGCTCCCGTGAGGTAGGTAGGCAAGGAGCACATGATTTCTTCCATGGATGGTGATGTAAGTGGTGTTTGGATGCCATGGTGAAGCAGATCCCAAAAGATGGGACCACCATGCACACGCGCCGTCAGACGATCCACTGTTTTGCCACCTCGTTCTGACGAGAACCCTATATTTCAGGGGTCTACACCACATGAACATGGGCATTGACACATGCACAACCCTAAACCCATGGCTAGGAGTGGGTGGGATGACATGGTGCACCAGTGCCCACCACATGGGGTCACCCAAGGGTTGTGGGCCCACTTTGTGGCCTGGGTAGAGCCGTTTTGCACGTAAACCATGTCTGCGGGCTCCCGTGAGGTAGGTAGGCAAGGAGCACATGATTTCTTCCATGGATGGTGATGTAAGTGGTGTTTGGATGCCATGGTGAAGCAGATCCCAAAAGATGGGACCACCATGCACACGCGCCGTCAGACGATCCACTGTTTTGACACCTCGTTCTGACGAGAACCCTATATTTCAGGGGTCTACACCACATGAACATGGGCATTGACACATGCACAACCCTAAACCCATGGCTAGGAGTGGGTGGGATGACATGGTGCACCAGTGCCCACCACATGGGGTCACCCAAGGGTTGTGGGCCCACTTTGTGGCCTGGGTAGAGCCGTTTTGCACGTAAACCATGTCTGCGGGCTCCCGTGAGGTAGGTAGGCAAGGAGCACATGATTTCTTCCATGGATGGTGATGTAAGTGGTGTTTGGATGCCATGGTGAAGCAGATCCCAAAAGATGGGACCACCATGCACACGCGCCGTCAGACGATCCACTGTTTTGGCACCTCGTTCTGACGAGAACCCTATATTTCAGGGGTCTACACCACATGAACATGGGCATTGACACATGCACAACCCTAAACCCATGGCTAGGAGTGGGTGGGATGACATGGTGCACCAGTGCCCACCACATGGGGTCACCCAAGGGTTGTGGGCCCACTTTGTGGCCTGGGTAGAGCCGTTTTGCACGTAAACCATGTCTGCGGGCTCCCGTGAGGTAGGTAGGCAAGGAGCACATGATTTCTTCCATGGATGGTGATGTAAGTGGTGTTTGGATGCCATGGTGAAGCAGATCCCAAAAGATGGGACCACCATGCACACGCGCCGTCAGACGATCCACTGTTTTGCCACCTCGTTCTGACGAGAACCCTATATTTCAGGGGTCTACACCACATGAACATGGGCATTGACACATGCACAACCCTAAACCCATGGCTAGGAGTGGGTGGGATGACATGGTGCACCAGTGCCCACCACATGGGGTCACCCAAGGGTTGTGGGCCCACTTTGTGGCCTGGGTAGAGCCGTTTTGCACGTAAACCATGTCTGCGGGCTCCCGTGAGGTAGGTAGGCAAGGAGCACATGATTTCTTCCATGGATGGTGATGTAAGTGGTGTTTGGATGCCATGGTGAAGCAGATCCCAAAAGATGGGACCACCATGCACACGCGCCGTCAGACGATCCACTGTTTTGCCACCTCGTTCTGACGAGAACCCTATATTTCAGGGGTCTACACCACATGAACATGGGCATTGACACATGCACAACCCTAAACCCATGGCTAGGAGTGGGTGGGATGACATGGTGCACCAGTGCCCACCACATGGGGTCACCCAAGGGTTGTGGGCCCACTTTGTGGCCTGGGTAGAGCCGTTTTGCACGTAAACCATGTCTGCGGGCTCCCGTGAGGTAGGTAGGCAAGGAGCACATGATTTCTTCCATGGATGGTGATGTAAGTGGTGTTTGGATGCCATGGTGAAGCAGATCCCAAAAGATGGGACCACCATGCACACGCGCCGTCAGACGATCCACTGTTTTGACACCTCGTTCTGACGAGAACCCTATATTTCAGGGGTCTACACCACATGAACATGGGCATTGACACATGCACAACCCTAAACCCATGGCTAGGAGTGGGTGGGATGACATGGTGCACCAGTGCCCACCACATGGGGTCACCCAAGGGTTGTGGGCCCACTTTGTGGCCTGGGTAGAGCCGTTTTGCACGTAAACCATGTCTGCGGGCTCCCGTGAGGTAGGTAGGCAAGGAGCACATGATTTCTTCCATGGATGGTGATGTAAGTGGTGTTTGGATGCCATGGTGAAGCAGATCCCAAAAGATGGGACCACCATGCACACGCGCCGTCAGACGATCCACTGTTTTGGCACCTCGTTCTGACGAGAACCCTATATTTCAGGGGTCTACACCACATGAACATGGGCATTGACACATGCACAACCCTAAACCCATGGCTAGGAGTGGGTGGGATGACATGGTGCACCAGTGCCCACCACATGGGGTCACCCAAGGGTTGTGGGCCCACTTTGTGGCCTGGGTAGAGCCGTTTTGCACGTAAACCATGTCTGCGGGCTCCCGTGAGGTAGGTAGGCAAGGAGCACATGATTTCTTCCATGGATGGTGATGTAAGTGGTGTTTGGATGCCATGGTGAAGCAGATCCCAAAAGATGGGACCACCATGCACACGCGCCGTCAGACGATCCACTGTTTTGCCACCTCGTTCTGACGAGAACCCTATATTTCAGGGGTCTACACCACATGAACATGGGCATTGACACATGCACAACCCTAAACCCATGGCTAGGAGTGGGTGGGATGACATGGTGCACCAGTGCCCACCACATGGGGTCACCCAAGGGTTGTGGGCCCACTTTGTGGCCTGGGTAGAGCCGTTTTGCACGTAAACCATGTCTGCGGGCTCCCGTGAGGTAGGTAGGCAAGGAGCACATGATTTCTTCCATGGATGGTGATGTAAGTGGTGTTTGGATGCCATGGTGAAGCAGATCCCAAAAGATGGGACCACCATGCACACGCGCCGTCAGACGATCCACTGTTTTGCCACCTCGTTCTGACGAGAACCCTATATTTCAGGGGTCTACACCACATGAACATGGGCATTGACACATGCACAACCCTAAACCCATGGCTAGGAGTGGGTGGGATGACATGGTGCACCAGTGCCCACCACATGGGGTCACCCAAGGGTTGTGGGCCCACTTTGTGGCCTGGGTAGAGCCGTTTTGCACGTAAACCATGTCTGCGGGCTCCCGTGAGGTAGGTAGGCAAGGAGCACATGATTTCTTCCATGGATGGTGATGTAAGTGGTGTTTGGATGCCATGGTGAAGCAGATCCCAAAAGATGGGACCACCATGCACACGCGCCGTCAGACGATCCACTGTTTTGGCACCTCGTTCTGACGAGAACCCTATATTTCAGGGGTCTACACCACATGAACATGGGCATTGACACATGCACAACCCTAAACCCATGGCTAGGAGTGGGTGGGATGACATGGTGCACCAGTGCCCACCACATGGGGTCACCCAAGGGTTGTGGGCCCACTTTGTGGCCTGGGTAGAGCCGTTTTGCACGTAAACCATGTCTGCGGGCTCCCGTGAGGTAGGTAGGCAAGGAGCACATGATTTCTTCCATGGATGGTGATGTAAGTGGTGTTTGGATGCCATGGTGAAGCAGATCCCAAAAGATGGGACCACCATGCACACGCGCCGTCAGACGATCCACTGTTTTGGCACCTCGTTCTGACGAGAACCCTATATTTCAGGGGTCTACACCACATGAACATGGGCATTGACACATGCACAACCCTAAACCCATGGCTAGGAGTGGGTGGGATGACATGGTGCACCAGTGCCCACCACATGGGGTCACCCAAGGGTTGTGGGCCCACTTTGTGGCCTGGGTAGAGCCGTTTTGCACGTAAACCATGTCTGCGGGCTCCCGTGAGGTAGGTAGGCAAGGAGCACATGATTTCTTCCATGGATGGTGATGTAAGTGGTGTTTGGATGCCATGGTGAAGCAGATCCCAAAAGATGGGACCACCATGCACACGCGCCGTCAGACGATCCACTGTTTTGGCACCTCGTTCTGACGAGAACCCTATATTTCAGGGGTCTACACCACATGAACATGGGCATTGACACATGCACAACCCTAAACCCATGGCTAGGAGTGGGTGGGATGACATGGTGCACCAGTGCCCACCACATGGGGTCACCCAAGGGTTGTGGGCCCACTTTGTGGCCTGGGTAGAGCCGTTTTGCACGTAAACCATGTCTGCGGGCTCCCGTGAGGTAGGTAGGCAAGGAGCACATGATTTCTTCCATGGATGGTGATGTAAGTGGTGTTTGGATGCCATGGTGAAGCAGATCCCAAAAGATGGGACCACCATGCACACGCGCCGTCAGACGATCCACTGTTTTGGCACCTCGTTCTGACGAGAACCCTATATTTCAGGGGTCTACACCACATGAACATGGGCATTGACACATGCACAACCCTAAACCCATGGCTAGGAGTGGGTGGGATGACATGGTGCACCAGTGCCCACCACATGGGGTCACCCAAGGGTTGTGGGCCCACTTTGTGGCCTGGGTAGAGCCGTTTTGCACGTAAACCATGTCTGCGGGCTCCCGTGAGGTAGGTAGGCAAGGAGCACATGATTTCTTCCATGGATGGTGATGTAAGTGGTGTTTGGATGCCATGGTGAAGCAGATCCCAAAAGATGGGACCACCATGCACACGCGCCGTCAGACGATCCACTGTTTTGCCACCTCGTTCTGACGAGAACCCTATATTTCAGGGGTCTACACCACATGAACATGGGCATTGACACATGCACAACCCTAAACCCATGGCTAGGAGTGGGTGGGATGACATGGTGCACCAGTGCCCACCACATGGGGTCACCCAAGGGTTGTGGGCCCACTTTGTGGCCTGGGTAGAGCCGTTTTGCACGTAAACCATGTCTGCGGGCTCCCGTGAGGTAGGTAGGCAAGGAGCACATGATTTCTTCCATGGATGGTGATGTAAGTGGTGTTTGGATGCCATGGTGAAGCAGATCCCAAAAGATGGGACCACCATGCACACGCGCCGTCAGACGATCCACTGTTTTGGCACCTCGTTCTGACGAGAACCCTATATTTCAGGGGTCTACACCACATGAACATGGGCATTGACACATGCACAACCCTAAACCCATGGCTAGGAGTGGGTGGGATGACATGGTGCACCAGTGCCCACCACATGGGGTCACCCAAGGGTTGTGGGCCCACTTTGTGGCCTGGGTAGAGCCGTTTTGCACGTAAACCATGTCTGCGGGCTCCCGTGAGGTAGGTAGGCAAGGAGCACATGATTTCTTCCATGGATGGTGATGTAAGTGGTGTTTGGATGCCATGGTGAAGCAGATCCCAAAAGATGGGACCACCATGCACACGCGCCGTCAGACGATCCACTGTTTTGACACCTCGTTCTGACGAGAACCCTATATTTCAGGGGTCTACACCACATGAACATGGGCATTGACACATGCACAACCCTAAACCCATGGCTAGGAGTGGGTGGGATGACATGGTGCACCAGTGCCCACCACATGGGGTCACCCAAGGGTTGTGGGCCCACTTTGTGGCCTGGGTAGAGCCGTTTTGCACGTAAACCATGTCTGCGGGCTCCCGTGAGGTAGGTAGGCAAGGAGCACATGATTTCTTCCATGGATGGTGATGTAAGTGGTGTTTGGATGCCATGGTGAAGCAGATCCCAAAAGATGGGACCACCATGCACACGCGCCGTCAGACGATCCACTGTTTTGGCACCTCGTTCTGACGAGAACCCTATATTTCAGGGGTCTACACCACATGAACATGGGCATTGACACATGCACAACCCTAAACCCATGGCTAGGAGTGGGTGGGATGACATGGTGCACCAGTGCCCACCACATGGGGTCACCCAAGGGTTGTGGGCCCACTTTGTGGCCTGGGTAGAGCCGTTTTGCACGTAAACCATGTCTGCGGGCTCCCGTGAGGTAGGTAGGCAAGGAGCACATGATTTCTTCCATGGATGGTGATGTAAGTGGTGTTTGGATGCCATGGTGAAGCAGATCCCAAAAGATGGGACCACCATGCACACGCGCCGTCAGACGATCCACTGTTTTGGCACCTCGTTCTGACGAGAACCCTATATTTCAGGGGTCTACACCACATGAACATGGGCATTGACACATGCACAACCCTAAACCCATGGCTAGGAGTGGGTGGGATGACATGGTGCACCAGTGCCCACCACATGGGGTCACCCAAGGGTTGTGGGCCCACTTTGTGGCCTGGGTAGAGCCGTTTTGCACGTAAACCATGTCTGCGGGCTCCCGTGAGGTAGGTAGGCAAGGAGCACATGATTTCTTCCATGGATGGTGATGTAAGTGGTGTTTGGATGCCATGGTGAAGCAGATCCCAAAAGATGGGACCACCATGCACACGCGCCGTCAGACGATCCACTGTTTTGGCACCTCGTTCTGACGAGAACCCTATATTTCAGGGGTCTACACCACATGAACATGGGCATTGACACATGCACAACCCTAAACCCATGGCTAGGAGTGGGTGGGATGACATGGTGCACCAGTGCCCACCACATGGGGTCACCCAAGGGTTGTGGGCCCACTTTGTGGCCTGGGTAGAGCCGTTTTGCACGTAAACCATGTCTGCGGGCTCCCGTGAGGTAGGTAGGCAAGGAGCACATGATTTCTTCCATGGATGGTGATGTAAGTGGTGTTTGGATGCCATGGTGAAGCAGATCCCAAAAGATGGGACCACCATGCACACGCGCCGTCAGACGATCCACTGTTTTGCCACCTCGTTCTGACGAGAACCCTATATTTCAGGGGTCTACACCACATGAACATGGGCATTGACACATGCACAACCCTAAACCCATGGCTAGGAGTGGGTGGGATGACATGGTGCACCAGTGCCCACCACATGGGGTCACCCAAGGGTTGTGGGCCCACTTTGTGGCCTGGGTAGAGCCGTTTTGCACGTAAACCATGTCTGCGGGCTCCCGTGAGGTAGGTAGGCAAGGAGCACATGATTTCTTCCATGGATGGTGATGTAAGTGGTGTTTGGATGCCATGGTGAAGCAGATCCCAAAAGATGGGACCACCATGCACACGCGCCGTCAGACGATCCACTGTTTTGGCACCTCGTTCTGACGAGAACCCTATATTTCAGGGGTCTACACCACATGAACATGGGCATTGACACATGCACAACCCTAAACCCATGGCTAGGAGTGGGTGGGATGACATGGTGCACCAGTGCCCACCACATGGGGTCACCCAAGGGTTGTGGGCCCACTTTGTGGCCTGGGTAGAGCCGTTTTGCACGTAAACCATGTCTGCGGGCTCCCGTGAGGTAGGTAGGCAAGGAGCACATGATTTCTTCCATGGATGGTGATGTAAGTGGTGTTTGGATGCCATGGTGAAGCAGATCCCAAAAGATGGGACCACCATGCACACGCGCCGTCAGACGATCCACTGTTTTGCCACCTCGTTCTGACGAGAACCCTATATTTCAGGGGTCTACACCACATGAACATGGGCATTGACACATGCACAACCCTAAACCCATGGCTAGGAGTGGGTGGGATGACATGGTGCACCAGTGCCCACCACATGGGGTCACCCAAGGGTTGTGGGCCCACTTTGTGGCCTGGGTAGAGCCGTTTTGCACGTAAACCATGTCTGCGGGCTCCCGTGAGGTAGGTAGGCAAGGAGCACATGATTTCTTCCATGGATGGTGATGTAAGTGGTGTTTGGATGCCATGGTGAAGCAGATCCCAAAAGATGGGACCACCATGCACACGCGCCGTCAGACGATCCACTGTTTTGCCACCTCGTTCTGACGAGAACCCTATATTTCAGGGGTCTACACCACATGAACATGGGCATTGACACATGCACAACCCTAAACCCATGGCTAGGAGTGGGTGGGATGACATGGTGCACCAGTGCCCACCACATGGGGTCACCCAAGGGTTGTGGGCCCACTTTGTGGCCTGGGTAGAGCCGTTTTGCACGTAAACCATGTCTGCGGGCTCCCGTGAGGTAGGTAGGCAAGGAGCACATGATTTCTTCCATGGATGGTGATGTAAGTGGTGTTTGGATGCCATGGTGAAGCAGATCCCAAAAGATGGGACCACCATGCACACGCGCCGTCAGACGATCCACTGTTTTGCCACCTCGTTCTGACGAGAACCCTATATTTCAGGGGTCTACACCACATGAACATGGGCATTGACACATGCACAACCCTAAACCCATGGCTAGGAGTGGGTGGGATGACATGGTGCACCAGTGCCCACCACATGGGGTCACCCAAGGGTTGTGGGCCCACTTTGTGGCCTGGGTAGAGCCGTTTTGCACGTAAACCATGTCTGCGGGCTCCCGTGAGGTAGGTAGGCAAGGAGCACATGATTTCTTCCATGGATGGTGATGTAAGTGGTGTTTGGATGCCATGGTGAAGCAGATCCCAAAAGATGGGACCACCATGCACACGCGCCGTCAGACGATCCACTGTTTTGACACCGTATTTGAGGGGTGTACACCACATGAACAAGTGCATTCACACATGCAAATTGCAAAACTCATGGCTTGAAGTGTGTTAAATGACATGGTGCACCACTGCCGACAATATGGGGTCATCCCAGGGTTGGTCAAAAAAGTGCCAGAAACAGGCTCCAAAGGTAGGGTAAACGGCCTCATTTCTAAGCATGTTTTTTTTCGACCTTGTCTAAACGACCCAAATAAATTTCCTAGACATCTACTTGATATGTATAGACTGTTTTTGAAGATTTTATTTTTTTTAGATTTTCTCTGAAATTTTTAGGAATATTTGAATATACAGCAATCTGATTGGCTGGACTCCTTTTTTTTCCTGAACACGGGTGGGGGTTCCGAGCGGGCACGCTAGATGGACTGTTGGGCCGTGTTGCGGTCTGGCCTTGTGCCCGTTGTGCAATGCGCCGGCCTAGGCCTGCATGCGCGGGAAGCGACGACGACGGCATGCATGCGCCCCGCAGCAGTAACTCAGTTATGCATGCATCGCCACGCCGTCGCCATGAATGAGCCAGCAAGCCCCGTTTAAGTGCGGTCGATTCAGCTGATAGCAGACGCGCCGCCCCGTTTCAGTGTAAAACGACAACGACACGGGACACCCCCTCGATTAATGTGCGAAACGGCAACGGCTACATGCACGCGTCACTCGCGTCGTTTCATCGCCAAACAACAATCTTCGTCTCCCACACCACATTTTCCTAGCCTATTTATACGTCTTCATTCCTCTCCCACACACCACCCAGCTCCACTCCAGACACGACGCCCTTCATCCTTTCCTAGAACGCCAAAGCACCACCAGAAGATGCAGTACGTCGGACCGACCTTCGTTCGGCCGCCTACCGTGCCAGAGCTGCGGTACCCGCCGGGCGTCCTCGTCGAGCGCACGCTCCGTGTGTGGGCGCAATCCAGGTGGAGGAGCCCCGTCGAGCTCGCCGACGCATTCTTCACCGCCGGCTTCGCCCACCTCCCACCGGGCTCGCCGCCGATGTTCCACCTCGAGGAGGTTCGTGACGGCGTCGCCCTCAAGTTGCTCACGGTCACCCTCACCAACCCGTGGGACGCGTACGAGCTCCTCGGCCAAGTGTTCTGGTGCGGCTGCGAGTCAATCTTCTTCACGACGTACAACATCTACACCAACTGCGAGTGCATCTTCCCCACCGAAAACCAGATGCACTGCCTCCCCTACCAGGAGTGAGGTGTTGATGACGTACGGTGGTCGAGTAGCGCGGCCAGGGTGGAAGAAACCAGATGCACTGCCTCCCCTCCCCTGCGAGTGCATCTTCTTTAGTTTTATCGTGTTTATTTAAAATGCCGTGTTTTTATATATTGTACCGTGTCGTGTCCCTGGACTTATCTATGTAACGACGGTGGTACTTGTTTACATCCTTATTTATGTAAGTGACATATTTATGTAATCTAAGTGAGTCTCTATGTGTGTTCAAACCTGTTCGTCCTCAAATGACTACTATTTCTTGTACCAAATTGTTTACAAAACCCAACAAAAAAACAAAAAAATTCTAATCCACTAAGACTAGAATTTTAGCTATTTTCAATTTTTTAAGTTTTTATTCATATATATTACAAATTTAGTGTTAAGATTCATATTGAATTATCTATTTCATATTCAATTAGAGAACTAGTGAATTGTATATAACTACACAAAGATCTGTGTGTTGAAAAATGTACAAACATGCATTTAATAACCTAACGGAAGTGATAAAATGACTATAGATATCATTATTACTTGTGAGTGTCAATATGTATCTATCCGTCCCACTGGTTACCAGACTACCCCAGCGAGACGACTTCCCACGAGGTGTGCGGTTCGAGTCGCGGCAACACCCATTTTTTGCTTCATTTTTTTTGATATTTAATATGTACCACCTCAACTAGCCTAATGGGCCTAATTTGGTTGGAGATGGCCCATTAGTCAAATCTAGATTGGGCTATCCGCTGCGATTATTGTTGCTGTTAAATGAGATAGTTGTTCCTGTTTTATATGTAGCCTAATGGGCCTAATTGGATGGAGTTGGCCCATTAGTCAAGTCTAGATTGGGCTGCTGTCTGCTGTGAGTGTTGTAGCTGTGAAATGAGCTATTTGTTGTTGTTGACTGAGAGATTTGTTGCAGTCAAGTATCACATAAGATAACAACTCCACCCTACTGCCAACACGCCGTCTTTATTTTAGATTACCAGAGGTTTTCCCCCATTTCCACTGGAAAATACCTTATCAATTATGTACAAATCGTCTGCAACACAACTGAGCAAAAACTGACAATACATTTCCTATAATCAAACACTTACTTTGGCAAAATCTTTGTCACTTGGTGAATTGAAGCATGAGAGTTGTGCTACTGTGTCCTACCTATCTGTTTGGTTTGTGTAATGGATTTAGATGGCGGTTGTTTTCAGTGTGTGATCACTGCTCTAAACCTGTTCCAGGCTTTTCTGGTATTTCGGAGTTGGTTGGGATGGCAGCCAATCTCCCCAGTAAACCCTGTTTTCCTTTTATTTTGTTGGTGTCTAGTTTTAATCCTGTAATACACTTGACTTATTTTTCAATGAACAGGCTAGATCAACAGCAGCAAATAGAACATGCTTACCTAGCATCCAAGAACACAACAGGGCCAAGCATGCACAACACATCAGCATATGTAGTAAGCACATCATACACATGCTTAAACACTAAGCATACTTAATTAGAAACATAGTTCACACATACTTAAATAGAAACATAGTTCACAACAGCATTAACCAAGTTTTAACACCACAAGCACGACAGAGTTTAACATAAACACACAACTAAAGAAAGAGGCATCAGGTAGGCAGGCAGGTCGGCAGGCAGGTAGGCAGGCAGGTCGGCACCATCCTCCGCATGCTCCTACTGCCGGGGGGCGTACTTCTTGAGGAACAGGCCGTAGGCGGCATGCTTGGCCCTGAGGTGTGCGGGTGTCTGCCCGCTGCCAACACCAGTGTAGGTGGCATGCTGGTACATGCCGAGGAAGTCCGTCGGCATTTCCTTGCGGCTGCACCAGGGGCACTTGAACCTCCCTGGGCCAAGAAGGTAGCGAATCTCCCCAGACCTAAGCCTGCGGAGAACATGCCTGCTCTTCTGGTCCCTATCCTCCCGGTCAGAACCGACTTCATCCGAAGGATCCTCCTGTTAGATGAAGTAAATTAGGTTAATTAGCTGCTATTGCATACAAACAATGTAATGACTATAAATAGAAAAGGAATGAAAACAATGCAAAGTAATTATTTGTATAAATGCACATTAGTTAGTAACTATACATACCATATCTAATTTAAACAAAAACTAGTGTTTGGAATGGAACAAGCGGCAATACCATCACAGAAGAAAAACACTATGTCTAGATGCTGGAGAAAGGTATACTTGATACCTGGAAAGGATCCAGAGGATCCAATCCATCAATATGCATGCTCAAATCACACCAATGAGCAGATGCTCAAAAGGTATTAGTCATCACTTCGTATAGACCAAGTGATGCTAGCAATATTTGAGGCAAACAAAAACTTGGAGTGCCCAGTTGATGAAGATATGCAAAATAGTATGAAATACAAGCATATCAAGTACAAACCAGATACACACAAAGCTTTGACAGCCACATACACCACCTAGCACCACCTAGCTATTAAACCATCAGAAACCCTTATTTTCTTCATAAAACAATCATAGTGGCATTCATATGTATGATACCCTACTGTGAGGATCTCTATTAATAAAAACCAACAGTTTATCCATCAAGGTGAGCAACCAGTAGCAGTACCAAGAGCTACTGAGGTCACATCAAACCTAGTAAGCCACAGCCATAGCATCAATCATCATAATATGGACAGATTCAGATTGTGATGAATATTAATCCAACAATAGTTGGCATCCATCCATTCTTCTCAAACAAATTGAATCATTACCAATACACAGTTCATCAATAAAGAATTCCAGTGAATATCCTTACACAGCAAGCAACCATAGTTCAATTAGTAACAATAAGAACACCAAATGATCAAGTTTACAGTAGCATGACTTGCACATGACGCTCTAGTGAAGGCAAAGCTCCAGTCAAGAAATCAAGAAATCAAGGCAGTGATTAATTAACAGGCAACATCTGCAAGTATTGGAGCCACATTTCAACTTCTGTGTCCATACAATGTAGTAGCAGTTAATCTAAAACCTGTCTAGACATTAATTGCAAGCAGGCACAAGTGATAAGTGAATCATCCAGTGCCTAGATCCACATAATTGCTAGGAACCAGTCATAATAGCAAGCTAATCAAACTAGATAGCCTTATTTATCAGCAGATAGGGATTACAGGGAACCCAACCAAGCAAGAACCTCAGATGAACACTTGAGCAAGCTCAAATTCATCTCTGGAACTACTAGAAATATCAAAATGGCTTGGTACTACAACAAATTCACAGCATATAGATTAGCCAAATCCACGGATTTCGTACAAGCTTGCGAGCGAGCAAGGCATTCCTGCATGTCGTCGGGGTCGGCGGAGAAATTTACCTCGGACGGGTCGGCGGAGTCGGATTCGTCGAAGGTGGGCACGTCGTCGGGGCTGTTGATCTTGAGCCCCGCCGCCTTCCTCTCCTGCCTCTCGCGGTTCTTCAGATTCTTCTTCTTGCGCCGCCGCTTCTGCGCCTCTGTCTCGTGCGCACGCTTCTTGCTCGCCGGTGCAGCCACCGTCCTCTGGCCCCAAGCGGAGCTCAGATCTGGGGCAGCTCCGCCCGCCGATGAAGCGGCCAACTGGGTTTCCTCAACCGCCGCCTCCTTGCCCTTCCCCTCCTTCCCCTTCCCCCTCTCCATGGACGAGCGCGAGCGAGCACGAGAGCGAGCTCTGCTGTTCTTGACCTAGGGTTTTTTGCCCGATTTGGGGATTGCTTTTGCTTTGGATAGATGTGCTGAAGAGGACAGGGGAGAAAGATATTTATATCTCGGCGGTTCCGTCGTGGCCGCGCGTGGACACGTAGGCGTATAATACATAGAGGTATGGGTCATACGGGCTTGTACGTGGGCTGATACGAACCCAGCCAAACCCGAAGTACACAGGAAATGACGATCATGCCCCCAGACCCGAATCGGTATGAACGAATCCTAACCGTCCACGTGTTTTCGCGGTTTGGCCAGTTTGTGGTGGGTGCGTACGGAAAGCGATACACATCATTGTATCCGTCTATTGCCGCATATCTGGCGAGCCGTGTGCATCAAGCATAGCCGCACCGTGTGCCATCCATGAGCATGCCGCAACATCACCCCAATGTTAGATTGACTCCACCAATAAACATGGTGTTGAGAAAAGGAAAAGTGCAAAGTAATTTTTAAGTGATGAACAATCAATAGTCATTCTACATCATTCCTCGCTAAACTCAACACATACTCACCACATAAATACGGAACCCCAATAAGATATGGTGATCCATCATAGAAACCCATTTAATTCCAAACATATTCGATAATATTGGTTGGAGGTGGAATTTAATGTCGTGCCATAGAAATTTAGCTAAGGACAAGTGATGAACAAATCAATAACTCCTGCTCACGCACATTTTGTACATCCATTCCATCTTCTTTTAGCTAAATTGTCTTTAGTAAGCAACACCTTATTACTCAAGAACCACATAAATATTTTAATCTTTAGAGGAACTTTAACTTTCCAAAGATATTTTCGGGAGTATGGTCATTCATAAGATCTTCATACATAGATTTCACCGTAAACAAACCATTTGTTGACATTCCAAACAAACCGATCATTCTCATCGATAAATTAATCCTCATAAGCTTGATCGGTTTAGCTAATCGTGCAAAGAAACAAACGAAAATCGATCATACATGTCGCGGACGAACCATGGTAGATCTCCCGAAGGAGCCATGACGATGAGACAGCCAACATTGAAATCTCCGGCGCTGGTCGATGTCTCCACCGCCAAATCGCCGTGGTGGCTGTCATGCCCTCCCCTTCCCAGGATTAAGTGCCACCTGGTGGCTCGTCCGCGCTGCTCCGCGGTCCGTGCTCGAATCGTCTGTCGGTCACAGATGCTACGGATACGGGATGGCCTGCCGGAGAATGGTCGGAACTCGGCTATGAGGTTGGGATCCAGCGGGTCGCGGATGGGAGAAGCGACGGGCGCCGGAGCTGTGGAGGCGGTGCTAGATTCCCCGGCGGCGCACGAACTGAGATCGTGCGTGGAAGTTTTTTCTTAGGGAAAACGTGTCTGGCAGTTTGTTTTCTTTGAGGGATGCGGAGAAGGGATGCGGAGACAGAGACGACGTACCAACCATCCAACCACCTCTAGCCATTTAATATAGTAGAGATAATGTGAATTTTTTGACAAAAAACAGATAAAGTAATTCAGAGTTTTGAGAAGAGTTGACAAATGTAGGATATATGGACCTATTATATTGCAGTACTGTTCAATGTCCAAATAGCGGTTATGTCATGAATAGAAAAGTATTTTAGGCTTGGAAAAGGCTATGATGGATAGAGGAGCAGGGTCGGGTTAGCCCATTCCCATCATGAGTGGCAGGACAATCTAGGCTCAACATAGCGTCCTCGACCAGTGATCAATTGGCTAGGCTCTTTTGATTGTTGTCTGGTTACAACGCGATCTTGCCTCGTCGGAATTACATAGAGCATGTTGATTCAAAGGATTTTAAGAGAAAATTTCTATGGATTGCTTACCTATACTATAATTTTATAAGATTCTAGCGAGTGGTTAGATCTGTTGGAAAATTTCATTTGTATCCGTAACAGCTATGACATGCCTTCAATCTCTACAAAAATTTCATGTATTTTTTTATGATGTAACCAAATAACTTATGCAACTAATTTCTGCAAGATTTCACATGCCACAACATAGTGTTACTACGCTTCTTCCGCTCATGTGCTTTTAAAATCATTTAATCAACAGGCCCTAAGTATTGCGGTTTTTGAGAAAATACAGAACATTTTTATTAATGTGTTTGGATACAGTGAATTAGACATCAAAATAGAAAATTTGGAAGAGGTTTTGCTTCGTACAACCCCTCCCCAAACTCAACAAAACCCAATAGGCATACAGTTTTGGCTCCCGGGAGCATTTGCTCCTGTTATCTGGACCATTGTGAAGTGGTTGGAGATTGGTGTACCAGGTCAATACTCTGACAAGCAAACTGCAGGAAAACATGCATACGCTGATGGACCAGCGTACGATCGTACCCGTGGCCCACGATACAGTAACGACCGGGGGACGGCGAGTTTGCCTCGGAGGAGCTGGACGCACGGAACAAATCTGAAAGGATTTACCTGGACGGCTTGGACAGAAAAGACGATTTGGAGGGCAGGAGTAGGCCACAACACTCCAGAAGAAATTCGATTCCTTTCCGCGTTCTTGATTCCGGCGACTCACCCGCCGGTTGGGCAACGATGGCGGTGGGCGCGCAGTGCAGGCGAATGGGCGAACGGTGGCGGGATCTTTGACCTGCGACAGCTAGCGGGTAGCGGCAACTCCCCAACGACGGCTATGGACTTTCGGTAAGTGAATGAGATTTACTCTGATTCGAAACTGAGGATGTCAAATTTGTCCCGGATTGCGAGCGGGATGATTTCTGTTTGGCATTGCATTGTGGCAAATCTAGAAAGGCACCAACGATGCTTCCGCAAGCGGTGATGCAGCGGCGGAAGATGGTGGTGCAGCCATGTCGGGTCGTTGGAACCTGATGCATCCGTGGCGGGCATCATGCATGCAGTAGCTGCCGGCGACGGAGATGGTGATGGCAGGCTGATTGACTCAGCGCAGTGCAATGTGAATAAGACTGAAGCAAGAGGTAAAATGTTGCTTCTCAAAAGTTGCCGTAACTTTTTTGCGCTGTGACAGCTTGGGACATGACTTCTAGACTGTGTGTGCTGATAATGGAGTGGATTAGTGTGATGTAGGCCTGTAGTGAATTTGGTAGAATGAAATTATCAATCAGATGGAAAACAGGCTAGCAGACCTAGGAAGTCAGTGAAAACCCAGGATCGTGCTATGTAGATCAAATGATTTTTCGTGTTGAGAAAATGATTCAGGCCTGTCAAGTTTAGTACTAACAATATACTGCTTTGTAGTTAGAAAATATTTTTACGAATGGCTGTATTGTCACATAGGATGGACAGAGCACACAAATGAAAATTTGAAATGTCCTTGCAGGGGTTCCAGCTATGATGGAACTGATTAAGAGGAGGGGGCTGTTGTAGGCCTTCCATCAGAAGAAATTTTCGCAAGACAAGTAACACGCTCTACATTTGAACAGTAAGATCCAAGAAAACTTGTCCTACTAAAACTAACACATAATCCGTCTATGTATGCATATGCTAAACCCTGCTGCAATGTGTTTCATCAGTTGTTGACGTTGTTGTCGAGAAACTGATAAGTGATACAATCAAAAGCGCTGCATTCTCGGCAACCACTGCAATGTGTGTGTGTGTGTGTGTGGGGGGGGGGGGGGGGATGTTGTGCGCAATTGTTCACGGGTTGAGTTCTGCATATATTTAGAGTACCTACCAAATGTATGATGTATTTTGTGTGCTTGGAATATTATTTTCTATGCATGGAATGTTGTTCCAAATTTGTGTTGGTTTACAGATGTGGGGGCAGATCTCGAGGAACATGACGTGCCGACAATGGAGGATAACACATATCGGAGGCTACATCGGCTCAAGGAATGGTGGGCACCTGCGATGCCAATCGCACCGAAGAAAGTTCGGTTTGCTTCGTGTCACCGCAGTAGCCGGATGATCTAGTGGGGTAGGAATCTCACATGTAAATTTTCAGCAGAACACCTTTGATTTCTGTGTGTGTGCACAAATTAGTAATCGGATGCCGCAAATTTGTGACAAAAAATGCAGTCAATGAAGCGGATGATTATGAGGGACTAGCGGCTACTTCAGGGGTGTAGGGCCTCACCAGGCATCGCTAATATGTTTATTCGCAAAGCATTGGCTGTCATGGCAACCTCTTGCACATTTTACTGCAGGTGAAGGAGGACTTGGTGTTGGGAGAGCAAGGCCATCTCCAGTGGCCCGACGCAGGACGCAGAACGAATACCAAAAGTGTCTGTTTTGGTTTCTTGGGGTCGGTCGCGGACATAAAAATGGGGAAATCTAAGTGCTTGTCCTTTTAAATTGAGGCTGCCCCAGTTGCCCAACGCGAATATATTTTCCGATATTACATAATAAGTAATATACACGGGGAGATAAATGGGAAAAAACTTACACAAAAATATAGAACCAAAAGATGTCACTAGCTAACTAGGGTTTACGTCATGGCCACCTATTTGTCATCACCGAGGTCGATGAAGATTGGCAGCTCCGTGGCTAGGGCTAGTACGGCTACGAGAGTTCCAATGGCGCAAGTGGTGGCGGCATAGATCTGGTGTAGGAGGAGGTGGTGGCACACGCTATCCGGCTACGTGTAGGGGTGACTACAGTGTCAATGGCCTGCCGTATGGCGCACGGACTGCACCGGATGACAAGGCCCGCCGCTCGATGCCCACCTCCTCGGCCCACTCTATTAGCTGGAACTACGGGTTGGCGATGGGCAGGTCGGGTGGTCCACCACCATTTTCGTCCTCGTCGATGTCGCCGTGGCCACCGCCGTAGCCATGGCTCAGCTCATGCGCTTCGCCTCGCGCCGCAGGTCAAACCCTGAAGCGCCGAGCATGTCCGAGTTGTAGGAATCTAGAGTGAAAGATGGGTTATCCGTAGATTGGGAGGGAGGAGAAACGGCAGCGATAGATCTTGTCGTTCCACGCGAGGGCACCCACTGCGAGTTGAGCAGCCAACCTGGGCAGGTTGACGTTCACGACAACGGGTGCTCTTCCTCGTACAACTTGCGATCATAGTTAACGGGGACGTAACGCTGGTCCCTCTCCTTCCGGCAGCTTCCGCGCGACGAGCCCGCCTCGTGGTCGTTCTTCATCCTCCAAAATGGCTAGGACTTTGCGCATGGCGGTGCTTGGTCTATAGTCTGGGAGGTGAACATGGGGGAGGTGGCAATGACATGCATGGGTGAAAATGGGCGCGGTCACTCGCCTCAAAAAGCATGGGTGCGCGCCTTCCCTTCAATGCCGACGTGGAAGCCAAACACCGCCCACCAACAGTAGCACATAGAAGCCGAAGTGAGGACCACTACCGCGGCGCGAAGGACACATCAACGCCGCCCGCCACTTTGCGTGGAGAAGGTGAAGTGGGCATGGGACGCGGTGACGAATTCACAGCCTAAATTTAGGTTAAGAATTGATCGGTAAAGACACAATGATCCAATGTCTATTTTGCATCGACTTGCTGGAGATGTCCTTAACGGAAACCGTTGCAGTTCCTTCTGAAGTACTAGCAGCACTTTGTTACCCGGAAGTGTGTCATTAGGACGGAGAGCAGACGCGGTACTGAACGAGCTAAGCACCTGGCACAGATGCATTGGTCTAGGAAAGGGGAGTAGATAGTCCCGGGAGCCAAATTGCATTTCAGAAACCCAACCGATTATATTGTTTAGGCTCATATCCAAACCCAAGTCCAAAACTCAGTATTCCCATATAGGTATACAGTCGCCGCAAACAGTTTGGCGGGCACCACAAGAGAGTCCGGCGGGCATCGCAAGACAGTCCAACGCGAACACCACAAGACAGTCTGGCGCCGCAAGACAGTCCGGCGAGCACAACAAGACAGTCCGGCGCACGCAAGACAGTCCGGCTAGTTCCCACAATGGACAGTCCAACCTAATTGCACCGGACTGTCCGGCCGTTCACGCGCGTCTAGCACTCGATCTAGCCTGCACGCCGCCCCAACCATACTGGTACGGACCTACGAGGCATTGCCGAGGCTCGTGTCGCCCAATGTTGCCTCACATTGCCTCGTGGCCGCCCATCACCACCTTGTCGCTCCTCCCGCTCTGGCGGCCCGGCCGCCACCGCGCGGACGTACATACATAATTATATACATGCGTATGCTACATATTCATACAATTTAGTTGGGTCATACTGGTTTTGTACAAGGTTACGTGTACCCGTTTAATATTAAACGAAGGGATATCAAGCTATCTCAGCCGTCCTTGTATTTAAGTTTGCTTTGAGTTCGGAGAGGGTTGTCTGAGCAAATCCCAATTTAAAATTGTATAAACCCAATCCGCATGTAGGTGGCTACATAATTGGGGCTTAAGAGCATCTCTAGTTAGGAAACCCCCATCCAGCCCCGTCTATATAATAACTGCCATTTTAGGGTTTTAGAGAGAAAAAAGGCCGGTTCGTACACCGCATCGAGCCCCCATTCGGAATTTTTTCCATCTTTCGTTTCGTCGAGAACTCCAAATACCCAGCCGCGAGGCCTTTCGAGAGCGAACCCCATCCCGACATCCACGTTGGCGCGAATGAAACTTCAGCCCGTACGAGCTTCTAAGTCTACCAAATTCGTCGGATTCGCCGAATCGGTTCAAAATTCGGGCGGGGTCGGGCAGCGGGCGCCATGGCTGCTAGGGCGGCGGTGGCGGCTTCTGCGGTGAGCGGACGGGGATGCAGCGCCCCTGCGAGCGGGGCGGCGGCGGTGGGGTCGGCCCGGGGCGGCCGGCCGGTGGCCACGCGCGGGCAAGTGGCGGCGGTGATACGTCTCAAACGTATCTATAAATTTTTATGTTCCATGCTACTTTTATGACAATACTCACATGTTTTATACATATTTTACATCATTATTATGCATTTTCCGGCACTAACCTATTAACAAGATGCCGAAGCGCCAGCCTGTTTTCTCTTGTTTTTGGTTTCAGAAATCCTACAAAGGAAATATTCAATTGACGAAATCAACGCCCGGGTCTTATTTTTCACGAAGCTTCCAAGACCGGAGGGGATATGAAGTGGGGCCAAGAGGGCCCGTACCCATAGGGCGGCACGGCCAGCATGGGGCCCGCGCTGGCCTATGGTGTGGGGCCCCCGCGCCGGCTCCAACCCTACCCTTCCGCCTACTTATAGCCTTCATCGCGAAAACCCCTGTACCGAGCCACGATACGGAAAACCTTTCAGAGACGCCGCCGCCAATCCCATCTCGGGGATTCAGGAGATCGCCTCCGACCCTGTCGAGAGGGGAATCATCACCGGAGGGCTCTACATCACCATGCCCGCCTCCGGACTGATGCGTGAGTAGTTCATCCTTGGACTATGGGTCCATCGCAGTAGCTAGATGGTTGTCTTCTCCTCTTGTGCTATCATGTTTAGATCTTGTGAGCTGCCTAACATGATCAAGATCATCTATTTGTAATGCTACATGTTGTGTTTGGTGGGATCCGATGAATATAGAATATTATGTCAAGTTGATTATCAATCTATCATATTTGTGTTGTTTATGTTCTTGCATGCTCTCCGTTGCTAGTAGAGGCTCTGGCCAAGTTGATACTTGTAACTCGAAGAGGGGGTATTTATGCTCGATAGTGGGTTCATGCCTCCATTGAATCTGGGACAGTGACAGTTCTAAGGTTGTGGATGTGTTGTTGCTACTAGGGATAAAACATCGATGCTTTGTCTAAGGATATTTGTGTTGATTACATTACCCACCATACTTAATGCAATTGTCTGTTGTTTGCAACTTAATACGGAAGGGTGCGGATGCTAACCCGAAGGTGGACTATTTAGGCATAGATGCATGTTGGATGGCGGTCTATGTTCTTTGTCGTAATGCCCTGATTAAATCTCATAGTGATCATCATGATATGTATTGAATCTTTATTTGTCAATTGCCCACCTGTAATTTGTTCACCCAGCATGTTATTTATCTTATTGGAGAGACACCACTAGTGAACTGTGGACCCCGGTCCATTCTTTTACATCACCACTAGTGAATTTTTGATTATGCACTAACCCTCTAATGAGTTTGCTTTAAGTTTGGTGTGGAGGAAGTTTTCAAGGGTCAAGAGAAGAGGATGATACAATATGATCAAGAAGAGTGAAAAGTCTAAGCTTGGGGATGCCCCGTGGTTCATCCCTACATATTTTAAGAAGACTCAAGCATCTAAGCTTGGGGATGCCCAAGGCATCCCCTTCTTCATTGACAACTTATCAGGTCACTTCTAGTGAAACTATATTTTTATTCCATCACATCTTATGTTCTTTACTTGGAGCGTCTGTTTGTTTTTGTTTTTGTTTTGATTTGAATAAAGTTGGATCCCACAATCCTTATATTGGAGATATTACGCTCCGCTTTTTCATATGGAACACTTGTGTTCTTAGTTGTGCTTTAATGTTCATGGCGAAGGCTGAAAATTGCTTCGTTGATTGCTATTTGGTTGGAATCAGAAAATGCTTCATATGGTTTGGAATAACTTGATACTTGGCAATTGTTTTGAGCTCTCATAGATCATGTTTAAGCTCTTGCATCATGTAGTATAATCTATTAGTGGAGAACTACCGTAGAGCTTGTTGAAATTTGGTTTGCATGATTGGTCTCTCTAAGGTCTAGATATTTTCTGGTAAAGTGTTTGAACAACAAGGAAGACAGTGTAGAGTCTTATAATGCTTGCAATATGTTCTTGTGTAAGTTTTGCTGTACCTGTTCATACTTGTGTTTGCTTCAAACAACCTTGCTAGCCAAAGCCTTGTACTGAGAGGAAATGCTTCTCGTGCATCCAACACCTTGAGCCAAAACCCATGCCATTTGTGTCCACCATATCTACCTACTATGTGGTATTTTTCTGCCATTCCAAAGTAAATTACTTGAGTGCTACCTTTAAAATTTCATTCCTTTGTCTTTGCAATATATAGCTCATGGGAAAATAGCTTAAAAACTATTGTGGTGATGAATATGTAGCTATGTGTCTTAGTTCTTATAAGTTGCTTGTTGAGCGGTAACCATGTTTCTGGGGACGCCATCAACTTTGTTGAATATCATGTGAGTTGCTATGCATGTTCGTCTTGTCCGAAGTAAGGGTGATTTATCATGATCAAATGGTTTGAGTATGCATATGTTAGAGAAGAACATTGGGCCGCTAACTAAAGCCATGTATCATGGTGGAAGTTTTCAGTTTGGACATTCATCCTCAATCTCTTATGAGAATATTATCGTTGTTGAATGCTTATGCATTAAAGAGGAGTCCATTATCTGTTGTCTATGTTGTCCCGGTATGGATGTCCTAAGTTGAGATCTATTAAAAACGAGAAATCAAATGCGATTGATCTCCTTGGACCTTTGTACAGGCGGCATAGAGGTACCCCTTTGTGACACTTGGTTGAAACATATGTTATGCAATGATAATCCATGTAATCCAAGCTGATTAGGACAAGGTGCGGGCACTATTGGTATACGATGCATGAGGCTTGCAACTTGTAGGAAGTATTATGCATAACACATATGAATTATTACTACCGTTGGCAAAATTGTTTCTATGTTTTCAAAATAAAAGCTCTAAGGGCCATTCTTTTACTTTATGTTGAGTCAGTTTACCTACTTCTTTCTATCTTAGAAGCAAACACTTGTGTTAACTGTGTGCATTGATTCTTACATGTTTACTTATTGCACTTGTTATATTACTCTATGTTGACAAATATCCATGAGATATACATGTTACAAGTTGAAAGCAACCTGAAACTTAATCATCCTTTGTGTTGCTTCAATGCATTCTACTTTGAATCTATTGCTTTATGAGTTAGCTCTTATGCAAGTCTTTTTGATACTTGTCTTGAAAGTACTATTCATGAAAAGTTTTGCTATATGATTCAGTTGTTTAGTCATTATCTCTTTGTTAGCAATCTATTGCTTCGAATCACTCCATTCATCTCATATGCTTTACAATAATGTTGATCAAGGTTATGTTGGTAGCATGTCACTTCAGAAATTATTGTTGTTATCGTTTACCTACTCGAGGGCGAGTAGGAACTAAGCTTGGGGATGCTTGATACGTCTCAAACGTATCTATAATTTCTTATGTTCCATGCTACTTTTATGACAATACTCACATGTTTTATACATACTTTACATCATTATTATGCATTTTCCACTAACCTATTAACAAGATGCCGAAGCGCTTGTTGTTTTCTGCTGTTTTTGGTTTCAGAAATCCTACAAAGGAAATATTCTTGGAATTGGACGAAATCAACGCCCAGGTCTTATTTTTCCACGAAGCTTCCAAGACCGGAGGGATACGAAGTGGGGCCACGAGGGCCCGTACCCATAGGCGGCGCGGCCAGCATGGGGCCCGCGCCGGCCTATGGTGTGGGCCCCCGCCGGCTCCAACCCTACCCTTCCGCCTACTTATAGCCTTCGTCGCGAAACCCCCACCGAGAGCCACGATACGGAAAACTCAGAGACGCCGCCGCCAATCCCATCTCGGGGATTCAGAGATCGCCTCCGGCACCCTGCCGGAGAGGGGAATCATCACCGGAGGGCTCTTCATCACCATGCCCGCCTCCGGACTGATGCGTGAGTAGTTCATCCTTGGACTATGGGTCCATAGCAGTAGCTAGATGGTTGTCTTCTCCTCTTGTGCTATCATGTTTAGATCTTGTGAGCTGCCTAACATGATCAAGATCATCTATTTGTAATGCTACATGTTGTGTTTGGTGGGATCCGATGAATATAGAATATTATGTAGAGTTTATTATCAATCTATCATATATGTGTTGTTTATGTTCTTGCATGCTCTCTGTTGCTAGTAGAGGCTCTGGCCAAGTTGATACTTGTAACTCCAAGAGGGGGTATTTATGCTCGATAGTGGGTTCATGCCTCCATTGAATCTGGGACAGTGACAGAAAGTTCTAAGGTTGTGGATGTGCTGTTGCTACTAGGGATAAAACATTGATGCTTTGTCTAAGGATATTTGTGTTGATTACATTACGCACCATACTTAATGCAATTGTCTTTTGTTTGCAACTTAATACTGGAAGGGGTGCGGATGCTAACCTGAAGGTGGACTATTTAGGCATAGATGCATGCTGGATGGCGGTCTATGTTCTTTGTCGTAATGCCCTGATTAAATCTCATAGTGATCATCATGATATGTATTGAATCTTTATTTGTCAATTGCCCACCTGTAATTTGTTCACCCAACATGTTATTTATCTTATTGGAGAGACACCACTAGTGAACTGTGGACCCCGGTCCATTCTTTTACATTTGAATACAATCTACTACAATCATTGTTCTCTACTGTTCTTCGCAAACAAACATCATCTTCCACACTATACGTTTAATCCTTTGTTTTCAGCAAGCCGGTGAGATTGACAACCTCACTGTTACGTTGGGGCAAAGTATCTTGATTGTGTTGTGCAGGTTCCACGTTGGCGCCGGTTTCACTGGTGTTGCGCCGCACTACACTCCTCCACCAACAACCTTCACGTGTTCCTTGACTCCTACTGGTTCGATAACCTTGGTTTCTTACCGAGGGAAAACTTGCTGTACGCATCACACCTTCCTCTTGGGGTTCCCAACGGACGTGTGCTTCGCGCATTATCAGGCGGGTGGGGGCGGTCGGCGTGGGCGGGTGGCGGGCGGTCGGCGGGCGGCTAGGGGAGAACAGGGAAGAAGTTGAGGAAGACGAAGGAAGAAAAAAGAAAAAAAATATGACCGTGGACCTGAACGGAATATACTGTTTTAGGGGCTCTTTTTACGGTGTCTGGGCCGCGGGCCGTTTTTTCGGCCCCCGAAATACGTTTGGGGTGGCCTGAATACACCGGTTTGGGTTTGCGGTTTGGGGGTCTGCTAGAGATGCTGGCCATATATCTTGCACGCACAGACCAGCCACTAGATCGGCGGATAGGGCGCCAACGGCCCTCGATCTGGCCGGAATCGACCGTGGGAGGTTGTGGGAAACGACGATCGGCCACTCACTAGTAGGAAAACCCTTATAGGCGGAGCTTAGTTCTGTGGCGCACCACAAAAAATGCGCCACAGAAATTTATTTTGTGGCGCACTGGGCATGGTGCGCCACAGAAATAGCTTAATTTTGTGGCGCACCAGCGTACCGTGCGCCACAAAAACTTGGCGGGCCCCACAACCTGTCACCCCCAATCATTGGTTTTACTATTTCTATGGCGCACGTACTGTGCGCCACAAAAATAAGCTATTCTATGGCGCACTGCCACAGTGCGCCACAAAAATAAGCTATTCTGTGGCACAGTTGGCCTGGTGCGCCACAGAAATAAGGCATTCTGTGGCGCACTGAGTTCGGTGCGCCACAGAATTAGCGAACCAGATCTACAAAAGTGAGCCAACCTCCCACCTACCACACTACACAAGCCATTCTTCTTCCTCCATCTAGCTCGTCCCCCCTTCTCTCTCATACCATTTTGGCTCTACTTTTCACTTGCTTGGGTATTTATTGCACTTACTTTGGTTGATACTTAATTGGAGTTGAGGAGAAGGCTCTCCATACTCTCTCCTCCTCTCGAACTAATCGATCGCGGTGTCGTCTTGATACGTCTCCAACGTATCGATAATTTCTTATGTTCCATGCTACTTTATTGATGATACCTACATGTTTTATGCACATTATATGTCGTATTTACGCATTTTCTGGAACTAACCTATTAACAAGATGTCGAAGAGCCAGTTGCTGTTTTCTGCTGTTTTTGGTTTCAGAAATCCTAGTAAGGAAATATTCTCGGAATTGGACGAAATCAACGCCCAGGGTCCTATTTTTGCACGGAGCTTCCAGAAGACCGAAGAGGGAAGGAAGTGGGGCCACGAGGCGCCGTCACCATAGGGCGGCGCGGCCCAGGCCCTGGCCGTGCCGACCTATGGTGTGGGGCCCTCGTGTGGCCCCCCATGTTGCCCTTTCGCCTACTTAAAGCCTCCGTCGCGAAAACCCCAGTACCGAGAGCCACGATACGGAAAACCTTCCAGAGACGCCGCCGCGAATCCCATCTCGGGGATTCAGGAGATCGCCTCCGGCACCCTGCCGGAGAGGGGATTCATCTCCCGGAGGACTCTTCATCGCCATGATCGCCTCCGGAGTGATGAGTGAGTAGTTCACCCCTAGACCATGGGTCCATAGCAGTAGCTAGATGGTCGTCTTCTCCTAATTGTGCTTCATTGTTGGATCTTGTGAGCTGCCTAACATGATCAAGATCATCTATATGTAATTCTATATGTTGTGTTTGTCGGGATCCGATGGATAGAGAATACTATGTTATGGTGATTATCAATCTATTGTTTATGTGTTGTTTATGATCTTGCATGCTCTCCGTTATTAGTAGAGGCTCTGGCCAAGTTTGTACTCTTAACTCCAAGAGGGAGTATTTATGCTCGATAGTGGGTTCATGCCTTCATTGACACCTGGGACAGTGACAGAAAGTTCTAAGGTTGTGATGTGTTGCCACTAGGGATAAAACATTGATTCTATGTCTAAGGATGTAGTTGTCGATTACATTACGCACCATACTTAATGCAATTGTCTGTTGCTTTGCAACTTAATACCGAATGGGGTTCGGATGATAACCTGAAGGTGAACTTTTTAGGCATAGATGCAGTTGGATGGCGGTCTATGTACTTTGTCGTAATGCCCGGATTAAATCTCACTATATTTATCATATCATGTATATGCATTGTTATGCCCTTCTCTATTTGTCAATTGCCCGACTATAATTTGTTCACCCAACATGCTTTTATCTTATGGGAGAGACACCTCTAGTGAACTGTGGACCCCGGTCCTATTCTTTACATAGCATACAATCTACTGCAATTGTGTTTTATTATTTTCTTGCAAACAATCATCTTCCACTCGATACGCTTAATCCTTTGTTACAGCAAGCCGGTGAGATTGACAACCTCACTGCTTCGTTGGGGCAAAGTACTTTGGTTTTGTTGTGCAGATTCCACGTTGGCGCCGAATCCCTGTTGTTGCGCCGCATCACATTTCGCCACCATCAACCTTCAACGTGCTTCTTGGCTCCTCCTGGTTCGATTAAACCTTGGTTTCTTTCTGAGGGAAAACTTGCTACTGCGCATCATACCTTCCTCTTGGGGTTCCCAACGAACGTGTGAGTTACACGCCATCAAGCTCTTTTTCTGGCGCCGTTGCCGGGGAGATCAAGACACGCTGCAAGGGGAGTCTCCACTTCTCAATCTCTTTACTTTGTTTTTGTCTTGCTTATTTTATTTACTACTTTGTTTGCTGCACCTAAACAAAACACACACAAAATTAGTTGCTAGTTTTACTTTATTTACTGTCTTGCTCTCTATATCAAAAACACAAAAAAATTAGTTACTTGCATTTACTTTATCTAGTTTGTTTTATTTACCGTTGCTAAAATGAATACCCCTGAAAATACTAAGTTGTGTGACTTCACAAATGCAAATAATAATGATTTCCTATGCACACCTATTGCTCCACCTGCTACTACAGCAGAATTCTTTGAAATTAAACCTGCTTTACTGAACTTGGTTATGAGAGATCAATTTTCTGGTGTTAGTTCTGATGATGCTGCTGCCCATCTTAATAATTTTGTTGAACTTTGTGAAATGCAAAAGTATAAGGATGTAGATGGTGATATTATTAAATTGAAAGTGTTTCCTTTCTCATTAAGAGGAAGAGCTAAAGATTGGTTGCTATCTTTGCCTAAGAATAGTATTGATTCATGGACTAAATGTAAGGATGCTTTTATTGGTAGATATTATCCTCCCGCTAAAATTATATCTTTGAGAAGTAGCATAATGAATTTTAAGCAATTAGATACTGAACATGTTGCTCAAGCATGGGAGAGAATGAAAACTTTGGTAAAGAATTGCCCAACCCATGGACTGACTACTTGGATGATCATCCAAACCTTCTATGCAGGACTAAATTTTTCTTCGCGGAATTTATTGGATTCAGCTGCTGGAGGTACCTTTATGTCCATCACTTTGGGGGCGGCTACAAAACTTCTTGATGATATGATGATAAATTACTCTGAATGGCACACGAAAAGAGCTCCACAAGGTAAGAAGGTAAATTCTGTTGAAGAAACCTCTTCCTTGAGTGATAAGATTGATGTGATTATGTCTATGCTTGTGAATGGTAGATCTAATGTGGATCCAAATAATGTTCCTTTAGCTTCATTGGTTGCTCAAGAAGAAAATGTTGATGTGAATTTCATTAAAAACAATAATTTCAACAACAATGCTTATAGGAACAACTCTGGTAATAATTATAGGCCATATCCTTCTGCTAATGGTAATGGTTATGGTAATTCTTATGGGAATTCTTACAATAATAATAGGAGTGTACCCTCTGGTCTTGAAGCTATGCTTAAAGAATTTATTAGTACACAAACTGCTTTTAACAAATCTGTTGAGGAAAAGCTTGATAAAATTGATATTATTGCTTCTAGAGTTGATAGACTTGCCTCTGATGTTAATCTTTTAAAATTGAAATTTATGCCTAATAATGATATTGATAATAAGATTACTACTACAGCAAATGCCATCCAAGTTAGAATTAATGAGAATATAAGATTAATGGCTGAATTGTGTGCTAGGTGGGATAGAGAAGAAAATGAAAAACTAGCTAAAGAGAATAATGTAGCTAAAGTTTGGACTATTACCACCACTAGTAATGTTAATTCTTCACATGTTGCTGCACCTCCTACTATCAATGGTAATATAATTGGTGTTGGCAATGTTTCTACTCCTAGTGCAAAGCGAACAAAACTGCCTGAAATTGCTAAAACTGCTGAAACTGCTTGTGATAAAACTGCTGAAATTTTTTCCAACCTTGGGAACAATGATCCCATTGCTGTAGCTCATAATGATTTATATTTTGATGATTGCCACATCTCTGAAGTTATAAAGTTCTTACAAAAACATATTACAAATGCTCTCATAAAAGCTAGAGAAGAGAAACTAAAACTTGAAACTTCTATTCCTAGAAAGTTAGAAGATGGTTGGGAGCCCATCATTAAAATGAAATTCAATGACTTTGAATGTAATGCTTTATGTGATCTTGGTGCAAGTATTTCTATGCCTAAAAAGATTTATGATATGCTTGACTTGCCACCATTGAAGAATTGTTATTTGGATGTTAATCTTGCCGATAATGTTAAAAAGAAACCTTTGGGGAGGATTGATAATGTGCGCATTACGGTTAACAATAACCTTGTCCCCGTTGATTTTGTTGTCTTGGATATCGAATGCAATGCATCTTGTCCTATTGTGTTGGGAAGACCTTTTCTTCGAACCGTTGGTGCTGTTATTGATATGAGGGAAGGTAATATTAAATATCAATTTCCTCTCAAGAAAGGTATGGAACACTTCCCTAGAAAGAGAATGAAGTTGCCTTTTGATTCTATTATTAGAACAAGTTATGATGTTGATGCTTCTACTCTCGATGTTACTTGATTTGCACTTTCTGCGCCTAGCTGAAAGGCGTTAAAGAAAAGCGCTTATGGGAGACAACCCATGTTTTTACTACAGTACTTTATTTTATATTTGAGTCTTGGAAGTTGTTTACTACTGTAGCAACCTCTCCTTATCATGTTTTTGTGCCAAGTAAAGTTTCTATGTCAAAGTTGATGTTATATTTGGGATCGCTGCGCAGAAACAGCATTGCTGTCTGTCACGAATCTGGGCACAGTTCTCTGTAGAAAATTCGAAAAAATCTGCCAATTTACGAGCGTGATCCTCAGATATGTACGCAACTTTCATTAGTTTTGAGTTTTTCCATTTGAGCAAGTCTGGTGCCATCTTTAAATTCGTCTTTACGGACTGTTCTGTTTTTGACAGATTCTGCCTTTTATTTCGCATTGCCTCTTTTGCTATGTTGGATTCATTTCTTTGATCCATTAATGTCCAGTAGCTTTATGCAATGTCTAGAAGTGTAAAGAATGTTTGTGTCACCTCTGAATGTGTGAATTATTAATTGTGCACTAACCCTCTAATGAGTTTGCTTGAAGTTTGGTGTGAAGGAAGTTTTCAAGGGTCAAGAGAGGAGTATGATATACTATGATCAAGAGGAGTGAAAGCTCTAAGCTTGGGGATGCCCCCGTGGTTCACCCCTGCATATTTTAAGAAGACTCAAGCGTCTAAGCTTGGGGATGCCCAAGGCATCCCCTTCTTCATCGACAACATCATCAGGTTCCTCCCCTGAAACTATATTTTTATTCAATCACATCTTGTGTTCTTTACTTGGAGCGTCGGTTTGTTTTTGTTTTTGTTTTTGTTTGAATAAAATGGATCCTAGCATTCACTTTGTGGGAGAGAGACACGCTCCGCTGTTGCATATGGACAAATATGTCCTTAGGCTTTACTCATAATGTTCAAGGCGAAGTTTCTTCTTCGTTAAATTGTTATATGGTTGGAATTGGAAAATGCTACATGTAGTAATTCTAAAATGTCTTGGATAATGTGATACTTGGCAATTGTTGTGCTCATGTTTAAGCTCTTGCATCATATGCTTTGCACCCATTAATGAAGAAATACATAGAGCTTGCTAAAATTTGATTTGCATATTTGGTCTCTCTAAGGTCTAGATAATATCTAGTATTGAGTTTTGAACAACAAGGAAGACGGTGTAGAGTCTTATAATGTTTACAATATGTCTTTTATGTGAGTTTTGCTGCACCGGTTCATCCTTGAGTTTGCTTCAAATAACCTTGCTAGCCTAAACCTTGTATCGAGAGGGAATACTTCTCATGCATCCAAAATCCTTGAGCCAACTACTATGCCATTTGTGTCCACCATACCTACCTACTACATGGTATTTCTCCGCCATTCCAAAGTAAATTGCTTGAGTGCTACCTTTAAAATTCCATCATTCACCTTTGCAATATATAGCTCATGGGACAAAATAGCCTTAAAAACTATCGTAGTATTGAATATGTACTTATGCACTTTATCTTTTATTAAGTTGTTTGTTGTGCGATAACCATGCTTCTGGGGAACGCCATCAACTATTGTTGAATATCATGTGAGTTGCTATGCATGTCCGTCTTGTCTGAAGGATCTATCACCTTAGTGGTTGGAGCATGCAAAATTGTTAGAGAAGAACATTGGGCCGCTAACTAAAGCCATGAATCATGGTTGAAGTTTCAGTTTTGGACATATATCCTCAATCTCATATGAGAATAATAATTGTTGCTACATGCTTATGCATTAAAGAGGAGTCCATTATCTGTTGTCCATGTTGTCCCGGTATGGATGTCTAAGTTGAGAATAATCAAAAGCGATAAATCCAAAATGCGAGCTTTCTCCTTAGACCTTTGTACAGGCGGCATGGAGGTACCCCTTTGTGACACTTGGTTGAAACATGGCATGCAAAGATCCGGTAGTCCAAGCTAAGTAGGACAAGGTGCGGGCACTATTAGTATACTATGCATGAGGCTTGCAACTTGTAAGATATAATTTACATAACTCATATGCTTTATTACTACCGTTGACAAAATTGTTTCATGTTTTCAATATAAAAGCTCTAGCACAAATACAGCAATCGATGCTTTCCTCTTTGAAGGACCATTCTTTTACTTTTATTGTTGAGTCAGTTTACCTATCTCCCTCCACCTAAGAAGCAAACACTTGTGTGAACTGTGCATTGATTCCTACATACCGCATATTGCACTTGTTATACTACTTTATGTTGACAATATCCATGAGATATACATGTTATAAGTTGAAAGCAACCGCTGAAACTTAATCTTCCTTTGTGTTGCTTCAATACCTTTACTTTGATTTATTGCTTTATGAGTTAACTCTTATGCAAGACTTATTGATGCTTGTCTTGAAGTACTATTCATGAAAAGTCTTTGTCATATGATTCACTTGTTTACTCATGTCATTACTTTTGTTTTGATCGCTGCATTCATTACATATGTTTACAAATAGTATGATCAAGATTATGATGGCATGTCACTTCAGAAATTATCTTTGTTATCGTTTTACCTGCTCGGGACGAGCAGAACTAAGCTTGGGGATGCTGATACGTCTCAACGTATCGATAATTTCTTATGTTCCATGCTACTTTATTGATGATACCTACATGTTTTATGCACATTATATGTCGTATTTACGCATTTTAACTAACCTATTAACAAGATGCCGAAGAGCTGTTTCTGCTTTTGCTTTTGAAAATCCTAGTAAGGAAATATTCTCGGAATTGGACGAAATCAACGCCAGGGTCCTATTTTTGCACGGAGCTTCCAGAAGACCGAAGAGGGAAGGAAGTGGGGCCACGAGGCGCCGTCACCATAGGGCGGCGCGGCCCAGGCCCGGCCGCGCCGACCTATGGTGTGGGGCCCTCGTGTGGCCCCCACGTTGCCCTTTGCCTACTTAAAGCCTCCGTCGCGAAACCCCAGCACCGAGAGCCACGATACGGAAAACCTTCCAGAGACGCCGCCGCGAATCCCATCTCGGGGATTCAGGAGATCGCCTCCGGCCTGCCGGAGAGGGGATTCATCTCCGGAGGACTCTTCATCGCCATGATCGCCTCCGGAGTGATGAGTGAGTAGTTCCACCGACCATGGGTCCATAGCAGTAGCTAGATGGTCGTCTTCTCCTAATTGTGCTTCATTGTTGGATCTTGTGAGCTGCCTAACATGATCAAGATCATCTATATGTAATTCTATATGTTGTGTTTGTCGGGATCCGATGGATAGAGAATACTATGTTATGGTGATTATCAATCTATTGTTTATGTGTTGTTTATGATCTTGCATGCTCTCCGTTATTAGTAGAGGCTCTGGCCAAGTTTGTACTCTTAACTCCAAGAGGGAGTATTTATGCTCGATAGTGGGTTCATGCCTTCATTGACACTGGGACAGTGACAGAAAGTTCTAAGGTTGTGATGTGCTGTTGCCACTAGGGATAAAACATTGATTCTATGTCTAAGGATGTAGTTGTCGATTACATTACGCACCATACTTAATGCAATTGTCTGTTGCTTTGCAACTTAATAATGGGGTTCGGATGATAACCTGAAGGTGGACTTTTTAGGCATAGATGCAGTTGGATGGCGGTCTATGTACTTTGTCGTAATGCCCGGATTAAATCTCACTATATTTATCATATCATGTATATGCATTGTTATGCCCTTCTCTATTTGTCAATTGCCCGACTGTAATTTGTTCACCCAACATGCTTTTATCTTATGGGAGAGACACCTCTAGTGAACTGTGGACCCCGGTCCTATTCTTTACATAGCATACAATCTACTGCAATTGTGTTTTATTATTTTCTTGCAAACAATCATCTTCCACTCGATACGCTTAATCCTTTGTTACAGCAAGCCGGTGAGATTGGCAACCTCACTGTTTCAAAGTACTTTGGTTTTGTTGTGCAGATTCCACGCTCGTCCCCCCCTTCTCTCTCATCACATTTCGCCACCATCAACCTTCAACTTGCTTCTTGGTATTTATTGCACTTAGTTTGGTTGATACTTAATTGGAGTTGAGGAGAAGGCTCTCCATACTCTCTCCTCCTCTCGAACTCATCGATCGCGGTCTCGTCTCGGTATCGAATCTACAAGGTGAGTAGTTGGAGGAGACATACATATGCTTGGAGGAGACATGCATATGCTTGTAGATCTTGTGTGGCCGTCGTGTGTATGGATGCTTGTTGCAGGTGAAGCGCTTGTGTGTGTGCCGGTGTGGTGCATGGATGTTTGCCGAAATGTTGATTCATTTCCGTTTCGGCAAATTTTGCACTACCCATATGTCCTACCTTGAGGAGAGGTCATGCCGAATTTTTCCGCTCCATGTAATACCTTGAGGAGAGGTACGGCCCATGCATGTGTGTGCATTTGTTGCGGTTCTAATTTCCTGTTCTATGTATACCATTTGCAGGCAAGCATGGTCCTCTCGATGAGTTCCGCTCGAATCTCTAGATACAAGATAGACGCGAAGGAGGACATGATTCGGAACAATAGGCGCCAGATAAGATGTCCGTGTCGATCATGCAAACTCGAGCGCTGGATCAACCCTGATTCCGGACAACTGGAGGAGCACCTGCTGAGGCGCGGTTTCATGCAAGACAACCAGGCGCGGCCGGCCCCATCAAATGGTGCGCATGAAGACCATGTCGAGCGAGATGACTATCATCATGAAGAAGACTATCATCATGCCGACGGGGACTATCATCATGAAGAAGAAGTCGGCGGAGAAGATCATCATGAAGAAGAAGATGCCGGCGGAGAAGATCATCATGATGAAGAAGAAGATTCCGGCGCGACCCCGCTAATTTCGGCCTTGCGGGACTCTCATGTTCAAGATCTTCTCCTCCAGGAGACGAGCAACGATAGAGTTGCAGCTAGAGAGAGAGCCAAGCTGTCGCAAATGGAGAAAGACGGGATGACTCCGATCTTTCCTGGGTGTCGTCCGCAGGATACGCGCTTGCATGTAACGCTTGATTACCTGCAGATGAAGACGCAGAACAAGTGGACCGATTCCAGCTTCAGCAAGAACTTAAAATTCTGGCACGATCGTCTCCCGGAGGGGAACACATTGCCAAGTAGTATCGAGGAGGCCAAGAAAGTCGTGTGTCCCCTTGACCTACCGCACGAAAAATACCACGCCTGCATTAATGATTGTGTGATTTATAGGTGCGAGTACAAGGACAGAACCACATGTCCGGTGTGTGGCCACGGACGGTACAAGGTTGGGAACAAGAAGGTACCTCGAAAAGTGGTATGGTACTTTCCTATCACTCCCCGTCTGCAGCGGTATTTCGTGGACCCTAAGGAAGCAAAGCTCATGCAATGGCACGCGGAAAGGCAGAAGCCCGAAGAAGATCCGGAGATGGGCTATATGCTGACACACCCTTCAGACGCTGGACAGTGGCAAGCATTGGACATCGCCTTCCCTAGGTTCGGGGGCGACGCAAGGAACATCAGGCTGGGTATGAGCACCGATGGACTCAATCCGTTCGGCAACCAGAGTAGCACGCATAGCACCTGGCCTGTGTTTGTATGGCCTTACAACCTACCCCCGTGGCTGTGCACCAAGCAAAGGTACATACACCTGAGTATTCTCATTCAGGGGCCGAAACAACCAGGTGTCGACATGCATTTGTATCTCGGGCTGCTGAAAGAGGAGTTAGACACGTTGTGGAAGACGCCACCCCGTACGTGGGACGCCTACACTAGAACTTATTTCGATATGAGAGCCGCGTTGATCACGACGGTCACGGACTATCCTGGTTACGCATATGTATCTGCCCAGGTCGGCCACGGATTCAACGGCTGTGTGAAGTGCATGGACGAGACCCCGCATCTACAACTACCAAGGGATCCCGGGTCCTCGAAAACCGTGTACCCAGGTGCTCGAAGGTGGCTTCGCTTGGATCACCCGTGGAGAAAACGCGGTGATCTGTTCAATGGTAAAGATGAGCCCGATGGACCCCCACGCCCGAGGAGCGGCGCAGAAATCGATGATCTTCTGAAAAATTGGAAGGAGTGCCCAGCGCCGGGAAAGAAGCGACCGAAGCCAGAGCCGCTGCTCGGTGTATGGAAAGCGAGGTCTGTTTTCCACGACTTGGAGTACTGGAAGGTCCTCCACACGCCCCACAGCCTCGATGTCATGCACATTACGAAGAACGTTACCGAGAGTCTGCTTGGCACTCTTTGCAACTCAGAAAAGTCCAAGGATGGACCGAAAGCAAGATACGATCTTAAACATTTTGGCATCAGGAAAGATCTTCAAGCCCCCGATACTGACGACGACGATGATGATGATGATGATCAGACGGAAGGGACTCAACGTCTCCGCAAAAGGGCTAAGAAGAACGCGGTGCAGCTTCCCGCTGCCTGCTTCACAACGAGTCCGGAGGAGCTCGAGCAGTTTTTCAGGTGCCTCCTAGGAGTGAAAGTTCCTCACGGTTACTCGGGGAATATAAGCAGATATCTGGACGTAGCGAAGAAGAGGTTCACCGGGATGAAGTCTCACGATTGCCACGTGCTAATGACGCAGATACTTCCCGTTGCGATCCGAGGCATAATGGACGAGCACGTCCGTGATACGCTGTTTGGCCTTTGCAACTTTTTTGACGTTATCACCAGGAAGTCGATCGGCGTGAGGCAGCTCAAGATGCTACAGGATGAGATCGTGGTGATACTATGTGAGCTCGAGATTTACTTCCCGCCTGCATTCTGTGATATATGCGTCCATCTCCTTCTCCATGTCGTTGAAGACATCAAGCAGCTCGGCCCAACGTTCCTCCACAACATGATGCCTTTCGAAAGGCAGAACGGTGTCATGAAAGGATACGTTCGCAATAGGGCCCGTCCAGACGCAAGCATGGCCAAGGGGTTTCTAACCTACGAGTGCATCTCCTTCTGCCAGAATTATCTAAGCACCGAGGACGACGAGGATCATGTTGGTCTACCCCCCAGGACGCACCTCGGGAGGCTCGCTGGAGTCGGTCACCGCGAGGGCTACCGCTCAGTCCATGTCGGCATTGACAATCGACGCGACGACTTTGACAGGGCTCACCGGGTCGCGCTACAACACTTAAAACTGATCGAACCTTTCGTGCAAGAGCACAAAAGCATGGTCGAGCAGAATTACATCGATATGGGCCGGCCGAGGAAGATGGGAGACGTAACCAAAAAGCACAACTCCAGCTTCACGCGTTGGTTCAAGCAAACTCAACTGGTTGAAGCACAGAGAAAAAGGCCTTCTACCGAAGATGAAAAACTCATATACACCTTATCACAGGGACCCGGGCATAACGTAAGGACCTATCAGGGGTACGACATCAACGGTTACAGATTCTACACCGAGGAAAAGGACAGAAATAGTGAAAATCAAAACTCAGGAGTAACTATGCTGTCATACGCCGATGACGAGACTAATGTCAAGGAAAGATTTTTTGGAAGGATCGAGGAGATATGGGAGCTCAATTACTGTGGAGAGACGGTGCCAATGTTTCGTGTCAGATGGGCCAAGAAGGTCGAAAAAGAAGGCCGATATTTCACAACCATGGTTATACCCGATGCAAAATCGAAGAACGCATCCGCGAAAAATGAGCCATGGGTACTCGGTAGCCAAGTTGACCAATGCTTCTTCATCACCGATCCGTCGAGGCCTAGCCGTGTTGTCGTGAGGAGGGGCAAGAGGAGCATCATAGGAATGCAAGGAGACGCCAACGAGGAAGACTTGGACAAGAACGGTGACCCGAAGATTGAGGAGGAATTCGACAGGCACTTCGACATGCCTACTACTAGTAAAGTAAGAAGGAAGACCTCCCTACCCTCTAAAGGTTGTCCGTTCACGCGAAGAAATCTCAAGGTGGCCGGCATAAAGTATTCAACCGCCAACAACCGAAAGGGCAAGAAGATTGCGAAGAGACGCTAGCTAGAGCTCGAAGCCGGGACGAAGAAGATCTTTTTTTGGTCTATCACATGTGTGTGAGTGTGTGTTAGACAAGTACATGCATGTGTGTGTGAGAGAAACAAGAACGTACATGTTTGTATGAGACAAGTAATTTATAATACTCTACTAATTACTAAATAATGTTGTGTTATTTATTGAAATGTAACTAAAATATGAAAAAAGGAAGAAAAATTGTGTGGCAGCCAGGGTTCGAACCTGGCTACTAATGGGCTAACATTGACCTTAACCACTGGGCTAGTGCTAAGTAACTGTCAGTACACAGCAGTAAACCATTTTGTTTTGCTAAGTGTCTAAATTCTGTGGCGCACGCCCCTTTAGGTGCGCCACAGAATTAAGGAATTCTGTGGCGCAGAGAGCTGGTGCGCCACAGAAAGCTTAATTCTGTGGCGCACTTAGAGGGGTGCGCCACAGAATTTAGACACTTGGTGAAATAACTTGAACCTTTCTTCCCCACTCCCCACACGCACTAGCAGTTTCTTCCCCGACAACGAGCCAACCCTAGCGCCACTGCTCTCGCAACCACCGCCAAGCGCCGCCACCGCCAAGCGCCGCCACCAAGCGCCGCTGAGGCCGAGGACCGCCACGCCGCCGCCGAGCAGACGCCCAAGCCCGAGCCCGAAAGGATCGTATGCCGCACCTAGAGGGGGGTGAATAGGTGCTAACCAATTTTTAGTTCTTTTTCAATTTAGGTTTGACACAAAGGTAAATTCTCTAGATATGCAACTAAGTGAATTTACCTATATGACAAGGTTATCAACTAAGCAAGATATAGCTACGCAATATATAGGAGATAGAGTGGGATAGAGGTAACCGAGAGTGTAGCACGCGTTGACACGGAGATGATTCCCGTAGTTCCCTTCCTTTGCAAGAAGGTACGTCTATGTTTGGAGGAGTGTGGTTGCTACGCAAGCCAAACCAACAGCCACGAAGGCTTCACTCAGATCTCCTGTGAGCAACGCCACGAAGGCCTAGCCCACTTCCACTAAGGGATTTCCTCGAGGCGGAAACCGGGCCTTTACAAGGTTCTTGGGGCACACATCCACAACTGAATTGGAGGCTCCCAAATCTGTAACAACACAACAAATCAACAAGCATACATCAACAACAACAACTAGGGATCCAAATAGGAACACTAGCAAGGGGGCCCTCAAGCATAAGAGGGGGAAATGAAAAACGCTTCGGTGAGGATGTAGATCGGTGTCTTCTCCTTCGAATCTCCAAAGATCAAGAGCTTTGGTTGGGGGAGGAAGGAGATCTTGCAAATCTTGAGTTTCTTGAGGTGGCTCTAATGGAGGTGGCTTGGCAGACTTCTTGTGTAATGATTGAGCAAGCAACCAAGGTAGAAGAAGGGGGGTATTTATACCTCCCCTCAAAATCGAGCCGTTGCAGCTTCCGGGGGGCCGGATATTCCGGCCTAAGTAAGGGCCGGATAATCCGCCCCGGATAATCCGGCCTTCGGGACAAAACAGTGACATTATCCGGCCAAATGTCCGGCCCCTAACCAGAGAAGCAAATCTTCAGGTCCTTAGCCAAAATCGAGGGGGCCGGATATTTCCAAAATATCCGGCCCGGATATTCCGGCCCTGGTACAATACCGGGACAATATCCGGGCAAAAATCCGGCCCTGGTACTGCGCTGCTTTTCCTCATGAGACTTAGCCAAAAACAGGGGGCCGGATATTTCAACAATATCCGGCCCGGATTATCCGGCCTGGCCAACTTTTTCTGATTACTTTTGACAGACGATCAAATCCAACACACATGAATAAATATCTATGTAATCCCTGTACCACTTTAACAAACATTAGTGTATCACATACATTGACATCAAACACTCAAAACATAATATGAGAGATGTTCTTTCAATCTCCCCCTTTTTGGTGTTTGATGACAATATACGGATTTGCAAGAGAATAACTATAGAGACAAACATGATGGCAAAAACATAGAGGCACTCCCCCTACATGTGTGCATATAAGTAATTTGCATTTGAATACAAATACACAACACATAGGATTGAGGTGCCTCAACACTAGAGGTATCCATCATGAGCTCTAACACGAGACATATACAAATATGAAGTTGAGATATGATGCAAGAGATCATACCCATGTGTAGATATAAGATACGGAGATATAGCATCACACATAATATAGCATCCTTGATCTCAACATATAGAAATCCGAAAACCATAACAATGTCTCACACTTAACAATGTCTCACACCACATAGCACATAGTTTTAAACGGGACACAACCAAAGCAAATAGTGCAAATAAGAGGGAACACAAGCAATAAAGGAATGGTAAACGCATATGCTTGTGCCCAAACCATGCAAATCCCCGAGATAGTTCCTAATAGAACACTTCTCCCCCTTTGGCATCGAAACGCCAAAAAGGGGACAAGCGCGATGCTACTCGCCCCATGGGGATCACTCGGAGGCATCTTCATCATCGGACTCGTATGCCGCTTCCTCTTCTTCCTCATCAGTGTCAGGTGCATCCGGAGAGCGGCGAGAGGTGTTGGACCTTTGAAGGCAATCATCAAGATCACTCCATGGAACCTGTGCAGAGTGCCATCCACTGTAACCCTGGTGAGCTGGAGGCTGAGGCGGGGGTCCTTGATCACCACTGAGCTTGTGAAGAATAACCGCCTGAGTGTGCTTAATCTCAGAACGCTCTCGGCTAGCTGCATAGTTCTCCTTATGGATCTCAATGTTCATGCAAAGGATGTGACGCTGAAACCAACTAAGCCGGCTCACTTGCTTCCTCATAGCCGGGACATCAGGATGACGAGCAGGAGCAAAACCACTAGAACGAGCATCACCCATGAAAGTGTCAGGAGCAGGTACAGCTGAAGAGACTGGCTTAAGCTTGTAGGCCTTCTTGACACTGTGCTTCACCAAAGGATACCCACTCAAGTCTTCATCACACACAGCCACAGAGTTGTTGATGAGAAGCTGAATGTAGGGTGCATAGGGTATGGTGGTCCGGGAGACCATGGCATCATGGATCTCATGGAAGATAAAGTCCATGACATCAAGAGTGTAGTCCCGTTCTTCATTCACATCACGAGCACACTTATAGCTGAGGTGCATAAGGTCCACAAGGGCTCCCCGGAGAGCATCATTGTTACCACCACTTGGGCAAATGGTTGCCCGAAAGAACCGAAGCAACTGACTGTATATGGGAAGCAGCCCCTTAGCTTGACCAATTTTTCCCGCTGAGGTATAGAGATGCACAAGAGCATTCTTATCTGTCTGTTGTGGTCCATGAAGGCGACGACCCCCATCAACAGGAACTCCAAGAAAACCAGCAAATTGGCGCAGAGTGGCACTGCAGTGAGTGGAGCCAGTCATCCATTCCATAGTGTGTTCCTCATCTTTCCTGATTGCCAAAGTGGCAAAGAATTGCTTCACCAAATCTGGGCTATAGTCACATTGAATCTTCATGATCTCAAGCAAGCCCATCCTTCCAGCTACCCAGATTGCGTCTTCAAAGTGATCGTTGATTGCCAGAATGTCCACATTGATAGCTTGCATGGGTCTCAGATTCTTCATGGGCTCATAGACGTCCTTGTAGATGAACTCCTGCTCAATGCACCAGTATCTCCTGCCCTCTATCTCTTCATCCCTTGGGACATCTTCATACCAGTTCTTCAAGCGGATAGCGGAGTAAGAAACTGAGTCCATGGCCTTGTAGTTCTCCCTCACTTCCTTGTTCTTCCGCCTTGAAGTGACGGACTTGCGAGGTGCATTGGAGGCAAACTCATCACTAGATCGATCATGCCTTGAGCGTCTCCGACCACCCCGAGAAGCACCACCTGTGAGAAGCAAAGGCGGGTAGCAAAGGAAAGGTAATGCTCATAAGTCATGTAAGATACAGTAATATACTCGAGAAACATGCTATAAGTCGGTACAAATCTAGACATGATAGATTGAAGCAAAAACTGCAGCGGCGATGAAGCTCCAGGCCGGATAATCCGGTGTCCCCTGGGGGCGGATAATCCGGCCGGGCCGGATAATCCGGCCAGCTCGGGGGGCGGATAATCCGGCCCTGCGAAATTTGCAGTTTTCCAATCAAAAGCTTGTCTAAGACTAGATCGGCCTCATAGCATGCAAGAGGAGTACACTACAAATGATTTGGAACAACTAGACACCAATTCCACCAAGAAAAAAGTACATATAAAACACAACATCTAGGGTTAGAGATTGTGAATCATACCCACATCCATTGTGGAAACCGCTTGGAGGAGAAGGTAGCTAGGGAGGAGATGCACCCGATCCACCCAAGAACTCCGAGAGGGGGCGGACGGAGCGTCTCCGGCGAGGAGGAGGAACTCCGGCGGCTTGAGGAGGGAGAAGGGGGCGCGTGGGGGAACTGATTGGTGTGCCAACCGTTCACCCCGCGGCCTCCCTTAATCCTCCCGCAAAACGCCCAGGCCGGATAATCCGGCCCAAAGTGAGGGCGGATAATCCGGCCCGGCCGGATATTCCGGGGCGCCAGGGGGGCGGATTATCCGGTGTTCTGGAAAATTCCAGAATACCGTAAATCCTGCCTATCTTTAGTTGGATATTTGCGAACCCATATGCGGTGCAATAAACTATCACGTCACATATGAGATGCATATTTACCAATAAGATGGGGCAACCTAGATCATCCGACCGAGAAACCTCAAACTCCAAGTTTTTACCAAACATGACAAATGAGCAAGATGGAAGTGGCTTATAGGAGAGTGTAGGCTTAGGTTTAGAGGGTTCAAACTGTTAATGGTACATGATCACTCAAGTTTGCAAGATATGAGCAAATAAGGCCAAACTAGAGTGATTTCCCATAAGAACATGGAGTTGTCAAATAAAAGGCGATAAGACCCAAATAACTCCAACTCTTCACAAAGAAGAGTGTGGTGGCCTAGGCCACCATATATGAGTGTTATGGCATGGCACCGCGAAGATATATCTTGGGCCCAAAACCACTACTCATCATTGAAGCTCACATATCATTATATGATATAAAGAGAATGATTTCTTTTAATGTTGGCATTATGGGGGGAGTGATAGCTCAATAGTTTAAACCGCACTCCCCCTATTTCCATGCCCACATCTAAACCAAATAAAGTTTTGAGACAAAGGTGTGTTTGCAAGATGGTCAAGCTATACTCCTTGAATCAATGATATTTAGCTCATTCCTCAAATAAGAGAACCTTGCTTCATCAAGAGGCTTCGTGAATATATCGGCAAGTTGATCTTTGGTAGGAACATAGATGAGCTCAATATCACCACGGGCAACATGATCCCTAATGAAGTGATTCCGGATCTCAATATGCTTTGTTCTTGAATGTTGCACCGGATTATAGGCAATCTTGATAGCACTTTCATTGTCACATAATAGAGGCACTTTGTCACAAATGACACCGTATTCCTTTAAAGTTTGCCTCATCCATAACAATTGAGTGCATCCACTTGCGGCGGCAACATATTCGGCTTCGGCGGTGGAGAGAGATATGCAATTTTGCTTCTTAGAAGACCAACACACCAAGGACCTACCAAGGAATTGGCAAGCCCCGGAAGTTGATTTCCTATCATCCTTGTCACCCGCCCAATCCGCATCGGTATATCCATTGAGAATAAAGCTTGAGCCTTTGGGGTACCAAATACCATATCTTGGGGTATCAACCAAATATCGAAAGATTCTTTTGAGAGCTATCATGTGGCTCTCCTTAGGAGAAGCTTGATACCTTGCACACACACCAACACTCAACACTATGTCCGGTCTAGATGCACAAAGGTAAAGCAAGGATCCAATCATGGAGCGGTATACCTTTTGATCCACCTCTTTACCATTGGGATCTAGTGCAAGATGACATTTGGTGACCATAGGAGTGGCCACACCCTTCAACTCGGTCATCTTGAACCTCTTGAGCATGTCTTGGAGATATTTTGCTTGATTGATGAAGGTTCCTTCTCTCAATTGCTTGATCTCAAAACCAAGGAAGAACTTCATCTCTCCCATCATAGACATCTCAAACCTATCGGTCATAAGCTTTGAAAATTCATCATTGAAAGCTTTGTTAGTAGAGCCAAAGATAATATCATCAACATATAATTGGCAAACGAAAAGCTCCCCATTGACCCTCTTAGTAAAAAGAGTGGGATCGATTAACCCAACATCAAACCCACGGTCTACCAACAATTCTTTAAGGTGCTCGTACCAAGCTCTAGGAGCTTGTTTGAGACCATAAAGTGCTTTATCAAGCTTGTAGACATGGTTAGGAAAGTTGAGATCCTCGAACCCCGGGGGTTGCTTAACATAAACCTCTTCATGCAAAGGACCATTAAGAAATGCACTTTTAACATCCATTTGTTGTAACTTAAAGTTATGATGCGATGCATAAGCAAGAAGGATACGGATGGACTCAAGACGAGCCACGGGAGCATAGGTCTCTCCAAAGTCAATTCCTTCAACTTGAGAGAAACCTTGAGCCACCAATCTTGCCTTGTTCCTCACAATATTTCCAAACTCATCTTGCTTGTTCTTGAATATCCACTTAGTGCCTATAACATTGCGGCACTCCTTTGGCTTCTCTACTAAGGTCCACACTTTGTTGCGCTTGAAGTTGTTGAGTTCCTCATGCATGGCTTCCACCCAATCCGAATCTTCAAGGGCTTCAAATACTTTCTTGGGTTCCACAACGGAGATATAAGCATGATGATTGCTAAAGTTAGCCAATTGCCTTCTTGTGGAGACCTTTGCTCGAACATCACCAAGGACCTTGTCATGAGTGTGTCCACGAATTTCAAGGGTCCTATCTCTTCTTGCTAGACGACGGGCCTCGATCTCCTCCTTGGTTCTTTTAGGCCTTGGAGGTGTCACTTGATCAACTTGATCATTTGGGTCCCCGTCTTGACCTTCAATTTGAGCTTCCTCAATTTCTTGAGAATGCTCATCCTCATGTGCTTGATCTTGGACAATGTTTGGTGAAGTGCAAATATCAAATGGTTGATCTTGAATTCTTGGTTGATCTTGTCCTTGATCTTGTACATGAGAGGGAGGGTTTTCTTCTTGTTCTTGGGTTGGTGCATCATTAGCTTCAAGAGATGGGGTTTGTTGATGTTGAGAGGATGAGGGCTCCACCGTGGTAGAGCATAGTTCTTCCCGAGACGCCACACCGTGTCCCTCAATGGGGCGGAAAAATCCCACACCCATTCTTACTATGGCATCTTGAGGTATTTCATCACCTGCACATACATCAACTTGCCCCACTTGGGAGCCATCATTTTCTTCGAACCTCACACTACAAGATTCGATGATAATCCCGGAGGCTATATCAAAGATTCTATAAGTGTGAGATTCGGCACCGTAACCAACAAATATACCCTCCAAAGCTTTAGGAGCAAATTTAGACAAACGAACTCCTTTGATTTTGTAGAAACACTTACAACCGAACACCTTGAAGTATGAGATATTGGGCTTGTTGCCGGTGAGTATTTCATATGGAGTCTTGTTCAATCCCTTGCGGAGATAGAGCCGGTTAGAAGAGTGGCAAGCGGTGGAGATGGCTTCGGCCCAAAAGTTATAGCGGGATTTATACTCCGCCATCATAGATCTTGCCATATCCATAAGAGTCCGGTTCTTCCTCTCCGCAACACCATTTTGTTGAGGGGTGTAAGCAGCGGAATATTGATGACGAATCCCCTCATCACTAAGAAAATCATTGAGTGTGTAGTTCTTGAACTCGGAGCCGTTGTCACTTCTTATTGCCATAATGAGGAGGTTGTGTTGGCGTTGCACTTCGGTGGCAAAGTCAATGAATATTTGTTGAGTCTCATCTTTCGTCTTGAGAAAGTAGACCCAAGTGTATCTTGAGTAATCATCAACAATCACCAAGCAATGTTTCTTCGCACCAAGACTTGCATGAGTAACGGGACCAAAGAGATCCACATGAAGGAGCTCCAAGATCCTCTTGGAAGAGATGATAGTCTTGCTTGGATGCGGAGAGTCATGCATTTTGCCTTCAACACAAGCCCTACAAACACGATCTTTGGCAAAAGAAACATTTTCCATTAGTCCCACAATATGGTTCCCCTTGTGAAGACTTTGCAAAGTTCTCATGTTGACATGGGCTAGGCGGCGATGCCACAACCAACCCACATCCGCCTTTCCGAATAGGCACATCGCACTTGAAGTGGTGGTCCCCGAAAAGTCCACCACATACAAGTTATGTTCGCGATACCCAACGAAAGCGACTTTTAGAGTCTTGCTCCACAAGAGGACCACAATATCATTATCAATAAAGACGGCGAAACCCATCTTGCCAAGGGCGGAAATGGAAAGCAAATTGTAACCAAGGGTTTTGACAAGCATGACATCCACAAGTGTTATGTTGTGTGCAACCACAACCTTGCCAAAACCCATTACCTCGGATGTAGAATTATCGCCAAAGGAGACGGTGATATTGTTTATGTTGGGCCTCAACTCCTTGACGAGGTTCTTGCCGCCGGTCATATGACTTGTACATCCACTATCAAGTACCCATTTTGAACCTCCGGCGGCATAGTCCTACATGAGATCAATTCTTGGATTTAGGTACCCATTTCTCAATGGGTCCTCTTTTGTTAGCAACAAGGGTCTTTGGGACCCAAATAGACCAAGCAACATAACCATCATATGGGCCAACATATTTAGCATACACATCACCATAATAATCTCTAAATAGAACATAGTGAGGGTTAGCATTTCCCGCATTATCATCATTAATGGTGTTGCCCTTAGGGGCTTCACCATTGGTGATAGCTTTCTTCTTCTCTTGTGCGGGCTTGGCCTTTTGCTTGTTTGCCTTCTTCGCCTTGGCATTGTAACCTAGGCCCTCCTTCCCATTGTTTGATCTTTGCTTACTCAAAAGATCATCCAAAGAAAGTTTACTTTGGGGAGAGGAGGCCTTAGCAAGTTCATCCTTCAACCTAGCATTTTCCTCAATAATATTTGCATGATCACAAGAAGGGGTAGAGGAACTAGGCACATCATATGAAGCAAGCCTAATTTGAAGTTGCTCATTTGACTTGGATAGGAGAGAGTATTCACTCTTCAAGGCTTTGTGAGCTTTGTCTAGTTCATCTAGATCCTTCACAAGTTTCTCATGATCAACACCAAATTGGGCCTTTTCCTTTTTAAGCAATTTAGTCTTAGCCCTAGCATGATCTCTAGCTTTAGTGAGCTTGTTAATTTCATCTTGAGGCTCTTCAAGATTTTCTAGCCTCTCCTCAAGAGAAGCTATAGTTTCTTGACTTTCCTCAAGGGCATTTTTAAGAGCATGGATTTCAAGAGAGTCTTCTCTCTCTATTTGACCCTTTTTCTCAAGCATATCATTTTGTTGAGCTAAACGAGCCATGAGATTTGAAACATGCTTTTTGTTGATACCTTGTAGGTTAAACATGAATTCATCAAATTCTAGCATTTCTTGTTTCACTTTTAGACTAGCATCATCAACCCCTAGATCACTTGATATGTTAGGCATAGAGGGGCTAGGAGATGATACCTCGGAGGATTTGGCCATGAGACAACTTTCTTCCTCCACATGAATGATCTCATTGGGGGATTCACTTGGTGATGAAGAGTTAGTGGAGAGGGAGGCAAGAGCGACCAATCCATTAGAGGTTGCATCTTCTTCATCATCAACATCATCATCTCCGGAGGAATATTCTTCTTGAGTTGATAGCACAATAGATGTGTCCAAGGAGGACGTTGCCATGAAGCAATGTGCATTCTTGATATGAGGATTCTCATTGGGGGATTCAAAGAGAGATGAAGAGGGAATGTTGGTAGTGACAATGGCGGCCACTTCCTTTGAGCTTTCTCCTTCATCATCACTAGAGCTTACAACTTCATCGGAAGAATATTCTTCCCTAGTCACTAGCACAACTCTTGGGGGCTTCTTGCCCTTCTTGGTCTTGTTGTTGTAGAACTTCTTGTTGGGGGCTTTTGAATATTTGCCCTTTGATTCTTTGCTCTTGTCCTTGGGAATGAGCCTTCCATTATGAAGCTCTCTATTCTCATAGGGGCATTCGGCAATGAAGTGGCGCTTGTCATCACAATTGTAGCATGATCTTGTCTTTGGACCAAAGCTAGTGAACCCACTCTTGTGGTTTCTCTTGATGTTGTCTTCCTTGGCCTTGGAGGGATCAACCCAAAAAGACTTTGCATGGAAGGCCATGTGATCATGATAGTGGCATTCCAAATCTTCCGGATAGGACATACTCCAAGATGCCCTATATTGTTCTTGAGGGTACACTTCTTCAACGGGGTTGACCACCAAGGCAAGGTTGTTCCCTTTTGCCATACCAATGGCACGATTGCGAGAATCATGAGAGTTTTGCTCGAGCACCTTGAGGGCTTGCATCTCGTGCACGGCATCTTGAGATGAGAGAGAAGAATAGCATTCTCTCCCAACAAGGGTCTTGACATCAATGGGAACAAAAGGCATCATGCATTCAATGTACTTCTCCTTGATCCAAGAGTCATTGATGTGGGTGGCACCACTAAGCCGGAAGGCATCGGCAACGATGAGGAGTCTTCCATACATGACTTGATGATCTTCATCCGGTAGCCTCATGAATCCTTCGGCTTGATTCCGAAGAGCATTATACTTGTTCCTTCTCGTGCTCTCACTTCCCATGCAACTAGCGGCCAAACCATCCCAAGCTTCCTTGGCGGTGGTGTAGTTCCGAACACGAGGAAGCTCTTGTGTCCCCACACTAGTTTGAATCATGTGCAAGGCGGTGTTGTTGAGTTGACTATCAACCGCTTCTCTTCTAGTCAACTTGTCGGGGTTGTAGGGCTTGAAGCCTTCCAAGATGATTCTCCAAAGTTCATTGGAGGCACTGCAAACATGAGAGCGAAACTCAAATTGCCAAGTATCGAAATTCTCAACGGAAAACTTAGGTGGGTCGCCTCGAATGTTCAAATGGGGATGTGGAACCGGTATATCGGGAGATTGAAAAGGTGGAGCTACTCGATTGTAGCTCTCACCTCCACTAGTTCCACTAGGAGATGCAATGGGAGATTTGATAGTGTTTAAGTTATCACCTTCCACGGGTTTGGTAGAGGAGGGTAGTGCCGAAGCACCTCCCTCTTCTAACACACCCGTGTCCTTTACCTCTAAGACGGAAGCCTTAGGAGGGACCGGAGTCAAAAGCTCGGAAATCAATTTTCTCATGCTTTCCATTTGAGCGTCCATGGAGGATCTCAACGAATTGATTTCCTCCATGATGACCAACTTATCGGACTCTTCCATAGGCGTCTCGTCCGGCATACTCTTAGGCGGTTAAGCCCGAAATAAGAGCCGAGGCTCTGATACCAATTGAAAGGATCGTATGCCGCACCTAGAGGGGGGGTGAATAGGTGCTAACCAATTTTTAGTTCTTTTTCAATTTAGGTTTGACACAAAGGTAAATTCTCTAGATATGCAACTAAGTGAATTTACCTATATGACAAGGTTATCAACTAAGCAAGATATAGCTACGCAATATATAGGAGATAGAGTGGGATAGAGGTAACCGAGAGTGTAGCACGCGTTGACACGGAGATGATTCCCGTAGTTCCCTTCCTTTGCAAGAAGGTACGTCTACGTTTGGAGGAGTGTGGTTGCTACGCAAGCCAAACCAACAGCCACGAAGGCTTCACTCAGATCTCCTGTGAGCAACGCCACGAAGGCCTAGCCCACTTCCACTAAGGGATTTCCTCGAGGCGGAAACCGGGCCTTTACAAGGTTCTTGGGGCACACATCCACAACTGAATTGGAGGCTCCCAAATCTGTAACAACACAACAAATCAACAAGCATACATCAACAACAACAACTAGGGATCCAAATAGGAACACTAGCAAGGGGGCCCTCAAGCATAAGAGGGGGAAATGAAAAACGCTTCGGTGAGGATGTAGATCGGTGTCTTCTCCTTCGAATCTCCAAAGATCAAGAGCTTTGGTTGGGGGAGGAAGGAGATCTTGCAAATCTTGAGTTTCTTGAGGTGGCTCTAATGGAGGTGGCTTGGCAGACTTCTTGTGTAATGATTGAGCAAGCAACCAAGGTAGAAGAAGGGGGGTATTTATACCTCCCCTCAAAATCGAGCCGTTGCAGCTTCCGGGGGGCCGGATATTCCGGCCTAAGTAAGGGCCGGATAATCCGCCCCCCGGATAATCCGGCCTTCGGGACAAAACTGTGACATTATCCGGCCAAATGTCCGGCCCCTAACCAGAGAAGCAAATCTTCAGGTCCTTAGCCAAAATTGAGGGGGCCGGATATTTCCAAAATATCCGGCCCGGATATTCCGGCCCTGGTACAATACCGGGACAATATCCGGGCAAAAATCCGGCCCCTCTACTGCGCTGCTTTTCCTGAGACTTAGCCAAAAACAGGGGGCCGGATATTTCAACAATATCCGGCCCGGATTATCCGGCCTGGCCAACTTTTTCTGATTACTTTTGACAGACGATCAAATCCAACACACATGAATAAATATCTATGTAATCCCTGTACCACTTTAACAAACATTAGTGTATCACATACATTGACATCAAACACTCAAAACATAATATGAGAGATGTTCTTTCAATCTCCCCCTTTTTGGTGTTTGATGACAATATACGGATTTGCAAGAGGAGGAGGAGGAGAGAGGACAACGCCGCCACCACCACAACCCTGAACCGCCGCCGTTCGGTGAGAGCCCCTCTCCCCTGTCCCCACTCCCTTGTCCCCCTCCCCACTGCCCTGTGCCCATCCCCAATCCCTGTCCTTCTTTCTGGTGCTTTTGGGATGCAATGTAGTGAAGATTATTTCATCTTATAGCATCCCTAGAGTAGCATTTGTCCATGTAATCGTCTGATTGAATCCTAATGCAATGTAGTGAAGATTATTTCATCTAAGAAGGCTGAATAAACAAGAAGAAATACTAATGCAATGTGAATTATTTGTTTATATGTTTGGTATGTTGGTTTTGCAGTAAACAATTAATTGGTATCTTGTGTTTTGCAGTAAACAATTATTGGTTTATTTGTTTATAAGATAGCTAATCTCCATTTCTCCAACAAGCATAAGCTTTAAAATGCCTAGATGTACTGTAAAAGAAAAACAAAGTGACTAGATGAATGTTGTAAAAGAAGAACACTTAAGCTTTATTGCTTCCTGACTTGGAGTAATCAACCATATATCTAAATAAATGCTATCAAGAATAATGTTGTAGCAAAATAAATGTTGTGAAGAATAATGCAAAATAAATGATGTCAAGCTTGCTATTTTTTTAATTCATTGCTTGCTGTTTTTTAATTCATTGCTTGTAGTAGAGCTAATAAAGTTCTTGAAGTTCTCTCTGAAAAAGAATGAAGTTTGTTTAAATGAAAATTAAAATGAAGCTGCTACTACTCTGTTGATGTACATGGTTCAATAAAATGAACAATGCAGTAGGTTTTTCAATACAATGCAGTAGGTTTTTTAATAAAATGAAATGCTACTGCCTAGTTGAATTTCCTTGCCTATCAATATGACCCTACCAAAAATGCCTCTGCCTAGCAAGAATGGACAGGCTCTCCTGACCCATTTTGGGGAATATTCCCAATGGCTTGTCTCTGACCCATTTTGGAGAATATTCTCCCTCTTGTGGATTGACATCACAATTCAAAAAAAGAAACTGATGGCATTGTCCTATGTAACACAACTGTTCAGCTTGTGTTTGATACGTCCAATTTGCATCACTATTTTGTATCATAATTTGCTGTTATTCATTGATATATTTCATATTGGGACACAATACTTATGTTATTTCATCTATTTTACATGTTTCATCATCATTGGAGGATCAAGCACCGGAGCCAGGATTCTGCTGGAAAGCACCGTCAGAACACAATATTTCAGAAGATCAACTGTGGAAGGGAATTTCACGTAAATTCCTATTTTTCCAAATGACGGAGGTAGCCAGAAGGGGAAGAAGAGAGGGGCCACGTGGGCCCAGACCATAGGCGGCGCGCCCAGGCCCGGCCGCGCCACCCTATGCTCGGGGGGCCCACGACCCTTTTCGCCTCCTTTCTTCGCGTACTCCTTCGTCCCGAAACCTAAGCCACAGAGGATCCTCACGAAGGGACAGCCGCCTCTCGCGGGCGGAGAACACCAGAGAGAAAAGAGCTCTCCGCGGGCAGGAACTGGGAAATTCCTCCCGGAGGGGGAAATCGACGCCATCGCCATCGTCATCGAGCGGGACATCATCTCCATCATCATCATCATCATCTCCACCATCTACACCGCCATCACCACCGCAGCACCTCGTCATCGCTGTAGCAATTCGGGTTAAATCTTGATTGTTTGATAGGGGAAACTCTCCCGGTGTTATTCTATACTTGTTGTAGATGCTATTGAGTGAAACCATTGAACCAAGGTTTATGTTCAGATTGTTATTCATCATCATATCACCTCTGATTGTATTCCATATGATGTCTCGTGAGTAGTTCGTTTAGTTCTTGAGGACATGGGTGAAGTCTAAATGCTAGTAGTGAATTATGGTTGAGTAATATTCAATGTTATGATATTTAAGTTGTGGTGTCATTCTTCTAGTGGTGTCGTGTGAACGTCGACTACACGACACTTCACCATTTATGGGCCTAGGGGAGTGCATCTTGTATTCGGTTGCTAATTGCGGGGTTGCCGGAGTGACAGAAACCTAAGCCCCCGTTAGTATATCGATGCAGGAGGGATCGCAGGATCTCAGAGTTTAAGGCTGTGGTTAGATTTATCTTAATTACTTTCTTGTAGTTGCGGATGCTTGCAAGGGGTATAATCACAAGTATGTATTAGTCCTAGGAAGGGCGGTGCATTAGCATAGGTTCACCCACACAACACTTATCAAAACAATGAAGATTATTTAGCCACTTGAAGCGAAAGTACTAGACTAAAATCCCCATGTGTCCTCAGGAACGTTTGGTCATTATAAGTAATCAAACCGGCTTGTCCTTTGTGCTAAAAAGGATTGGGCCACTCGCTGCAATTATTTCTCTCGCATTTTATTTACTTGTACTTTATTTATCTGCAATATCAAAACCCCCTGAATACTTGTCTGTGAGCATTTACAGTGAATCCTTCATCGAAACTGCTGCCAACACCTTCTGCTCCTCGTTGGGATCGACATTCTTACTTATCGAAGATACTACGATACACCCCTATACTTGTGGGTCATCAAGACTATTTTCTGGCGCCGTTGCCGGGGAGTGAAGCGTTATTGGTAAGTGGAATTGGTAAGGAAAACCTTTACTGTTTGTGCTGATTTTATTTCTGCCTGCTGCTATAAATCATTATGGAGAGATCTTCTCTTCAATTTCTATTTGGGAAATCTACTACTACTGCAACGGTAGTGGATGAAGCGCCAGTGAGGAAGTAGTACCATATAAAATACCTACGAAAATTATTGAACGTGTTATGGATAACCGCTATGAAGGGGATGGAACTGTCCATCCTGGTGATCATTTACTATTTTTGCATGAATTATGCGGGTTATTCAAATGTGCAGGTATTTCCATGAATGAAGTTAGGAAGAAACTATTCACTATATCGCTGTCTGGTAAAGCGGCGCACTGGTATAAATTGCTGAAGAATGGTGATTCTATTGATTGGGAGGACATTGTGCCTTTATTCTATTCCAAATTTTATCCTCCAAGTGAAATTCACAAAGATCGGAACCGCATATATAATTTCTGGCCTCATGATGGAGAAAGTATTGCCCAAGCTTGGGGGAGATTGAAGTCTTTAATGCTCAAATGCCCCATTCATGAGCTTCCTGGTAATGTTATTATTGATAATTTCTATGCAAGACTTTCTTTTCAAGACAAGACCTTGCTGGATACTTCTTGTTCTGGATCATTTACACGCAAGAATGAAGAGTTTAAAAGGGACCTTCTTGATCGGATCCAAGAAAATACTGAAGGATGGGAGAACGACAAAGATAGAGAATCAGGTATAATTTATGATTATAAATGCATTGAAGCTTTTATGGATACTGATTTCGTAATATGAGTGCTACATATGGTCTTGATTCCCAAGTTGTTGCAAATCTTTATAAAGCTTTTGCCTCTCATTATGAACTGCCTAAGAAGAATTTTGATAAGTATCATGAACCGTATAAAGATAAAGTTGATTCATCTGTAAACAAATGTGTAGTGATTGAAACTGTTGATAATGTTATTCCTGAAGCTTATATTGAAAAAACTCCTTTCCCTGCTAAAATGAAGGAGTACTCTGTCATATCTAGTGCAGTTAATAAAAGTGAAAAGAAACCTAAAGAACCTGAAGAACAAATTAAAATTGAACCTGCTGTTGCAATAGTTAAAGATCTTGTGACTGAGAATGTGGAGGATGGTCATATTATTTTCTGTGAAGATGCTTCTAATATTGTTTCACATCCTAATAAACCCAAACAAGTTAGTGTTCCTATGCTATCTGTTAGAATTGGTGATCATTGCTATTATGGTTTATGTGATATTGGTGCAAGTGTTAGTGCTATACCTTATGAACTTTACACGGAGATTATGCACGAAATTGGTTCTTGTGAACTTGAAGATATTGATGTGGTTATTCATTTGGCTAATAGAGAAACTATTTCTCCAATTGGTATTGTTCGAGATGTGGAAGTTCTATGTGGTAAGATTAAATATCCTGCTGACTTTTTGGTACTTGGTTCTGCTGCTAGTGATTATTGTCCTATCATTTTTGGTAGACCTTTTCTAAATACTTGTGGAGCTATTATAGATTGTAAGAAAGAGAAAATTTTGACTAGATTTGCTGGTGAACCTTATGAATTTAACTTTTCTAAATTTACCAAAACTCCTTATAAAGTTGACTTGCCTAGTAATGATTTTAAAATGGAGCAGTGTGCATCTATTGTTCTTGTTCCTAATAATCCTTTGCAGCAACATTTGGAGAATAGTGAAAGTGAAGCTTTTAGGAAAGAAAGAGATGAGCTTGAGGAAATTTTTCGTCGCCAACCTATTCTCAAGCATGATTTACCGGTGGAAGATCTGGGTACAACACCACCACCGAAGGAAGATCCTGTTTTTGATCTAAAGCCTTTACCTGATAATCTTAAATATGCTCATATTGATGATAAGAAAATATATCCTGTTATTATTAGTTCTAAGCTTTCAGAGATTGAGGAAGAAAGGTTATTGGAAATATTGAAGAAACACCGAGGAGCTATTGGCTATACTCTTGATGATTTGAAAGGGATTTCTCCTTCTATTTGCCAACATGCTATTAATATGGAAGAAGATGCAAAGCCTGTTGTTGAACATCAACGTCGTCTAATTCCGAAGATGAAGGAAGTGGTAAGGAATGAGGTATTAAAACTGCTTGAAGCTGGTATTATATATCCTATTGCTGATAGTAGATGGGTTAGTCCTGTGCATTGTGTTCCTAAGAAAGGAGGAATGACTGTTGTGCCTAATGATAATGATGAGCTTATTCCTCAAAGAATAGTTGTAGGTTATAGAATGTGCATTGATTTTCGAAAAGTTAATAAAGTTACTAAGAAAGATCATTACCCTTTACCCTTTATTGATCAAATGTTAGAGAGGTTGTCTAAAAATACTCATTTTTGCTTTCTTGATGGTTATTCTGGGTTTTCACAAATTGCTGTTAAAGCTAAAGATCAAGAGAAAACCACTTTTACTTGTCCTTATGGAACTTATGCTTATAGGCGTATGCCTTTTGGTTTATGTAATGCTCCTGCTACTTTTCAAAGATGCATGTCTGCTATTTTTCATGGTTTTTGCGAAAGTATTGTAGAGGTGTTCATGGATGATTTTTCTGTCTATGGGAATTCTTTTGATAATTGCTTGCGAAACCTCGATAAAGTTTTGCAGAGATGTGAAGAAACTAACCTTGTTCTTAATTGGGAGAAATGCCACTTTATGGTTAATGAAGGAATTGTATTGGGACATAAAATTTCTGAGAGAGGTATTGAAGTTGATAGAGCTAAAGTTGAAGCAATTGAGAAGATGCCCTATCCAAGGGATGTTAAAGGTATTCGTAGTGTTCTTGGTCATGCTGGGTTTTATAGGAGATTTATTAAAGATTTCTCTAAAATTTCAAAGCCTCTTACTAATCTTCTTCAAAAAGATGTACCTTTTGTTTTTGATGATGATTGTAAGGAAGCTTTTGAAACTTTAAAGAAAGCCTTAACAACTGCTCCTGTAGTTGAACCTCCCGATTGGAATTTGCCTTTTGAAATTATGTGTGATGCTAGTGATTTTGCTGTAGGCGCTGTTCTTGGACAGCGAGTAGATAAAAAATTAAATGTTATTCATTATGCTAGTAAGACTCTTGATGCTGCTCAAAGAAATTATGCTACAACTGAAAAGGAATTGTTAGCTGTAGTCTTTGCTTGTGATAAGTTTAGACCCTATATTGTTGATTCAAAAGTTACAATTCATACTGATCATGCTGCAATTAGATACCTTATGACAAAGAAAGATGCTAAGCCAAGGCTTATTAGATGGGTACTTCTGTTGCAAGAATTTGATTTGCATATTATAGATAGGAAAGGTGCTGATAATCCTGTTGCTGATAATTTGTCTAGATTGGAAAATATTGCTTATGATCCTGTTCCTGTTAATGATAGTTTTCCAAATGAACAATTGGCTGTAATAAAGGTGAGCTCGCGAGAGAGCCCTTGGTATGCAGATTATGCTAACTTTATTGTTTCGAAGTATTTGCCTCCAACCTTTTCAGCTCAGCAAAGGAGGAAATTCTTTTATGACTTGAGGCATTATTTTTGGGATGATCCACACTTATATAAAGAAGGAGTGGATGGTATTATGCGAAGATGTGTTCCTGAATATGAACAACAGGAGATATTGAGTAAATGTCATGGTAGTGTTTATGGAGGACATCACGCTGGAGATAGAACCGCGCAGAAGGTTCTACAATCAGGTTTTTATTGGCCAACACTCTTCAAAGATGCAAGGAAATTTATTCTATCTTGTGATGAATGTCAAAGAGTTGGTAATATCTCTAGACGCAATGAAATGCCTATGAATTACACTCTTGTTATTGAACCATTCGATTGTTGGGGATTCGACTTCATGGGTCCTTTCCCTTCTTCAGAAGGTAACACTCATATACTTGTCGCTGTTGATTATGTTACTAAATGGGTAGAAGCTATACCTACAAAAAGTGCTGATGGTGAGACCTCTATAAAAATGCTTGTAGATATTATATTTCCTAGATTTGGAGTACCTAGATATATTATGACTGATGGAGGTTCTCATTTCATTCATGGAGGTTTTAGAAAAACTCTTGCCAAGTATGGTATTAATCATAGAATTGCTTCTGCTTATCACCCTCAAACTAGTGGTCAAGTAGAATTATCAAATAGAGAGATTAAAGCTATCTTAGGAAAGACTGTTAATAAATCTAGAAGGAATTGGGCTAGTAAGTTGAAAGAAGCACTATGGGCTTATAGAACTGCTTATAAAAATCCTATGGGAATGTCGCCTTATAAAATGGTTTATGGAAAAGCTTGTCATTTACCTTTAGAACTAGAGCACAAAGCTTATTGGGCTGTTAGAGAACTAAATAAAGATCCTAAATTAGCCGGTAATAAGAGGTTGTTGCAATTAAGTTCTCTAGATGAATGGAGAAGTGAAGCTTATGAAAATGCTAAACTCTTTAAAGAAAAAGTTAAGAAGTGGCATGATAGAAGGATCATTAAAAGAGAATTTAATGTTGGAGATCAAGTTCTATTGTATCGGTCTCGTCTCAGATTCTTTGCAGGGAAATTACTCTCGAAGTGGGAAGGACCATATGTTATTGAGGAGGTATACCGTTCAGGAGCAATTAAAATTAGCTCTCTTCAAGGCAATGCCACACAAGTGGTGAATGGACAAAGACTCAAGCATTATATCTCGGGAGATTCTTATAATGTTGATGTTGATATTATTCAAGTGGAAACACCGGAGGCTTTCATCAAAGGACAAATTGACAGTCCGCCAGAACTGGACTTTGAATAGGTAACAGTATAGGTAATAAAAAGTCCGCGTTTACCTTTCCGAACATTATTTTTGCTGTTTTTAGGAAATATGAAAAATTACGGAATCGAAACGGAGTGGAAAAGACGCGCGAGGGCCCGTCACCACAGGCCGGCGCGGGCCCCACCCTGGCCGCGCCGACCTATGGTGACGGCACCTCGGCGTCCCGTTTCCACTCGTTCTCGGCCTGGAACCTTCCTTTTGTCGTAAAAATATTTGCTATATAATCCCCCGGACCCCTGGAGGTCCGTAATATCGTTTTCTCGTCGTGTTTTGTTTCGAGCTGTTTTCTGCCAGATTTGTTTTGATCTAGAAGCACCATGGTCTCCAACAACAAGGACAAGGAACCTTCGAAGGAAAATATTCAAGACCCGGAGCTGAAGAAAGAAGATGCAAGAGAGGATGAAGAAGTGGAGGAAGCTCCGCAGGAACGCCAACAAGCCACCGTCGCAAGTATTGGCGTGATATCAAGTCCATCCAACATCAAGAGGAGTGCACGAATCGCCACCGGAGGAGCGGTTCCACGTCACTACTTGGCTCCAAGGACATCTTATCCGAGCCATTACAACCCTTACCGCAATCTAATCTACGATCGCCAAACTGAAAGGACCCCCAAGGTAGTGTTGCCAAGTAATTGGGATATAAATCGTTCTGACACTGCAGGAGAGAAGGAGCCTGAGGCTGAAGAGTGGGGAAATAACTCCAAGAGTTGGGACTCACCGTCGGACAGACTCCTTAACCGCGTCGAGCACAATTCAGAGATGATTCGCAATCTCATATACAGGATTGACGAGCTCCAGGAGCTTATTGAGAAGCTTGTCAGGAATTCATCACCACCATCGCCGAAGGAGTAATTCATCATCGGTATTGGCATCCCCTTGGTTTGTTCCAAGCTTGGGGGAGTGCCGCGGTATCACATCACTACCACCTTTATCTTTTACTATCAAGTAGTGTCATATCATGAATAGGGAAGTTATTATATGGAATAGTATGCAATGTGGAAGTATCTCTCTTAGTTAGTTATCTATGTATCCGTTGGTGTGAGTTATCGTTATGGAATATTAATGAGAAGTCTTATCATTTACTTTTCGCACACCTTATTTTAGTTTGCAATCTCCATTATATGATTACTCTTGACATGAGTATTGATATCACTTTGGGAACATTAAGTAAATCTATTTGGTTTTGGCAAACTTAGCATTGGTCAATAGCAACAACATCTTGATGTTTAATAGAAGAGAGAAATACACTTAGATACATTACTCTATTATCTCTATGCTTAGTATTCTAGAGTTAAAATTGCTTGTGCTTATGAGAAAGATGCATGATTGTTTCTATCATATGTATATTTGTTTGTTTCCCTCAACCTTTATGCTTGCTATCAAACCTTGCTAGCCAAAGACCTGTATCGAGAGGGAATGCTTCTCATACATCCATAACTTTAGACCAAACCTATGCCATTTGTGTCCACCATACCTACCTACTACATGGTATTTTCTGCCATTCCAAGTAAATACTTCATGTGCTACCTTTAAATTATTCAAACTATACTACTCCTTATTTGTGTCAATGTTTTATAGCTCATGAGGAAGTATGTGGTGTTTTATCTTTCAATCTTGTTGGGCGGACTTTCACCAATGGACTAGCGGCACATCCGCTTATCCAATAACTTTGCAATAAGAGCTGGCAACGGGGTTCCCAGCCCCAATTAATAACTTTCATTAATAATTCTCTTCACATGTTTTGCTCTGACTATCAGTAAGCAACTTAATTTTGCAATAGACACTCCTCCATGGTATGTGAATGTTGGAAGGCACACCGAGGATTCGGTTAGCCATGGATTGAGAAAGCCAAGGTTGGGGGGAGTGTCACCCTTAATAAAACTAAAATACATGTGTAAACAAAAGAGAAGGGGGATGATCTACCTTGCTGGTAGAGATACCGTCCCTCATGGGAGCCGCTCTTTGAAGGTTCGTTTGGCAAGGGGGTTAGAGTACCCGCTACCATTCGTTGACAACAACAAACACCGCTCAAAATCTTACTTTTATTCTCTTTATATGATTTCAAAACTTGAAAAGCTCTAGCACATGATTTAATCCCTGCTTCCCTCTGCGAAGGGCCTGTCTTTTACTTTTATGATTGAGTCAGTATACCTATTTCCCTCTATCTTAAGCAAGCAATTGAGTTGTTGTGAACCAATCATTTATGCTATGATTCAGTTGATCATGTCTTTTATACTTTCTTGTTTAGTACCAATTTTATCTGAATGAATATGACCTTGAAGTTATCAATGATTATGAGGAGATTGTTATGCTTAAATATGAAAGCTCAGCTATAAAATCTAATATGAAAGCTTTGCTTAAAAGTACAATCCGTTAGTAGTTCTCTGACCAAGAACAAAGTTTGCCATCACCAATTATGATTTCTTATGCACCTTTACTTGTGATTTCTCTTTACTTATTTCAAGATGAGTTATATGAGGAAGTTGTTTATTAGAATGTCTTGTGTGAATGAATATGATGCTTCTTGTCCGTATTTTATTTATCGACTCTTCACTCCATAAACATGTGGTCTTGTTTCTCGAGCTCAGTTTCGCTTGGGGACAAGCGAGGTCTAAGCTTGGGGGAGTTGATACGTCCAATTTGCATCACTATTTTGTATCATAATTTGCTGTTATTCATTGATATATTTCATATTGGGACACAATACTTATGTTATTTCATCTATTTTACATGTTTCATCATCATTGGAGGATCAAGCACCGGAGCCAGGATTCTGCTGGAAAAAGCACCGTCAGAACACAATATTTCGGAAGATCAACTGTGGAAGGGAATTTCACGTAAATTCCTATTTTTCCAAATGACGGAGGTAGCAGGGGAAGAAGAGAGGGGCCACTGTGGGCCCAGACCATAGGCGGCGCGGCCCAGGCCTGGCCGCGCCACCCTATGCTCGGGGGGCCCACGACCCTTTTCGCCTCCTTTTCTTCGCGTCTTCTTCGTCCCGAAAACCTAAGCCACAGGGATCCTCACGAGGGTTGCCCGCCTCTCGGGCGGAGAACACCAGAGAGAAAAGAGCTCTCCGGCGGGCAGGCCGGGGAAATTCCCTCCCGAGGGGGAAATCGACGCCATCGCCATCGTCATCGAGCGGGACATCATCTCCATCATCATCATCATCATCTCCACCATCTACACCGCCATCACCACCGCAGCACCTCGTCATCGCTGTAGCAATTCGGGTTAAATCTTGATTGTTTGATAGGGGAAACTCTCCCGGTGTTATTCTATACTTGTTGTAGATGCTATTGAGTGAAACCATTGAACCAAGGTTTATGTTCAGATTGTTATTCATCATCATATCACCTCTGATTGTATTCCATATGATGTCTCGTGAGTAGTTCGTTTAGTTCTTGAGGACATGGGTGAAGTCTAAATGCTAGTAGTGAATTATGGTTGAGTAATATTCAATGTTATGATATTTAAGTTGTGGTGTCATTCTTCTAGTGGTGTCGTGTGAACGTCGACTACACGACACTTCACCATTTATGGGCCTAGGGGAGTGCATCTTGTATTCGGTTGCTAATTGCGGGGTTGCCGGAGTGACAGAAACCTAAGCCCCCGTTAGTATATCGATGCAGGAGGGATCGCAGATCTCAGAGTTTAAGTTATCTTAATTACTTTCTTGTAGTTGCGGATGCTTGCAAGGGGTATAATCACAAGTATGTATTAGTCCTAGGAAGGGCGGTGCATTAGCATAGGTTCACCCACACAACACTTATCAAAACAATGAAGATTATTTAGCCACTTGAAGCGAAAGTACTAGACTAAAATCCCCATGTGTCCTCAGGAACGTTTGGTCATTATAAGTAATCAAACCGGCTTGTCCTTTGTGCTAAAAAGGATTGGGCCACTCGCTGCAATTATTTCTCTCGCATTTTATTTACTTGTACTTTATTTATCTGCAATATCAAAACCCCCTGAATACTTGTCTGTGAGCATTTTTGATCCTTTTGCTGAACACCTTCTCCCTCTTGGGATCGACATTCTTACTTATCGAAAGAAACTGATGGCATTGTCCTATGTAACACAACTGTTCAGCTTGTGTTCTCATACCCTCTGTGCATGCCCTCCATCCTATATAAATGCCTAGTGTAGTGAACCTGAAAACCACACCAAACATGGACAACCTGTCCTGGAGTGCAAAGAGGAGGAGCACTGGCTCCAGTGGTGCCTCTGGCTCTAGGGATGCCACTCTTTCCAAGACTTTTTCTATGGGTAGGGCAGACAAGGAGTTGCTAGTGTATCATAGGAGAAGTGTGCAAGAGAGGGAAGCTTCTGCTGCCAGGTTCAGGGAAGAAGAAGCAGCAGATGGCTTGAACCAGCTAGGTGTGTTCACATACACTACAGAAGTTCTCCCAGTTCCAAAATCCAGACCTAAGCCCATTCCCAAACTGAAAAAGTATAAGCATCAGTTGAGGGAAGGAGGACCCACAGAGGTGTTGCCCTACTATGTAGAACCAAATCTTGAAGAAAAGGTTAAAGCTGGAGTTATCTTGTGCTGGCTGAGGAAGGGCATGAAAAAAATCAAAGATTTGGTATCCTAGTTTGTTGTAGTTTGTTGTAGTTTCAGCCATCTAGTTTTAGTGTGTCCTAGTTTGTCTGAATAATTATGTAATGTAAGGGTTGATGTAATGCTTCCATGCAATGATGAATAAAAGGGTTTATGTAATGCTTCTATGCAGATGCTAGGAAATAAATGATGCTCATGGTCACATGTTGGCAGTAGCTACTGGTTGGCTTGCTCTATAAGCTTGTATGCTTGTTTATGCTCTATATGCTTGTACATGACTTGCTATTATTGCTTCCTGACTTGGAGTAATCAACCATATATCTAAATAAATGCTATCAAGAATAATGTTGTAGCAAAATAAATGATGTCAAGCTTGCTATTTTTTTTAATTCATTGCTTGCTGTTTTTTAATTCATTGCTTGTAGTAGAGCTAATAAAGTTCTTGAAGTTCTCTCTGAAAAAGAATGAAGTTTGTTTAAATGAAAATTAAAATGAAGCTGCTACTACTCTGTTGATGTACATGGTTCAATAAAATGAACAATGCAGTAGGTTTTTCAATACAATGCAGTAGGGTTTATGTAATGCTTCCATGCAGATGCTAGGAAATAAATGATGCTCATGGTCACATGTTGGCAGTAGCTACTAGTTAAAAACTTGAAGTGCTCCAGGTTGTAGTGGATATGTTGGATATATGGTGAATATAAGCTGAAATAGATGCTCCAGGTTTATGTTGGCTTTTGTAGTGTTAAGAAGGTCATTGTTGTTGTACTGCTCCAGGTTAAAAAATATGCTGAAATAGATGCTCCAGGTTTATGTTGGCTTTTGTTTGATGTATTGTAGATGGTGGGCAACTTTGTATGGTGGATATATGGTGGATATGTTGGATATATGGTGTATATGGTGGATATTTTTGCAGGGATTTCATTGAGTTGCCCATTTCTCCCGAAGCGTTGATTAACTTCCGTTTCGGTTGAGAAATGGGCACTCCTACGTAGAAAAAATAGCAAAGGTCATGCCGAATTTTTTGGTTGACTTTTGTACTAACTTTTTGCCTCTTTTTAATGAAGTGCAAATAAACATGTCGGGCAGCACTTCTAAGCCCAGGAGCCAGAACGAAGAAGCGAGAGAGGCCAACAAGGACTTCTGGGAGGGCTACGAGCGGCCCCGGAAGGCCGCCGCCGAGTCGCCCGGCGATGAGGAAGAGGGCCGGGACGCCGCCTCCGAGGGAGAGGGCCGGGGGGCCGCCGACGACACCGACGAGGGCCGGGACGCCGCCTCCGAGGGAGAGGGCCGGGGGGCGCCGCCGACACCGGCGACGATGACGATACCTGGGACGACGCCGCCGAGCCTGCTGAAGAGACGACCGGTGAAGAGAACGCGGCCAACCGCACGGAAGGTGATAGCGGCGGCAACCCTCAGGAGGGTAAGAAGAAGAGGACGGCGAGGAGGCCAAGGAGGGATCGGAGGCCGCAAGTGCTCGCCAACGTCACCGATGCTGTCACGGTAGTCTCCGAAAGTGGCCTACCGATGGAGCCTTCGTGGGTTGCCAAAGGGTACGGCATGCAACTAGGGTGCATCGTCCGTGAAACCGTGCCGATCCTAACTCAGGACCTCAGAAGCAAGGAGAACGAGGCTATCGCCCAATCCCTCCTCCAGAAGCTTCACCAACGATACACGTTCCCGGAGCCGTTCAATAAGAAGGTGGACTCTTTAGCTCTCACGAAGATGAGCACCGCCTTGAGCAGCTGGAAGAACCGGCTGAAGAGAAAGATCGAGGCCGGTGAAAGCTGGGAGAGGATAAGTAGCAAAGACCCGTCGATCTCCTTAGAAGACTTTAATGCATTCAAGTCTTACTTACAGAGTGACGGTGTTAAAAAATGGACCGCCTGGGGGAAGAAAATGCGGGACTTGAACTTAGGGACCCACCATTGCGGAAGTGGCGGTTACCGAGGAAAACAGCCCACTTGGGACAAGGAGGATGCCGAGATGGTACGTCTGGGGAAAGAAAACCCCTGGCACAAAATCCAGGATGTACAGGCTAGGAACTTTGTCCGGTCCCGCTACTACTTAGACTGGAAGACGGGGGAATTTATTACGGATTACAAAGACGTGAGGGATTTCGAGAAGTACCTGGTAAGGATAGTTCTATATTATTTCGCTCATCTTATTAGGCAATGAAGCCAAATGGGCTAACCTTAAGTTCCTTTGTCTGAAGGATGAAGAGTTGATGAAGGATACGGCTGGCCCGTCGTCCCAGGGGTCGACGGAACCGTGGGACACGCCTTTCAACAGGGCGACGAACAGATACAAGGAGAGGGAGCTGGACAAGCCACCGACGTCGGGTGGCCGTGTGTCCGGCTTTGGCACAAGTATGAAGCTATCCGAGTACTACGGATCGGATGCCAAGACGAGAAAGCTGGAGAGGAGGTCGTCGGCTAAGGATAAATCCGAGGTTCAGGAGCTGAAGAAGAAGGTGGAGTCACTAGAGAAGCTGGTGGCCGAAAAGCCTGTGGAGAACACGGAGATGATGAACAAGTTATTGGACGAGAAGATCCGGCAGATCATCCCCCCTGGGTTGATGGAGGGGTTAGCTGCTTGGAATGCGGGAGGTCAAGTGGGGCCGATACATGTGCCCAGCATCAGCGGCAGCAACTCAAGCTTCCACGTGTCGCCGACGGTGCCGCTCCACCCGACGCCGGCGTCGGGGCTCCACCAGACGCCGCCGCTCCAACCGCCGCCGCAGCTCCAACTGGTCGCATCGACGCCCCCAACCGCCGCCCTTGTATCGACAGTAGCCGAGATCGACGCCATCAAGGAGGTAAACTCATTAGTTACTCCTTCGCGTCATCTTCTTTAACTATATATGCCTTTCGTGACTGCCATCTCACGATGCCCAACATGGCGCCCCTGACTCAGGATGAACAATGCATACTTCTGCAAACGGTGGAGCCCGGCGGCAAGTTGGTGGAAGTTGCTAGCGGCCTTGTCATGGCTTCCCGCGTTATGCACGGCGCTAGATTGGCGGAAGACGTGGCGAAGGTCAAGTTGGTAGTGGTAGTGCCGGAGTACCGCTACGCCATCCCCCCTTTCAACCTCCGGGCACAGACGAAGGCGACGTTTTGCCCCTTGGGGATTGCACCTCATGGCTTATGAAATGGCCGAAGAACCAGATTCGTCTGGGGGGGGTCTTCCGAGTGCTAAGAAAAGCACCGGCGCCACCTCCCCTATCATCCGGCCCAAGATCGCCAGCGCCGACGACACCCTTAAGGAAACGGCGGTCGCCGCCCCCACTACCCTGAAGGAACCGGCGGTCGCCGCCGCCACCCGGAAGGAACCGACGATCGCCGCCACCACCACACGCCACAAACAGTTGTTGGGAGCGCTACCGCAACGACCGTCAACTAGACGCACGGTACGCCAAGCGGCGGCATCGCAACCGCCACCACCTAAGGTCCAGGACATGGCGCCACTTGATGGCAACGATGTAGATGATGATGATGACATCGATGCCTACATCAACACTGGCGCCTGCAGCCAAGATATGTACATGCCTCCTATGGATGAACAAGCCTTCCGCACACACGGCGATCAACTTGGTCGTCCCCCTACAGTGACGAAGCAGCGCCTGGTCTTCACGGGTCTTTCTCAAGACACTCCTCCGGAGGCTGGCAATCCAGCTCAAGTCAAGCCTGCTACCGTTTTCAGCCCTAACACGCTGCGTAAGACGATCATCGGGGAGCCACCCAAATCAACCCCAGCAGCAACCCAAGCAACCCCAGAAGCACCACCAGCACCGACCCCAGCAGCACCCGAAGAAGCACCACCATCAGCACCACCAGCACCCCTAGTAGGTCAGGTGAAGAAGGCAAGGAAGAGAGGAGCCAAGAAGGGCGCATCTTCGAGCCAGCCTGCTCCTAAGAGGATCCGGGCCGACGACATGGTACCACCGACACCGGATGGCTTGCCCCGGTGTCATGAAGCTGGTAAACCGATACTATCTAAGGACATGGAACACCTCGCAAGTGGACTAATGCTCCCTTTGCAGCACACTATTCATTATCTAGAGAGCACCCTTCTTAAAGAGAAGGATCCAAATTACCCGGTGTTCTCGGTCAAGGTGCCAGAAGACCCGAACTTCGTCCATGAATACCCCGCGGATATCTTCTTCATAGCGTTCGAGGACGTCTTCAATCTATTTCACTCGAAACGGCTCGACTATAACTTGGTCCGCCTATACGCGATCAATCTTCAGATGAAGATCAACAGAGAGAGACCCCCCACATCGCGGTAGCGGATCCCTACTACATGCGCGATAGCCAGCTCCAGGACGGCTCAAGCACACGGACCAAGGCGGTGCGGTACCTCGAGAGCTTCATGCTCATGAACAAAGAGAAGAACACCATTCTTCTGCCTGTCTTTCCCGAGTAAGTACACATCCGCTCACGGCCGTCGTAACTTATGCTTTCTTATATATTTCTTCCATTGCCGATCCTTTTCCAACATTCCATTTCAATTGCATGTGTTGAGCAGGGACAAATACTGCACACTCATCATCCTTTGCCCGAAGTGGTCACTAGCCCAGTATTTCGACTCGTCGAATACGACGACGAAGAAAGACTACAGGAGAATAAGGGGTGTTCTCGATGAGGCTATCCTTGGCTACTCCAAAAATGGAGGCACCTTCGACAAGAAAGGGGAATTTGTCAGGCCGGACACTAAAAAGCTCGGGTTCAAGCACGTGATCGACTTCCCTTGCATCAAGCAGCCAGCTGGCAGCATTAAGGAGGCCTTCTATGTCCTCCATCACCTTAAAGGGTTTGTCGAGGATGCAGAGATGATGTCTCTGCCACCTAGCAAGCGAGACCCCATTAAAATGTCGGGGGAGATCAACGATGATGATCTTAGAGAAGACTTCCATCGCCTCCAAGTAAAGCTCTCGGAAATTATAGTACACGATGTATCCAACGCATCGGGGCTCTTATACCAACTCAGAGGGTTGTGTAAGAGGGATATCGAAGAACGCCTACATAGGCAGGGTGATGGAAGGACGTGGACGACGAAGGGCTTGTACAAGCCGTTCCCGGAGCCGCTCAAGAAGAAGTCTCGTTGACCGAGACCGGTGTGCTTAGCATTACTTTGAATCGATGGACAATTTGTACTGTGTTGTAAACTAAACTTGCTTAATTTGCTCGAAACGGTGGTCGTTGTTGTTGGACTTCAATTACTATTGTAGTCGTTGTCGTTGAACTTGATTACTTATGTGATACCGATGCTATATGTCTAGGTTTATTATTATTTCTTTGCTTTAATTCTTGTGAATATGTATGCATGTGAACCCTCTAACTCTTTCCATTGTTATATACTAATATGCCTTGTGTCCATAGAGATGACGTACTACGTCGTGTTCGAGGGGCGGGTTCCAGGAGTGTACGAGGAGTGGGAGGACTGCAAGAAACAGGTGCACAAGTTCAGCGGCAACTGCTACAAAGGGTACCCGACTAGACACGAGGCGGTTGCCAAGTGGAGGAAGCACCAGTCGAACAAGAGCAAGATGAAGATGAAGACCTTCCTTGTGCTCTCGCTCTTGCTCACCATCGTCGCGGCGGTACTCTATTTCATCCTAGTGTAGGCGGCGGCCGGTGTCACTTCATTTGTATCTAGAGATGATGAACTTAACTAATATGCATGGATTATGAGTTGTATGGAGCTATATGTATAACCCGATCGGGCTCTAAGTAATATGATGATGATGTGATGATTATATGTGTCCATATTATATCTATCTATATTATATCAGTATATAACCTGTATACTGTGTATAAAACCTGTATAAAACCCGTATAATACACCAGGGAGCACAAAATCGAGTATACGTACATAGTTCTGTGGCGCACCAAAACAGAATTCTGTGGCGCACCATGTTCTGTGGCGCCGCGCTTCACGTGCGCCACAGAACCCACTTCTGGCGCACCACTGCCGGCGCCACGTAAACCTAATTCGTGGCGCATGGTCACTGCGCCAGAAAGCTTATATTTGTGGCGAGAATTCTGTGGCGCACAGACCATGCGCCACAGAATCAATTTTTGGTGCGCCACTGATGAGGCTTTTCCTACTAGTGACTAGATCGACGGATAGGGTGCCGACGACCCTCGATCTGGCCGGAATCGACCGCGACCGGCCAGAATCTAGGTTGCCTGGTGATGTCTACGCACGCTTCTATTCCTGTAGACAGTGTTGGGCCTCCAAGAGCAGAGGTTCGTAGAACAACAACAAGTTTCCTTAAGTGAATCACCCAAGGTTTATCGAACTCGGGGAGGTAGAGGTCAAAGATATCTCTCTCAAGCAACCCTGCAATTAAGATACAAGAAGTCTCTTGTGTCCCAACACACCTAATACACTTGTCAGATGTACAGGTGCACTAGTTCGGCGAAGAGATAGTGAAATACAAGTAATATATATGATTATAAGTAGTAAATGCAATCTGAAATAAAAATGGCAGCAAGCGAACATGTAGCAGAACTTGTTGGAAACGGTGTTTCAATGCTTAGAAACAAGGCCTAGGGATCATACTTTCACTAGTGGACACTCTCAACAATGATCACATAATTGAATAAATAAATGCTACTCTCAAACACTCTCTTGTTGGATAACAAACACCATTCATTGTGTAGGGCTGCAAAAGCACACTCAAGCCGGAGTAAACAAGCTCCACAACGTCATAAAGGAATCACACACGATGCGCACACTGTCACCATCACACCGTGGAGAGTGACTCCGGAGTTCATATTAAAGTAACCTCTAGAGTGCATAATAGACAAGAGTAACATCTACATATTCAACTAGATTACAAAGCTCATGATCACATAAAGATCACACCATGGGAGAGAGAGATGAACCACATAGCTACCGGTAGAGCCCTCAGCCTCGGGGGAGAACTACTCCTCTCCTCATGGGAGTCAGCAGCGATGAAGATGGCGGTGATGTCGATGGAGATGACTCCGGGGCAATTCCCCGTCCCGGCGGCGTGCCGGAACAGAGATTCTGTCCCCCGAAACTTGTCGTCGATGGCGGCGGCGCTGCGGAACCCTTGGTGGAATATGACTCGATTCTTTAGGGTTTTCGCATCTGGGGCAATATATAGGCGAAGGGGCATCGTCGGTGGAGTCCCGAGGGGCCCTCCCCACCGCGCGGCAGAAGGTGGGGCCGCGCCACCCTATGAGGTGGCCAGCTCGTGGCCCCCGTTCGTCTCTCCTTCGGACTTTGAAGCTTCTGAAAATAGGACGTGGCCTTTGTTTCGCGCACCCGAGAATATTCGCAAGTAATTTTTTGACCAAAACCAGCAGAAACAGAACTGACACTTCGGCATCTTGTTAATAGGTTAGTCCCGGAAAATGCATAAAAATGATATAAAGTGTATATAAAACATGTAGCAATTGGTATAATATAAGCATGGAACATCAGAAATTATAAATACGTTGGAGACGTATCAAGCATCCCCAAGCTTAGTTCCTACTCGCCCTAGAATAATTTCTGAAGTGACATGCTACCAACATAATCTTGATCAATATTATTGCAAAGCATATGAGATGAATGAAGTGACTCAAAGCAATGGTCTATAGTTTACTAACAAATAGATAATGACTAAACAACTGAATCATATAGCAAAAACTATTCATGAATAGTACTTTCAAGACAAGCATAAAAAAGTCTTGCATAAGAGTTAACTCATAAAGCAATAGATTCTTAATACAAGGTTTTGAAGCAACACAAAGGAAGATTTAAGTTTCAGCAATTGCTTTCAACTTTCAACATGCATATCTCATGGATAATTGTCAACACAAAGTAATATAATAAGTGCAATAAGTAAGCATGTAAGAATCAATGCACACGGTTGACACAAGTGTTTGCTTCTAAGATAGAAAGAAGTAGGTAAACTGACTCAACATAAAGTAAAAGAAATGCCCTTCAGAGGGAAGCAGGGATTACTCATGTGCTAGAGCTTTTTATTTTGAAAGCATGGAAACAATTGTGTCAACCGTAGTAATAATTCATATGGGTTATGTATAAAACTTCCTATAAGTTGCAAGCCTCATGCATCGAATACTAATAGTGCCCGCACCTTATCCTAATTAGCTCAGATTTCCATGGATTATCATCGCATTACATATGTTTCAACCAAGTGTCACAAAGGGGTACCTCTATGCCACCTGTACACAGGTCCAAGGAGATAAATAGCATTTGATTTCTCGATTTTGATACAACTTAAGGACATCCATACCGGGACAACATAGAAAACAGATAATGGACTCCTCTTTTTAATGCTTTAAGAATTCAACAATAATAATATTCTCATAAGAGATTTTGAGGATTTGAGTGTCCAAGCTGAAACTTCCACCATGATACATGACTTTGGTTGGCGGCCCAATGTTCTTCTCTAACAATATGCATACTCGAATCATTTCAACTCATGGCAAATCTCCCTTACTTCAGACAAGACAAACATGCATAGCAACTCACATGATATTCAACAAAGGTGTGACAGGTTGATGGCGTCCCCAGATAACATGGTTACCGCTCAACAAACAACTTATAAGAACTAAGATACATAAGTGACATATTCCTTACCACAGTTTTTAGGCTATTTTCCCATGAGCTATATATTGCAAAAACAAGGAATAAATTTTTGAAAGGTTTTAAAGGTAGCACACAAGCAATTTACTTTGGAATGGCAGAAAAATACCACATAGTAGGTAGTTATGGTGGACACAAATGGCATAGCTTTTGGCTCAAGGTTTTGGATGCACGAGAAGCATTCTCTCTCAGTTTGGCTAGCAAGGTTGTTTGAAGCAAACACAAGTATAAACCGGTACAGCAAGACTTACATAAGAATTGCAAGCATTATAAGACTCTACATTGTCTTCCTTGTTGCTCAAACACTTTTACCAGAAAATATCTAGACCTTAGAGAGACCAATCATGCAAACCAAATTTCAACAAGCTCTACGGTAGTTCTCCACTAACTACATGATGCAAGAGCTTAAACATGATCTACTTGAGAGCACAAAACAATTGCCAAGTATCAAATTATTCAAGATAATATACCAACTACCACATGAAGCATTTTCTGTTTCCAACCAAATAACAATCAATGCTGAGGCTTTCAGCTTTCGCCATGAATATTAAAGTAAAACGAAAAACACAAGTGTTCAAATGAAAAAGCGGAGCGTGTCTCTCTCCCACACAAGGATTGCTAGGATCCGAATTTATTCAAACACAAACAAAAATAAAAGCACACAGACGCTCCAAGTAAAGCGCATAAGATGTGAAAGAATTAAAATATAGTTTCACTAGAGATGACCTGATAAGTTTGTTGATGAAGAAGGGGATGCCTTGGGCATCCCCAAGCTTAGACGCTTGAGTCTTCTTGAAATATGCAAGGATGAACCATGGGGGCATCCCCAAGCTTAGTCTTTTAACTCTTCTTGATCATGTAATATCATCCTTCTCTCTTGATCCTTGAAAACTTCCTTCACACCAAACTCAAAGTAATCTTATTAGCGGGTTAGTGCATAATCAAAAATTTCACATGTTCTGCATGGACACAATCATTACCAACACTTCTGGACATTACCCATAGCTTCTGAAATTTAATGGAGCAAAGAAATCCACTCAAACACAGTAAAAGAGGCAATGCAAAATAAAAGGCAGAATCTGTCAACACAGAACAGTCCGTAAAGACGAATTTTTTCGAGGCACTTAACATGCTCATATCCGAAAACTTAAAACTAATGAAAGTTGCGTACATATCTGAGGATTACTCATGATTTTTTTCAGAATTTTTAGATTCTTCTACATAGAGAAAAGATCAAATTCGTGACAGCTAAAAATCTGTTTCTGCGCAGAAATCCAAATCTAGTATCAACTTTCTATCAAAGACTTTACTTGGCACACCAATGCAAGAAAATAAAGATACAAAGATATTGCTACAGTAGTAGGCAGTACCTTGACTCAAAAATAAAACAAAAATTGCAGAAATAAAACAATGGGTTGTCTCCCAAGAGCGCTTTTCTTTAAAGCCTTTTAGCTAGGCATGATAATTTTCATGATGCTCTTATAAAGATGAGAGTTGAATATAAGAGAGCATAAAAAAGCATATATAAAACATGTTTAAATCTAACACTCTTCCTATGCATATGAGCCTTGTAAGAAAACAAGTCAATGAAGAACAAAGTGAGTAGCATAGGAAGACAAAACAAGTGTAACTTCAAAAATTTCAACACAAGGAGAGGAGACTTAATATTATTGTGATATATGAAATCGTGTCTCCCTCTCTCATAAGGACCAGTAGGTCTTAAAGTACCCAGCAAATAAAAGCAAATCAAGAGAAAGCTCAAAACATTCATCATAAAGAGAAGAAATTTAGTAACATGAAGATTTCTATACCCATACTTTCCTCTCTCAAAATAATTTTCAGTGGCATCATGAATAAACTCAACAATATAGCTATCACATAAAGCATTCTTATCATGATCCACATGCATAAAAGTATCATTACTCTCCACATAAGCATAATCAATTTTATTAGTAATAGTGGGAGTAAAACTATCACAACCATCATTGTAATCATCATAAATTGCAGGCATGGTATAATCATAATAAACTTTATCCTCCATAGTAGGTGGCACCAAAATACCACTATCATTATAATCATCATAAATGGGAGGCAAAGTATCATCAAAGAAAATTTTCTCCTCAAAACTTGGGGGACTAAAAATATCACAACCAGCTTCCCCAAGCTTAGACTTTTCCATAGCATTAAAAATAATAGTGTTCAAAGAATTCATGCTAAAAACATTGCTACAACTATTTTGCAAACAAAGTTTCATGGGTTTTTTAATTCTCTCTTCAAACACATCATGTCCTAATTCAATATAAAGTTCATAAAGATCTCTAATTTTTTTGTTGTTTTCCATTAAGCCTAACTAGTGAAAATAAAAACAAGAAACAAAAAGATATAATTGCAGAATCTAAAGGAAATAGCTTCGAGCACTCACACACCGGCAACAGTGCTAGGAAATAGCTTAGTAGTCGGAGGATGTGAATACCTTTTACCTTACCTCCCCGGCAACGGCGCCAGAAAATAGCTTGATGTCTACGCACGCTTCTATTCATGTAGACAGTGTTGGGCCTCCAAGAGCAGAGGTTCGTAGAACAGCAGCAAGTTTCCTTAAGTGAATCACCCAAGGTTTATCGAACTCGTGGAGGTAGAGGTCAAAGATATCCCTCTCAAGCAACCCTGCAATTAAGATACAAGAAGTCTCTTGTGTCCCCAACACCTAATACACTTGTCAGATGTATAGGTGCACTAGTTCGGCGAAGAGATAGTGAAATACAAGTAATATAGATGATTATAAGTAGTAATTGCAATCTGAAATAAAAATGGCAGCAAGCGAATATGTAGCAGAACTTGTTGGAAATGGTGTTTCAATGCTTAGAAACAAGGCCTATGGATCATACTTTCACTAGTGGACACTCTCAACAATGATCACATAATTGAATAAATAAATGCTACTCTCAAACACTCTCTTGTTGGATAACAAACACCATTCATTGTGTAGGGCTACAAAAGCACACCTCAAGCCGGAGTAAACAAGCTCCACAACGTCATAAAGGAATCACACACGATGCGCACACTGTCACCATCACACCGTGGAGAGTGACTCCGGAGTTCATATTAAAGTAACCTCTAGAGTGCATAATAGACAAGAGTAACATCTACATATTCAACTAGATTACAAAGCTCATGATCACATAAAGATCACACCATGGGAGAGAGAGATGAACCACATAGCTACCGGTAGCCCTTAGCCTCGGGGAGAACTACTCCCTCCTCATCATGGGAGTCAGCAGCGGCGATGAAGATGGCGGTGGTGTCGATGGAGATGACTCCGGGGGCAATTCCCCGTCCCGGCGGCGTGCCTGATGATAACGCGTGATGCACACTTCCGTTGGGAACCCCAAGAGGAAGGTGTGATGCGTACAGCAGCAAGTTTTCCCTCAGTAAGAAACCAAGGTTATCGAACCAGTAGGAGATGAAGGCCACGTGAAGGTTGTTGGTGGAGGAGTGAGTGCGGCGCAACACCAGTGATTCCGCGCCAACGTGGAACCCGCACAACACAATCACAGATTTGCCCCAACTTAACAGAGGTTGTCAATCTCACCGCTTGCTGAAACAAAGGATTAAATGTATGGTGTGGAAAATGAAGTTTGTTTGCGAAGAACAACAGAGAACAGAGATTGCACTAGATTGTATTTCAGATGTAAAAGAATGGACCGGGGTCCACAGTTCACTAGTGGTGTCTCTCCAATAAGGTAAATAGCATGCTGGGTGAACAAATTACAGGTGGGCAATTGACAAATAAAGACATATACATATCATGATGATCACTATGATATTTAATCAGGGCATTACGACAAAGAACATAGACCGCCATCCAGCATGCATCTATGTCTAAATAATCCACCTTCAGGTTAGCATCCACACCCCTTCCAATATTAAGTTGCAAACAACAGACAATTGCATTAAGTATGATGCGTAATGTAATCAACACAAATATCCTTAGACAAAGCATTGATGTTTTATCCCTAGTGGCAACAACACATCCACAACCTTAGAACTTTCTGTCACTGTCCCACATTCAATGGAGGCATGAACCCACTATCGAGCATAAATACTCCCTCTTGGAGTTACAAGTATCAACTTGGCCAGAGCCTCTACTAGCAACGGAGAGCATGCAAGAACATAAACAACACATATATGATAGATCAATAATCAACTTGACATAGTATTCCATATTCATCCGATCCCACCAAACACAACATGTAGCATTACAAATAGATGATCTTGATCATGTTAGGCAACTCACAAGATCTAAACATGATAGCACAAGAGGAGAAGACAACCATCTAGCTAATGCTATGGACCCATAGTCCAAGGATGAACTACTCACGCATCAGTCCGGAGGCGGGCATGGTGATGTAGAGCACTCCTGATGATTCCCCTCTCCGCAGGGTGCCGGAGGCGATCTCCAATCCCCCAAGATGGGATTGCGGCGGCGGCCTCGAATTTTTCCGTATCGTGGCTCTCGGCACTAGGGTTTTCGCGACGGAGAGTTTAAGTAGGCGGAAGGGCAGAGTCGGAGGGCGCCCGAGGGACCACCCCATAGGGTGGCGCGGGCCCCATGCTGGCCGCGCCGCCCTATGGTGGCGGCTCCTCGTGGCCCCACTTTGTATCCCCGGTCTCGAAGCTCCGTGGAAAAATAAGACCCATTGATTTCGTTCAATTCCGAGAATATTTCCTTTGTAGGATTTCTCGAAACCAAAACAGCAGAAACAGAACCGGCGCTTCGCATCTTGTTAATAGGTTAGTGTCGGAAAATGTATCAAAACATCATAAAGTGTGAGCAAAACATGTAGGTATTGTCATAAAACTAGCATGAAACATAAGAAATTATAGATACGTTTGAGACGTATCACCGGAACAGAGATTCTGTCCCCCGAAACTTGTCGTCGATGGCGGCGGCGCTGCGGAACCCTTGGTGGAATATGACTCGATTCTTTAGGGTTTAACTGGGCAATATATAGGCGAAGGGCGTCGGAGTCCCGAGGGGCCCACCCCACTCCGCGGCGCGGCAGAAGGTGGGGCCGCGCCACCCATGAGGTGGCCAGCTCGTGGCCCCCTTCGCCTCTCCTTCGGACTCCGTGAAGCTTCGAAAAATAGGACATGGCCTTTATTTCGCGCAATTCAAAAATATTCGCAGTATATTTTCTAGAACCAAAAACAGAAAAATGTGACTCGCACTTCGGCATCTTGTTAATAGGTTAGTCCCGGAAAATGCATAAAAATGATATAAAGTGTATATAAAACATGTAGCAATTGGTATAATATAAGCATGGAACATCAGAAATTATAGATACGTTGGAGACGTATCACCTGGATACGGCGATACGAATACGAATACGGGTACCGCAATACGCCGATACGTCGATTTTCTAAAAACACCGATACGGGGATACGTTTGTATAGATATAATTTTTGATAACATACATACAAATTACTGTTTTTTTCCAGAATAACTACTATATAAGAGTACCTAGAGGTTGTTTGCATAAAAGTTTCACAACCCCAACACTCTCTTAGTCGCTTCTCCACCTTGCTCTGAAGTAACGATTTAGTTTCTTAAAAATAAATAGGAAATCGGCTGCTACATACATGATAGGTATCCGATACATATCCGTGTATCCAGCAGTACGTATCCGATACAGATACATGAGTTTTCTGATGTATCCGTGCAATGTAGGCCAGAATCGAGCTTGGGCGACATAGCACGGGAGCGACCGAAATCGAGCTCGGGCGGCACGACAAGGGATCGAGGCTGTGGGCGTCGGCGCGAAACGGGCCCGGGAGGTGGCGGTGGAGGAGGGACAGAGGCGGTTGTGGGTCGGCAGCGGTGAAGGAGGCCGTGCGGCGCCAGTGTCGTGTGGGAGGAAGGCTGGGAAGTTTCCCCAAGCAGCAGTTGCTGCTCCGGTCAAGTATACAAAGTGTTTCTGGGCTTTGTAAATATAGCAAGTGAAGGTGCCAATATATCAAGTTTGCTAAAGTTTTTGGTGAGGGGACCACTTAGAGCCGTGTTTTAAAATCAAATTGCTATATTTTCAGTTTGGAAAAATTTGCTACAGGACACCGTTATTTTCTAGCATTTGCTGAAACATACCGTCCGATTACAGCCTCAAGATACTGCATATGACACATTTGTCGTAACACACCATCAACCTAAAAACGGAAAGTTTTGACTTTTTCTTGTGATGACTGTTTTGAAGATAAAATGCAAAGTTTTCTTTTTAGCCGGCAGACGTTTCGCAAATGTGTCACATAATCAGAATTGTACTCGATACAATTAAGCGGTGTGTTTTAACAAACGCCAAAAAATAATGGTGTCCTGTGGCAATTTTTCTATTTCAGTTTTTAGTAATTCTAGCGAAATACGGAGATCCTCCAACTCCGAGCTCACTTCCCGCGCATCCACTCCCGCTCGGAATCGCACGGAAACGAGTCCCGCCCGTACAGTTTCCTCAGTCCCTTCGCCAGAGAGCGAGGGAAGCTCGGGAGCTCGGCCTGCTCCGCCCGACGCGACGTGGAGGTTCCCGGCCGCGGCGGCGGGTGCTCCGGTAAGCCACCCCCGCCCTTGTCTTCCTCACCGGTTCCCGCCCTCCTCTCCCCATCTCCGCCCCACTCCGAGCCTCCATGCGACCGTTATTCGTCCTCACCGGTTCCCCTAACCCTAGATGCGACCGGGCGGTAGGGGAAAAGGCGGCGGCCGGTGGCCTCTCTTTGGCCGACTCCAAGTCGAGCTGATCGTGGAGGCAGTGAACGATGGTTTACGAACGTATAAAGGTGAACGATGGTCAACAAATCATCCAATTCCATCTATTCCAACAACAAATTCCAAGAACACCCAAACAACACAATTCGAATTGGAAGTCGTTTCCTTTCCATCTTGGATCTGGAATTCCCAGCCCAATTCAATTTCAGGCCCAATTCGCTGCATCCAAACATAACTAAAATTACCTTTTCTTACTTGAAAGAAACTAGACTTTGCTAGTAATGACTGTTAGTTAATCTAGTGTTTTACTCAGTAAGTGTTGAGTTTTAGAGGTTCAGTTAGACAGTTTCATCAGTCGGTTAGAAGTTCAGCTATTTTCCTAGGATCAGGTAGGCTCGTTTCCTTTTGATTTAGTTTTCAATCCGATCGAAGCGCTAGCCAGGACGTGGGATGGCACGTCTGCTTGTGGGCATCTTGTGACAGACACGATCGATCCCTTCAATAAAAGGGAGAGAAAGAACAAGAAAAGCTGCAAGTTGTGCGCAGCGCCAAAACATGTCTCCTCTAATTTTTGTTTCTGAACTCTGTTCTTGCGGGAGATCAAGTTGACCAGGGTTCTTGATCTTATCTGTGGTACTTTTAGTTATTTGTATTTTCTCTATAGCACTTTATGTGCCATCTTGTAAGGTTTTTTGACCTCTGCTGGTATTTCGAACTCTGAATGCTCCTCTGAATGATTGCAGCTCGCTGGTGTTGTGAGAAGGCTGTGCTGAGAAGGGAAGGCAACACCTATCTCATGTATGCATGAATCTTCTTTCCCTTTCCCGTTCACTTGTTGGTTGTTTATTGAACTTTTGTTGCTTTGTTCTGAGTGCACATCCATCTAATCTTGTTGCTTCTGTACATAGACCTGGGCTCTGTTTTCCACTCAATTTTGCTGCTTTTCTGTCCTGCTTCTAGCGGGAATGTATATGCATGCCACCACTTTCTTTGAAATGAAGAGATCATTACATCACCATGAATAATTCTTTATACATATACGAAAAACTTTGTATTATCAACTTAAGATTTACTATAGCCATGAATGTTGTTGCAAACTTAACAAACGTATTTTGCCTACAGGATATTTTCTGGATTAATTGTTTCGGCAATCAGCTCGACAATATTGTTGTGGCAGGTACGCTCGTTGTACTCTTGTCCCCTGCTGCCATTTTTTTCATGTGCTGTACGCTTGATGATGTTCATGTGCTGCGTGGCTTCTAAGTTTTATTTTGTATGGCTACGGTTTCCAACTTGTATTTATAAAAAGTGTGTGCTAGTTCTTCATGTAGCTGGGTTTTAACGGTGCTACTATCTGTATCAGAAGTGTGTACTAGTTCTTTCTGCTACTAGATTAACTGCTTGTTAATGCTGGACTTGATGTGTAATTTCCAACATTCCACTTAGCTACTTTTTCTGGAGTGACATACAGTAACGTGTAGTTGCATGTAGACAATAGAATTAAATCTTTAAAAAGTGGCGATAAGGATTCCGTATGAATCTGTGTGTTAATTATTGTATTGGAAATTTGGCATGAGCGACAAGTAGAATGGCATGGCAGCAGGCATAAGGAACTGTAGCATGCTGGCGTGCATACACCTGATGCAGTTTACAGACGGTCCTGTCAAACAAAGAGGTGTGTGAATAATGATAATGTTCCTTGCAGGGCTGGCCCTGAGCCGGTGCACCCAGTGTGGTCGCACAGGGCCCGTGATCGGCAGGGGCCCTCACCCAGGCATTAAACGTAGGAGCTGCTAGGCTCTTTTACTTGGAATTCTTTTACCCAGTTAAGCTCAGCCCACAACGGGGCTTTTGGAGGCATTGCCTGTACCTTCACGCACGCACCACGGAGCAACCAGCTATCTCTGAAGAAAAGAGACCGGCCGCATCGCATTGATTCCAGCGCCATCGACTTCTCTAGTTCTCCATCGACCCTGTCCCCAAATCACTGCCGAGGATGTGGCGCTCACCTGTCGAGATTTCCAGCCATCTTGGCGTAATTAATGGAGGAGGCGATCACGAATCATTGATTGCCAAGTAATCGCTCATGGATTTGTAACTGTAAGTACAATCCCCTCCTATGCAATACATCTGTTCATAAATAGATGTTGCAAGCTTGTCCAAATTGTATCTAAACACTATTTAGTGTATTGAATACATCCAAATATAGACGAATCTCCGACAATCTTTTTATGGACGGAGGGAGTATATTCTTCTAGGTTAGTATGCTTTTGCTTAGATTTCATTGAATTCGATTCTACTCTTTGTCAAAGAAAATATTCAACTCTACTAGCTGTTCTCCACTTCTTCGTCATTCCCCAATCACATAGGTCCGAGAGATAAGAAGTTGAAGAAAGGTGCAAAGTGCAGGCAGCGGGGCAGGAGCCGGCGCGGCGGTGACGCGCGCCGGCTGGCTGCGGCAAGCTTGTTTATAGGGGCCTTTTTTTGGTCTTGTACTGGGCCCTGACATATCAGGGCCAGCCCTGGTTCCTTGTAGTTGTTTTTTACTATTATACAGTAGGTTTTTTTATTTTCTTGAGTAGCATCAGAAGGAAACATGCTGTGATATTTGCAGTTTAAAGAATTTTCATTTGCAAGTAAACTTTTGAGAACTTAATCAAATTCCTGTAAATATGGATATTCCTACTGTATGAACCTTCTTATGCTTCGAGGGCTGCCTCATTTATGTGTTTTTTTTGCTTTTACTGTTTTGCCTTATAGTAATTTTGGAGTAGATCTTAAGAACTTGTCTTGTATGATGGCTGTAACTGCACTGTCTGTTTGGGTTCATTGATGTTTTCTCTGTCCATGCTTGATCTATGATTGGTGCAATGTTTATTATTTCATTAATTTATTTCTTGTTTAAAATGATAGTGATGGGTTCTAGAATTGCTAAAATTAGGAAGTTTATGTTACAAGAACAGGAAGAAGATGATGAGCTCTTCTTTGTTTTGGTTCCTGCTACATACTCTTCTTTATGAGGAAAAAAGACCAATCGACATATCATCTTTACCCGGTGCTAAGTTGGTTAAGGAGATATTAGAAGGGCATGAGAGTTGGTCTAGGGTCAAATTTGGGATGGAGCCCGAGAATTTTAGATTCATCTCAAATTATCTTTAAAAGAGCATCTATTGGAAGGCACAACGAGAGTAGGTATTGATGAGCAGCTGGGTATGTTCATGCATATGATTTCACACAGTGCTACCAATCAAGATCTTCAAAAAAAAAATCCAACATAGCACTGAAACAGTTCATAGGAAGATGGATGAGATTTTCAACTCTATTCCAACTCTAGTCCATAGATTTGTGAAGATTCCAAGTTCACTTCAGCCTGACACAAATATCGTATCAAACCCTCGCATGTGGCCTTATTTTCAGGTGAACCACTATACATATATTTACTTCATCAAACTTTTCATATATGTATGCATAAAAATGGCTCAATTGCACAATGAATGCAGAATTTGAGCTCAATTCTTAGTGAACATGAGAATTCTTTTTGGCTCTTATGTAGGCACTTAGTTGTTGGCCCGTGGCTTGCTCTAATACTGTCTCCACCACTGCTTACTAGTTTCTATTAAATTGCCTTTGTTACTGCTTGTAAAGATGTATTTAACTCAACTGTTACGTTGAAAGCTAAAAGTAACTAAGTGCTTTTAGAAAGCCACTGGAATTCTGAAAAAAGAGTTGCTGATGCCGCCGAATCAATAAGGTGATGTAGGTAGAGAACACAAGGTTGGAAAATCAGCTGAAAAGTCCAGTGACAGGAAGAACATTAGCGCAGAAAGTACGCTCCATGATTCAGGCCCTTTTTTTTCTAGTTGTGGTGTTCTCTGATAGAAGATGGCCTGTTTCCGTATTACAATTTTTTTCTTTGCTGTTGAAGTTAATAGCTCTTTCTGGATTCAGATTCACATTTGAACTCAACCGTAGGATGGATCTTGCTCCTTTCAAGCTGGATATTGACGAGCTGCTAGATGATTATGCCAAGGTCGTTTTTGTCTCATGCAGTTCATCTAGTTGTGTCATGTGCATACCATATGTTAAATAAGTTGTGTTTCTGTATGGCAGGAACATTGCACATCATTCACTGATTTCAAGAGAGCGTGGATGGCCAAGAAGTTCTCTTATATCTATGAAGGCCGACCCAAGACCAACTCAGGTGTTTTCATGCAGTCCCTCTTTTTGCATTGTATAGGTAAGCTATGGTTTCCTGGAAATTGGTACTTTACCCACAGGTAATCTTCTTTGCAGCACTGCTGATGTATTTTCCCTTTGTTGTGTATGTAGGCCATATGGCTTCCCAAAGTTCTCTATCTCAAAGGTTGGCAGGTCTTTACTGCCTTTACTGTCTTTATGAGTGCCAACCATACAAGCCACACTTCAAAATTTATCTGTCTCTTGGTAAGGCATATTTTCTTCACTAATTTAAGGCTCATTGGAGTTTGAAGATTAATCCGCTGAATATGTCATGCAACAGAGGAGTCCAAGCAACTCAAAGAGTTCATCGTCGAGGCTAAGCAGAGAGGAATTGCTATTGTACCAGCACTTGTCAAAAGGATGCTAGACAAAGGCATGTTTTTGTTTGGATTCATCAATTTGCTTGGTGACGATGGGGCCAAGCAGGTTGATGAATTGAATGCATTCCAGACTAAACGGGTGAAATTTGCCTGTGACAAGTACGTGAATTTTCTGCTCTACCATCTCTGTCTGGTCTTCATCATCAGCATTGCGTGTTTCTTCTTGCAGGGTAGTAAGCTGTTCCATCGTTATATTCTCTGTGTGCAAACAAGAACACGCTACTTATTACTGGAGTACTAATATTCGGAATTTTATGTTTATGCTGCAGGTTGTTTGCAAATACTCAAATAGGGAGATACACACACACTGATTTGGTAAGTTTTGTCTCTTTACATATATCATTGCTTCTATTTCCGTTCATGGTCTTTTTAAAGATTCATTTAACACATTTAGGTGACATAGCCACATAGGCTGAGTGTTATCATTTATTTTGTTTTACCTCCCTGCATATCCCCCTCTCTTCTGCCAATGGTAGTGGTTGGCGCATGTTGTAACCATTCCAGTTATTAAGTTTAAATAAAGTATTACTGTGTTGTGACCGATGTTACTCTTATTCTTCTACATTACTGACACATCAATCCGCATCTAGGGTGAGGAGCTTGAACTTGATACCATCAAGAAATTGTCAATGGACTATGCTAAAGCCAAGGAATTAGCGGTGACAGGTGCTCGTCTGTTGCCATCATCTTATACTATCTGGAATTTCATTAGCATTATTAGAACTGTCAATGACCCTACTGCTATCCTTTTGTCATTCCCGTTTACGTTGGCAGAGGCAAGCCAAATGGTTGATGTGGAAGATGCCAAGCACATCCTTCAGAATGACAAACTGCTGGGCGACAGGGTAGATGAAATCGTGAAAGAGTGGGATGCCCAGAAGGAAGAATTCTACCAGAACACCGGTGTGTCTCCTGGTGATGAACTGGCAGTGGTTGACAACGACGAGCCAGAAGAATTCCTCTATGAAAATGATGGCCATGCTGAACTGGCGGTGATTGACAACGACAAATCAGGAGAATTCTATGATGAAAACGATGGATTTGATGAGTTAGATCAGCTTCTGCTGGAATGAGGAGCTTCCAGACTTCCAGTAGACTGAAGTACTGCTGTTCTGCTCGTGCCATGGTGTGGCAACATGAAATCGATCACAGTCATTTAGCTGACGTGGGATCTTGAAACCGTTTATCACCATAACATTGTTTGCAAGGGAAAACTTCCATAAATAGTTCTAATTTGGCGATTTTTTCATGTAGCATGTATGTGGTCTTCTGATTCTTGGAATGTAGCATTTTACATGCTTCTATAGTTCTATTTACATGTGCCACCGATGGGCTCCAGTCATCAATGGCGAGGGCATAACGCAGGACAGGTGGGAAAAGAGCAAAAATAAAAATGCTGTTTACTTTTGTTGATATACTACTTTTCCAGAGCAAAACAATGAAACTCCAAGCATACTAAAAAAGCAATTAAAATACGGTGAGGCTATTACACGGGGCAGGTGGAAAAGGAACAAAAAATCTCCATCGCCGGGATTTGAACCCGGGTCGCCTGGGTGAAAGCCAGGTATCCTAACCGGGCTGGACGACGATGGACTGTTGACGTTAGTGGATACTGTAGGTACCTATAGTGTAAGGAAGTGTTTGTTTCTTCCTAACTTCTATTTCAAAATACTTTGTTTTGGCTTACTAGTCATAGATCTTTACTTGCCCTCAGAAGTCTTGCGAAGAGATATGAAACAGTTACTAAACCCAAGATCTCTCCTCTCAGCCGCCGCCTCAACCCTAGCCGCCTCCAGTTCATCCTCCTCCATAGATTGGTTCCCCCTCCTCCGGTCGGCTTCGCCGGCGTCGGGAGGAGTGGGGAACCCGATCTATGCGTGGAGTTTCGAATAAAAGTATTGTTTGCATTAGATTATGTTAGGATTTTGGTAGCCGTCTTCTTGTTGGTTTCCCCTCAATGGAGATATCATCGTCTGCAATAAGTGATCTTCGGTCTTTCGTTCGGCGACGAGATCTTCTTCCCGGCGTCAATGGTGGTATTGAACAATCACAATTTTCTAGGTATGGGCCTTTGGATCTTGCTTCGCCAGATCGATTTTGGATCTTTTGTCGCGAGGAGGATTATCCTCGCAGTTTTTGTCCCGGCTGCTACGTCCTCGACAATGGTGATTCGTACTCTCGGCTCTCCATCAACGACGATAAAGCTAGTCGGTTATTATTCCCTGACATACTGGTGTTGGTACTCTTGCCGATGTTGTATGACTGCTTTAATGGTTGCGTGCGTGCACGCAGCCTTGGCATTGCGGCTCAAAAAATTATGGGAGAACTTTCATCGGTATCTACAGGTTTATGGTTCGTTATCTATCTTTGGCTGCCTTCAGAAGAGTACAAGATTGTGTTCTGGAAGAAGAAAGAAATTGAAGACCTCGAAGATTTGTTACTATCTTTTAGACTTTATTTTGTAATCGTTGGAGTCAGTTCATGTATCTCTACCATGTACTATTTGTTGCTATGAATATATGTGGTATTGATTGTCAAAAAAAAAGTCATAGATCTTTACTTTAAAAAAAAATCGTGCATGCTAAATATCAGGATCTGTTAAAGTTCAGTAGCAGCATATGTGCAACTTTCAGTTAGTACAAATAGTACTGCACTTATTGTCATATCGTATGCTATGAGAAGCATTTCTCTGAATGTGATAATGCTCCTGAGTCTTGGCAACGGAGTACATGCTTGTACGCAAATCGTGCAAGCACATCGGTCTGGAATTTGGATGAAGACGTGCAATGGAGATCGGCAACCAAATTAATAACTTGTTGGTTTCATGTTCATCCAAGTGCGTGCCTGTGACGACTAATGAAAAATAACACTCACACTACAAAAGGAAAACATATGTGTAGATTATATTAACAAGCAGAAATTAACGAATGCTTATAAATCAACATAACTTGAAGACTGACTTACCTGCAAGCCACTTTTTTACGTTGCTCAAATAGTCTGCAAGCAAGATATATCAACAAAGAGTTTTGCACATGCGCACAATTGAAATGCTCAGCAGCTAGATATTACTCCCTATGTTTCAATGAATAATGCTGATATCTTTTAAAAAAAAGTCAAACCAAATAAATTTGACTAAAATTTTAGAAAAGTATATCAATAAATATGATATTAGATAGATATCATATGAATTTATTAATTTCTATTTTGCATGTTAATGATTTTTTTGTAAAGATTTAGTGAAACTTTACATGATTTAACTTTTTTTAAATAATATAAACCTTATTCACTGGAGCCGAGGGACAGTAAATGAAAGCGTACAACAACCAAAGGTTAGATATAGCAGCAAATGTAATTCAGTGATTTCAACGGAAGATCTCCCAAAAATTGCTATGTGTAATACTTCAAGTTGGCTCGTATACCAACAAAAAGTTTGTGAGAATACACCTTGCAAGGTGTAACCGTCGATATATAAAGGATGCTGAAAGACACGCGCTACACAAAAAAGGCTCTTCATGCTGCCAACAAGAGGCGACAACTCCTCGAACATGTCTAGGACTACTCTACAACCCGCCACGGTAGAGACAACGGCTTCGGTAAGCTAAAAATAGTGCCACAAAAAAAAGCTTATCTAGACGCCATCTATCATGCTCTTCTTTAATCTATTCCTTGATAGTTGTCGGCGCTGTCGTGACCGCGTTGAACACCATGACATTCCAATGCCACCAAATGCACTAGAAGATTAGGGTGATGGCCGTCCACATGTCTTGGTGTTTGGCACGAGGACACGAGGGCAGATTCCACAAAGTGATCAAGTCTGTGTCACCCGACGGTAGCCATACCATCTTGTCCCAATACCGCAACGCCCAAGCCCACACCTCCCATGCTACCACGCACCCCAACATGAGATGTTGCAAAGATTCAGGTTCCTAGTCAAACAGAGGGCAAGCCACTGGGCGAGGGAGGCCACGGAGTTGCAACATGTAGGTCGTCCAACACATGTTCCTTGAAACCAACCACAAAAAGAATTTGCAACTGTAGGGGCCTCTAGACCTCCCGATTTGATCATTGACCAATGCTCGCGTTGTCCTGGGAAAAAAAGCATCATACCCTAACTTGGGTGAATGCATTCGTCACTTGTCCATCTCGACATGAGAACGTCCTCTCGCTTAGGATCGAGTTGGATGTTGGCAAGCAGGTGCCAAAAAAGGAAGAACTCTACTAATACCGCCTCTCCAAGGTCTAGCCCACAATTCCTAAGATAGATCCCTGAGAAACCATCTTTCACTGAGCGGGTGTTAGTTTGCTGAGTCGAAAACATCTCCACATGATTAGAAGCGATGTCAACCACCTTGTTTCTGTTGATCCAACGGTCATTCCAGAAGTGTGGCTTCTCTCCATTGCTAAGGACATAGCAGGTGACCAACTCAACGCTTTGCGGTAGCTGATGTTGAAATGCGCCCAAGCCTTCAAAGGATTCACCTTTCGCAGCCGCGCACGATGTCAGTGAAGGGAGAGGTTAAGAAGTCAAAAGGTTTGGAATGCCTAACCCATCGTAGCACTTGGGCGAGCCTAATTTGTCCCACGCAACCAAACAGTGGCCGCCATTGATGTTGCGTTGTCCCTTCCACATAAACGCTCGACGGAGTTTGAGAAGAGCATCTAGGACCTTGGGGGTGTCCAATATATGACATCATGGCGTGGATAGGTATCACACACAATGTGGCTTGGACAAGGATCATTCTCCTGCCACAATTCGGGAGCTTGGCGCACCACACTTGCTAGCAGCACTATTCATCGCCGATTGCAGCTGCGTAGCCATGACCTTCCTCAAGCCCAATTGCAGCCACAGGTACTCGCACGGAAGCACCACCACTTCACAGCCTAGTGTTGTAAGCTAGATCCACTTGGTCCGGCATGCAACAGATGGGGTGGAGAGTGTTGTGGATATATATAATAAGCATGCATAGCTACGACATGACCATATACTTGTGGACTAGGGTGTCCCATAGGAGGTGTAGTTGATAGGCCCATCGGGAAGCCCATCCACCAGAGACCAAGATGGAGGACCAACATGCTAGGAATGGCTCAAGAGGGATCATAGCTAAGGTCCCAACATGGTGACCGTTTAGAAGCCTAGGATGCAGGCTTGACATACAAGACTATGCATGGGTGCCGCCTTAGGTCTCTTACACATAGTCGGTTAGGTCCTTTCCATGTAAACCTTAGGTCTGGCGTACTATATAATTAAGCCGGCCTCCAGTTCGCATAAGTGAAAAATTAACTTCATTGTAATTTACAAACTTGTTGCCTTCTACTGATTTATAGCAAGAGTATAGATCTGCCACCGACGGGGATCTCGGGCATGGGTAAATGGTGTGTATCACTATCCCATACACCATAACTTATGCTCTCTCTCTCTCTCTCATCGCCACGAGGGACCCTCCGTGATGTACATGTCGACAATACCACGATAGAGATATCATTTGGTGAGGTTCGTGTGCAACCTCAAGGCCACCCCAAAATCCCCAACGATGGACACATAGGTCTCCAGATCCACCTTCGCTGGCCTTAGGAAGGTGACCACGCTATCGGCGTAGATTGATGTATGAACCATTAGCCATGAGCTCCGTGAGAATCCCATATGTCGCCACACTCTCAAGCATGAGGTGAAGCACATCCATGGCAACATAAAAAAAGGTGGAGAGAGGGGGATACCCTTGCCACATAGACCATGAAAATTATAGATCAGCTCCCCGGCGATGCCATTGATCACGAATCTATCAGACGCCGTCCCAACAAGCATCCCACAGACCATGGTTAGCCACGTATGGCCAACCAAAGTTTGGCTAGGACCTCCAAGAGGAACGCCCAATCCACCGCGTCGAAAGCTTTGGTAATGTCGATCTTTAGCATGATGGCGACATGGTGTCCCTCTCAAGCACAAGGATATTTTTTGCCGTACATGGCACCAATTGGAAGTTATCGTGGAGGCACCACCGACGTATGAAAGCACTCTACCGAGAGACCACTACCTCAGGCATGTGCATGGAAGACAACTGTGAATCAAACTAATAGGGAGAAAATCATTCATTTCCATAAGGTTCGCACATTTAGGCAACAAGGAGACACATGCTTGGTTGGCCACAAGCACCCTGACAGTCACCCCACCACAAGGCTTGGAAAGCCCCCATCACGTCATGCTTGACGATATGCCAACACGTGGTGTAGAACTTGCCAGAGAAACAATTAGGCCTCGATGCCTTGTCCAGTTCCTATGTAATTCCCCACATCTCCTCTTCTGTGAAAGACACCCCCATAATCGATAGGTCAAGTGATTGCATCCCTAGGAAATCGAAGTCCATAGTTAATCCACACTCCCGGGAGGAACCCCAGAGATTTCCATAGAAGGAGTCCACATCGTTGGCCTTCTCATCTTGGTCCGAAACGAGCACCCCATCCAAGGTTAGTTGCACGATTATTTTCTTGCGACGTCGACGGTTGGTATGCAAGTGAAAATTTTGGTGCATGCATCACCCTTAGAGAGCCACGTGATTCTGGATATCTACCTAGCAACAATCCGCTCCAACCAGGCAAGACCAAGGAATTTGCGGTTGAGGAGCTTCCTGAAACCATGCTCTTCCTGAGAGAACTCCCTAGATTCCATGGCGATGTCAAGTATGAGAATGAGTTCATTTGCTAGAAGGATCTTCAAATTGTCGCTGCCAATGAAACCATGAGTCATGGTGGAGCAAGACTTTTTATGCCTTCAAGTCATGTCGTTTACTTTGCTTATTTTAACTTTGTGTTTTCCTTTTTCCATTAAAGTGCACATATGTGGATGGCACGGAACATGACAAAACATGAAGATGGGATAACCATTTGCAACACGACAACGACTAAATAATAAGGAGAGTGTGGATTTGTTGCCACCGGTGGGTAGTGCCACCCCTGTGGCTGCCGTGCGATCTGCTGTTGGAGATTGGTGTGGAGTCGTTAGTACTGACACGGCCCATCCTTAGATGCTGTGATACACATGGTTTGGGGAGATTAATGTCTTAAATATTCGTCGATTAACATCAATTTGTGTCAGTGTGTGCAGCAAATTTCTGTCAGGTGTATTCATTGAACCTGTCCCTGAAGTTATGACTTAGGTGAAAACCTGCCGTATGTCGGGCCGTGGCAGAGTAGCTTCATCAGAATGACCACTGACTGTTGACCGGTCATAGCTGGCTACAACAGCCACACGAGTTCACCTGTATATACAAAGAAAATGACTACACGTCAGGAAAATCAATAAATGTAGTCGATCCAAAGGTACATATGAACACGTTTCAACAGTGAATAATTCATAAGGCTGGCAATAGTGGATAGTATCATTTAGTAGTATATCATGCATATGATACTTTTGTATGATACTAGATCCATAATGCATAGTATCATAGACTAGTATCATAGTTTTGCTATATTAATTGATTTGTAGAATCCCAATACAAATTTGTGTATAAGATTTATTTGATACTAACTTTTCTCGTGATGTGCGCTATGATACAGTATCTACCTATGATACTCTAATCTCCTCTCTCATCCATAATTACCTGCCACATCAGCATTTTCGGTGGGTGATACGTCCATTTTGCATCACTATTTTATATCATAATTTGCTGTTTTCATTGATATATTTCATATTTAGAGATGATACTTATGTTATTTCACCTATTTTGCATGTTTCATGATCATTGGAGAATTATTCACCGGAGTCAGGATTCTGCTGGAAAAAGCACCGTCAGGACACCATATTTCGGAAGATCAACAATTGACGGAAATTATATGAAAAATCCTATTTTTCCGAAGACGAAGGGAGCCAAAAGGAGGGGCCGAGAGGGGCCACCATGGCCCCCATAGGCCGCGGCCCTGGCCTGGCCGCGCCGCCATGTAGGAGGGGGCCCACAGCCCCCTCGGCCTCCTCTCCTTCGCGCACATCTTCGCCCCGAAAACCTAAGGCACAGGAGACGGAGAATTGACAGCCGCCTCGCGGGGCGGAAAGACACTGAGAGAAAAAGAGCTCTCCGCGCAGAACTGGGAATTCTCCCCGGAGGGGGAAATCGATGCCATCGCCATCGTCATCGAGCTGGGCATCATTGGGATCATCATCATCATCATCTCCACCATCTACACCGCCATCTCCACCGCTGCATCTCGTCACCGCTGTAACGATTTGGGTTGGATCTTGATTGTTTGATAGGGGAAACTCTCCCGGTTTGATTACTACTTGTTATTGATGCTATTGAGTGAAACCATTGAACCAAGGTTTATGTTCAGATTGTTATTCATCATCATATCACCTCTGATCATGTTCCATATGATGTCTCGTGAGTAGTTCGTTTAGTTCTTGAGGACATGGGTGAAGTCGAAATGTTAGTAGTGAACTATGTTGAGTAATATTTAATGGTTTGATATTTAAGTTGTGGTGTTATTCTTCTAGTGGTGTCATGTGAACGTCGACTACATGATACTTCACCTTTATGGGCCTAGGGGAGTGCATCTTGTATTCGTTTGCTAATTGTGGGGTTGCCGGAGTGACAGCAACCTAAACCCCCGTTAGTATATCCTGCAGGAGGGATAGCAGGATCTCGAGTTTAAGGCTGTGGTTAGATTTATCTTAATTACTTTCTTGTATTTGCGGATGCTTCCAAGGGGTATAATCACAAGTATGTATTAGTCCTAGTAAGGGCGATGCATTAGCATAGGTTCACCCACACAACACTTATCAAAACAATGAAGATTAATCAACTATAGAAAGCGAAAGCACTAGACTAAAATCCCTGTGTGTCCTCAAGAACGTTTGGTCATTATAAGTAAACAAACCGACTTGTCCTTTGTGCTAAAAAGGATTGGGCCACTCGCTGCAATTATTTCTCTCGCATTTTATTTACTTGTACTTTATTTATCTGCTATATCAAAACCCCCTGAAAACTTGTCTGTGAGCATTTACAAGTGAATCCTTCATCGAAACCTTGTCACAACTTCTGCTCCTCGTTGGGTTCGACACTCTTATTTATCGAAAGTACTACGATACACCCCTATACTTGTGGGTCATCAAGACTTTTTTTGGCGCCGTTGCCGGGGAGGGAAGCGCTATTGGTAAGTGGAATTGGTAAGGAAACTTTTACTATACGTGTTGATTTTGTTTCGCTGCTACTATAAGTCATTATGGAGAGATCCTCCCTTGAATTTCTATTTGGGAAATCTACTACTACCGCAACGGTAGTGGATGAGGCGCCAGGTGAGGAAGTAATACCATATAAAATACCTATGAAAATTATTGAACGTGTTGTGGATAATCGCTATGAAGGGGATGGAACTGTTCATCCTGGAGATCATTTATCGTTTTACATGAATTATGCGGGTTATTCAAGTGTGCATGTATTTCAATGGATGAAGTTAGGAAGAAATTATTTGTTATGTCGCTATCTGGTAAGCGGCGCATTGGTATAAACTGCTGAAGGATGGGCGTTCTCTTGATTGGAAGGATATTGTGCCTCTATTTTATTCCAAATTCTATCCTCCAAGTGAAATTCACAAAGACCGCAACCGTATATATAATTTCCTGCCTCATGATGGAGAGATTGCCCAAGCTGGGGAGATTGAAGTCTTTAATGCTCAAATGCCCCATTCATGAGCTTCCTGTAATATTATCATTGATAATTTCTATGCAAGACTTTCTTTTCAAGATAAAATCTTGCTGGATACTTCTTGTTCTGGATCATTCACACGCAATAAAGAAGAGTTTAAATGGGACCTTGATCGAATCCAAAAAATACTGAAGGATGGGAGAATGACAAAGGTAGAGTGCATAAATTATGATTATGAATGCATTGAAACTTTTATGGATACTCGATGAATATCGTAATATAAGTGCTACATATGGTCTTGACTCTCAAGTTGTTGCAAATATTTATAAAGCCTTTGCCTCTCATTTTGAATTGCCTAGGAAGAATTTTGATAAGTATCATGAACCTTATAAAGATAAAATTGATTCACCTAAAGGTAAATGTATTGAAATTAAAACTGTTGATCATGTTCTTCCTGAAGCTTATATTGAAAAACTCCTTTCCCCGCTAAAATGAAGGAGTATTCTGTTATAACTAGTGTAGTTAATAAAAGTGCAAAGAAACCCATATAACCTGAAGAACAAATAAAAGTTGAACCTGCTGTTGCAATAGTTAAAGATCTTGTGACCGAAAATGTGGAAGATGGTCATATTATTTTCTGAAGATGCTTCTAATATTGTTTCGCATCCTAATAAGTATAGGAAAGCCGTGTTCCTATGCTCTCTGTTCGAATTGGTGATCATTGCTATTATGGTTTATGTGATATTGGTGCAAGTGTTAGTGCCATTCCTTATGAGCTCTACACGGAAATCATGCATGAAATTGGTTCTTGTGAACTTGAAGATATTGATGTGGTTATTCAACTAGCTAATAGAGAAACTATCTCTCCCATTGGTATTGTTCGAGATGTGCAAGTTCTATGTGGTAAGATTAAATATCCCGCTGACTTTTTGGTACTTAGTTCTGCTGCTAGTAAGTCTTGTCCTATTATTTTTGGTAGACCTTTTCTAAATACTTGTGGAGCTATTATAGATTGCAAGAAAGAGAAAATTGTTACTAAATTTGTTGGTGAATCTTATGAGTTTAACTTCTCTAAATTTGCCAAAACTCCTTATAAAGCTGATTTGCCTAATGATGATTTTAGAGTTGAACAGTGTGCGCATCTATTGCTCTTGCTCCTAATAACCCTTTGCAGCAACATTTGGAGAATAGTGAGAGTGAAGTTTTTAGGGAAGAAAGGGATGAGCTTGATGAAATTTTCCTTCGTCAACCTATTCTTAAACATGACTTACCGGTTGAGGATTTAGGTGTAACACCACCACCAAAGGAAGATCCTGTATTTGATTTGAAACCATTACCTGATAATCTTAAGTATGCTTATATTGATGATAAGAAAACATATCCTGTTATTATTAGTGCTAAGCTTTCAGATATTGAGGAAGAAAGGTTATTGAAATATTGAAGAAACACCGAGGAGCTATTGGCTACACTCTTGATGACTTGAAGGGGATTTCTCCGCTATTTGCCAACATGCCATTAATATAGAAGATGGTGCAAAACCTGTTGTTGAACATCAGCGTCGTCTAATTCCTAAGATGAAGGATGTGGAAGAAATGAGGTATTAAAACTTCTTGAAGCAGGTATTATATATCCTATTGCTGATAGTAGATGGGTTAGTCCTGTGCATTGTGTTCCTAAGAAAGGAGGAATAATTGTTGTTCCTAATGATAATGATGAGCTTATTCCTCAAAGAGTAGTTGTAGGGTATAGAATGTGCATTGATTTTCAAAAAGTTAATAAAGTTATCATAAGAAATATCTATTACCCCCTTTTATTGATTAAGATCAAATGTTATGAAAGGTTGTCTGAAAAACTACATCATGTTTGATTTGGATGATGGGTATTCTGGTTAGAAATGAGGTATTAAAACTTCTTGAAGCAAGTATTATATATCCTATTGCTGATAGTAGATGTGTTGTCCCGTGCATTGTGTTCAAGAAAGGTGGAATAACTGTTGTTCCTAATGATAATGATGAGCTCATTCCTCAAAGAGTAGTTGTAGGGTATACGAAAAGTTAATTTACTAAGCATTATGATCAAATGTTAGAAAGGCTGTCTAAAAATACTGTTTTCTTGATGATATTCTTTTCACAAAGAGCTTCATTTCACTTGTCCCTATGGAACTTATGCTTTTTTGGTTTATGTAATGTTCTTGCTACTTTTCAAAGATGGTCTGCTATTGTGGCTTTTGTGAAAAGATTGTTGAGGTATTCATGGATGATTTTTCCTGTCTATGGGAATTCTTTTGATAATTGCTTGCGAAACCTTGATAAAGTTTTGCAGAGATGTGAAGAAACTAACCTTGTTCTTAATTGGGAGAAATGCCACTTTATGGTTAATGAAGGGAATTGTATTGGGACATAAAATTTCCGAGAGAGGTATTGAAGTTGATAGAGCTAAAGTTGAAGCAATTGAGAAGATGCCCTATCCTAGGGATGTTAAAGGTATTCGTAGTATTCTTGGTCATGTTGGTTTTTATAGGAGGTTTATTAAAGATTTCTCTAAAATTTCAAAGCCTCTTACTAATCTTCTTCAAAAAGATGTACCTTTTGTTTTTGATGATGATTGTAAGGAAGCCTTTGAAACTCTAAAGAAAGCCTTAACAACTGCTCCTATAGTTGAACCTCCCGATTGGAATTTACCTTTTGAAATTATGTGTGATGCTAGTGATTTTGTTGTAGGTGTTGTTCTTGGACAACGAGTAGATAAAAAATTGAATGTTATTCATTATGCTAGTAAAACTCTAGACGCTGCTCAAAGAAATTATGCTACAACTGAGAAAGAGTTATTAGCCATAGTTTTTGCATGTGACAAGTTTAGATCCTATATTGTTGATTCAAAAGTTACGATTCATACTGATCATGCTGCAATTAGGTACCTTATGGAAAAGAAAGATGCTAAGCCAAGGCTTATTAGATGGGTGCTTCTTTTGCAAGAATTTGATTTACATATTGTAGATAGGAAAGGTGCTGATAATCCTGTTGCTGATAATTTGTCTAGATTGGAAAATATTGCTTATGATCCTGTTCCTGTTAATGATAGTTTTCCAAATGAACAATTGGCTGCAATAAATGTGAGCTCGCGAGATAGTCCTTGGTATGCAGATTATGCTAACTTTATTGTTTCGAAGTACTTGCCTCCAACCTTTTCAGCTCAGCAAAGGAGGAAATTCTTTTATGATTTGAGGCATTATTTTTGGGATGACCCACACTTATATAAAGAAGGAGTGGATGGTATTATGCGAAGATGTGTCCCGAATATGAACAACAAGAGATATTGAGTAAGTGTCATGGTAGTGTTTATGGAGGACATCACGCCGGAGATAGAACCGCACAAAAGGTTCTACAATCAGGTTTTTATTGGCCAACACTTTTTAAAGATGCAAGGAAGTTTATCTTATCTTGTGATGAATGTCAAAGAGTTGGTAATATCTCTAGACGCAATGAAATGCCTATGAATTATACTCTTGTTATTGAACCATTTGATTGTTGGGGATTTGACTTCATGGGTCCTTTCCCTTCTTCAGAAGGTAACACTCATATACTTGTCGCTGTTGATTATGTTACTAAATGGGTAGAAGCTATACCTACAAAAAGTGCTGATGGTGAGACCTCTTTAAAAATGCTTTTAGATGTTATTTTTCCTAGATTTGGAGTACCTAGATATATTATGACTGATGGAGGTTCTCACTTTATTCATGGTGGTTTTAGAAAAACTCTTGCCAAATATGGTATTAATCATAGAATTGCTTCAGCTTATCATCCTCAAACTAGTGGGCAAGTAGAATTATCAAATAGAGAAATTAAAGCTATCTTGGAAAAGACTGTTAATAAATCTAGAAAGAATTGGGCTAGTAAGTTAAAGAAAGCATTGTGGGCTTATAGAACTGCTTATAAAAATCCTATGGGAATGTCTCCTTATAAAATGGTTTATGGAAAAGCTTGTCATTTACCTTTAGAATTAGAGCACAAAGCTTATTGGGCTGTAAGAGAACTTAATAAAGATTTTAAACTTGCCGGTAAGAAGAGGTTGCTACAATTGAGTTCTTTAGATGAATGGAGAAGTGAAGCTTATGAAAATGCTAAACATTTTAAAGAGAAAGTTAAGAAGTGGCATGATAGAAGAATTATTAAAAGAGAATTTAATGTTGGAGATAAAGTCCTATTGTATCGGTCTCGTCTCAGATTTTTTGCAGGGAAATTACTCTCAAAATGGGAAGGACCATATGTTATTGAGGAGGTATATCGTTCAGGGGCAATTAAAATTAGTTCTCTACAAGGTAATGCCACACAAGTAGTGAATGGACAAAGACTCAAGCATTATATTTCGGAGATTCTTATAATGAAGATATTGATGTTATTCAAGTGATGACTCCGGAAGCTTTCATCAAAGATCAAATTGACAGTTCTGCAGAGTCCGACTTTGAATAGGTAACAGTTTTAGTAATAAAAAGTCCGCATTTAACTTTCCGAACAATATTTCTGCTGTTTTTGGGAAATATAAAAAATTACGAGATCGAAACGGAGTGGAGGAGACGCGCGAGGGCCCGTCACCATAGGCCGGCGCGGCCCCACCCTGGCCGCGCCGCCTCTATGGGGACAGCCCCTCGGCGTCCCGTTTCCACTCGTTTTCGGCCTAGAACCTTCCTTTTATCATAAAAATATTTGCTATATAATCGCCCGGATCCCAGAGGTCCGTATATCGTTTTCTCGTCGTGTTTTGTTTCGAGTTGTTTTCTGCCAGATATTGTTTTCAGATCTAGAGCCACCATGTCTTCGTGGAGCCTCCGAAGGACAACTTCTTTGAGAACGTCGTCAACCCGTACATGAGCGAGTTGAAGATGCATCCCAAGGAATTGCTGCTCGTAGATGGAGAGTTGCAGATAGAAGATGTTCGGGGACCCGAGGGAGAAGGAAGTTTGGAGGACAGGATGAAGAAACTGGAACAAGAGGTCTTCACCTACAAGAAGATGGCTGAGCGTGAAGTGGACATCTTCCACAGGATTGTGTCCGAACTCATTGGTGAACATGAGAAGGAGACTGCAAAGCTGTGGAGCGATATCCTCTCACTTCACAACACTACCAACCAACTTCAGGCGCAACTTTATGATGCTTGGAATCAAAACCGTGAGTATGAAAACAGGTTTAAACGCATTAGCGATGCTGCTAGTTTCAGGATTCCCGAGACCAAGACATCGTTTGTTGATGGAGAGGCTCTTCCCTGGAAGTCTGATGACGAGAAGAATCCACCATCATCGCCACCGAAGGAGTAAATTCATCATCGGTATTGGCATCCCCTTGGTTTGTTCCAAGCTTGGGGGAGTGCCGCGGTATCACATCATCACTATCTTTATCTTTTACTATCAAGTAGTGTCATATCATGAGTAGGGAAGTTATCATATGTATCCGTTGGTTATCTATGTATCCGTTGGTGTGAGTTATCGTTATGGAATATTAATGAGAAGTCTTATCATTTACTTTTTGCACACCTTATTTTAGTTTGCAATTTCTATTATATGATCACTCTTGACATTAGTATTGATATCACTTTGGGAGCATCAAGTAAATCTATTTGGTTTTGGCAAACTTAGCATTGGTCAATAGCAACAACATTTTGATGTTTAAATAGAAAAGGGAAATACATGTAGATATATTGCTTTATTATCTTTCTGCTAATGAGTTTAGTATTCTGAAGTTAAAATTGCTTGTGCTTATGAGAAAGATGCATGATTGTTTCTATCACATGTATATTTGTTTGTTTCCCTCAACCTTTATGCTTGCTACCAAACCTTGCTAGCCAAAGACCTGTATTGAGAGGGAATGCTTCTCATACATCCATGACCTTAGACCAAACCCATGCCATTTGTGTCCACCATAACTACCTACTATGTGGTATTTTGCGCCACTCCAAGTAAATACTTCATGTTCTACCTTTAAATAATTCAAACTATATTACTCCTTATTTGTGTCAATGTTTTATAGCTCATGAGGAAGTATGTGGTGTTTTATCTTTCAATCTTGTTGGGTGGACTTTCCCCAATGGACTAGTGGCACATCCGCTTATCCAATAATTTTGCAAAAAGAGCTGGCAACGGGGTTCCCAGCCCCAATTAATAACCTCCATTAATAATTCTCTTCACATGTTTTGCCCTGATTTATCAGTAAGCAACTTAATTTTGCAATAGACACTCCTCCATGGTTTGAGAAATGTTGGAAGGCACCCGAGGATTCGGTTAGCCATGGCTTGTGAAAGCAAAGGTTGGGGGGAGTGTCATCCATAATAAAACTAAAATACATGTGTAAACAAAAGAGAAGGGGGATGATCTACCTTGCTGGTAGAGATGCCGTCCTCCATGGGAGCCGCTCTTGGAAGGTCCGTTTGGCAAGGGAGTTAGAGTTCCCACTACCATTCGTTGACAACAACAAACACATCTCAAAATTTTACTTTTATGCTCTTTATATGATTTCAAAACTTGAAAAGCTCTAGCACATGATTTAATCCCTGCTTCCCTCTGCGAAGGGCCTATCTTTTACTTTTATGTTGAGTCAGTAAACCTATTTCCCTCTATCTTAAGCAAGCAATTGAGTTGTTGTGAACCAACCATTTATGCTATGATTTAGTTAGTCATGCCTTTTATGCTTTCTTGTTTAGTACGAATTTTATCTGAATGAATATGACTTTGAAATTTATCAATGATTATGAGAAGATTGTTATGATTAAGGATGAAAGCCCTATATAAATTCTAATATGAAAGCTTTGCTTAGAAGATAAGTACAATCCGTTAGTAGTTCTCTGACCAAGAACAAAGTTTGCCATAACCATTTATGATTTCCTATGCACCTTTATTTGTGATTTCTCTTTACTTATTTCAAGTTGAATTATATGAGGAGGATGTTTACTAGAATATCTTGTGTGAATCAATATGATGCTTCTTGTCCGTATTTTATTTATCGACTTTTCACTCCATAAACATGTGGTCTTGTTTATTGAGCTCAGTTTCGCTTGGGGACAAGCGAGGTCTAAGCTTGGGGGAGTTGATACGTCCATTTTGCATCACTATTTTATATCATAATTTGATGTTATTCATTGATATATTTCATATTTAGAGATGATACTTATGTTATTTCACCTATTTTGCATGTTTCATGATCATTGGAGAATTATTCACCGGAGTCAGGATTCTGCTAAAGCACTCAGGACACCATATTTCGGAAGATGAACAATTGACGGAAATTATATGAAAAATCCTATTTTTCCAGAAGACGAAGGGAGCCAAAAGGAGGGGCCGAGAGGGGCCACCATGGCCCCCATAGGCCGGCGCGGCCCTGGCCTGGCCGCATGTGGGGAGGGGGCCCACAGCCCCTCTCGCCTCCTCTCCTTTCGCGTACATCTTCGCCCCGAAAACCTAAGGCACGGGAGTTACGGAGAATTGACAGAGCCGCCTCTACGGGGCGGAAATACACCAGAGAGAAAAGAGCTCTCCGGCGGGCAGGAATCCACCGGGGAAATTCCCTCCCGGAGGGGGAAATCGATGCCATCGCCATCGTCATCGAGCTGGGCATCATTGGGATCATCATCATCATCTCCACCATCTACACCGCCATCTCCACCGCTGCATCTCGTCACCGCTGTAACGATTTGGGTTGGATCTTGATTGTTTGATAGGGGAAACTCTCCCGGTGTTGATTACTACTTGTTATTGATGCTATTGAGTGAAACCATTGAACCAAGGTTTATGTTCAGATTGTTATTCATCATCATATCACCTCTGATCATGTTCCATATGATGTCTCGTGAGTAGTTCGTTTAGTTCTTGAGGACATGGGTGAAGTCTAAATGTTAGTAGTGAACTATGTTGAGTAATATTTAATGGTTTGATATTTAAGTTGTGGTGTTATTCTTCTAGTGGTGTCATGTGATGACCCACAAGTATAGGGGGTGTATCGTAGTATCTTCGATAAGTAAGAATGTCGATCCCAACGAGGAGCAGAAGGTGTTGACAGCAGTTTCGATGAAGGATTCACTGTAAATGCTCACAAACAAGTATTCAAGGGGTTTTGATGTAATAGATGAATAAAGTACGAGTAAGTAAAATGCGAGAGAAATAATTGCAGCGAGTGGCCCAATCCTTTTTAGCACAAAGGACAAGCCGGTTTGTTTACTTATAATGACCAAACGTTCTTGAGGACACACGGGGATTTTAGTCTAGTGCTTTCGCTTCATGTAGCTAAATAATCTTCATTGTTTTGATAAGTGTTGTGTGGGTGAACCTATGCTAATGCACCGCCCTTTCCTAGGACTAATACATACTTGTGATTATACCCCTTGCAAGCATCCGCAAATACAAGAAAGTAATTAAGATAAATCTAACCACAGCCTTAAACTCTGAGATCCTGCGATCCCTCTTGCATCGGTATACTAACGGGGGCTTAGGTTTCTGTCACTCCGGCAACCCCGCAATTAGCAACCGAATACAAGATGCACTCCCCTAGGCCCATAAATGGTGAAGTATCGTGTAGTCGACGTTCACACGACACCACTAGAAGAATGACACCACAACTTAAATATCATAACATTGAATATTACTCAACCATAATTCACTACTAGCATTTAGACTTCACCCATGTCCTCAAGAACTAAACGAACTACTCACGAGACATCATATGGAATACAATCAGAGGTGATATGATGATGAATAACAATCTGAACATAAACCTTGGTTCAATGGTTTCACTCAATAGCATCAATAACAAGTAGAGAATAACACCGGGAGAGTTTCCCCTATCAAACAATCAAGATCCAACCCAAATCGTTACAGCGGTGACGAGGTGCAGCGGTGGTGATGGCGGTGTAGATGGTGGAGATGATGATGATGATGATGGAGATGATGTCCAGCTCGATGACGATGGCGATGGCGTCGATTTCCCCTCCGGGAGGGAATTTCCCCGGCGGATTCCTGCCCGCCGAGAGCTCTTTTCTCTCTGGTGTTCTCCGCCCCGCAGAGGCGGCTGTAACTCTTCGTGAGGTACCCTCTGTGGCTTAGGTCTTCGGGACGAAGGAGTACGCGAAGAAAAGGAGGCGAGAGGGGCTGTGGGCCCCCTCCTCATAGGGCGGCGCGGCCAGGCCTAGGCCGCGCCGGGGGTGGGCCCACCTCGGGTCCCCTCTTCTCCCCCTTCCGGCTCCCTCCGTCATCTGGAAAAATAGGAATTTACGTAAAATTTCCTTCCACAGTTGATCTTGATACGCGTAGATGCACACGTCCGTTGGGAACCCCAAGTGGAAGGTATGATGCGTATAGAAGCAAGTTTCCCTCAGTATGAAACCAAGGTTTAATCGAACCAGTAGGAGCCAAGAAGCACGTTGAAGGTTGATGGTCGCGAAATGTGATGCGGCGCAACACCAGGGATTCCGGCGCCAACTAGGAACCTGCACAACACAACCAAAGTACTTTGCCCCAACGAAACAGTGAGGTTGTCAATCTCACCGGCTTGCTGTAACAAAGGATTAAACGTATCGAGTGGAAGATGTTTGCAAAGAAAACAGTAAAACAAGTAGATTGTATGCTATGTAAAGAATAGGACCGGTCCACAGTTCACTAGAGGTGTCTCTCCCATAAGATAAAAGCATGTTGGGTGAACAAATTACAGTCGGGCAATTGACAAATAGAGAAAGGCATAACAATGCATATACATGACATGGTAAATATAGTGAGATTTAATTGGGCATTACGACAAAGAACATAGACCGCCATCCAACTGCATCTATGCCTAAAAAGTCCACCTTCAGGTTATCGTCCGAACCCCCTCCAGTATTAAGTTGCAAAGCAACAGACAATTGCATTAAGTATTGTGCGTAATGTAATCAACAACTACATCCTTAGACATAGCATCAATGTTTTATCCCTAGTGGCAACAACACATCACAACCTTAGAACTTTCTGTCACTGTCCCAGTATCAATGAAGGCATGAACCCACTATCGAGCATAATTACTCCCTCTTGGAGTTAAGAGTAAAAACTTGGCCAGAGCCTCTACTAGAAACGGAGAGCATGCAAGATCATAAACAACACATGAACAATAGATTGATAATCACCATAATCATAGTACTCTCTATCCATCGGATCCCGACAAACACAACATATAGAATTACATATAGATGATCTTGATCATGTTAGGCAGCTCACAAGATCTAACAATGAAGCACAACAAGGAGAAGACGACCATCTAGCTACTGCTATGGACCCATGGTCCAGGGGTGAACTACTCACTCATCACTCCGGAGGCGATCATGGCGATGAAGAGTCCTCCGGGAGATGAATCCCCTCTCCGGCAGGGTGCCGGAGGCGATCTGAATCCCCCGAGATGGGACGGCGGCGGCGGCGTCTCTGTAAGGTTTTCCGTATCGTGGCTCTCGGACTGGGGGTTTCGCGACGGAGCTTTAAGTAGGCGGAAGGTCAACGCGAGGGGCCACACGAGGGGCCCAGGGGGTAGTCGGCGCGCCAAGACCGGGCCGCGCCACCCCCGGCTGCCTCGTGGCCCCACTTCGTTAGGTCTTCGGTCTTCTGGAAGCTTCGTGCAAAAATAGGACCCGGGCGAAAGTTTCGTCCAATTCCGAGAATATTTCTTTACTAGGATTTCTGAAACCAAAAACAGCAGAAAACAGAATCGGCTCTTCGGCATCTTGTTAATAGGTTAGTTCCAGAAAATGCATAAATATGACATATAATGTGCATAAAACATGTAGGTATCATCAATAAAGTAGCATGGAACATAAGAAATTATCGATACGTTGGAGACGTATCAGCATCCCCAAGCTTAGTTCTGCTCGTCCCGAGCAGGTAAAACGATAACAAAGATAATTTCTGAAGTGACATGCCATCATAATCTTGATCATACTATTTGTAAACATATGTAATGAATGCAGCGATCAAAGCAATGGTAATGACATGAGTAAACAACTGAATCATATAGCAAAGACTTTTCATGAATAGTACTTCAAGACAAGCATCAATAAGTCTTGCATAAGAGTTAACTCGTAAAGCAATAAATCAAAGTAAAAGTGTTGAAGCAACACATAAGAAGATTAAGTTTCAGCGGTTGCTTTCAACTTGTAACATGTATATCTCATGGATATTGTCAACATAAAGTAATATAACAAGTGCAATACGCAAGTATGTAGGAATCAATGCACAGTTCACACAAGTGTTTGCTTCTTAAGGTGGAAGGAGATAGGTAAACTGACTCAACAATAAAAGTAAAAGAATGGTCCTTCAAGAGGAAAGCATCGATTGCTGTATTTGTGCTAGAGCTTTTATTTTGAAAACATGAAACAATTTTGTCAACGGTAGTAATAAAGCATATGAGTTATGTAAATTATATCCTACAAGTTGCAAGCCTCACGCATAGTATACTAATAGTGCCCGCACCTTGTCCTACTTAACTTGGACTACCGGATCTTTGCATGCCATGTTTCAACCAAGTGTCACAAAGGGGTACCTCCATGCCGCCTGTACAAAGGTCCAAGGAGAATGCTCGCATTTCGGATTTCTCGCTTTTGGTTATTCTCAACTTAGACATCCATACCGGGACAACATGGACAACAGATAATGGACTCCTCTTTAATGCATAAGCATGTAGCAAAGTTATTATTCTCATATGAGATTGAGGATATATGTCCAAAACTGAAACTTCCACCATGGTTCATGGCTTTAGTTAGCGGCCCAATGTTCTTCTCTAACAATTTTGCATGCTCCAACCACTACAATGATAGACCTTCAGACAAGACGGACATGCATAGCAACTCACATGATATTCAACAATAGTTGATGGCGTTCCCCAGAAGCATGGTTATCGCACAACAAGCAACTTAATAAAATATAAAGTGCATAAGTACATATTCAATACTACGATAGTTTTTAAGGCTATTTTGTCCCATGAGCTATATATTGCAAAGGTGAATGATGGAATTTTAAAGGTAGCACTCAAGCAATTTACTTTGGAATGGCGGGTAAATACCATGTAGTAGGTAGGTATGGTGGACACAAATGGCATAGTGGTTGGCTCAAGGATTTTGGATGCATGAGAAGTATTCCTCTCGATACAAGGTTTAGGCTAGCAAGGTTATTTGAAGCAAACTCAAGGATGAACAAGTGCAGCAAGACTCACATAAAAGACATATTGTAAACATTATAAGACTCTACACCGTCTTCCTTGTTGTTCAAAACTCAATACTAGATATTATCTAGACCTTAGAGAAACCAAATATGCAAATCAAATTTTAGCAAGCTCTATGTATTTCTTCATTAATGGGTGCAAAGCATATGATGCAAGAGCTTAAACATGAGCACAACAATTGCCAAGTATCACATTATCCAAGACATTTTTAGAATTACTACATGTAGCATTTTCCAATTCCAACCATATAACAAATTAACGAAGAAGAAACTTCGCCTTGAACATTATGAGTAAAGCCTAAGGACACATGTGTCCATATGCAACAGCGGAGCGTGTCTCTCTCCCACAAAGTGAATGCTAGGATCCATCTTATTCAAACAAAAACAAAAACGAAAACAAACCGACGCTCCAAGTAAAGAACACAAGATGTGACTGAATAAAAATATAGTTTCAGGGGAGGAACCTGATGATGTTGTCGATGAAGAAGGGGATGCCTTGGGCATCCCCAAGCTTAGACGCTTGAGTCTTCTTAAAATATGCAGGGATGAACCACGGGGGCATCCCCAAGCTTAGAGCTTTCACTCCTCTTGATCTTAGTATATCATTCTCCTCTCTTGACCCTTGAAAACTTCCTTCACACCAAACTTCAAGCAAACTCATTAGAGGGTTAGTGCATCATTAATAATTCACACATTCAGAGGTGACACAATCATTATTTTCACTTCTGGACATTGCATAATGCTACTGGACATTAATGGATCAAAGAAAGAAATCCAACATAGCAAAAGAGGCAATGCGAAATAAAAGGCAGAATCTGTCAAAAACAGAACAGTCCGTAAAGACGAATTTATAAATGGCACCAGACTTACTCAAATGGAAAAACTCAAAACTAATGAAAGTTGCGTATATATCTGAGGATCACGCTCGTAAATTGGCAGATTTTTTCGAATTTTCTACAGAGAATTGAGCCCAGATTCGTGACAGACAGCAATGCTGTTTCTGCGCAGCGATCCCAAATATAACATCAACTTTGACATAGAAACTTTACTTGGCACAAAAACATGATAAGGAGAGGTTGCTACAGTAGTAAACAACTTCCAAGACTCAATAAAACAAAAAATTGCTGTAGGTAAAAACATGGGTTGTCTCCCATAAGCGCTTTTCTTTAACGCCTTTCAGCTAGGCGCAGAAAGTGCAAATCAAGTAACATCGAGAGTAGAAGCATCAACATCATAATTTGTTCTAATAATAGAATCAAAAGGCAACTTCATTCTCTTTCTAGGGAAGTGTTCCATACCTTTCTTGAGAGGAAATTGATATTTAATATTACCTTCCCTCATATCAATAACAGCACCAACAGTTCGAAGAAAAGGTCTTCCCAACACAATTGGACAAGATGCATTGCATTCGATATCCAAGACAACAAAATCAACGGGGACAAGGTTATTGTTAACCGTAATATGCACATTATCAATCCTCCCCAAAGGTTTCTTTTTAACATTATCGGCGAGATTAACATCCAAATAACAATTCTTTAATGGTGGCAAGTCAAGCATATCATAAATCTTTTTAGGCATAACAGAAATACTTGCACCAAGATCACATAAGGCATTACATTCAAAGTCATTGAATTTCATTTTAATGATGGGCTCCCAACCATCTTCTAACTTTCTAGGAATAGAAGTTTCAAGTTTTAGTTTCTCTTCTCTAGCTTTTATGAGAGCATTTGTAATATGTTTTGTAAAGGCTAAATTTATAGCACTAGCATTAGGACTTTTAGCAAGTTTTTGTAAGAACTTTATAACTTCAGAGATGTGGCAATCATCAAAATCTAAATCATTATGAGCTACAGCAATGGGATCATTATTCCCAAGGTTGGAAAAAATTTCAGCAGTTTTATCACAAGCAGTTTCAGCAGTTTTAGCAATTTCAGGCAGTTTTGTACGCTTTGCACTAGGAGTAGAAACATTGCCAACACCAATTATATTACCATTGATAGTAGGAGGTGTAGCAACATGTGAGGAATTAGCATTACTAGTGGTGGTAATAGTCCAAACTTTAGCTACATTATTCTCTTTAGCTAGTTTTTCATTTTCTTCTCTATCCCACCTAGCACGCAACTCAGCCATTAATCTTATATTCTCATTAATTCTAACTTGGATGGCATTTGCTGTAGTAGTAATCTTATTATCAAGATCATTATTAGGCATAACTTTCAATTTTAAAAGATTAACATCAGAGGCAAGCCTATCAACTCTAGAAGCGATAGTATCAATTTTATCAAGCTTTTCCTCAACAGATTTGTTAAAAGCAGTTTGTGTACTAATAAATTCTTTAAGCATGGCTTCAAGACCAGAGGGTACACTTCTATTATTGTTGTAAGAATTCCCATAAGAATTACCATAACCATTACCATTAGTAGAAGGATATGGCCTATAGTTATTACCAGAGTTGTTCCTATAAGCATTGTTGTTGAAATTATTATTTTTAATGAAATTCACATCAACATTTTCTTCTTGAGCAACCAATGAAGCTAAAGGAACATTATTTGGATCAACATTAGATCTACCATTCACAAGCATAGACATAATCACATCAATCTTATCACTCAAGGAAGAGGTTTCTTCAACAGAATTTACCTTCTTACCTTGTGGAGCTCTTTCCGTGTGCCATTCAGAATAATTAATCATCATATCATCAAGAAGTTTTGTAGCCGCCCCCAATGTGATGGACATAAAGGTACCTCCAGCAGCTGAATCCAATAAATTCCGCGAAGAAAAATTTAGTCCTGCATAGAAGGTTTGGATGATCATCCAAGTAGTCAGTCCATGGGTTGGGCAATTCTTTACCAAAGTTTTCATTCTCTCCCATGCTTGAGCAACATGTTCAGTATCTAATTGTTTAAAATTCATTATGCTACTTCTCAAAGAAATAATTTTAGCGGGAGGATAATATCTACTAATAAAAGCATCCTTGCATTTAGTCCATGAATCAATACTATTCTTAGGCAAAGATAGCAACCAATCTTTAGCTCTTCCTCTTAATGAGAAAGGAAACACTTTCAATTTAATAATATCACCATCTACATCTTTATACTTTTGCATTTCACAAAGTTCAACAAAATTATTGAGATGGGCAGCAGCATCATCAGAACTAGCACCAGAAAATTGTTCTCTCATGACTAGATTTAGTAAAGCAGGTTTAATTTCAAAGAATTCTGCTGTAGTAGCAGGTGGAGCAATAGGTGTGCATAGGAAATCATTATTATTTGCATTTGTGAAGTCACACAACTTAGTATTTTCAGGGTTGGCCATTTTAGCAACAGTAAATAAAGCAAACTAGATAGAGTAAATGCAAGTAACTAATTTTTTTGTGTTTTCGATATAGAGAGCAAGACAATAAATAAAGTAAAACTAGCAACTAATTTTTTTGTATTTTGATTTAGTGCAGCAAACAAAGTAGTAAATAAAATAAAGCAAGACAAAAACAAAGTAAAGAGATTGAGAAGTGGAGACTCCCTTGCAGCGTGTCTTGATCTCCCCGGCAACGGCGCCGAAATTTAGCTTGATACGCGTAGATGCACACGTCCGTTGGGAACCCCAAGTGGAAGGTATGATGCGTATAGAAGCAAGTTTCCCTCAGTATGAAACCAAGGTTTAATCGAACCAGTAGGAGCCAAGAAGCACGTTGAAGGTTGATGGTCGCGAAATGTGATGCGGCGCAACACCAGGGATTCCGGCGCCAACTAGGAACCTGCACAACACAACCAAAGTACTTTTGCCCCAACGAAACAGTGAGGTTGTCAATCTCACCGGCTTGCTGTAACAAAGGATTAAACGTATCGAGTGGAAGATGTTTGCAAAGAAAACAATAAAACAAGTAGATTGTATGCTATGTAAAGAATAGGACCGGGGTCCACAGTTCACTAGAGGTGTCTCTCCCATAAGATAAAAGCATGTTGGGTGAACAAATTACAGCGGGCAATTGACAAATAGAGAAAGGCATAACAATGCATATACATGACATGGTAAATATAGTGAGATTTAATTGGGCATTACGACAAAGAACATAGACCGCCATCCAACTGCATCTATGCCTAAAAAGTCCACCTTCAGGTTATCGTCCGAACCCCCTCCAGTATTAAGTTGCAAAGCAACAGACAATTGCATTAAGTATTGTGCGTAATGTAATCAACAACTACATCCTTAGACATAGCATCAATGTTTTATCCCTAGTGGCAACAGCACATCACAACCTTAGAACTTTCTGTCACTGTCCCAGGTATCAATGAAGGCATGAACCCACTATCGAGCATAATTACTCCCTCTTGGAGTTAAAAGTAAAAACTTGGCCAGAGCCTCTACTAGAAACGGAGAGCATGCAAGATCATAAACAACACATGAACAATAGATTGATAATCACCATAATCATAGTACTCTCTATCCATCGGATCCCGACAAACACAACATATAGAATTACATATAGATGATCTTGATCATGTTAGGCAGCTCACAAGATCTAACAATGAAGCACAACAAGGAGAAGACGACCATCTAGCTACTGCTATGGACCCATGGTCCAGGGGTGAACTACTCACTCATCACTCCGGAGGCGATCATGGCGATGAAGAGTCCTCCGGGAGATGAATCCCCTCTCCGGCAGGGTGTCGGAGGCGATCTCCTGAATCCCCGAGATGGGATTCGCGGGCGGCGTAAGGTTTTCCGTATCGTGGCTCTGCATCGGGGTTTCGCGACGGGAGCTTTAAGTAGGCGGAAGGTCAACGCGAGGGGCCACACGAGGCCCAGGGGGCAGGGCCACGCGGCCAAGACCTGGGCCGCGCCGGCCACCCCCCGGCTGCCTCGTGGCCCCACTTCGTTAGGTCTTCGGCCTTCTGGAAGCTTCGTGCAAAATAGGACCCGGCGAAAGTTTCGTCCAATTCGAGAATATTTTTTTTACTAGGATTTCTAAAAAAACAGAAGTAAAGAATCACTCTTCGCATCTTGTTAATAGGTTAGTTCCAGAAAATGCATAAATATGACATATAATGTGCACAAAACATGTAGGTATCATCAATAAAGTAGCATGGAACATAAGAAATTATCGATACGTTGGAGACGTATCAATCTTCCGAAATATTGCGTTCTGACGGTGCTTTTTCCAGCAGAATCCTGGCTCCGGTGCTTGATCCTCCAATAATGATGAAACATGCAAAATAGATGAAATAACATAAGTATTGTGTCCCAATATGAAATATATCAATGAATAACAACAAATTATGATACAAAATAGTGATGCAAATTGGACGTATCATCATGTGAACGTCGACTACATGATACTTCACCTTTATGGGCCTAGGGGAGTGCATCTTGTATTCGTTTGCTAATTGTGGGGTTGCCGGAGTGACAGAAACCTAAACCCCCGTTAGTATATCGGTGCAGGAGGGATAGCAGGATCTCAGAGTTTAAGGCTGTGGTTAGATTTATCTTAATTACTTTCTTGTATTTGCGGATGCTTGCAAGGGGTATAATCACAAGTATGTATTAGTCCTAGGAAGGGCGATGCATTAGCATAGGTTCACCGACACAACACTTATCAAAACAATGAAGATTAATCAACTATAGAAAGCGAAAGCACCAGACTAAAATCCCCGTGTGTCCTCAAGAACGTTTGGTCATTATAAGTAAACAAACCGGCTTGTCCTTTGTGCTAAAAAGGATTGGGCCACTGCTGCAATTATTTCTCTCGCATTTTATTTACTTGTACTTTATTTATCTGCTATATCAAAACCCTCTGAAAACTTGTCTGTGAGCATTTACAAGAATCCTTCATCGAAACTGCTTGTCAACACCTTCTCGCTCCTCGTTGGGTTCGACACTCTTATTTATCGAAAGTACTAGATACACCCCCTATACTTGTGGGTCATCAGTGGGGCTAGGATGCATGATACTAGCTATGATACTAGCACTATGGCTAGCCTAAGAGCATCTCCACCATCACCCCTAAATAAATAAATAAATAGATGCCGGAAGGTACGCAGGCACCTGCTTCCATTTTGAGCAGAGGTTACACACTAGCGATCTTGAAATGACGGTCCCAATTTGTTTTAAAATTGCATAGAATTTAAATATTGCATAAAAACATTGGATTTTGTTCAACTTAATACAAAGTTTTCAAAATATATATACTACCAAACGAAAAATCTAAATCTAATGGGGGCGATCGAAGCCATTGGTAGTTGAGGACGATGTCGGCGTCATCGCCATCGCTGCCATCATCGTCCGAGACGAACTCGAAGTCGTTGGAGGAGTCATCCACTGGCTTTACCGCTAGTGCGGGTGTCGATGTCGGTACCGAAGAAGGTCCGTCGAGACCGACAACGTTGTTGTTACTATCAATCGCCAACCACCAGTCCGTCTATCATTCGGTCGCCACCGGCACGTCCTCGTTGAACGACCGGTTCAGCGGCAAATGTTGCCCTAGCACGTTATCTGGATCGTCGGCGCCACACTACACCGCATGCATCTCTAGGTCCACCTCCCACCACTTCTTCTCCCGCTGCTGTGGCGGTGGCGGGAGAACCGTCGGGAGGATCGGCGACCTACGGCCCCGAGGTACATGCACCCATGTGGAGGTGAATGCGCCTCCTCCTACTGCGGGCAAAGGGGCACCGATGCCAAGGATGACGACCTTGATGCGTCGCGGATGATGATCCCGCCGCTACATCCCAGTGGCGGGTAGGGCGTGATGACCCACAAGTATAGGGGGTGTATCGTAGTACTTTCGATAAATAAGAGTGTCGAACCCAACGAGGAGCAGAAGGTGTTGACAAGCAGTTTCGATGAAGGTTTCACTGTAAATGCTCACAGACAAGTATTCAGGGGGTTTTGATATTGCAGATAAATAAAGTACAAGTAAATAAAATGCGAGAGAAATAATTGCAGCGAGTGGCCCAATCCTTTTTAGCACAAAGGACAAGCCGGTTTGTTTACTTATAATGACCAAACGTTCTTGAGGACACACGGGATTTTAGTCTAGTGCTTTCGCTACATACAGCTGATTAATCTTCATTGTTTTGATAAGTGTTGTGTGGGTGAACCTATGCTAATGCACCGCCCTTCCTAGGACTAATACATACTTGTGATTATACCCCTTGCAAGCATCCGCAACTACAAGAAAGTAATTAAGATAAATCTAACCACAGCCTTAAACTCTGAGATCCTGCGATCCCTCCTGCATCGATATACTAACGGGGGCTTAGGTTTCTGTCACTCCGGCAACCCCGCAATTAGCAACCGAATACAAGATGCACTCCCCTAGGCCCATAAATGGTGAAGTGTCGTGTAGTCGACGTTCACACGACACCACTAGAAGAATGACACCACAACTTAAATATCATAACATTGAATATTACTCAACCATAATTCACTACTAGCATTTAGACTTCACCCATGTCCTCAAGAACTAAACGAACTACTCACGAGACATCATATGGAATACAATCAGAGGTGATATGATGATGAATAACAATCTGAACATGAACCTTGGTTCAATGGTTTCACTCAATAGCATCTACAACAAGTATAGAATAACACCGGGAGAGTTTCCCTATCAAACAATCAAGATCAACCCAAATCGTTACAGCGGTGACGAGGTGCTGCGGTGGTGATGGCGGTGTAGATGGTGGAGACGATGATGATGATGATGGAGATGATGTCCAGCTCGATGACGATGGCGATGGCGTCGATTTCCTCCGGGAGGGAATTTCCCCGGGATTCCTGCCCGCCGGAGAGCTCTTTTCTCTCGTGCTCTCCGCCTCCGAGAGGCGTTCCTTCGAGATCCCTCTGTGGCTTAGGTTTTCGGGACGAAGGAGTACGCGAAGAAAAGGAGGCGAAAGGGTCGTGGGCCCCCAGCATAGGGTGGCGCGGCCAGGGCCCGGGCCGCGCCGCCCTATGGTCTGGGCCCACAAGGGGCCTCTCTTCTTCCCCTTCTGGCTCCCTCCGTCATCTGGAAAAATAGGAATTTTCGTGAAATTCCCTTCCACAGTGGATCTTCGAAATATTGTGTTCTGACTTAGAATCCTGGCTCCGGTGCTTGATCCTCCAATGATGATGAAACATGCAAAATAGATGAAATAACATAAGTATTGTGTCCCAATATGAAATATATCAATGAATAACAGCAAATTATGATACAAAATAGTGATGCAAATTGGACGTATCAACTCCCCCAAGCTTAGACCTCGCTTGTCCCCAAGCGAAACTGAGCTCGATAAACAAGACCACATGTTTATGGAGTGAAGAGTCGATAAATAAAATACGGACAAGAAGCATCATATTCATTCACACAAGACATTCTAGTAAACAACTTCCTCATATAACTCATCTCGAAATAAGTAAAGAGAAATCACAAGTAAAGGTGCATAACAAATCATAGTTGGTGATGGCAAACTTTGTTCTTGGTCAGAGAACTACTAACGGATTGTACTTCTAAGCAAAGCTTTCATATTAGAATTTATAGCTGAGCCTTCATATTTAAGCATAACAATCTCTTCATAATCATTGATAACTTCAAAGTCATATTCATTCAGATAAAATTGGTACTAAACAAGAAAGTATAAAAGACATGATTAACTGAATCATAGCATAAATGATTGGTTCACAACAACTCAATTGCTTGCTTAGGATAGAGGGAAATAGGTATACTGACTCAACATAAAAGTAAAAGACAGGCCCTTCGCAGAGGGAAGCAGGGATTAAATCATGTGCTAGAGCTTTTCAAGTTTTGAAATCATATAAAGAGAATAAAAGTAAAATTTTGAGAAGTGTTTGTTGTTGTCAACGAATGGTAGCGGGTACTCTAACCCCCTTGCCAAACGAACCTTCAAAGAGCGGCTCCCATGAGGGACGGCATCTCTACCAGCAAGGTAGATCATCCCCCTTCTCTTTTGTTTACACATGTATTTTAGTTTTATTATGGGTGACACTCCCCCCAACCTTGGCTTTCTCAATCCATGGCTAACCGAATCCTCGGGTGCCTTCCAACATTCACATACCATGGAGGAGTGTCTATTGCAAAATTAAGTTGCTTACTGATGAATCAGAGCAAAACATGTGAAGAGAATTATTAATGAAAGTTATTAATTGGGGCTGGGAACCCCGTTGCCAGCTCTTTTGCAAAATTATTGGATAAGCGGATGTGCCACTAGTCCATTGGTGAAAGTCCGCCCAACAAGATCGAAAGATAAAACACCACATACTTCCTCATGAGCTATAAAACATTGACACAAATAAGGAGTAATAGTTTGAATAATTTAAAGGTAGCACATGAAGTATTTACTTGGAATGGCAGAAAATACCATGTAGTAGGTAGGTATGGTGGACACAAATGGCATAGGTTTGGTCTAAGGTTATGGATGTATGAGAAGCATTCCCTCTCGATACAGGTCTTTGGCTAGCAAGGTTTGATAGCAAGCATAAAGGTTGAGGGAAACAAACAAATATACATATGATAGAAACAATCATGCATCTTTCTCATAAGCACAAGCAATTTTAACTTAAGAATACTAAGCATAGAGATAATGGTAAAGTGTATTTCTCTCTTTTATTAAACATCAGGATGTTGTTGCTATTGACCAATGCTAAGTTTGCCAAAACCAAATAGATTTACTTAATGTTCCCAAAGTGATATCAATACTCATGTCAAGAGTAATCATATAATGGAGATTGCAAACTAAAATAAGGTGTGCAAAAAGTAAATGATAAGACTTCTCATTAATATTCCATAACGATAACTCACACCAACGGATACATCGATAACTAACTAAGAGAGATACTTCCACATTGCATACTATTCTATATGATAACTTCCCTACTCATGATATGACACTACTTGATAGTAAAAGATAAAGATGGTGATGATGTGATACCGCGGCACTCCCCCAAGCTTGGAACAAACCAAGGGGATGCCAATACCGATGATGAATTACTCCTTCGGCGATGGTGGTGATGAATTCCTGACAAGCTTCTCAATAAGCTCCTGGAGCTCATCAATCCTGTATATGAGATTGCGAATCATCTCTGAATTGTGCTCGACGCGGTTAAGGAGTCTGTCCGACGGTGAGTCCCAACTCTTGGAGTTATTTCCCCACTCTTCAGCCTCAGGCTCCTTCTCTCCTGCAGTGTTAGAGCGATCTATATCCCACTGGCTAGGCAATGCTGCCTTGGGAGTCCCTTCAATTTGATTATTGAAAATTAGATTGTGGAAGGGTTGATGAGTGCCTGATAGAGATGACTTTGGAGCTAGGTAATGACGTGGAACCGCTCCTCCAGTGCGAATTCTTGCGCTCTTGTTTGCGCTAAAAGGGTTGTCCACCACCTTGATGCTTGCGATAGTAGCACGCGGGTGCGTGCGCGAATCTTCATCCACCTCTTCTTCATCCTCTTCCTTGACGTCCTTGTCTTCCTCTTTCCGCCCAAGATCTTGATTATCTTCTTCCGGAAACTCCTTGCCCTTGTTCTTGGAGACCATGGCGCTTCTAAACTGAAAACAGAAAACAGCTCGAAACAAAACACGACGAGAAAACGATATTACGGACCTCCAGGGGTCCGGGGGATTATATAGAAAATATTTTTACGACAAAAGGAAGATTCCAGGTCGAAAACGAGTCGGAAAGGGGCAACGAGGCGGCCAGACCATAGGTCGGCGCGGCCAGGTGGGGCCCGCGCCGGCCTGTGGTGACGGGCCCTCGCGCGTCTTTTCCACTCCGTTTCGATTCCGTAATTTTTCATATTTTCCAAAAACAGCAGAAATAATGTTCGGAAAGGTAAACGCGGACTCTTTATTACCTATACTGTTACCTAAAGTCCTGGCGGACTGTCAATTTGTCCTTTGATGAAAGCCTCCGGTGTTTCCACTTGAATAATATCAACATCAACATTATAAGAATCACCCGAGATATAATGCTTGAGTCTTTGTCCATTCACCACTTGCGTGGCATTGCCTTGGAGAGAGCTAATTTTAATTGCTCCTGAACGATACACCTCCTCAACAACATATGGTCCTTCCCACTTCGAGAGTAATTTCCCTGCAAAGAATCTGAGACGAGACCGATATAATAGAACTTGATCTCCAACATTAAATTCTCTTTTGATGATCCTTCTATCATGCCATTTCTTAACTTTTTCTTTAAAGAGTTTAGCATTTTCATAAGCTTCACTTCTCCATTCATCTAGAGAACTTAATTGTAACAACCTCTTATTACCGGCTAATTTAGGATCTTTATTTAGTTCTCTAACAGCCCAATAAGCTTTGTGCTCTAGTTCTAAAGGTAAATGACAAGCTTTTCCATAAACCATTTTATAAGGCGACATTCCCATAGGATTTTTATAAGCAGTTCTATAAGCCCATAACGCTTCTTTCAATTTGCTAGGCCAATTCTTTCTAGATTTATTAACAGTCTTACCCAAGATAGCTTTAATCTCTCTATTTGATAATTCTACTTGACCGCTAGTTTGAGGGTGATAAGCGAAGCAATTCTATGATTAATACCATACTTAGCAAGAGTTTTTCTAAAACCTCCATGAATGAAATGAGAACCTCCATCAGTCATAATATATCTAGGTACTCCAAATCTAGGAAATATAATATCTACAAGCATTTTTATAGAGGTCTCACCATCAGCACTTTTTGTAGGTATAGCTTCTACCCATTTAGTAACATAATCAACAGCGACAAGTATATGAGTGTTACCGTCTGAAGAAGGGAAAGGTCCCATGAAGTCGAATCCCCAACAATCGAATGGTTCAATAACAAGAGTATAATTCATAGGCATTTCATTGCGTCTAGAGATATTACCAACTCTTTGACATTCATCACAAGATAAAATAAATTTCCTTGCATCTTTGAAGAGTGTTGGCCAATAAAAACCTGATTGTAGAACCTTTTGCGCGGTTCTATCTCCAGCGTGATGTCCTCCATAAACACTTCCATGACATTTATTCAATATCTCCTGTTGTTCATATTCAGAACACATCTTCGCATAATACCATCCACTCCTTCTTTATATAAGTGTGGGTCATCCCAAAATAATGCCTCAAGTCATAAAAGAATTTCCTCCTTTGCTGAGCTGAAAAGGTTGGAGGCAAATACTTCGAAACAATAAAGTTAGCATAATCTGCATACCAAGGGCTCTCTCGCGAGCTCACCTTTATTACAGCCAATTGTTCATTTGGAAAACTATCATTAACAGAACAGGATCATAAGTAATATTTTCCAATCTAGACAAATTATCAGCAACAGGATTATCGGCACCTTTCCTATCTATAATATGTAAATCAAATTCTTGCAACAGAAGTACCCATCTAATAAGCCTTGGCTTAGCATCTTTCTTTGTCATGAGGTATCTAATTGCAGCATGATCAGTATGAATTGTAACTTTTGAATCAACAATATAAGGTCTAAACTTATCACAAGCAAAGACTAAGCTAACAATTCTTTTTCAGTTGTAGCATAATTTCTTTGAGCAGCATCAAGAGTCTTACTAGCATAATGAATAACATTTAATTTTTTATCTACTCGCTGTCCAAGAACAGCGCCTACAGCAAAATCACTAGCATCACACATAATTTCAAAAGGCAAATTCCAATCAGGAGGTTCAACTACAGGAGCAGTTGTTAAGGCTTTCTTTAAAGTTTCAAAAGCTTCCTTACAATCATCATCAAAAACAAAAGGTACATCTTTTTGAAGAAGATTAGTAAGAGGCTTTGAAATTTTAGAGAAATCTTTAATAAATCTCCTATAAAACCCAGCATGACCAAGAACACTACGAATACCTTTAACATCCCTCGGATAGGGCATCTTCTCAATCGCTTCAACTTTAGCTCTATCAACTTCAATACCTTCTCAGAAATTTTATGTCCCAATACAATTCCTTCATTAACCATAAAATGGCATTTCTCCCAATTAAGAACAAGGTTAGTTTCTTCACATCTCTGCAAAACTTTATCGAGGTTTCGCAGCAATTATCAAAAGAATTCCCATAGACAGAAAAATCATCCATGAACACCTCTACAATACTTTCGCAAAAACCATGAAAAATAGCAGACATGCATCTTTGAAAAGTAGCAGGAGCATTACATAAACCAAAAGGCATACGCCTGTAAGCATAAGTTCCATAAGGACAAGTAAAAGTGGTTTTCTCTTGATCTTTAGCTTTAACAGCAATTTGTGAAAACCCAGAATAACCATCAAGAAAGCAAAAATGAGTATTTTTAGACAACCTCTCTAACATTTGATCAATAAAGGGTAAAGGGTAATGATCTTTCTTAGTAACTTTATTAACTTTTCGAAAATCAATGCACATTCTATAACCTACAACTATTCTTTGAGGAATAAGCTCATCATTATCATTAGGCACAACAGTCATTCCTCCTTTCTTAGGGACACAATGAACAGGACTAACCCATCTACTATCAGCAATAGGATATATAATACCAGCTTCAAGGAGTTTTAATACCTCGTTCCTTACCACTTCCTTCATCTTCGGAATTAGACGACGTTGATGTTCAACAACAGGCTTTGCATCTTCTTCCATATTAATAGCATGTTGGCAAATAGAAGGAGAAATCCCTTTCAAATCATCAAGAGTATAGCCAATAGCTCCTCGGTGTTTCTTCAATATTTCCAATAACCTTTCTTCCTCAATCTCTGAAAGCTTAGAACTAATAATAACAGGATATATTTTCTTATCATCAATATGAGCATATTTAAGATTATCGGTAAAGGCTTTAGATCAAAAACAGGATCTTCCTTTGGTGGTGGTGTTGTACCCAGATCTTCCACCGGTAAATCATGCTTGAGAATAGGTTGGCGAAGAAAAATTTCCTCAAGCTCATCTCTTTCTTTCCTAAAAGCTTCACTTTCACTATTCTCCAAATGTTGCTGCAAAGGGTTATTAGGAACAAGAACAATAGATGCACACTGCTCCATTTTAAAATCATTACTAGGCAAGTCAACTTTATAAGGAGTTTTGGTAAATTTAGAAAAGTTAAATTCATAAGGTTCACCAGCAAATCTAGTCAAAATTTTCTCTTTCTTACAATCTATAATAGCTCCACAAGTATTTAGAAAAGGTCTACCAAAAATGATAGGACAATAATCACTAGCAGCAGAACCAAGTACCAAAAAGTCAGCAGGATATTTAATCTTACCACATAGAACTTCCACATCTCGAACAATACCAATCGGAGAAATAGTTTCTCTATTAGCCAGATGTATAACCACATCAATATCTTCAAGTTCACAAGAACCAATTTCGTGCATAATCTCCGTGTAAAGTTCATAAGGTATAGCACTAACACTTGCACCAATATCACATAAACCATAATAGCAATGATCACCAATTCTAACAGATAGCATAGGAACACTAACTTGTTTGGGTTTATTAGGATGTGAAACAATATTAGAAGCATCTTCACAGAAAATAATATGACCATCCTCCACATTCTCAGTCACAAGATCTTTAACTATTGCAACAAGCAGGTTCAATTTTAATTTGTTCTTCAGGTTCTTTAGGTTTCTTTTCACTTTTATTAACCGCACTAGATATGACAGAGTACTCCTTCATTTTAACAGGGAAAGGAGTTTTTTCAATATAAGCTTCAGGAATAACATTATCAACAGTTTCAATCACTACACATTTGTTTACAGATGAATCAATTTTATCTTTATACGGTTCATGATACTTATCAAAATTCTTCTTAGGCAGTTCATAATAAGAGGCAAAAGCTTTATAAAGATTTGCAACAACTTGGGAATCAAGACCATATGTAGCACTCATACTACGAAATTTATCAGTATCCATAAAAGCTTCAATGCATTTATAATCATAAATTATACCTGATTCTCTATCTTTGTCATTCTCCCATCCTTCAGTATTTTCTTGGATCCGATCAAGAAGGTCCCTTTTAAACTCTTCATTCTTGCGTGTAAATGATCCAGAACAAGAAGTATCCAACAAGGTCTTGTCTTGAAAAGAAAGTCTTGCATAGAAATTATCAATAATAACATTACCAGGAAGCTCATGAATGGGGCATTTGAGCATTAAAGACTTCAATCTCCCCAAGCTTGGGCAATACTTTCTCCATCATGAGGCCAGAAATTATATATGCGGTTCCGATCTTTGTGAATTTCACTTGGAGGATAAAATTTGGAATAAAATAAAGGCACAATGTCCTCCCAATCAATAGAATCACCATTCTTCAGCAATTTATACCAGTGCGCCGCTTTACCAGACAGCGATATAGTGAATAGTTTCTTCCTAACTTCATTCATGGAAATACCTGCACATTTGAATAACCCGCATAATTCATGCAAAAATAGTAAATGATCACCAGGATGGACAGTTCCATCCCCTTCATAGCGGTTATCCATAACACGTTCAATAATTTTCGTAGGTATTTTATATGGTACTACTTCCTCACCTGGCGCTTCATCCACTACCGTTGCAGTAGTAGTAGATTTCCCAAATAGAAATTGAAGAGAAGATCTCTCCATAATGATTATAGCAGCAGGCAGAAATAAAATCAGCACAAACAGTAAAGGTTTTCCTTACCAATTCCACTTACCAATAGCGCTTCACTCCCCGGCAACGGCGCCAGAAAATAGTCTTGATGACCCACAAGTATAGGGGGTGTATCGTAGTACTTTCGATAAATAAGAGTGTCGAACCCAACGAGGAGCAGAAGGTGTTGAGCAGTTTCGATGAAGGTTTCACAAATGCTCACGACAAGTATTCAGGGGGTTTTGATATTGCAGATAAATAAAGTACAAGTAAATAAAATGCGAGAGAAATAATTGCAGCGAGTGGCCCAATCCTTTTTAGCACAAAGGACAAGCCGGTTTGTTTACTTATAATGACCAAACGTTCCTGAGGACACACGGGATTTTAGTCTAGTGCTTTCGCTACATACAGCTGATTAATCTTCATTGTTTTGATAAGTGTTGTGTGGGTGAACCTATGCTAATGCACCGCCCTTCCTAGGACTAATACATACTTGTGATTATACCCTTGCAAGCATCCGCAACTACAAGAAAGTAATTAAGATAAATCTACCCACAGCCTTAAACTCTGAGATCCTGCGATCCCTCCTGCATCGATATACTAACGGGGGCTTAGGTTTCTGTCACTCCGGCAACCCCGCAATTAGCAACCGAATACAAGATGCACTCCCCTAGGCCCATAAATGGTGAAGTGTCGTGTAGTCGACGTTCACACGACACCACTAGAAGAATGACACCACAACTTAAATATCATAACATTGAATATTACTCAACCATAATTCACTACTAGCATTTAGACTTCACCCATGTCCTCAAGAACTAAACGAACTACTCACGAGACATCATATGGAATACAATCAGAGGTGATATGATGATGAATAACAATCTGAACATGAACCTTGGTTCAATGGTTTCACTCAATAGCATCTACAACAAGTATAGAATAACACCGGGAGAGTTTCCCCTATCAAACAATCAAGATCAAACCCAAATCGTTACAGCGGTGACGAGGTGCTGCGGTGGTGATGGCGGTGTAGATGGTGGAGACGATGATGATGATGATGGAGATGATGTCCAGCTCGATGACGATGGCGATGGCGTCGATTTCCCCCTCCGGGAGGGAATTTCCCCGGATTCCTGCCCGCCGGAGAGCTCTTTTCTCTCTCTCCCCCCGCAGAGGCGGCTGTAACCCTTCGTGAGGATCCCTCTGTGGCTTAGGTTTTCGGGACGAAGGAGTACGCGAAGAAAAGGAGGCGAAAAGGGTCGTGGCCCCCCAGAGCATAGGGTGGCGCGCCAGGGCCGGGCCGCGCCGCCTATGGTCCGCCCAATCCCTCTCTTCTTCCCCTTCGGCTCCCTCCGTCATCTGGAAAAATAGGAATTTTCGTGAAATTCCCTTCCACAGTTGATCTTCCGAAATATTGTGTTCTGACGGTGCTTTTTCCCAGAATCCTGCCCTGCTTGATCCTCCAATGATGATGAAACATGCAAAATAGATGAAATAACATAAGTATTGTGTCCCAATATGAAATATATCAATGAATAACAGCAAATTATGATACAAAATAGTGATGCAAATTGGACGTATCAGGGCGCAGATCGCTAGTGGCCGCCGGAGCTGGAGCCGGAGCGCGGCAATCCCCAATGCGCCGTGGGAACGACAAATGGGACCGCGGGAAAGCACATTGGCCGGCGAGGAGGCACGCTGGATGGCCGCGGGCGGTAGCCATACACGGCGAGCGTGGCATCGATGTTGTGCCACCACGTTTGCCGGCCAACACTGTTGAACCAGCTGGTTTCGGGGCTAGCAAACCTGGCGCTCTCCGCCTCGCGCTCATGCTAAAACAATTCCGCCAGCCACAACTTGTCCGCGCCCACCCTGTCGATGAGCGCGCGGAGCTCTGTGTCCTCAGACAATGGCAAGATGGCGTAGCCGGTGTTCAACATGTGCCACCCATGCGGGATGAGGTACTCCGGCGGCACGAGCTGGCGGGCTTGGTGATACACCACCGCCTCGTTGAGGGTGTGCGGGCTATCTTTGCTGACTCCGGTGGTGTTGCCGCTGGCCTCGTGATCATGCGCCATGACGGTGGAGAGAGGAGATAGGAGTTGTCGGCGGCTAGGGTTTGTCAAAGGAGGATGGCAGTGGAATGGACAGAGATGGGATGGGCTGAGTGCTTTATAGCGGACGGCGTTGTGCGTTGATGAGCGAGGAGCTCTGTCGTCGCCTCGTGGACCTAGCGGATGACGTCCCATCACATCGTCTCCACGTGTAATATCCCAGGTATTGGGGTTACAAATATAGTGGAAACAGATGTGTGCATTGCATTCATGCATAGAAAATCCGGGGAATTTTCGCGCTTTAAAGTAAAACAGTCACAGTAACTGAAGTTTCACTTGACCTTGGTGGAATTGAAGTAGCTCATCAAGTCAAGCGCTATAAACCTCAATGTGACTTTGCTAAAACCTTGTTTTGGGTAGAGATGATTTGATCTCAAGGGTTAGATCAAATGGAATTAAAATCAACACAAGAACTTATTAATCAAGGATCAACTACTTGATCTTATTAAAGATCACAACATGATATTCCTTGCCATAACATATGAACATCCATTTAATTGGAAATCAAGTAACAATAAATGGAGAAACCATTCTTCACTTATCTTCTCCATGTCTTAAACTAATCCTTGATCCTACCATGAACCTCATGGTATTCATTCTATTTCAATCTTGGAAACAAGACAAGGAGATTAACTTTAGAAGTATATATTCTTCTCTATTCCAAATAGTTTTACATCAAACCTAAAGAGGTGAGAGTCCTATTTTATTTAGGGAAGCTATGACAAACCTTGAGGCAAATCTTGAATATAAATATCCATATGATTACAACATTATCTTCAAGGGGAACCTTAGAGTATTATTCAAGCCTTCCCAAATGAGAGAGACCATTTATACTAGATCTAGCTTTACCTATTTAAGAATCAAGGACAACCTTTGAACTAAAGTATTAGGTTGTAAACCATTTCCCTTGGAGTGGTGAGATAACCTAATATCACATGGAATAATACTATGGAATTGATAAAGTAAGGAGGAGATTAACTCAATCAAGAAAGCCAAGTGGAGTTTTAGACTAAATACCTATTGAGATATTGTGAGTACACCATAAACCCTAGAATAACCATTCATTTATAAGAGAGCCCAAGCTATGGTGTTACACCCAAGTAGTTGAGGCAACACTTAAATTTGAGGGAGAGAACTATCCATATGTCCTGATGATTAAATCATCATCTCTTAAGTAGAACTATAAGTTATTATCTCAGGCATTCTCCTGGGATATAAACTATAGAGGCCACCATAATAGCCCATCCTAGAAAGTAAATAGAAGTGCTATACCTTAGTTCATCAAGACAATGCTTGATCATGAATGTGAGAAACCCATCTAATGAGAGATACCTTAGGAAGCCAAACCTTGATCGTTATAAATTGAGTGATGATCATAAACCCTAAGAACTTAAGGTAAAGATATTAAGAACAAGTTGATCATGCCTAATCCCTGATCATGCTCTTTATATATATGAGGATAAGTTAAACCTTAACAAGATAAGTAGATATCATTCACCACATGAAATTATAGGGAGGTAACTGGTAAGCAACCCTAGGCTTATATCCCCAACCTTAACTTGTGAACCATTTGGGGATCATAAGTAGAATCCTAGCACATCTATAATTAATTCCTTCCTCAATTAAAGGACCTAAGAAAGTCTTAGATTCAAACTCCATACTTAATATAGTGAGAAACCATCCATCCATATGACCAAAGTTAACTACAAAAAGAACTATAACAACTTTAGTTACTTCAATAATAAATTAATGATAATAATAGAAATCTATTGGTAGAAGATAAAACCAATTCTCAATATCTTAGTAACTAGAGGAGAACATAAAATGTTAAGTAAGCAACCACCTTATCATGGTTAGGGAAGATTAAACCCTAGCACATGCAATATGTTGTCATCTCATCTCTACAACTCAGGATTAAATCTCAAACCTAGTTTGTGTATCACTTGGGTGAGCACAATAAAACCCAATGAAGCCATATTTGAGATTCAAACCATGAGCCATTAGGAGAATGTAACTGGAACCCTAGAATGGTTCATTAGTTAAACCTTATGCTTAATTATAGAACATAAGAAACACCTAGTGCTAAGTCCTATAATTAAAACCCATGTGTGGTGATCAACCACTTACCCTCATAAACCAAAACCAAACCTTGAAGGAGACAATACCTACCTTAGATAAATTCAAATATAATAATAGTGTTAACTTTACAAGGGGGTTGTAATAGAAATCATAAAACCCTAATAGTTGATGCTCACATAAAATCATATGTGAACAACCAACTTCTCAAACAAGATAACAAATCCTAATGATAACTTCTGAAATACCTTGAGCTGGAATTATCAACTCTAATACTTCAAACATATTGATCCACAAGAAAAACATAAACATAAAATGAGGATATAAAATCATGTCTATTTTCTATTTTGAATTAGCCACATGTATGAAATTTAATCAAATACATAAAATGTTCTTCAGATAGGAGGGTGGTGTGATGTCTACTCACGCTTCTTTTCCTGTAGACAGTGTTGGGCCTCCAAGAGCAGAGGTTTGTAGAACAGCAGCAAGTTTTCCCTTAAGTGGATCACCCAAGGTTTATCGAACTCGGGGAGGAAGAGGTCAAAGATATTCCAAGCAACCCTGCAATCACAATGCAAGAAGTCTCTTGTGTCCCCAACACACCTAATACACTTGTCGATGTATAGGTGCACTAGTTCGGCGAAGAGATAGTAAAACACAGTGGTATAGATGGTGGTAATATTGCGAAAGTAAAGATGCAAGAAACAAGAAACAAGCGGTGCCGTAAAATAGCTTGTCGCGTAGGAAGCAATTCTTTGTGTGGAAACAAGGCCTAGGGATCATACTTTCACTAGTGGACACTCTCAACATTGATCACATAATAAATAAGTTCTCTTTCCTTTGTGCTACATATACTCTTGTTTGATAATGAACACCATTCGTTACGTACACGACCCTCAATGCCGGAGTTAACAAGCTCCACAACATTCGATATTCATGTTTAAGTAACCTTAGAGTATAATAGATCTTTGCAAAATAAACCAAGTACTAACATAGCATGCACACTGTCACCATCACACTATGAAGGAGGCATAGATCACATCAATACTATCATAGCGATAATCAACTCCATAACCTACAAGAGATTATGATCATAATCTACGACAAGAACTACACGATGCACACACTGTCACCATTACACCATGCAGGAGGAATAGACTACTTTAATAACATCACATGAGTAGCACATAGACTAGTAGCGATACAAAGCACATTGCAATCATAAAGGGATATAAATAAGCACTTCACTATGCCATTCATAACAGTGAATAAGTATTCGTGAAATATAGCCTAAGAGACCCACACGGTGCACACACCGGTCACCTTTACACACGTGGGACAAGGAGTCTCCGGAGATCACATAAGTAAAACCCACTTGACTAGCATAATGACATCTAGATTACAAGATCATCATATGAATCTCAATCATGTAAGGCAGCTCATGAGATTATTGTATTGAAGTACATAGGAGAGAGATGAACCACATAGCTACCGGTACAGAGCCTCGATGGAGAACTACTCCCTCCTCATGGGAGACATCAGGTGATGAAGATGGCGGTGGTGTCGATGGAGAAGCCTTCCGGGGCACTTCCCCGTCCCGGCATGCCGGAACAGAGACTTCTGTCCCCTGCATCTTGGCTTCGCGATGGCGGCGGCTCTGGAACTTTTCGCACCGTGGCTTATTCCTCTCGAGGTTTTAGGTCGGGCTTCTTATAGGCGAAGAGGCGGAGTCGGAAGGGCACGGGGCCCACACAGTGCCGGCGCCCCCCTCCGCCGCGCCACCTTAGTGTGTGGGGCCCCGTGGCCCCCCTCCGGTCCCTCTCGGGTGCCCGAAGCTTCGTGGATTTCTAAGATGCTGGGCGTTGATTTCGTCCAATTCCGAGAATATTTCCTTACTAGGATTTCTGAAACCAAAACAGCAGAAAACAGGAACTGGCACTTCGGCATCTCGTCAATAGGTTAGTTCCGGAAAACTCATCAAAACGATATAAAGTGTGAACAAAACATGTAGGTATTGTCATAAAACAAGCATGGAACATCAGAAATTATAGATACGTTGGAGACGTATCATGGTGTAATAGTCATTGCACTACATCCTTATTGAATTAACATCATGAAATACCTGCAAAAGAGCAAAGTGTGAAAATATGAATTTAAATTAGCAAATATTAAACAGGATTTAAAACAGAGAATAAAGAAAAAGAGAGGAGAAGGGGCTTACCTGCCGCAGCAGCCCAACTGGGGAACCCAGTAGAAGCCAGGTCCAGCCCCAAACCGCACCAGCCCAGCACAACCCACCAGCAGCCCACTTGCCAGCCCACCATAGTTGTTCCTAAAATATCAACGAAGGGGGGCTTCGTCCTCATCTCTTCTCTACGCATGGACGACAGCAAGATGGCGTGCTCCCTTTCTCCCTCCCGCTGGCAGCCTGCCCTTGCTCGATGGCGTGACGAGGCTCGCCCCTGAGCCGTATAAAGCCTCCCGACGAACCCTAGCTCGGTTTTCTTCTTCCTCTGCCCAATCTTCTCTCTATGCCGAAACCCTAGCTCGCCAACCTCCGTTCACCGCCGGCGATAGAGGAAGCCTTAGACCTCGCCGTGACCACCATCGGAACTGCCGTCCTCGACATGGCCACTGTGCGCGAGGAATCGAGCCAAAGCTCCCGCCAGCGACCACGCCTGGCCATCTTCTCCGACGCCGGTGGTGGCCCAATCCGGCGAACGAAGCCGTCTCCGGCCGCGCCGTCACGCGCATCGTGCTCCTGGTGAGCTCCTTGATCTCATGGTGTGCTCGCCGTGCTCCCTAGCCGCCGTAGCGTCGCCGCGCCGTTCACCCGTGCCCGCCGCCGCAGTATCACGTCGCCGGTCACGCTCCGGTGACCAAACCGGAGCGGCGCCACCACCAAATGGTCCGCCTCCGTGAGCTCTTTCCAACGCGCCCCTGCACGCCCCCGCGGGAGCACCCTAGCGCCGGCGACCCCCGCCAATTGCCGCCGGCCAGCAGCCCCGTTGCCACGATGGCGATTTTGACTTGGTCAAGCCATCGTGGCAGCTGACCTGGTAGTAGCCCCACCAGTCATAGACTATGGGTGTGCTCTGTCCGGGTAGCTTTAGCTATTTTTTAGTTTAAATTCAAATCCAATAATTGCTGAAACTTTGACAAATTGTATAAAATTCATATTAACTCAGAAAAATTAAAATAAGATATCAAAATGATCCTAAAAATAAGATCTATCCAATAAAATATAATATGAAATTTTTATTTTTAATAAAATTTAATTGTTTAACCATTTATAATTAAGCCTTTATATCTAATTCTAAATTAAATTAAAATTCAATAATTAGGAAAAAGGTATAAAATAAATAAAAAACAGTAAAGCAAATATTGAGAACACTAAAACAAATTTTCTTTATTTGGAACTTATTAAATCTTTATTAATAGGAATTAAACCGTGATTAATAATTATCTTAATTATTAATTATTTAAAAATAATAAAATGCCAAATTCCATATTATTTTTATTTCCAAGTTACTAATAACTTCAAATATAAAATGAAATTATTAATCATAGAACTATATGGTAAATAGCAAACCCTAATTCAATATGGAATAATATTACAACCCTATCATTTCATGTGAAACCCAAAACCCTAATTCAATTAGGAATCCCAAATCCATTACTTCATATGAACCCTAAAATTGTTTCCAAACCTAAAACCCTAAGTAACATGTGATCATGTTACTTCATTAGTAATCATAAATTCATAATCTAGCAACTAAATACTAGTTCAAATCCACATAAAATATAGGAACCCCATCACTGTTAATTAGCATCCCATGTGTTCATCTTCATCAGACCTAGATAATTAAGTAGGGTTAACCAAGTGTAAATCCTAGATCCTATTACCAAAGCCATCATCCTTATTCATTCCTATTTAGCATCACACTATTGTGATGAACCCTAATAGCAACCATACCTATTATTTTGCACTACATGGCCATCTTCCACTAAACTCTACTAGTGTGAGATACTTATGAACCATCCTATTTAGGAATCAACTATTCCTTACTTAGAGATCCAATAGCTAATCCAAGACAACCTCAACCTTAATTGTAATACTTCTTCCTACCTAAGTAAAATGTTCTTCAAAAGTTATTCTTTTGAAGTAAATAAAGAATCATCATCAACCCTGCTTATAGGACCTACAAACCCTAGCTAGCTATCACCAGCAAGATGAACCAACCTTGATAGCAACTATGTATAAACAAGTGCTTAGGATGCCTAGGCTTAACTCAACCCTACAAGCCTTGGTGTTGATGAATCCAACTAGGTTGTGATCCATCTAATATTTACTCCAGCAACTACATGAAACAATAGTCAACCATAGAACCCCCAACCTAATTATCATAATTATTCTTTATTAAAGAATATGTTCTTTAAAATTTATTCTTTTAAAATATACAATAAGTGATCATCAACCATGCATTATAGGACTTAAAATTGACAACTACTGTTTACTTATTATACAACTACTATTCCTGGGTGTGTATGATTGTTACTATGCACTTACCACCTGCTTATTATTCTAAAACAAACAACCCTGAATAAGAACCTTGTTTGTGAATCACTCTAAAAGTGCAACACACCCTAAACAAATCACTACAAATCACTAATCCTAAATCATCGGGGTTAGGTCACGCTTAGATCGATTGCATCTCATACTTATGCATTATTGCATCCTTGCCAATCTTTAAACATCGTCCTTACGGACGATGATGCTATTTCAGAATTTGGAGTTATTGCGTATCGAAGACCTTGTCTGCATAATCTTGCAGTCAAGAAAGGCAAGTTCATCGCTTGCTCATGTCATTTGAGTATTTTTACCAAATTACTTGCAAAGTACTATGTTTATCACTATTGCATAAAAACAAAACCACTATTTTCATAACTATGAATATGACTATGTGGTGGGCAATGGAACCATGGATTGTGTTGATATGGTGGAGGTTCTATTGCAAGGGTTTATATCCATCTAGGATTAAACAACAAATGTCGTCCAGTGATTCTTGTACCGTATAAACCGTGTTCACCATAAGATCTGGAGTGGGACGAGTAGTCAAAAGTGTTTCCACCTCTCGCTCATCAACGGACGCGCTTACCGTAGACACTTGTTATCTGTCGGGGGCAGCGGTGGGCTGGGGAAGCCTTAAGTCCCACGGCATTGTCCGTATACACTTGTCGCCCGAAGAGCAAGCGGTGGGGGCCTTAAGTTCCCCACATTGCGGTCTATGATGGGTTGCAGCTACCGGCGAAGGAGTTTGGTTCGATCCCAAACTGTTGTCGTGGTCGGGGTCCACCCGTGAGTGGGAATAATGGGACCGACGAGGACCCAGGATCGGGGTATGCAACAAAGGGTGGGTGTTCGAGGTAGCGGAGGAACATGATTGACTAAGACCTTATACCGGGCCTCACACCAAAGGAAGTGTGGACGGGGAATATGCCACCAAGGTTAAGATCTCTTATGGGTAAAGCAACACACCTCTGCAGAGTGTAAATCGTGACTAGTCACTCCCCGGATATGGAACTGCGAACGCGGCCGGAAGGAACTCCATGAAGTTCTAGTCAACCGGTGAAGGCCGACGGACATAGCAATAAAGCAACCTTTTGAAGAAAAGTTTACCAAAACTTGCATTGCCTATGACTTTCTGGTCTATGGCTGTGCATTAAACACCTCTTTCCTATAATGAACTTGTTGAGTACGCTCGTACTCATCCCACTCTTAAATCCCCTGCTTAGGTATGGTGGCATCAAAGGAGGATCTACAGTGCAACTCGAAGGCCTAGGAGTCAACACCTACTTCAAGAGACAGGACCATGTCAGGAGAGTCAGATAGCACATTCAACAAGGAGAAACCTAGATTAGCAATAGAAAGGAACTAGCTTCCTAAACCTAGCTCCTAATTAGCTAGAATCTATTCTTAGCCTCTATAGCTAGTTAAATACTCTACAAATATAGTTCGTGATAGGATTAGGCTACGAGTCGTTCTTCTGGAGTTTATTTGCAGTTTTTGTAAAGTAGGAGGCGGATGATCTTATGTAACAGAGTCTCGTGTTATTCTATAGACATGCCTTGGACCCGCATGTGTTTCTGTACCACTCGAGCGATATAATACTAGTGGAACGGTGTTTCATTGGTGTTATATCGGACTTGCATACTACACCATGCAGTGGTATGCCGGGTCACCACAGTTGGTATCAGAGCAAATGCTTTGACCTTAGGATTAAAACCCTTTAAAGGAGACCTATAGGATTGGTAGTGTCTATAGGAAGTTATTTTAGTAAACCAAATACTTCTAATGACTTGAGATGGATATTCACTTGAGAATAATCCTGACACACTTGAGTCAACCTTTCTTACCTATCTTTCTTAAGTGAAGTTAGTTAGCTAATCCCAAACATGTATCACCCCATTAAGTCCTTAAAACAATAGATGAGAAGATCACAGTTGGTATACAATACCTGGTAGTCCAAAGAGAGGATACAACCATAAGGAAGATATCCTATTGGAAGACGTGTACCAACACATGTTATGGTTAAGTAAAAGTTATCCAGACCTATAATAGGAGTGATATCAAGTAATGAAGATATGTGTAATACCCTATTAGAAGGTGAATACCAAGACAAGTAATGGGTAAGTAAAATATATCCTAACTGTGAAACAACTGATAGTAAGTGATAAATATAAGCTATATGAGATAGTATAGACCATGATGAGTCAATCATGGGAGGTAAGGAAGAGAGATAGGAATAAAAATTTGTCTACTTACCTGATAGTGATGGTAATCATATATGATTCACCTGAGAATCATTATGTGATGAAGTACAACATCATAAATATTTAGTAGGAGAACAATAAGAAGCCAGTTGTTTAAACAATAGTGCAAGAATTGTGTTCCCAAAACCATGGGAAGTGTGCCAAGCACATCATGACCATAGTCTTATGATATAAGCACATGGAAGTATAAGAGCTATATTTCCATAGTTATTTGTTTATAGTAGCAATGTTAGAACCTAGACATATCATGTGAGATAGTCTTCAACAAAATGGAAGTTAAGTAGTACTTCCAAAGAAAATTAGGTTAACATTAACTATCCTAGGCCATTCTGTTTCAAGTTTATCTCATTGCAATTGTGCAATTAAGGTAAATGTTGAGACAAATAGTAGAAATCCACATATTCGTGCTAAGTATCACGATATAAACCTATATTATGTGGTGTTATGTACTACACATCAGAGCCTGATGTTTCGAGATGTCTTACTCAACTATTATATTCAGGCTTATGATGGTGTGTATTATAAGCACAAAGCTGAATCTTCTTGGATTTTATTGGATTTTCATTGTTTGACTAGATCCATACATGAAGTTTGACTTCGATATGCAAATGCATGTTGCAATATATCAAGTTCTTACTTGATGCTATAGATCTAGAGGGTAATGGTATTCGTGTGAGGAAGCGACGAATTCTAAAGATTCTGAAGACAAGATGAAGGTTTATCAGAAGAAGGAATCAAAATTGTGGAAAGTAACCACAATACTCTGAAGGAAGTACCAATCCAAAACTCATGCTTTACCTCAACAGAGGAGTACTTTAGTACGAAAGAAGCATGAAGATGAGAAATATAATGGTTATGGTGAAGCTGAAGCAGATCCATAATTATTATGGAAGAGAGAATGCATGGGAAATCACTTAAGATACTATATTCATAGTGTCAGCTAGTGATTTTCTTGCAAAATAAACCCTGAAGGAAGGAAGATGACCTATGAAACCATAGCAGATGTAAGAAGACTATAGTTGGTATCAGAAGAGCATTGTTGATATAGGATCAATACTGCGAGATAAAGTAGAAGATGTCTCGTCCAGATAATCAGAACCTATAATAGAATCCATTTTTAGATAACAAATAGTCACAATTGGTATCAAGTAGTCCACCATTGGATTATTTGTACCCAAAAGTTGAGAACAAATAAAATTTTGTTAGCCAAATAACAATGACCTATAATCATTTAATCGAAGGATTCACATTGGATGTCCACAATTGAGTGGATACACCACAAACATTCTTCGCGAGACTTTAAAAGAAGTATAAACCATAGGCTAGACCCAGACCAATATTCTAACCATAAGTCCAATGGTTGGAAGAAAAGGAGTTGAAGACAATAAGAAAACTCTAAGGGGTAGAGTAAAGATTGACTTGGATATACAATGACTCAACACTTAGAGCAGGAGAGAAGAAGAAGGTCTGAATTGAGAGGAAGTTCGATCTTATTTTCATAAGATTATCGGACACTACTTTCAGAAGGATGTCAGACCAGAAGCCGAGGTTTATACCTCGAGGAAGTAAGAAGTGGACTATAACTTGAGAAAGTGAGTAATATTTAGTCAGAATTACGAAAGCTCAAGTAAGCTAAGTTTAATGAAGTTGGATGAAGGAAATACCATAGACCAAATACAGCTCAAATAGGCCAAAGACCGAAGGAGTTAGACCATACCAAAACTAAATACTAATAGAAAGATTCCTTTCATGGAACCTAAATAACCCAAAATAGTTATAGGTATCAACTATAAACCATGATTGGATAGGCTAAATGAGTCTAACCTTCTTAGTAAAAGAAACCGTCAAAATCATTTTCATGGTAAGTACCTTACTAAGTACCATTATTGCACTTTTGGTAGAAAGGGAAAACAAAGACCTATTTAGCAATTAGGAGTTTATTATCAAATTAGCCTTCAAATTAGACCAGCAGCACCAGAAGAAGTCTCAATCATTAAATCCTCAATGAGAAAGGAAACAAGCTTATAGAGTTGGGAATCAATCATAGAATTAAAGTAAGAAGTCAATGGTCTGAGGAAAACACTAATGGATTCCAGGAAGAATCTGGAAAAGGGATATACTCAATTATATCCAGTGAGATCACCACAAAGTTCGAGAAAAGATGTAGTCTGCATAAGTCGATCCACACTCCGAAACCCGAGAGTTCAAACTTCGAGACGAATTTTAGTTTAAGGGGTAGAGACTGTAATATCCCAGGTATTGGGGTTACAAATATAGAGGAAACAGATGTGTGCATTGCATTCATGCATAGAAAATCCGGGGAATTTTAAAAAAGTCACAGTAACTGAAGTTTCACTTGACCTTGGTGGAATTGAAGTAGCTCATCAAGTCAAGCGCTATAAACCTCAATGTGACTCTGTTAAAACCTTGTTTTGGGTAGAGATGATTTGATCTCAAGGGTTATATCAAATGGAATTAAAATCAACACAAGAACTTATTAATCAAGGATCAACTACTTGATCTTATTAAAGATCACAACATGATATTCCTTGCCATAACATATGAACATCCATTTAATTGGAAATCAAGTCACAATAAATGGAGAAACCATTCTTCACTTATCTTCTCCATGTCTTAAACTAATCCTTGATCCTACCATGAACCTCTGTTACCCTCCAAAACCCCCCGACGGGCTTTGGTTAAGCAACACGAAGAGCCGGGAAGCTCCTAGGGCCGCTTAGTGGATCCCTGGCACCTCGCGTCGTCCCGCAAATCTTCTCGGGCGCGTCCCCGGCGGCTGCTCGGCGTGCCACCTGACCCAGACCTGGTCGGAAGGTGTTAGTGCTTCGATTGTTCCCGCATGGTAGACACGTGCACATTAAATACGAGCCTTATCGGCTCTCAGGTTCCCCTGTGGATCGGCTCAAAGAGCCGATCGCCCATGGTCCTTGATGGATTAGCAATGGCATGGGGATCCTGCTTGATCAGGACAAAGCTAAAACGATCCACGACAGTTTAGGGTTTTCACCGCATAATCGAACGTCCTACGTGCGATCGGCCTAGCAGCTACGAGAGACGGCAAACTACCCCTACGAGAGGCCTAAAAACCAACATAACGTTGATCCCCGAACATCCCTCAGGGACTCAAACATCTAACGCACCACCGGATCCTCCGACCCCAACATAAGGCCTAACTATGCAGATATTAAACTAATCCCTGATGCATGGAGCAACTATAACGGATCGGATCTACTAAGCATGATCAAGCAAGATGCTGCCCTTACGTCCTGGATAGACGTAAGGGCAGCTAGATATGCAAGGGTTGCACTACGATAGCATATTACGTGAAGAACAATGCTAACCTTAACACATCTATGATAACTACGTTGCTCGCCATCAAAAAGGCTTCAAGACGAGCAACGCATGAACAATACTAGCTTACGCTGCCTAGATCGCGAGATGCGATCTAGGCAGCATGATGCTGGTAAGAACCCTCGTAGGAAAGGGGTGGCGATGCGCTGAGATTGGTTTGTTTTGGTTGAACGGTGATTGTCCTCCTTTTCCGATAACCCTAGATACATATTTATAGTCCAAGGGACTTTCTAATTGAGGCGTGCACCTAACCGTGCACGGGCGACTCTATCTCTTTAATCTAAACACAACACGATCTACTATATTACAGATACATGGGCAATTAAGCCCGAACTCTCAGCGCAAGGCCGCTTCAAAGATGCTTCACGTGTACGTTCTTCAAGCCCATCTTCACTTACGGCCCGTCTCCTGATTTGGCCAAAATCGGGTGGTAACACATGCCCCCCTGGTTTTGATAATGATAATGGAAAAACCATCTGTCTCCTTTGAAGGGTCACTGTGGCAGAACCGTCGCAGTTCTCTTCATGATGACGTCTTGCCTCTCGCCTTCTCTCGCACGACTTGAAGGTTCTGGCACCACGTCCTCGGGAACTGCTTAGGCATTAAACCATATACTCCCCCTTTTATTCGGCCACTTCCTGTAGTTCTCTTCCTCATCGGGTCTTTCCACCCAATCCTCCACCTCCCGCGAGCCAACGCCTGAATGGGACCCACAGGAGGCACACGCGGCCAATATCCGCCGCGCCATAGCCGACGGGGACGAGTCGACCCACGACTCCTTCGTCTGGTCCGAAGACGACCAGCCCCTAACCGGGGAGAGCGACCTTCACTTCCTTGCCGTTGGGCAATCGGAGGAGGAAAGCGACGACGACGGCTTCTCCTGGGACGGCTACTCCTCCGCCGAGGAGGGAGAGGAGGAGGACACCACCTCCTCCGATGAACCGCCGGCCAAGCGTCTCGCCTCGGCGCAACATCCGCGACTTCGACAGCGACTATGGCGACGCTAGCGAAGAAGATGAAGACAATGAAGGTTCCGCCGGTGGTCACTACAGCAGGATGACGAGCCGGCTAGGAGCAGCGCCGACGCGATGGCGACGATGAGGACAGCAGCGGCCCTTAGATAGGATAGAACTAGGAGTAGTCGATAGGGCAATGTTCCCCCTAGCCATTCCTTTTGAGAGCAATCAGATCTTCATGTAAGAAATCCTTGTTTATCAATGAAGAATTCCCCAATTTGATTTTACTGATTCCCTTGGCAATGATTTAGCCGATTGCCCTTGATGTCTACGGGTGCTTCTATTCTTGTAGACAGTGTTGGGCCTCCAAGAGCAGAGGTTTGTAGAACAGCAACAAGTTTCCCTTAAGTGGATCACCCAAGGTTTATCGAACTCAGGGAGGAAGAGGTCAAAGATATCCTCTCAAGCAACCCTGCAACCACAAAGCAAGAAGTCTCTTGTGTCCCCAACACACCTAATAGGTGCACTAGTTCGCGAAGAGATAGTGAAATACAAGTGGTATGAATGAATATGAGCAGTAGTACGGCGCCGAAAATAGCTTACTGGCATGCAGTTGATGGTAGTAATATTGTAGGAAGTAAACAAGCAGTAGTAACGCAGCAAAGTAACGCAAAAAGAATTAAAGCAAATATAGCAAGATTAGGAACAAGGCCTAGGGAATAGACTTTCACTAGTGGACACTCTCAACATTGATCGCATAATAAATACTTCTTCTCATATGTGCTACATACACTCTTGTTTGATAATGAACATAATTCGTGTGTAGGATTACACGAACCTCAATGCCGGAACAAGCTCCACAACATTCGATATTCATGTTTAAGTAACCTTAGAGCATAATAGATCATTGCAAAATAAACCAAGAACTAACATAGTGCACGCACTGTCCACATTACACTATGAAGGAGGAATAGACTACTTTAATAACATCACATGAGTAGCACATAACTAGTAGCGATACAAAGCTCATCATATGGATCTCAATCATGTAAAGCAGCTCATGAGATCATTGTATTGAAGTACATAGAGAGATTAACCACATAGCTACCGGTACAGCCCTTAGCCTCAATGGAGAACTACTCCCTCCTCATGGGAGCAGCGGTGATGAAGATGGAGGTGGAGATGGCAGCGGTGTCGATGGAGAAGCCTTCGGGCACTTCCCCGCTCCGCAGGGTGCCGAACAGACTCCTGTCCCCCGATCTTGGCTTCGCGATGGCGGCGGCTCTGGAACTTTTCGTATCGTGGCTTCCTCCTTAAGGGTTTTCGATGGGGCTTTATATAGGCGAAGAGGCGGGCAGAGGGTCAAAGGGGACACCTAGGGTGGCGCGGCCCAGCCTGGCCGCGCCACCCTATCATCCGGGCCCACAGGGCCCCTCTCGCGGCTCTCGGGTGTTCTGATGCTTCCAAAATAGGAACCCGGGCGTTGATTTCGTCCAATTCCGAGAATATTTCGTTACTAGGATTTCTGAAACCAAAAACAGCAGAAAACAGAACTGCACTTCGGCATCTTGTTAATAGGTTAGTTCCAAAACGCATAAATATGACATATAATGTGTATAAAACATGTAGGTATCATCAATAAAGTAGCATGGAACATAAGAAATTATCGATACGTTGGAGACGTATCAGCATCCCCAAGTTAGTTCTGCTCGTCCCGAGTAAACGATAACAAAGATAATTTCTTAAGTGACATGCCATCATAACCTTGATCATACTATTGTAAGCATATGTAATGAATGCAGCGATCAAAACAATGGTAATGACATGAGTAAACAACTGAATCATAAAGCAAAGACTTTTCATGAATAGTACTTCAAGACAAGCATCAATAAGTCTTGCATAAGAGTTAACTCATAAAGCAATAAATCAAAGTAAAGGTGTTGAAGCAACACAAAGGAAGATTAAGTTTCAGCGGTTGCTTTCAACTTATAACATGTATATCTCATGGATATTGTCAACATAAAGTAATATAACAAGTGCAATAGGTGAACATGTAAGAATCAATGCACACAGTTACACAAGTGTTTGCTTCTAAGATAGAAAGAAGTAGGTAAACTGACTCAACAATAAAGTAAAAGAATGGCCCTTCGCAGAGGGAAGCATTGATTGCTATATTTGTGCTAGAGCTTTGATTTTGAAAACATATAGAGAGCATAAAAGTAAAGTTTTGAGAGGTGTTTGTTGTTGTCAACGAATGGTAGTGGGCACTCTAACCCCTTGCCGACAAACCTTCAAAGAGCGGCTCCCATTTTATTTATATTTTTGGGTGGCACTCCTTCCAACCTTTGCTTTCACAAACCATGGCTAACCGAATCCTGGTGCCTGCCAACAATCTCATACCATGAAGGAGTGCCTTTTTATTTTAGTTATATTATGATGACACTCCTCCCCACCTTTGCTTTCTCAAGCCATGGCTAACCGAATCCTTCTGGTGCCGTCCAACAATCACATACCATGGAGGAGTGTCTATTTTTGTTAAGTAATTTGGGACTGGAATCCCATTGCCAGCTCTTTTTGCAAAATTATTGGATGAGCGGATGAAGCCACTAGTCCATTGGTGAAAGTTGTCCAACAAGATTGAAAGATAAACACCACATACTTCATCATGAGCTATAAAACATTGACACAAATAAGAGGTAATAACTTTTTAATTGTTTAAAGGTAGCACTCAAGCAATTTACTTTGGAATGGCGGAGAAATACCATGTAGTAGGTAGGTATGGTGGACACAAATGGCATGAATATTGGCTCAAGTATTTGGATGCATGAGAAGTATTCCCTCTCTATACAAGGTTTAGGCTAGCAAGGTTATTTGAAGCAAACTCAAGTATGAAATGGTGCAGCAAGACTCACATATAAACATATTGTAAGCATTATAAGACTTTACATCGTCTCCTTGTTGTTCAAACACCTCAACCAGAAAATATCTAGACTTAGAGAGACCAATCATGCAAACCAAATTTTAACAAGCTCTATGTAATTATTCATTAATGGGTACAAGGTACATGATGCAAGAGCTTAAACAAGATCTATATGAGCACAACAATTGCCAAGTATCACATTATCCAAGACATTATACCAATTACTACATGTAGCATTTTTCAATTCCAACCATATAACAATTTAACGAAGAGGAAACTTCGCCATGAATATTATGAGCTAAGAACACATGTGTTCATACGAACCAGCGGAGCGTGTCTCTCTCCCACACAAGGATGAACTTATTCAGAGAACTAAGATAACAAAACAAAAATAAAAGCACACACAGACGCTCCAAGTAAAGTACATAAGATGTGACCGAATAAAAATATAGTTTCAAGAGAAGGAACCTGATACTTTGTCGATGAAGAAGGGGATGCCTTGGGCATCCCCAAGCTTAGATGCTTGAGTCTTCTTAAAATATGCAGGGGTGAACCACGGGGCATCCCCAAGCTTAGAGCTTTCACTCCTCTTGATCATAGTATATCATACTCTCTCTTGACCCTTGAAAACTTCCTTCACACCAAACTTCAAGCAAACTCATTAGAGGGTTAGTGCACAATCAAAAATTCACATGTTCAGAGGTGACACAAACATTCTTTTCTGGACATTGCATAAAGCTACTGGACATTAATGGATCAAAGAAATTCATCCAACATAGCAAAAGAGGCAATGCGAAATAAAAGGCAGAATCTGTCAAAAAAACAGTCCGTAAAGACGAATTTAAAGATGGCACCGACTTGCTCAAATGGAAAAACTCAAAACTAATGAAAGTTGCGTACATATCTGAGGATCACGCTCGTATATTGGCAGATTTTTTCGAATTTTCTACAGGGGCCTGTGCCCAGATTCGTGACAGACAGCAATGCTGTTTGCGCAGCGATCCCAAATATAACATCAACTTTGACATAGAAACTTTACTTGGCACAAAAACATGATAAGGAGAGGTTGCTACAGTAGTAAACAACTTCCAAGACTCAACAAAACAAAAATTGCTGTAGTAAAATAAACACATGGGTTATCTCCCAAGAAGTTCTTTCTTTATAGCCATTAAGATGGGCTCACAGTTTTAATGATGCACTCGCAAGAAATAAGTTGAAGCAAAAGAGAGCATCAAGAGGCAAATTCAAAGCACATTTAAGTCTAACATGCTTCCTATGCATAGGAATCTTGTAAATAAACAAGTTCATGAAGAGCAAAGTAACAAGCATAGGAAGATAAAACAAGTGTAGCTTTAAAAATTTCAGCACATAGAGAGGTGTTTTAGTAAAATGAAAATTTTTACAATCATATTTTCCTCTCTCATAATAACTTTCAGTAGCAACATGAGCAAACTCAACAATATAACTATCACATAAAGCATTCTTATCATGAGTCTCATGCATAAAATTATTACTACTCCCAACATGATCATAGTCATTCTTATTAATTGTAGTGGGAGCAAATTCAACAAAGTAGCTATCAAATATAGGAGGTATATTGTAATCATAATCAAATTTATCCTCCATAACAGGTGGTAACAAAAGACTACTATCATTATAATCATCATAAATGGGAGGCAAAGTATCATCAAAGTAAATTTTCTCCTCAATGCTTGGGGGACTAAAAATATCATGCTCATCAAAGCCAGCTTCCCCAAGCTTAGAATTTTCCATAGCATTAGCAACAATAGTGTTCAAAGCATTCATATTAATATGTTCCATGGGTTTTTTAATTTTCGCATCAAACCATCCATGTCTTAAATCAGGAAATAGAATAAGAAGGTCATTGTTGTCCATTATGCCTAACTAGTGTAAACAAGAAACCAAATGTCGCAATTGCAGAGTCTAAAGGAAATAGCAGCACACACACAATGGCGTAAAAGCACTTACCTGAACCGAAGTATGAGTGCCTTTTACCTTTCCTCCCCAACGGCGCAAAAGTGCTTGATGTCTACGGGTGCTTCTATTCTTGTAGATGTTGGGCCTCCAAGAGAGGTTTGTAGAACAGCAACAAGTTTCCCTTAAGTGGATCACCCAAGGTTTATCGAACTCGGGAGGAAGAGGTCAAAGATATCCCTCTCAAGCAACCCCGCAACCACAAAGCAAGAAGTCTCTTGTGTCCCCAACACACCTAATAGGTGCACTAGTTCGGCGAAGAGATAGTGAAATACAAGTGATGAATGAATATGAGCAAAGTAGTACAGCAAATAGCTTACGGCATACAAATAGTAATATTGTAGGAAGTAAACAAGCAGTAAGCAGCAAAGTAGTAACGCAGAAAGTAAACAAGCAGCGATAGCAGATTTAGGAACAAGGCCTAGGGAATAGACTTTCACTAGTGGACACTCTCAACATTGATCGCATAATAAATACTTCTTCTCATATGTGCTACATACACTCTTGTTTGATAATGAACATAATTCGTTGCGTAGGATTACACGAACCCTCAATGCCGGAGTTAACAAGCTCCACAACATTCGATATTCATGTTTAAGTAACCTTAGAGCATAATAGATCATTGCAAAATAAACCAAGAACTAACATAGTGCACACTGTTCACATTACACTATGAAGGAGGAATAGACTACTTTAATAACATCACATGAGTAGCACATAACTAGTAGCGATACAAAGCTCATCATATGGATCTCAATCATGTAAAGCAGCTCATGAGATCATTGTATTGAAGTACATAGGAGAGAGATTAACCACATAGCTACCGGTTCAGCCCTTAGCCTCAATGGAGAACTACTCCCTCCTCATGGGAGCAGTGATGAAGATGGAGGTGGAGATGGCAGCGGTGTCGATGGAGAAGCCTGGGGCACTTCCCCGCTCCGGCAGGTGCCGGAACAGAGACTCTGTCCCCTGATCTTGGCTTCGATGGCGCGGCTGGAACTTTTCTCGTATCGTGGCTTCCTCCTTAAGGGTTTTCGATGCAGGGGCTTTATATAGGCGAAGAGGCGGCGCAGGGAGGGTCAAAGGGGCGACCACACCATAGGGTGGCGCGGGCCCAGCCCTCGGCCGCGCCACCCTATCATCCTGGGCCCACAGGCCCCCCTCCGCGCTCTCGGGTGTTCTCTGATGCTTGGGCAAAATAGGAACCCGGGCGTTGATTTCGTCCAATTCCGAGAATATTTCTACTAGGATTTCTGAAACAAAACAGCAGAAAAACTGGCACTTCGCATCTTGTTAATAGGTTAGTTCCGAAAACGCATAAATATGACATATAATGTGTATAAAACATGTAGGTATCATCAATAAAGTAGCATGGAACATAAGAAATTATCGATACGTTGGAGACGTATCAGCCCTTCATACTGAGTCTGCCGATTGTTGATTCGGTAGATGCTCAATGAGTCGATGGCAAAGCATCAGCTTTCCTAACAGATTGCAAAACAAGTCGATCTAATTGCCTCCTCAGATGTTAACTTGCAACCCATGAAGCTTAGATCCACACTTCCAACCGGACAGGTCCAACGCACAGCCGTGAGACCCCAAGATCCTTGGATTTTGAAATCATCCGATCGTAGTGTCTGTCCTGACGGCAAAAACTCCTGGAATGCTTCCAGGACAGCTCCTTAGTCCGCTGCTGACAATCCTGATCTCGAAGCCGATAGCCCTGTAAAACAGGTGTCACTCGTTCCAGCCTTTGTTCTTTGCAGCAACGGATTGGTCTAGAGCCTAATCAACGATGATGGCCCCTTCTTCCAACTCCTCCCGTCAACCGATGGTTTTACTCTGCAAGAGCTCTCCTGTTCAGCATGGTTATGGCGCAGAGATAGCCAATTTCAACACCACTGGCTCTTCCGAATGAGGAATTTTCAGGGCTAGCTGCCCCCCGAGCCTCGATCAAGGCGAGAATGAAGGTGCACCAGCCGCATCGGGCCACTATCAGCATCAGCCGATTCTAACCAAATCGGCTGTTAATAGCAGGGAACCTTCAAGGTGAGCTGCCCCCCGAGTCATTCCACCTCTTCATCAAAACTTGGCAGGGAAGCTCACGCCCAAGGAGACAGTGTACTAGGACGGCTCTGGAAGGATCAGCAGCTCCCTTCTTGTGCTACCTCATCACCTCAAACGGACCAATGCGATTTCTGGTGACGATGTCTGCTGAAGTTGCCTTGGTGACTGCTCCGTGAGGCTTCTGCTTGTGACAGTCGTATCTCTTGAGTCGATGGTCGCGCATCGGCTTTGAATCCTTAAGTCGATGCCTATGCATCGGCTGTGCTCAAAAATTTCTGTATTTTCGATTTTTTGCGGCCGACTTGTTTACGTATCGGCCCCCATACTTGAGCTGCTCTGCTGGAAATTTGACATCCGTTCCCAGCTCCGTATCCTCGTATCTCATCCATCTATGTGCCCCCCGAGCCGATTCTCAAGTAATTGATGGCATCGGTTCTTCAAAGCATCTGTTGGATCAATGCTGAACACAGACAAAAGAATGTTGAGGATAGTTTCGGCCGATTACCGAATCGGTCTCCTTCTTTGTTGCAATGCTTGACGATGGTTTGCAACTTCTTGGATTTCCACTGTAGCTACGTGGCATGTTGGAGATAATATCCTTTATTTTCATTTTTTGAGGGCCGATCTCAGGGATCGGCCTTGCCACGTATGTCCAATGTCTTGGACGTGCTACTCTGTCCGGGTCGCGGATATCATGTTCGCATCAGCCGATGTTTCGATCGGCATCAGCCGATGTCTCTGCATCGCTTTCGCCGTTTTGGGCGCCATACTTTCTTTGGCGGCGCGCCTTCGTTTCCACTATTTGCTGGATTTTCGCGCGATCGGGCGCGCTCTTCTCAACGTGTGTACTATGCCTCGCTTCTTCCTTTCGCAGCCCGCTGCACTCTACGCTTTGAGAATGGCTGAGTCCATCAGGGCACCACCTTGGTCGGTGATACCTATCTTCATCTCCATCAAGTCTTCTTCTTGAGACGACTCAGCTCGCTTGTTCTGTGGAGGTCCTAGACGTCAACACTGAAACTTCGCTCGTCCTCCTTTGTGTGCATCTGGCGCTCTCGATTGTTGGCAATCGGCTCATTCCCGAGTCCCAGCAATGTTTGAAGAAGGGACAGTTCCAAAGGTTTCTCCGTTGTCTTGCTCCTTTGACCTCCTCCGGCGCGACGTTCATTCGCGTCGTTCTGTCATGCTGACGATATCTCCTGTTTTCCGCATCAGACCGATGATGTTTCTCATTGTCTTCGTCGTAGCGTCGACGTCGGTCGTACTGCTGCTCATATTTGTTGAGGAGATGTACGGATAATGGGCGCTGATACCATATGCTTCTCACCTCCTCCTGCAGGTACCGTCTATCGTCGCCTTGGGGCCGGTCGCGTGGAACGGCCTCCTCTTTATCCTTGCCACGAGTGGTGCTCTGCTTTGTCCGCGCCATGGCGAATCACGAACCCTCGCCATATTGACATCGAAAGAGAACCCTGGTTCTCTTATAGAGTGGCTTAGGTCCACCATGTTGACGTCTGGAAACGGACGCCGTCTACCTTCATGGCAAACGTCCGAAAGTTAATCGGCCGCTTCTATCGCCATCGAATTGCGCGTACTTTGCTGGCCGCTGGTGGTGTGCGTGAACGTATGATGCCACTTGCGATGGCCTCTTGTTCATCTCTTGTGCCGTAGGGATCTTGTGGTCTTCGGTAGCTTCAACTGCTTTCTTAGTAAAGATCGAAGATCCGTTCGGTTTTAGTCACGTCAAAGTCCAACCCTCTTGGAGGCCCTGGTGGATTCACCCATTGGCAGGACACAGGCCGGCGCGAGTCCACTCGCCATCGCAACTTCCCGATCTTCCGTAGAATCTTCATCTTCATCGGCATTGACCAGGCTGATCGCGCGCTTGAACTTGTCTTGGTACAGCTCGGATGGCGCTGCCATATAAGGTCGCCCATTGACCAGGCGCGCGCCAGTTGTACTCAACTTGGAACGTCGATCCTTGAACGACGCTGCAGGCCTGCCACGGCCAGCTCGACTGCCTCTTTCTTTATATGAACCGAATAGCATCGGTTCTGACAGTTCAAACGCTGAATGTACTCAGCCACTGTCTCTCCTCGCTTTGCCGAACTGTGCTAGTTCGGCAATACCAGCTTCAGTAGTCTCGAATGGTATTGGGTGTGAACATCCTCCGCTGCCCATGATTGCACCGAATTTGGCTGCAAAGAGGTACCACCCAAAAGCTGGACCGGTGAGGGATTGCAGAAGCACCTCACCCGTATCGATCCGATGCCGAAGCCATGCCCACTGGGCTGGTATCGGCTCACGTGCGATGGAGCTCGACCCTTCCGACCCACGAATTTGTTGAAGTCCGGAAGCCGGTACAGGAGATAGTGGAATCAGGTCGAACTCATTGGGGTACGGCTTGGAATAGCCGATTATCTTCTTCTTCAAGATGCCGAATGATCTCTCAGATCACGATCTGATCTGCGGTGGAGGTAGTAGCAGCAGTTTTCTCGATTGGTGCATGCACTTGGCTAGCCACGCTTGTTTCTCAGCTTTGCTCCTAGACTCCCGCAGCTTGTTCTTCCCGCTAAGCCTCCGCTCTCCGGCAATCCCTCCCGAGTGGATCGCTCGCGCCCGCTTGTTGCACCGCACATACGCACACACGTATCCGTGTGGGATTTCCTTGGGCAGGGTAAGAACTGGTAGTCGGCCGGGTCACCCCCATCCTTGTAGACGACGATGCCGGCGAGCTTTGTTGTGGTGGAGCCGCCGTTGCGTACGGCAGGGCGGCCGGTGTGGAGTTGCATCTCTCCCGGTGAGTCCCTAGAACAGGTCCTGAGGGGAGTATCGCTCCATGATCTCTTGACCACCCGAGCGCAACGCGCTCCAAAGTGTTCACCAGGCTCTCGGAGTGCCGATGCAATGAATGGGCCACCATGTAGTTGATCTCCCGACGCAGGGCTCTGACGTTCCTCCGAAGGGAGAGACAGATCCAACCCATCGAGGATGCCTTGTGGTGCGAATCCTTTGAACTGACGCCGTGCGACCGGGTCTTCTCAAAGGAGCCGATGAGTTCGGCTTCGAGGATGACCTTCAGGTCATCGTACTTCTTCTTGTGTTCCGTGGGGAGATCCTCATACGTGATCGGTTTCTCCGCCACCTCGGATGTCGATGCCGACATGGATGTTGACGTGGATGTTGCAGAAGAAGTCCCACCGGCGGCTGTGTGTTACCCTCCAAAACCCCCGACGGGCTTTGGTTAAGCAACACGAAGAGCCGGGAGGCTCCTAGGGCCGCTTAGTGGATCCGGCACCTCGCGTCGTCCCGCAAATCTTCCGCGCACGTCCCGGCGGTTGTGGGCGTGCCACCGACCTAGACCTGGTGGAAGGTGTTAGTGCTTCGATTGTTCCCGCATGGTAGACACGTGCACATTAAATACGAGCCTTATCGGCTCTTCGTGGATCGGCTCAAAGAGCCGATCGCCCCATGGTCCTTGATGGATTAGCAATGGCATGGGGATCCCGCTTGATCAGACAAAGCTAAAACGATCCACGACGCTTTAGGGTTTTCACCGCATAATCGGAACGTCCTACGTGCGATCGGGCCTAGCAGCTACGAGACGGTGCAAACTACCCCTACGAGAGGCCTAAAACCAGCATAACGTTGATCCCAACATCCTCGCAGGGACGGTAAACAGCATCTAACGCACCACCGGATCCTCCGACCCCAGCATAAGGCCTAACTATGCAGATATTAAACTAATCCCTACAGATGCAGGAGCAACTATAACGGATCGGATCTACTAAGCATGATCAAGCAAGATGCTGCCCTTACGTCTGGATAGACGTAAGGGCAGCTAGATATGCAAGGGTTGCACTACGATAGCATATTACGTGAAGAACAATGCTAACCCTAACACATCTATGATAACTACGTTGCTCGCCATCAAAAAGGCTTCAGCACGAGCAACGCATGAACAATACTATGCTGCCTAGATCGCGAGATGCGATCTAGGCAGCATGATGCTTACCGGTAAGAACCCTCGTAGGAAAGGGGTGGCGATGCGCCGAGATTGGTTTGTTTTGGTTGAACGGTGATTGTCCTCCTTTTCCGATAAACCTAGATACATATTTATAGTCCAAGGGACTTTCTAATTGAGGCGTGCACCTAACCGTGCACGGGCCAGACTCTATCTCTTTAATCTAAACACAACACGATCTACTAATATATTACAGATACATGGGCAATTAAGCCCGAACTCTCAGCGCAAGGCCGCTTCAAAGATGCTTCACGTGTACGTTCTTCAAGCCCATCTTCACTTACGGCCCGTCTCCTGATTTGGCCAAAATCGGGTGGTAACAACCTCATGGTATTCATTCTATTTCAATCTTGGAAACAAGACAAGGAGATTAACTTTAGAAGTATATATTCTTCTCTATTCCAAATAGTTTTACATCAAACCTAAAGAGGTGAGAGTCCTATTTGATTTAGGGAAGCTATGACAAACCTTGAGGCAAATCTTGAATATAAATATCCATATGATTACAACATTATCTTCAAGGGGAACCTTAGAGTATTATTCAAGCCTTCCCAAATGAGAGAGACCATTTATACTAGATCTAGCTTTACCTATTTAAGAATCAGGGACAACCTTTGAACTAAAGTATTAGGTTGTAAACCATTTCCCTTGGAGTGGTGAGATAACCTAATATCACATGGAATATCTATGAATTGATAAAGTAAGGAGGAGATTAACTCAATCAAGAAAGTCAAGTAGAGTTTTAGACTAAATACCTATTGAGATATTGTGAGTACACCATAAACCCTAGAATAACCATTCATTTATAAGAGAGCCCAAGCTATGGTGTTACACCCAAGTAGTTGAGGCAACACTTAAATTTGAGGGAGAGAACTATCCATATGTCCTGATGATTAAATCATCATCTCTTAAGTAGAACTATAAGTTATTATCTCAGGCATTCTCCTGGGATATAAACTATAGAGGCCACCATAATAGCCCATCCTAGAAAGTAAATAGAAGTGTTATACCTTAGTTCATCAAGACAATGCTTGATCATGAATGTGAGAAACCCATCTAATGAGAGATACCTTAGGAAGCCAAACCTTGATCGTTATAAATTCAGTGATGATCATAAACCCTAAGAACTTAAGGTAAAGATATTAGGAACAAGTTGATCATGCCTAATCCCTGATCATGATCTTTATATATATGAGGATAAGTTAAACCTTAACAAGATAAGTAGATATCATTCACCACATGAAATTATAGGGAGGTAACTGGTAAGCAACCCTAGGCTTATATCCCCAACCTTAACTTGTGAACCATTTGGGGATCATAAGTAGAATCCTAGCACATCTATAATTAATTCCTTCCTCAATTAAAGGACCTAAGAAAGTCTTAGATTCAAACTCCATACTTAATATAGTGAGAAACCATCCATCCATATGACCAAAGTTAACTACAAAAAGAACTATAACAACTTTAGTTACTTCAATAATAAATTAATGATAATAATAGAAATCTATTGGTAGAAGATAAAACCAATTCTCAATATCTTAGTAACTAGAGGAGAACATAAAATGTTAAGTAAGCAACCACCTTATCATGGTTAGGGAAGATTAAACCCTAGCACATGCAATATGTTGTCATCTCATCTCTACAACTCAGGATTAAATCTCAAACCTAGTTTGTGTATCACTTGGGTGAGCACAATAAAACCCAATGAAGCCATATTTGAGATTCAAAACATTAGCCATTAGGAGAATGTAACTGGAACCCTAGAATGGTTCATTAGTTAAACCTTATGCTTAATTATAGAACATAAGAAACACCTAGTGCTAAGTCCTATAATTAAAACCCATGTGTGGTGATCAACCACTTACCCTCATAAACCAAAACCAAACCTTGAAGGAGACAATACCTACCTTAGATACATTCAAATATAATAATAGTGTTAACTTTACAAGGGGGTTGTAATAGAAATCATAAAACCCTAATAGTTGATGCTCACGTAAAATCATATGTGAACAACCAACTTCTCAAACAAGATAACAAATCCTAATGATAACTTCTGAAATACCTTGAGCTGGAATTATCAACTCTAATACTTCAAACATATTGATCCACAAGAAAAACATAAACATAAAATGAGGATATAAAATCATGTCTATTTTCTATTTTGAATAAGCCACATGTATGAAATTTAATCAAATACATAAAATGTTCTTCAGATAGGAGGGTGGTGTAATAGTCATTGCACTACATCCTTATTGAATTAACATCATGAAATACCTGCAAAAGAGCAAAGTGTGAAAATATGAATTTAAATTAGCAAATATTAAACAGGATTTAAAACAGAGAATAAAGAAAAAGAGAGGAGAAGGGGCTTACCTGCCGCAGCAGCCCAACTGGGGAACCCAGTAGAAGCCAGGTCCAGCCCCAAACCGCACCAGCCCAGCACAACCCACCAGCAGCCCACTTGCCAGCCCACCATACCTGTTCCTAAAATATCAACGAAGGGGGGCTTCGTCCTCATCTCTTCTCTACGCATGGACGACAGCAAGATGGCGTGCTCCCTTTCTCCCTCTCGCTGGCAGCCTGCCCTTGCTCGACGGCGTGACGAGGATCGCCCCTGAGCCATATAAAGCCTCCCGACGAACCCTAGCTCGGTTTTCTTCTTCCTCTGCCCAATCTTCTCTCTATGCCGAAACCCTAGCTCGCCAACCTTCGTTCACCGCCGGCGATAGAGGAAGCCCTAGACCTCGCCGTGACCACCATCGGAACCGCCGTCCTCGACATGGTCACTGTGCGCGAGGAATCGAGCCAAAGCTCCCGCCAGCGACCAAGCCTGGCCGTCTTCTCCGACGCCGATGGTGGCCCAATCCGGCGAACCAAGCCGTCTCCGGCCGCGCCGTCACGCGCATCGTGCTCCTGGTGAGCTCCTTGATCTCATGGTGTGCTCGCCGTGCTCCCTAGCCGCCGTAGCGTCGCCGCGCCGTTCACCCGTGCCCGCCGCCGCAGTATCACGTCGCCGGTCACGCTCCGGTGACCAAACCGGAGCGGCGCCACCACCAAATGGTCCGCCTCCGTGAGCTCTTTCCAACGCGCCCCTGCACGCCCCCGCGGGAGCACCCTAGCGCCGGCGACCCCCGCCAATTGCCGCCGGCCAGCAGCCCCGTTGCCACGATGGCGATTTTGACTTGGTCAAGCCATCGTGGCAGCTGACCTGGCAGTAGCCCCACCAGTCATAGACTATGGGTGTGCTCTGTCCGGGTAGCTTTAGCTATTTTTTAGTTTAAATTCAAATCCAATAATTGCTGAAACTTTGACAAATTGTATAAAATTCATATTAACTCAGAAAAATTAAAATAAGATATCAAAATGATCCTAAAAATAAGATCTATCCAATAAAATATAGGGATTTCTATTTTCGTGCCCCTGCTTCGTTAGTTGTACTCAGTTTTCCCCAGCTCCTTAGTTTTTCCTCAGTTTTACCCAAACGTTTGTCTGAACCGCAAGAGCTCGGACGGAAGGAAACCGTTAAGTTGACCGTTCCGTGCTGACGAGTGGGGTCGTGTCGTTTGTGGGGTCGCGTCGTGTGGGGCTGGTAGGAAGGGACCGCGTGGGACATGACGAGGCCGTGTTTGTGGGGCCGTAGCGTGTAGGGCCGTAGCGTGTGGAGCCGTGTGGGTCCGGGACGGGGCACGAGTGGTTTCTCTCTTTCGCCCAGATTAGCAGTTTTCAATGTACCTTTTTCCTCTCTATCGCTCGATCTCATTCATATTTGATAGCCCAAATTGGTAGCAAATCTAGAGAAGCTTTTCCTTCTTTTTAACGCCATTCATTTCTTTATGCCTTCGTTTTACCCAATCAGGTAGGAAATCTAGGGCACAAATCCAGAGAGAAAATATAGGATAAGCTGCATACACAACCAACATAGCATAGATATATTCAGGACAGATCCAAATGTAGTACCGATAGATCCAACATAAGCTACATTTTACATGAATTTAAGCTGCTCTACAGATAGAGCACACATACAGAGAGTGCAGAGGCACGTTCAACGCCTCCGTAGCGCGTGTGACTCGCTTGGAGGTTGCGCAGTGAATCCCAAGTGCTTTGTGTTTGGCCATGTACGCATGCACGTTCACGGTCCTTCCAACTCTAGCGCCATATCTGCCAATGGATTCAACATGGTTCAGCAGGGTGTTGAAGTCGGTGTCGCTGAGCCTCCTGTGGCACTTGTAAATGCCTCGAGCAAAGGGGCCATCGTATTGGCCGGACGCACCTCCTGAGGACGTGACGAGTCTTGGTGTGGAAGGACTCCGCGTGCGACGCCGCCGCTCTCCACCTGTCACGTAGCACCAAAGATCGTGCAAAAAACACGGAGTCAATTGCAACGATGATTGAACAAAGAGTGAACAAAAAATCATGCATGATAATATGGGCTCGAAAAAAAGAGGTAGCCTTACATTGGACACACTTATATCCAGGATTTGAGTAAGTAAACCAAAGATCATGCACAACAAATTTGTACACACCAATTGTTTACTGACCAAACCCTGAATCAATTTAGGGATGCCCAAATATTCATCATCATCGGCACAAATCTTAAACAAAAGCAAATCACAAACACTAATAACGCAAGATCTAACACAAAAGGATCGAACTAGGAACAGACGAACAGTAATAACGCAAGATCTAACACAAAAGGATTGAACTAGGAACAGAAACAATAACGCAAGATCTAACACAAAAGGATTGAACTAGGAAGAGACGACAGTAATAATAACGCAAGATCTAACACAAAAGGATTGAACTCGGAACAGACGAACCGTAATAACGCTAGATCTAACACAAAATGATTGAAATGAGATAAGAACAAGGGAACAAAGGGTTACCTCCGGCGCGTAGTCGACGATGGTGGTGTAGGGGTTCCGGTCGATCGCACTGGTTCGTACGGGTCCCAATCGAAGGGGCGGACGGGGCGGCGGCCGCGCCGGAAGCAAAGAAGGCTCGGACGGGGGCGGCGGCCGATGCGCCGGCTACGTTGGAAGCGGCGACAGGGCGGCGCGGCCGATGCGCCGGCCGCACGTTGGAAGCATGACAGGGCCCGGACGGGGGCGGCGCGCATGCACACAATGGGCATCTCATTCTTCTCCATCGCCGGCGGTTTTCTTCGGGTTTTTCTTCGTTGTGGAGAAGATGATGGGACAGAGAGAGCGGTTGTGAGCCGGAGAACGTGCGAGGGAGAGAAAGAGGGGCTCTATAAAGACGAAGGTGGCGTGTACCACAACACGCGTCCGCTATGCACGGCTGCAGCGTGCACCGCTACACGAGTCTAACCCCGGGACGTTTGGTGTACTCATTATAACCTCGTGCCTTATACAGAAATTTTATCTGTACTCGTTTTCCCTCGAGGACTTAGACCGGCAAGTGCAATATACTCAGTTTTACCCTCAAGTAGCTGGTCAACAGAGAGTCAACAAATGAGATTAACATAGCTAATTGAGTCATTTCATGCGCAAAAAATCCAAAAAATAAAAACATAGTGGCAACTACTCATGGAGTCTTCCTACGCAACCTGCCACCTAGAAAACCTTAACAAACATATATAAATCAAGTTTTACCACAAATTGCCACTTCTCAGAATCACTAGTGTAGCTATGAAGATGCATGGTTTTCCACCCAAACCCCTTTGCAAAACATCTTTCCCAAAACATAGTTTGTCTAAATGATGCCATAATTGTCACACTCATGTATATTTGAATTGCAAATAATTTGATGTAGCCCAATATGAATTATATTGTACAAAACATACATTTTTCATTTTGTAATTCTTTTGTTTGAATCCCTTAGTCTATTTACTATTTATGTGCCCTTGGATTCTTAGTACTACTCAGTTTTGCCCTCAAGTACTGTCACAAATGCTCTGAGAAGCCCAAACTTATCCTGATTGGTTGAGCCGTTGTCACACGGATCGACTCCACGAACCGTTGATCCACTGATCTAACGGGCAGTATACCCCTATCCGTCTCTTCGTGGCAACCTCTCTCTCTCTCTCTCTCTCTCTCTCTCTCTCTCTCTCTCCCCCCATCTCTCTCTCTCTCTCTCTCGGTGGAGAATAAACATGAGGCATATTTGCGGATTTCGGTGATTGCATTATTTGTCACCCTCTAACAATTATCAACTATCTTGAGCTGTCCTTTTCTTTTAGGGAATATAGTTTGGGATATAGTATTGGTATTTTGAAACGGCCTAAAAGTGGTATAATTTTGTTATAAACATGAGGCATACATTTTTGCTGATTTCGCGATTGCATTATTTGTCACCCTCTAACAATTATCAACTATCTTTAGCTGTCCTTTTCTTTTAGGGAATATAGTTTGGGATATGGTATTGGTATTTTGGAAAGGCCTAAAAGTGGTATAATTTTGGTATAAGCATGAGGCATACATATTTGCGGATTTCGGGGATTGCATTATTTGTCACCCCTCTAACAATTATCAACTATCTTTAGCTTTCCTTTTCTTTTAGGGAATATAGTTTGGGATATAGTATTGGTATTTTGAAACGGCCTAAAAGTGGTATAATTTTGTTATAAACATGAGGCATACATTTTTGCTGATTTCGGCGATTGCATTATTTGTCACCCTCTCTAACAATTATCAACTATCTTTAGCTGTCCTTTTCTTTTAGGGAATATAGTTTGGGATATGGTATTGGTATTTTGGAAAGGCCTAAAAGTGGTATAATTTTGGTATAAACATGAGGCATACATATTTGCGGATTTCGGGGATTGCATTATTTGTCACCCTCTAACAATTATCAACTATAGCTTTCCTTTTCTTTTAGGGAATATAGTTGGTAATTTCGGTGAATGCACACACTAACTTTGAAAACAACTACAAGTACATGTAACTGAATAATGGATTTGTAACAAGGTATCCCTTGTAACAACTTCTAGCGCCTGGTGAGCAATGATAAGAATCCGATCGTAATTATACAACAAAAAAAACAACCAGCCATCAGATTAGCTTGCTTCTTCAACTCGATCAGATGCCTTAACTGCTTGTTCATTTTCTTCGTTCTCCTTCACTTCCACCAGTTCGCATTGGGAGCATTAGGCATAATCGGAAGGTCCCTAATCGGAACGGCTCCTCCGCCTTCTCTACAGCAAGTCCCCCTCCCAAATTGCGCCCCCAATAGCGCCAATTGATTCCTGCAACTGAAGCCTCTGAACGTACACATCGATCCACTCGAAATGCCCGCATTTCTTCAAGATCTGAAAACAACAACGTGAACCCTAAATCCCAAATTCGAGGGAATAACAAGAAAATCGAGAGAAAACAGAGAAATTGGAGCGAGATCTAACCTTATCCCCTCTCTATATGGCAAGCTCTCGCATGCGAACTCACGTCCACGGTTGCCGTTCTCGTCCGTCTTACAGATCGACCGCTTCAGGCTCAGGGGGGGAGGGCATCTTGTCAAAGGCACGGGTCCATACTGCGGCATGAAGAACGGGAAGTCGAAGAGAAACTAGACATCACCCGCGTGCCGGAGAAGGGCTGCCGCTGGCGGAGAAGAAGAACAATGGGGCGCGGAGAAAGAAAGGGGAAGCAATGGCACGGGCACGGGCGCGGGCTAGCTCGGCTCCCATTTTGCAACGGCCACCGGGTAAGCTGTGGGTCCGGCGCGCTAACGTGGACAAGTTGTGGGTCCCACGATGATCTGGATAAGTGGAGACGTGTCCACTGCGGGGCACCAACAGCGGCCCCACTTGCCAGCACCAACCAACGTCAACTAAACGGGATTCCTTCCGTCCGAGCTCTTTCTGCGGGTTATAGACAAGGGGTTGGGGAAAACTGAGGAAAAACTAAGGATCTGGGGAAAACTGAGTACAACTAAGGAGCCGAGGGCACGAAAATAGAAATCCCTAAAATATAATATGAAATTTTTATTTTTAATAAAAATTTAATTGTTTAACCATTTATAATTAAGCCTTTATATCTAATTCTAAATTAAATTAAAATTCAATAATTAGGAAAAAGGTATAAAATAAATAAAAAACAGTAAAGCAAATATTGAGAACATTAAAACAAATTTTATTTATTTGGAACTTATTAAATCTTTATTAATAGGAATTAAACCCTGATTAATAATTATCTTAATTATTAATTATTTAAAAATAATAAAATGCCAAATTCCATATTATTTTTATTTCCAAGTTACTAATAACTTCAAATATAAAATGAAGTTATTAATCATAGAACTATATGGTAAATAGCAAACCCTAATTCAATATGGAATAATATTACAACCCTATCATTTCATGTGAAACCCAAAACCCTAATTCAATTAGGAATCCCAAATCCATTACTTCATATGAAACCTAAAATTGTTTCCAAACCTAAAACCCTAAGTAACATGTGATCATGTTACTTCATTAGTAATCATAAATTCATAATCTAGCAACTAAATACTAGTTCAAATCCCCATAAAATATAGGAACCCTATCACTGTTAATTAGCATCCCATGTGTTCATCTTCATCAGACCTAGATAATTAAGTAGGGTTAACCAAGTGTAAATCCTAGATCCTATTACCAAAGCCATCATCCTTATTCATTCCTATTTAGCATCACACTATTGTGATGAACCCTAATAGCAACCATACCTATTATTTTGCACTACATGCCCATGTTCCACTAAACCCTACTAGTGTGAGATACTTATGAACCATCCTATTTAGGAATCAACTATTCCTTACTTAGAGATCCAATAGCTAATCCAAGACAACCTCAACCTTAATTGTAATACTTCTTCCTACCTAAGTAAAATGTTCTTCAAAAGTTATTCTTTTGAAGTAAATAAAGAATCATCATCAACCCTGCTTATAAGGACCTACAAACCCTAGCTAGCTATCACCAGCAAGATGAACCAACCTTGATAGCAACTATGTATAAACAAGTGCTTAGGATGCCTAGGCTTAACTCAACCCTACAAGCCTTGGTGTTGATGAATCGAACTAGGTTGTGATCCATCTAATATTTACTCCAGCAACTACATGAAACAATAGTCAACCATAGAACCCCCAACCTAATTATCATAATTATTCTTTATTAAAGAATATGTTCTTTAAAATTTATTCTTTTAAAATATATAATAAGTGATCATCAACCATGCATTATAGGACTTAAAATTGACAACTACTGTTTACTTATTATACAACTACTATTCCTGGGTATGTATGATTGTTACTATGCACTTACCACCTGCTTATTATTCTAAAACAAACAACCCTGAATAAGAACCTTGTTTGTGAATCACTCTAAAAGTGCAACACACCCTAAACAAATCACTACAACTCACTAATCCTAAATCATCGGGGTTAGGTCACGCTTAGATCGATTGCATCTCATACTTATGCATTATTGCATCCTTGCCAATCTTTTAAACATCGTCCTTACCGACGATGATGCTATTTCAGAATTTGGAGTTATTGCGTATCGAAGACCTTGTCTGCATAATCTTGCAGTCAAGAAAGGCAAGTTCATCGCTTGCTCATGTCATTTGAGTATTTTTACCAAATTACTTGCAAAGTACTATGTTTATCACTATTGCATAAAAAAACAAAACCACTATTTTCATAACTCTGAATATGACTATGTGGTGGGCAATGGAACCATGGATTGTGTTGATATGGTGGAGGTTCCATTGCAAGGGTTTATATCCATCTAGGATTAAACAACAAATGTCGTCCAGTGATTCTTGTGCCGTATAAACCGTGTTCACCATAAGATCGGAGTGGGACGGAGTAGTCAAAAGTGTTTCCACCTCTCGTTCATCAACGGACGCGCTTTACCGTAGACACTTGTTATCCGTCGGGGCAAGCTGGGAAAGCCTTAAGTCCCCACGACATTGTCCGTATACACTTGTCGCCCGAAGAGCAAGGGCTGGGAAGCCTTAAGTTCCCCACGGTTATTGCGGTCTATGATGGGTTGTAGCTACCGGCGAAGGAGTTTGGTTCGATCCCAAACTGTTGTCGTGGTCGGGGTCCACCCGTGAGTGGGAATAATGGGACCGACGAGGACCCAGGGTCGGGGTATGCAACAAAGGGTGGGTGTTCGAGGTAGCGGAGGAACATGATTGACTAGGACCTTATACCGGCCTCACACCAAAGGAAGTGTGGACGGGGAATATGCCCGGTTGGCACCAAGGTTAAGATCTCTTATGGGTAAAGCAACACACCTCTGCAGAGTGTAACGAATCGTGACACCACGTTCGGGATATGGAACTGAACGCGGAAAGGAACTCCATGAAGTTCTAGTCAACCGGTGAAGGCTGACGGACATAGCTCTTCGAATAAAAGCAACCTTTTGAAGAAATGTTTACCAAAAACTTGCATTGCCTATGACTTTCTGGTCTATAGCTGTAGCTAGTGCATTAAACACCTCTTTCCTATAATGAACTTGTTGAGTACGCTCGTACTCATCCCACTCTTAAATCCCCTGCTTAGGTATGGAGGCATCAAAGGAGGATCTACAAGGCAACTCGAAGGCCTAGGAGTCAACACCTACTTCAAGAGACAGGACCATGTCAGAGAGTCGAGATACACATTCAACAAGGAGAAACCTAGATTAGCAATAGAAAGGAACTAGCTTCCTAAACCTAGCTCCTAATTAGCTAGAATCTATTCTTAGCCTCTATAGCTAGTTAAATACTCTACAAATAGAGTTCGTGATAGGATTAGGCTACGAGTCGTTCTTCTGGAGTTTATTTGCAGTTTTACCTCGTTGTAAAGTAGGAGGTGTGATGATCTTATGTAACAGAGTTGTGTTATTCTATAGACATGCCTTGGACCCGCATATGTTTCTGTTGTACCACTCTGAGCGATATAATACTAGTGGAACGGTGTTTCATTGGTGTTATATCAGACTTGCATACTACACCATGCAGTGGTATGCCGGGTCACCACACCACGGGAACCTGTGCGTCCATTGAAGCTGGCGACCGGCTTTCTCCACGCGGGCTTCTGATCGTGACGAGCGGCTACTCTCGCTGCTAGGATGGCCCCACACGTCGAATCTGATGTGGCATGAGGCGCTGGCGCACCCGTTTGGTGCACCGCATGAAGGGGCCGGGACGGAGTTGTCGATGGTTGTATTGGACTTCGAATGATGCTGACACTTTATTGGATGCGTCGGTGTGGCCCAAAAACTGTGCCAAATCCCCAAATCGCTATTGGGGCCGCCGGTGGAGCAGCGTAGGAGTGCCGATTTTTGGAGCTCAAGCTACCTAAGTCTCCTTTGAAGTTTTTAAATAATTCAAGTTTGGCGTGTCAAAGTTCAAAAAATTTTGACCAAAAATTTATATGTAGAAACTAATATGATCTACCAACAAGAAAAAATCTCACCTCGAAAAATTGAAAAATCTAGCATGTGCTACACAAAAATAACAAAATATGTCATCTAGTTTTGTTTTTTGCGGGTAAATCTGTCATCTAGTTAACAGTGCAAAATAATGAACCTCCAAAATTTATCAGATCTTTTTTTATGATCATAATATAAATTATTTCAGATTTTTCAAATTTTATATGCTGGTAGAGCACATCATTATCTATATCTAGACAAAAATAAAGTATGTGGTCGTGTTGGCCTCTCGGTTCCAGGTTCGGCTCAAGCAATACTAGTAACACGTGTGAATTAAGAGAGAGAAATGAGTTTTGAAGACCATGGAATAAATACAGGTTGTTACAGTACCATGGCAGCATAGGAGTACTTGCAGCACAAAGTCTGACGAGCAGCCTTCAATAGTGCGTCAACTGAAAAAGTTTCCACTCTCATCTCCGCGAAACATGGTAGGTTACGATGTGGGGTCAGTTCATTGCAGTAGGGATTTGCAGATGTGCCAGAAGATTATACTTTGCCTAGCTACGGGAGGTGTGAATCTATATGCTCAATTGAATGGCTGGGAGAAGGGGGGCACTACCCACTGGCAACACCACATTTACCATAGTAAGAATAGTTGAGACTAGCTATCAATTTATCTAGACGGAGCATGACAAAATATGAAGGCACGATTAGATGTTTCCAAATTGGTCAAAGCAATAGAAAAGTGCTCTCTTGACATGCCAGGCACGATTAGATGTTTCCAAATTGGTCGGTCAAAGCCATAGAAAAGTGCTCTCTTGACATGCCGTTTGATAAGCCATTTGCACACTCATATATGGGCACTTCTTACTCTTTCAACTTGTCTCTTGAGCACAACCAACCGATGGTTGGATGGCTAGGAGGATGGTTGTACCATCAAAGTTTAAATTCTGGATTTGACACTTATGTATCTCTTAAAGGCATATTTTTTTAGTCGGAGACGATTGACCCGTCGATAGCGAGACGCTCCTGGCGATTCGTCAATCTCTAAACCCAACCGGCCGGCCTAGTTTTTTGAAGATACTCATAGAGATAGGATGTATGCATGCGTTCGTGGGAATAATGGTTTGCGCTCGTACGAGAGGATCTACGTTTGTAGTGTGTTCCTAAAAAAAGAGACCTTACCTCTTTGGAGGATGTATGGACAGCTTCATATTTATTGAGAATGCGATGCAAACTGAGTGAAAACGACCGGACAACAACAAAAGGTATATGGCCTTTTGACGAGCACTCCTAAAAATACTTTACTCTCTTGGTTTCACAAGGCTATCCTAGAAAAAATACAGTTAGATATGCAGAGCATGAAAATCAGGGGGGCAATTAAACTTATGGCGACGGTAACACATATGATTATTCATAGTTCTCACAATTATAAGTTGAGCATATTGTTCAAACTCTTCGTGAAGAAGACTGTATGCCCATATATCACCCCGCAAAAAAATGTATGCCAACATATGAGAGCAAAGCAGATTGCACAGTTAATATAAAAAGCACCGATATTGTTTGGTTAATGTAATAAAACAAAAAAGAAATTTTCCTCGTTTAGAAATTTATAATATTTAGTGAAAACATATAAAAACCCCATGGAAATTGTATGTTCCCAGACCAAGAGGCAAAGAACTAACGGCCCCAGCAGTCCAGCGCCTTGTGCTCCCTTTTCCCACCACTTCCACCTTCCTCCCCGTCCCCGGGCATAACATCCATGGCGGCCTCCTGCGACCTCCTCGACGTCGACCCGCCGGAGCTCCAGTTCCCCTGTAAGACCCTCGCTCCTCTGTTCCCCAAGCCCCCGCTTACTACCTCGCCTTAGTTTCAGACCACTTCTCTCCCGATTTCCCTGCTGACCTCCTTAATTTCTTGTCATGCACAGTCGAACTCGACAAGCAGATCTCCTGCCCCCTCAAGATGACCAACAAGACCGACAGAACCGTCGCCTTCAAGGTGCTTCTCCTGTTAACTGCGCGCGCTGTTTAACCCTACAGAATCGCTTCTCGAGGGATTGTCTTATATATGCTTTTTTCTTGGTGACCCTGTGGTGCGTGTGGGTAGTAGGTTAAGACGACGAGCCCAAAGAAGTACTGCGTGCGCCCCAACAATGGCGTCGTGCTGCCGCGGTCCATCTGCGAAGTTGTAGGTAGCCTGTTGTGTTCACTGAACCAGCTAAACTGCTCAATTCAGGCTTTAAGAGTTTTTTCTTCTCTCGATTATAATTGAGATGTTTCAATATATTACCTGTGGACCAGTGACGATGCAAGCGCAGACTGTTGCACCTCCCGACTTGCAGTGCAAGGACAAATTCTTGGTGCAGAGCGTGGTCGTCGGCGACGGCTTATTGGCCAAAGACGTCACTCCTCAAATGGTAATGGTGCTACTAGAGTGTAGTTTGATGTACTACTAGTTCACAGTTTTTTTTCTGTTTCATAATGAATTTGTGGCTTGGTGTTGGTTGCGCAGTTCATGAAAGAAGAGGGAAACCTTGTTGAGGAGGTGAGGATGAAGGTCGCTTATGTGATGCCACAGGAATCACAATCAGAGATCGCCGAGGAAAGCGATGGTCCACAGCGAATCTTGGTGCCTATGCAGCGAACTATGGATAATGGGGGGGAGTGCTTCGGAGCTGTCGAGTGGTTCGCTCTCCTTGAGATCAGCTGAGCTGGGGACAGTAAGTCTACTGAATTGCAATGCTTGTCTATAAATGTGACTCTGTAACGAGATGATTGTGTATTTTCAGGAGGTGGGATCACCAACCGGACCAGTTGGAAAAACTGAAGAATTACTCATGCCTACAGGACGTGCTGCTGTATGTGCTATATAGGTTATTTTCTCTATAATTTTGTTGTTTGTATAATTTTTAACATGCTGGTTGTTTGCCTTTCTGATGTGGAACTATAGGAAACAAGAACATATGCAGGACCTAGTGCACGGTCCCTTGATGTGAGTCCATTTGTCTTCCGAATTTCAGTTCGAGAGTTTTTGTTTCATAGTTGTTGTTTTTTGTGGAATACCGACAGCTACATCACAGGGCTACTAAAATATTACTTGACAGAAGAGAGATGTAGACAAAAGAATACATTTTGATCTTTCCAGATTCTACTCATTCATTGTTCTATAACCTGGGAAGCGTTATTGTCTAGGAATAATATTGAAATAATAGTAGGTTTTCTTGACAAACAATAATGCATATGGTTGATTTTTAGTTTCTTTATATTGGAACTGTATGACCAAGTGTACTTGTGATTTTTAACTGTGCTAACATTGCTACTAGCAAACACTTCTTGTTGTCCATCCAGTTAATTTGCTTAACAGTTATTGGGACTGTTTGTTCTTAGATAGTCCAGGCCATCGTTCTCCTTCATAATAGAAATCATAGAACTGGCATTCGTAACATGGACATCTTTTTAAATTTTAGTTTTAGTTTTTTTTGTTTTTACTAAATGATTGTCCCAGCCTTCCAGGTTCCATGTTACTTGTTCAATAAAAAAATGGAATTTGTTTTGTCATTTCAATTGTAGCAGGTTTTCTTGCGGCTATTTTACTTGTAAGTTTTTTTAGAGGAACTTGTAATTGTTATTTCTGAGCTGAATAACTACTTAGCCATTTCTCTAATTTCAGCTGCGGGCTTTAATTGCAAAATTGACTGAGGAAAAGGATTCTGCACTTGAGCAAAATAAAAAGCTTCAATATGAGTTGGTGAGTATTAGTTCTGTATTGTATTAGGCTTGAAACTTTAAATTATGTGCTCTTTCCATGGGCTACCGTTAGCAGTTTGGTACTCAAAGCCGATATAGTTAAGAATGCGATATTTCCTTCCTCATAGTTAAAATACTAGGAAAAAATCCCTATCTTCTCCGAAGTATTCCGGTTTGTCGCATAACCCAACTATCATGAAATAATTAAGTATAGATGTCAGTACAGAACTTAAATGAATCAATCCATTTGAAGGGGCTCCAAGTTGCATATTTGTAGCAGTATATGCCATCAATTATTGCAGTTTGTTCATTATGCATTACTTTTATTAGATATCCATATATATGTACACAAAAAAATTCTGGCTGAAGTAGAATTTTCCCTAAAGAAGAAAATTTATTTCTTCTCTGAATGGAATGCTGCAGGGCTCTCCCTGCTCTTAGTAGATGAGAATTATTGCGTAGAAAGATCAAAGCTGTTGCATCTTGGTGATGTATCTTAGTTGATTTCTGTAACCAGAATTAAAATTCTTTGCTAGCGGAGGGGACACAAATTTCTAGCTTCTCCACTAAAGTTTTATCTGAACAATCAAGATGCAAAGTTTAGGTTACAAATTTAGTCAAGGTCCTTAGGAGTAATTGATCTGCTAAATATTCATATCCGCGCCCCCCATTGGTCCTTTTACGAACTCAATGTGAAATATTCGTCTCTTCAACATGCAGGAGCAGGTAAAACGTGAAGCTAGCAAGCAAGGAGGCTTCTCGCTGTTATTCGTACTGGTGGCTGGGCTGCTTAGTATCATTCTGGGCTATCTTGTAAAGAAATGAGGATTTCAGTTTCCAGTCTTGTCCAATGACATTACTACAGTAAATAAAAAGTAACACCTTGTGGTGTTCCAAGGTTACACGGAACAGATCAGACGGAGTTTTTTTTTGTTCTTTTTGAAACTCCAGATCAAACAAAGCTTGTTGAAGTTTGCAAGTGAATCATCCAATTGATAGGACAAGTTGGCATCTAATTTGATCCATGATGTATTTTAACTAATATCATTAATACTATTGATTGTAGTCTGTGGTTGTATGAATTGTTGATTGTCAGTTTCAGTGTAACCATGTCGCTAATAACCAACAAGATATTGTCCGAATCCAAGTACATTTTCTCGAATTAGTTAGTTCCAAAAGGAAGCACCTTAGCTACCAGGATTTTCGCTGATACATAAAGCATCGGTTAACTTGGAACATTTGTTTGAATAGTGAAATTCAGAAACTCAAACCAAGTATGTACAGCAGGAAAGAGTTGGTAAAATTTACAAGAATAGTGGATATGCAATCACCAGCTTGGCACACTACTAATACACTTGTTGGTTTACAGAATTAAATCACAAACAAACTAATCTCCAACAGATCTTAGGCTGTTCACTGAGATGATCTTAAACTGCTTCAAAGTTCATGCAATGGCACCTGAGCAGCATGGCTCTTGGCCTCCCCATTGATTTTTCCCAATCTTTTCGCTTAGGATAGTCACGACATCTTCTGTTTCCTGGGGAAGAGATAGATCAGCGGACAGAGAAAATGATGTGGAGACATGTTAAGTAATTTGATTGTTCTTTCTCAAGTGGAAATCACAATAATAAGCCAAACTATCAACATTCCATTAGAAAATTTCAAAGACTCCCTATTTCTAGCAAAAACCACAAATTGCATATTGCTGTAAGCTTATGATGCTTAAGATTGCAAAACTAGCTTACCGACAAAGTTACAACACTCAATTTCTAGGAGGATGACTATCTCACTATGTACTGCACTCACGATCCAATATTTGTTCTACAAGTGGAGTGACGGGGAGTGAAATAATAAATTGTGCATGGAGCATAGGGGTCCAGAATTTGCATGTAAGAACTCTTTCTTATCTTTTATTTCATTTTTCAGAGTGGCATATTTACACTCTGAAACAAACATTTTGGAAGGCAAATCTTTTTGTAAACTGAAATATCAAAATATATAAATGAAAGGTAAAAAAATGAAGATTTAAAATAAGAGATAGATCACGGGCAAAATAAGATAAGCTGTTAAGGGGTGGAGTGGATATAAAGCTCTTAAAACAACTTCTTAACCAACAAAGAGTTTCTTTACAACATAGCCAACAATGAGGAATGACACAGTAGCAGTAAAACATAAATAAGTCAGTAGAATTGTATTTCTGTTAGCACAAGTCCACACGATCATGCTGTGCCATGAATTCATCAAACTTAATGCTCAGTACAATACCTAAGAACAGAGTCACCATAAATCACGAACAAATTGATGATTCTATGTAATTTTGCTGTGCACCTTTGCAACCAATATAAAACAAACTATCCATGCTAGTCGTTAATCCAAAATTAGAACCTAAACATGTATTGCATTGTCGTACCTCCAGCGAATATCCATTGCAAATCCTTCACACCATATCACACGAACCATCACATCAACGCACATACCTGCAGCCGAGGAATACACAGACAACAATTACAATGGAACCGCAAACAGAAAATCAATGAAATCACAGCAAAAAGCCTTCCAATGGCGCTACCTCGACGAGTACCCCCGGTCCGGCTGCCTCTCCTTCTTCCTCGATGTAGCAGCAAGCAAGGCGCGCTCGCGCTCCTTCTCCTTAGCCTCCCTCTTCCTCCTCTCCTCTCTAAGCTCCTCGATGCTCTTCTTCCCTCCACTCCTCTTCTCGCCGCTGCCTTCCCCGTAATCTCTCCTATCCTTAGACGAGGAAGCCAAGGGCTTGGACGCGTACCAGGGCGCCGCAACGCCCTTCCCGGCGAGGCCGTAACCCAGCCTGTACTTCTCATCGTCGGGCCCCGCCGTCCTGGTCTCCTCCTCCTTCTTCCGCTTCTTAGGGTTCGGCTTGGAGTCGGCGGCAGGCTCCCGATCCCGAGCGGCGCCCCTCCCGCCGCTGGCGGAGGCGAGCGCGGCGAAGTCGGCGGCCCCGCCGCCGCCGGAGAATAGGTTGATGTGGTCGCCGTCGGAGGCGACGGGTAGTGGATCCGCGGGCCGGGTGGCGGGGGGTGGGGGTGGGGCGGACCGGACGGAGGGCGGGGGTGGAGACGGGGCGCGGGGTGGGGAGGGCGAGTCGGCCTGGAGGCCGCGGTTGCGGCGGAGCGCGACGAGGCGGGAGTGGGACTCGCGGCGGCGGGTGGCCTCGCGCTGGAGCTGGTCCTGGCGGGCGGCCTCGGCCTCGTCGACGCGGACCTTCTCCTGGTTGTCGAACCTGTAGACGTTCCAGCGCTTCTGCGGCAGGATGTTCAGACCGCCGTGCCCGCCCATCGCCGCCTACCGGAGCGGGTTCCTCGCCGGCTGCCGGATGCGCTCGGGTGGGGTGTTCCGGCGACCGGGAGGTTGGGGATTTCAGCCTTGTTCTCCACGGGTTCTCTACTAGAGAGAAGAGGGTGGGCCACGTATGGGCTATTCGTCAGGCCACATTTGTTGCCAGATTCGATACGTGAGGCCCAACAGCCCGATGGACCGTCCTGGGGGTTCAAGGATGTGACGTCACCCGCTCTCTTCCGCCCCGCCCGCTGTTGTTTCCATGGAGCGGCTCAAATCGGCGGTGCCGGCCGATCTCCGGCGAGCCGTCGGCGAGGGCACGATCGGCGACCTCCCGTCCACCACCTCCCTACTTCTCACCTTCCTCGACGGTCTCCCTCTCTTCCACCAGGTAACCACCCACCCCGTCGCTTCACTGTACTCTATTTTGTGCTCCTGGCCTCACTCAGTGGCTGTTTCTTTGCTCCGCTTCCGAAAAGGTCATCAGCGAGCTGACCGACCCGGAGCTCGCGCTGTGCCGCAAGGACAAGGAGAGGGCGGCGGAGCTCAAGGGCCAGGGCAATGCGTGCTTCTCCCGGAGGGAGTTCCAACAGGCGCTTAGTTTCTATTCGCAGGTAATTTGCGACCACAAGGTCGACAATTGCGGATAATGATTTGCATACTACACACACACCCTGTAACCGTCCTGGTGAAAAAAGAGAGAGTTTTGTTCTAACCCATATATGCAAAAGTAACTCAATCTTCAGCAGAGTGAAAACATGTGGGATTGTTCACTTGTTCAGTTACTCCTCCGGCCCGAATTAATAGGCGCTGCCATCAATTAATTTGGGCCGGAGGGAATATTAAAATAGTGTCACCTTGATTTAGACGAATCCACCACACATCATTTTTACTGCCATTTTGATTTAGCTCATTGATTAATATTCTTTCTCGACGACAATAAGCTTATTTTTGCGTTGTATTTCTATAGGCACTACGCTACGTCCCGATTTGTTCTGACGGAACTGATGAGATTTTGCTGGCTACCTTATATGTCAACCGTGCCTCCACCATACATGTGAGTCTTCTATTTATCAGTTTGCAGAATCTGGACACGTTTGCTGCACTTTTCTTGTTATAGTACTTGGAATTGTCTCTTGGAAAATAGTCAAGATCTTGGAAGGCGGCTAGTAAAATTGTTTCTGCTATATTTAAGTTACATTGCTAACAATGATTTTATTTTATCCTGTTGAATGAGGTGTCCTTACGTCACAGTGATTTTTCCCAAATTTTGCAGAAATTGGGCCTCCTGGAAGAGTGTTTACGGGATTGCGACAGGGCCATTTCCTTTTCACCTAATTATGCCAAGGTAGTAGGATCGTGACAGCTATAACCATGCATCTTATTTATACTGTGTGTGTCTCTGTTTTTTTTGATAATCCAAGCTACAGCATGGTCTCCAAGTTACTGTTTTGGTTTCACCTTATTTCTATGTTTCAGGCATGGTACAGGAGGGGAATGATAAATGCATCATTGAAGAATTATTCATCTGCCATTCATGATCTGGAGGTTGCATTGAGCATGGAAGCGACTTCTTCTGGAAAGAGCAACATAGAACAAGAACTGAAGTTGATTTTGCTAAATCATCGAAATGTGAACGAAGTTGGAAGACCAAGCAGTGATCGCAAGGATGCAGGGTTGCCATATACAGGTTGGAACCTTGGGTATGCATAAGCCTTTTTTGTGTGATTTGTAATTAATACTAATTCATAGATAATATTTGGTTAACTCGCAGCAGAACCACATATGTCTGTTCTAGAGTGTGTCTCAACACCTGGCAAAGGTAGAGGAATGACATCTCCAAATGATATTTCTCCGGCCTCCTTGATTCATGTTGAGGATCCTCTTGCTGCGGTATGATTCAGACCTATCTCTTCAATTGCTTACACAAATGTTGTGTCTCAACCTTCTGTAGTTGTTTGTATTTTCTGTGGCCACATTAAGTTGCCAACTTAATTTGTGTATTTCACATAGGAATTGGGCAAGTTATGTATTTATTTGAGGTGCATACAAAGATTTTTTTTACAAAGCCAGCAATACATGGTTTTTTTAATCGTCTTTTATTGCAAATCTGTCAAAAATCTTGAGCTGAAGTTTTGTGTGTCTCTTACTTGCAACAGTTTTATGCAGATTATCCTGAAATCGTGCCGGGAGACTCATTGCCATTATTGCTTTAGTGAAGCACCCGCAGATGTTGTGTTTTGCCCTTTGTGTACAATACCAGTTTACTGTTCAAAAAAGTGCCAGGAGCAAGCTGTTGGTGGAATTTCTTTGAATCAAGATACTTTTATTAAATCTAACAGCAATGGGACTGATCTTGGAAAATTGAGCCTAACTTCTACAAATCACAAGGCTCCAGACTCTAAACAGATTACTGAACATAGGCATGAATGTGGTGGTGCACATTGGGCAGCTGTTTTGCCAGCTGATATAGTTTTAGCTGGGCGAATTATGGCACAATACATAGATAGAAGAATGCTGGCTGGAAAGAACTCTACCATCTCTGGGCCAAATTTGGTAAAAAAAATCTAATTTTCATTTGAGCTTAACATTTTCTGGTATTGTAGCATTTAAGTATTATACCATAAGTATCTCTATAAAACAAGATATTATTGCACAAGTATTTTAAGTACTGCCAGGCCAGGAAATAATGAACTAAACTGCATATTGCAGGATCTCATTCACCACTATGATATAGATTCTCCTACTAACAAGTTGGAATCACATATATATGCGATTGTCTTGTTATTATGCCTCCAAAAGTATTATAGATCAGACCTTTCATGGAAGGAGGAAACTTTATCTCAGGTATATCTGACATTTATTTTCAGAGTTTTCCTATTTATGTACATCGTTATTGCTTTGATATATGTCAGCAGGGGTTACTAAGCATTCTTTGATCTTATACAGCTTGTTCTTTTGATATGTCAAGTCAAAGTCAATTCAATTGCTATCGTTTGTATGAAATCCATGGATGAAGGCCAGGGACGTACAGAGAACAAAGGGTACTCTGCAGCTGGTGATGCAGTTATGTGTAGTGTGGAGCAGGTATATCCTTTAGTTCTCTTTTCTGGGATCAACATACACCATGCTATAAAAAATGAGGCATGTTTTTTGCCTACTATTCAATGTAATGTTCTTGATTATTAAATGTATCATCCACTTTTAAATATTAGTAACATTTGTTAAAGCATGCTGTTACACTGAAAGTTAAAAAAAAAACTTGATAAGATGCGCGAAGAAAATTTTAATAAAATGTTTAAATTCATAAAATTGAGAAATTCTGTGGATTGTTGGAGTTATAGCTTGTTATGTCAAATAGGTACTTGTAGATTGCACTACCTGGCACTGTTAGATTGGTATAGATTGATGTTGCTGCTAACTGCAATTTTGCTACAATGTCTACTTTGCTTTCTGTGGCTTCTGCACTTGGTGCTCATTTGTTCTTTTACTACTTGTTACTTGTGTTTTGTTTTGTTTACTTCTAGGTCAGGGTTGCTCAAGCTATTTACATGTCTGGTAGCCTCTTGAATCACTCGTGCCGTCCAAACGTACACACATATTTTCATTCCCGCACTCTCTTTCTGAGATCTACCGAATATATAGAATCAGGGAGGCCAGTCGAGCTATCATATGGTCCACAGGTCTTTCCCACCCTTCCTCTCTTGTGTATGTGTGACATTCTGAAAGTTAATTATGAGTTTATGCTTTGCATTGTTTGTCCTTCTCATTCTAGGCTGGCAAGATGAATCTTCCGGAGAGACAAAAGTCACTTCAGGAGAATTACAAATTTAGTTGCCGGTGTTCAAGTTGTTCAGAGCTACATCTGTCGGACCTTGTCATTGATTCATTCCGTTGTCCACAAAGTACCTGTCTTGGTGCCGTATCAGAATTAACTTACTCCAGATCCAAAGAGAATTTTATGCACGTTTCCCTACAAGAATCTGATGATTGCAAACTGTCGCTGCCTGTAAGATGATTATTCCCTCCCTCCCAACATTTTGAACCCAAAATCTCCTAATTAGTTAGTTTGGTGGCATCAACCTGATTTTTTTTCAGCATATATCCAACGTTGACGAGGATACAAAGAAAGTTGGGAAATTGTTTTTCAGAAATGATCTTGATTTGAAGATAGATCCTGGATATTGCATGAGCTGTAGATCACAACTTGACTTGGCTTCTGCTGTTGCTACATCAGACAGGGCAGCATCAAAGATCAACAGGTATGTCATGCACTATTGCATGTGGCATTTCGGAATTTGATGCATCTTTCATCAGTGGATTTTTATTCATAGCTAAGTTGGATAACAATTACACTCACAGGTTTAAGGAACTTACAGTTATCGACAAAGTCTCTGAAGTTTCCGTCACAGATGCATTACAATCCCTAGAACAGATAAAGAAGCTGAGGCATCCATATAGCAAGGCTCTTGCCCAGGTTAGGGTGCTCATGTTACTTTGCTTTTTATAGAAATTTGGCTCCAAATTCTTCTTGCACTTGCTGTTGAAAAATATGTTTTGAAACTGAAACATGCAGGCAGAAGACATGACCGCAGAGGCTTTTGCAAAGATAGGAGATCAAGGACAAGCAGAAAAGCACTGTGAAGAATCAGTTAAGGTAGTCATTTCTCATCCTCAATTATCGCTCAAATCTTTAACTGGTCTATGTTGAAATATAAGGGGAGAACTGTACTTCGGTCTCGAGCCCTTGTATTCTTGGGACGCATAGTGCTCGCTACTCTCTTCTCTGACAAGCAATAGTTAAATTGTCAGCTAGGTTCTGGGTGCTGATGTGATCACAAATTCACGATTTAAGACTTCATCGTGCAACTTGCAATCATAGGAAGCCTATGGAAACTTGTTCTATCCCTAGATATACTGCCAAATTCATGCTAAGAAGCGCACTTACAGCTTCACATAATCCATTTTTGAAATTTTCACTTGTTCTGAATTGCATCTTATGATAATGCAGATCCTCAAGAAGCTATACCACCCCAAACACATAGCTATCGCGCATGAGTTGATCAAGCTCGTTTCCATCAAGCTGTCCATGGGGGACATGGCAAGCGCAGAAGCTACATTCGCCCAGGCAGAGGCGATATTCTCGCTTTATTATGGACCTGATGCTCTAAGGATTTTACCTTATATCGATGTACTGAAAAGAACTGTTAGTGAAGCTCCTTGACTATCTCAGGAGCAGACAAACTGCACAGATACGCACCACTTTGCTGAGAATGTATAAATTAATGCTTATCAATCAGTTTATAGTATTGGTTGGTGCAGTTTTTCTTTTCTGTGAGCTAAAGATATAAATCTAGGACAGGCAGATTAGTTGACCCATTATGTATCTTGCCAGTGCTATCTACGATTCCGGGCTTTCTTAAACTTCTGAATTTCAGTTTTTCTAATGATTTCCTATAATTTAGAGCTTACAAAATTTTACCATCTGGCAGTGTAAACTGCTCAGCGCCAGTTAAAACTGCCTCCATGAAACACTGGCATAAACTTCATCTACTACACTTAGAACTTTGTGCATAACCAAGCCTAGAAGTAACCATTTTATGTACCCGTTGTGTGAGGAAAAAATAGTTCCATTTGGCAGAGCACATTTCCAAACGCATATTCTCTCACGTACCAACCAACAAAGTGCCCAAAAGTGTAGTCACGCAACATATGCACAATTTCTTCCGATATGCAATAAATGATTTGAGAGAGGCCTTCTACAGGACGTGAGCATGCCTTCAATGATGTAACTATGGGAGCTAGTGTATCAGGTTGCAGAGGATCATCCTTCTAAAATGCGCGTAAATCAGATTTTGCAGGACTTCAGAAGATTTGAGTCACAAAACATCGTCAGTTGTTATCATCCAGTTTACTCTCAGCTTCACTGATGATCTCGAGCTCCTCTAATAAAGAAGCAAGTTTTTTCATATCATCATCCTGCTTGCTCTGCGGGGCCTTCTCACGGTAGCCTGAAGCATTCATTTTCTGTGACAAGGTGTCATGTTGCCTGCATTGGTGATGGATAACAGAGCATGTTACTATATAAAAAAAACGAACAGAAGTTCAAAAGGAAAATATATGTATTAAAATAACTGGTGATTTGCTAATTTAACAAGACAATGATCGGGTAATTGAACATACTTTTGAACTTCCTCTCTCCTCTTCCTAAGCTTCTCATGTTCAGCTTCCGTGTTGAGAGCTCCCCGGAGCTGGAGATACACTGCTAGATCTTTGTTTACAATATTTGTGGCACAACCAGGTGGACTTGGATCATCCTCTATCAGGATCTGGAAAATTGCAACAAGGTTCAGAACTTTGCCCTTTTATTCAGGGGCTTTCAACTTCGCTGTACTAAAAATTTATGCATATTGCACATTACTGATAAAATAAGGTGAGTTGAAACAGGAAATGTGCATACAGCAAGAGCAAGGCAAATATCATATATGGTTACTTGTGGTACATAGATCTTATCTTCATTCCCAACAGGTCCTTTTACCCTTAAAGAGGACAATAAAGTTCAAGAGAAGACAGAAATAAAGCATAGAAGACACATGATCTGTCAAACCTTCAGAGATGATACGGAAGCAAGCGTTGCAATTTGATCCTGGTAGCACTGAATAGTGGCTGCAATCTCTAGGTTTCGGCAGAGTACAAAAGATGGGCGCCTGTTGAAGTGTAAACAGAAAATAAGGTATCTGCTAGAAACAAGCAAAATTCTCTTTCTGAACTGAAGACGAGAAAAAATCATATGAATCAAGACTAAATAAAATGGCAATCTTAGTGCATTTCAGCATAGCATCTGTCATACAGTCTGTAACTCGTAGAAGAACATATTTGTTGAAGAGAAACACACCTTTCATGTATATCTGTTGGTGGCCGGAGAGATCTCAGCTTACTCACAGCATCTAACACAATCTCCATTTCATTCTCAACTTGATCATTTTCCCATTCCTGTCATCACAGGAAACTTCTCTCAGGTAAAATAGTATTTCAGGATACAATATTGCTTAAACATCCGATTTGTCAAACTGAGATATCACATCAAACTTTTTATTTGTCTTCTTTTGTATATTGTCATCATCAAGTGGATTCCTTTTAAATTCATACATAGGCTCTACACTGCTGTTATCTGGAAACTATCAAATCCTCTGGTTCATTTCTAAGTTGTCCTGAAAATAAATATTTACCTGTACAGTTGAGGGATATTCTGATATCATAATGGAATCTTTCCTACAAGCCTCCTTAGGCTGAGGAAGGCGCTGCCAAAGCTCTTCAGTTACGTAAGGCATGAATGGATGGAGCAGACGCAAGCCAGTGTTCAGGCATAGCCATAATGTATCTCTAGAAGCACCTCTTGCAGCTTCGAACTCTTGAGAGTCATTGAAGTAAGGTTTAATTGCTTCTATAAATACATCACAAAGCTGGTATTGCCACCAAGAGTATATAGATGATGTTGCCTCAGAGAATTTATACGCTTCTAATGACGACACGGTCTTGCCAACAGATTTATTAAGTACTGAGAGTATCCATCGACAGACAGGTGGCATAGAATCCACCACAACAGTTGTTGGGGGAGTGTACTGATCTCCAAGCTTGATCATGGCAAAACGAATTGCATTCCATAGTTTATTGCACCATTGTCGGTAGCCATGCACTCTCTTGATATCAAGATTTATCTTGTCAGACTGGCAAATACTAGAAATTTTAGTAACAGAGATTTGCAATGACAATAAAAATAATGATAAAACTAGCCATAAGTGTAACCTGAGAAGTGTAGGATATCAGGGCAAAACGAAGGGCATCAGTACCACACTCAGGAATACCATCAGGGAAATCCTTCTTCAGGCCTTCTTTTGCCTTTTCTATCTCGTCTGGGTGCCCTGTTCCAACTTTTTCTGAAGACCCTCTAGCGTTATACCATTTATTACATCAATGGGATCAATGACATTTCCAAGTGACTTGGACATCTTACGGCCATGTGCATCACGAATAATTGGATGCAAGTAAATCTGAGAAAAAAAAGACGAGGCAAGGTTTAATCAAGTAATTTTTGAGTTACAGCATCATGATTCACCAAGTTTGGATGAAGTTTCCAGTGAGAACTCGCTGAAGAATTGGTGTGCTTCACTTTCAGTGTGAGTAAAGTTGCCATAATTGGACTAGGAACCTAGATGTCTTTATTTATGTCAATGCTATGTTATCATATTGATGAAATTTGCTGCTTGCAAATGGATGATGCGACATAATAGCTATTGACAACAATTTGGCGTAGCTGCAATTCCATAAATTGGAGCCTGAACTATCTAATAAAACTGTAACCTTCACATTACCTTTTGAAATGGCACATCACCACCCAATAGTATTCCCAACATCACCATCCTTGCTACCCAAAAGAAGAGGATGTCCAATCCAGTTTCAAGGACAGAAGTAGGATAGAAAGTACTAAGGTCAGCTGTATCATCTGGCCAACCAAATATGGATAATGGGAAAAGGCTTGATGAAAACCACGTATCCAACACATCAGGATCTTGATCTAACTGATATTTCTTCCCTGGGTACCTCTCTTCTGCCTCCAGTATTGCATCATTTTCATTCCTTGCGATTATCCAGTGGTCAATGTATGAACCCATGTCTTTCTCTTCGTCATCCTCTAATGTTACATACCAAGCAGGTACACGGTGTCCCCACCAAAGTTGCCTCGAAATACACCAATCGCGAATGTTTTCAAGCCATCTGCAACGCTCAGAATAGTATTGGTGGATAGATTATTCGTCTACTCATTTTGTAGAAATCGTTTAGTGTAAAATGACCTAAAGTGTACATGCCCAAAGTAAAATAAATAGGATGTACCTGTACCAGTCTTGCTCATATTGTGGTGGAATGATCTCGATCTCTTTGGATTTCACAGCATCAAGAGCTGCCTTTGCCATTGTATTACAATTAACAAACCATTGGGGCTTGATCATTGGCTCCACGATATCATTAGTTCTTGAACAACGGCCCAATTTCATCTCGTTATTTTTCATGCCTCTGTATAGACCCTTCATCGACAAGTACAAATTGATTATAGTTTAGCAATTACTAATACAATATCAGTCTGTTCCGAAATATAAGATGTTCTAATTTTTTCATGAATCGCATGTATCTAGACGTATTTCAGTGTGTATGTCCACTCATTTCAGTCCGTATGTAGTCCACATTAAAATATTCAAAACATCTTATAATTCGGAACGGAGGGGGTACATTACAGAAAAGGATGAGCAACAAAGAAAAGTAAATAACCAGGTCAAAATGTTAATCTTTGGACTTAAGTAACAATGTAACCAATCATCTTCACATAGGTATCTTATGTAGCATGAAGGACTGATATATTATGGAAATGCCAGCTCAAAAACAAAGCTGAGGCACGCTACAAGCTTGAACAGAGACAGCTATGTATATACCACACATAGTATGCAAACCAAGGTAGTATTATATTTCTAAGGATGAAAATTGTTAATGTAATGTTTTCACACTGTGAAATGGCTTGTCAATAGAAATTGTTGCTCATACATGCACAATTAAATTTAGTGTAAAAAATTGCCGAACTTTGTGGAAACCAAATCATATCAGTACTATCATACTAGCTTTTTTTTTTTTTTTTTTGAGAAACATACTAGCTTTTTTCTAATGAGAAGTTTCCATCGCATTATGACAAAACATTGATAGACCTTTTCCATAGTATTGAAAAATAAGCAACAAACATGCAACTATCATAGCTTTTTGTAATGAGAAGTTTTATCGCATTATGAGGATACATTAATACAACTTTCCATGTCATCAAAAATAAGCAATAAAGTTGATTGCACATTGCATGAACACCACAGAATCAATTGGATGGAGAAAAGGTAAAAACTGAATATTAAAAATACTACCTTTGCCTTCAGTGCATCAATAACAGCAGCTCGAGCAGTGAAACGTGGCATTCCTTCAAATTGTGAACCTCCATTTTCATTTATGTTCCCATCGTCAGTGAAAATATTGATAAAGTCAAGGTTATGCCGTTTCCCAGCTTTGAAGTCCTCAGTATCATGAGCTGGTGTGATCTGCATACAGACAGCAGTGAAACAGAAATATATATAAGAGTGAGCGCTGATTGCTGAACTAAATTAGTGCAAAAACTGAACTATGGATCAGGATTTCAAAACCACCTCTTCAGGTGAGCATACCTACCTTTACAGCACCAGTACCAAAATTGGTTTTCACTAACTCATCGTCACAAATTATTTCAAGTTTTCTGCCATTAAACGGATGGATGGCATATTTTCCATGCAAATGCTTATATCTTTCGTCCTGAGAATGAACAGCTATAGCGGTATCACCAAATATTGTTTCTATTCTTGTTGTTGCAACGATAATTTCACCCAACCCTTCTTCCAGAGGATAGGCAAAAGATATCAAAACACCAAACTGAACTGGGTTCTTATAACCAGGGACCACTAACAGAGTCTCTTCCTTAAGTTCCAAATAGTCAACCTGAAAAACAGTGATTGAAATGTAAGATATAATCCTGCATTCTTATACACATGCAAGAAAATAAACAGTTCAGCATAGTGCCAAATTGCATGTTTCATGCACCTCAATATCAGAAACTGCTGTACAAAGTGTGCAATCCCAGTGCCCAATCCGGATATCCCTGTAAATTGATAGATCATACAGGAGGTGATAAAGTAATTAAGATGAGAGGGTACCAAATAAATACTAGGTCAACAGATCCATGATACCAAGAATGACGTCACACTCTATTATGGAAAACTAACCTATATATTAAACCTTCCTTGTAGAGCTTGACAAAAGCTTCTGTTACAGCTTTTGATCTCTGTGAATCCATTGTAAAACACTGAAAACAAACAGGGAATTGAATAGTTAGAAAAAAAATATTGTTCAGACATAAATGTTGCTTTCCTTAGCTATATGAATGGAGGCATCAGGAAAGAACTTTACTTCACGTGACCAATCAAGCGAGGCTCCAAGGGTACGTAATTGTCTCAATATTGTGCCACCATACTGATCTTTCCAGTTGTTGACCTGCCAAAATGATTATTGGAACATGAAATGAGGAAATGTGAAAATCAACCAGCATACAAAAGTATGGGATGACACTGAACAAAAAATCGTCTCAATTAATTAAGTTAACGAGGCAATTCATTTCATGGCACTGTAAGGTTTTGGCCTCTCATTGGCAGTGAGCTACCATTTGTAGCCTCATGACACAAAATTTCAGGTTTTTTACTGGTATATAGATAACTTCCCCAAGACAGAGTTGACCACCAAACTTGAGAAAACCAATAATCACTATGATTATTTACTCCGTTAACATAACAAACACGAGCTCATTCTGTTGAGACAATATGAATGGGTCACAAATCAAGTGCTTACCTCAGATAGAAATTTATCACGCCCTAGATCATGCCTTGACAGCTTTCTCTCACGCATGAGCTTCCTTTCCACCACCACCTGATATGGAGGGAACAATTTTGTTAGATGAAATTTGCTACTGTAAAACATAGTAACAAAGGATCGATCAGATAACTATCAATAATAACCAATATAATATTTGAGTACATGTCAGTCTGAACTCAGGCTAACATTAAAATTTATCACTTCTCAGCCAACTTGAAGCATAACATACCTGTGTACCTATGCCAGCATGGTCCATTCCAGGAACCCACAAAGCATTATAACCTGACATCCTCCGCCAGCGAATCATAGAATCCTGCATTGTTGGCAACACAAAGAAACAAAAGAGCATGAACACAAATACTTAATTGATAGGTACGAACAGAAGGGCATGAACATAAATAATCACTACCTCAATAGCCACTGTAATTGCATGGCCTATGTGAAGGGCCCCAGTTACATTTGGGGGTGGCAAGACCTGCGAATAGGTATTTAGTTCTTGTCATTCTTGTGTACTGCTGAGATAATAATTAAGAAGCGTCATACTTAATCAATAGTATTTCTTTTTTTTTTGCAGGGAGTAATCAATACTCATTTGTACATTTCCTAAATAAAATTTACTGCGTAAAACCAGATTAAGAACAGTTCACATGGTGATGGTGAGCAAATGCTTATTCTGAATATAATCCATTGGGGTTATGAGGGACTTACTATCACGAACGGTGGCTTTGAGCTTGCCGCATCTGCTACAAAATACTGCGATGATTCCCACCAAGTATACCATCTACATGTAGAGAATGAAAATATATAGTTCAGTGAGAAATTTATGACCATGAAATGGCTTGACTCGTTTTGTTTTAGGAAACTATAATGGCATGATTCACTAAAATGAGAAAGGCAGCATACGATTTCTCGACAGCAGACGGGCTATATTGTTTGGCCATCTGAGAAGCAAGCAGCTTCTTCTGTCCAGTAGGAGTATCCGGGTCAACGAAATCCTCGGGATTCCCATCGATGGCACCTTTCTTCTTTTGTTTCTTCTCACTTTTCCTAGCTCCATCAGATGCTGCCTGGGCCTACAGTCGACAATCACGTCAGTCAAACAGAACCTCTCCTCCCGAATCGAGCAGCGAAAACTGATTGCAAAAGAGGGTAAATCAGGAGTCGCCAGCCATCACCTGGAGCCTAGCTGCCTCCTTTTGCTTCGCCCTGAGCTTCTTCTCCTCCTTCTCTTTGGCCTGTAAAAGAACACACTTGACCTGTGGGTAAAACTGGAAGCAACTCGACTATATCCCCTGCTCCGCGGTGAACAGCACAGAACCTACGTTACCTTGTGTTCTTTCTTCAGCTTCCTTTCCAAATCCTTCTCATCGAGCGGCTGCGCACGCAGTAAACGATTCAGTGCAGAGTTCAGACCAACAAGCCACACAGAAACTATTTCAACCGCGCGCGCGGCAATCAGACCAACCGGCGGGACGCGGTGCGATTCAACCCCAAATTTCCACAAGCTAGGGTTGCGCGACCAGCAAGGTGATACCAAAATCTAGAGGGAGGCAGGCCGGGGTTGGCTAACTCACCTGCTCCATGGCGCGGATCGCGCCCTCGGGCGCGAGCTCTCCGCCGCCGCGACCAGCACGGCAGCTGGCCGGCGCACGCTGTTGCGATTACGAGCAACTCGAATGTTCTTTTGAATCGCACGGGCGGACTGGGTTCAGAGCTTTGGGCGCGCCGGCTTTGCTTAGTTTGAGTGCGAAATTTTGCTTAAATATAGGTTCTGACGGAGAAGACGACTTGGAAACCAAGTCGGGACGAAACTTGACAGTCACGTTTTATGTTCTTCGAACCGGAAAGCAGTCTTGCGACGTCCGTGGCTTAGGCGGAAACAATGGCGAATTAGAGCTCAGTTTGTTGGATTATGATGATGAACCCATTAATTTTTTTTTTCCAAGCGACCTCTTCTGGGTCTATTTTCATTATCAGGAGATAACGAAAAACATACAACAACAGTTGTTCTGAAGGACAAATGCAACAGTTTTTTAAACCAACATATCAGGGACATCACAAAAACTAAACAGCCATATCAACAGCCAACCAACATCAACAGGGATCTCAAAAGCGCTATCTTTTTTCACCGCAAAAAACGTTCGGGCGATATCTCCAGCGTCTTTATCATCTCCAGCCTTTTTATCCTCCAGGCGAAGAGTAGGGTTCGGTCCAGAGCCCCCAGGATTAGCACCACCTCCCATCGTCGCAAGCCTCATGAGGTTGTCAGCACCAACTTGAATGTCTACAGCGTTGTTCTCCCCGTGAAGTCATGCTCAGTATTTCATCAACACGAAAGCATAACTAATTAGTTCACAGGGAAGTTAATCAGTTTATTTTCAAAACAGGCTTTGTTTCTTAGTTTCCAAATAGCCCAGCAAATTGCTGCCAGGCCAGCAATCTGCGTGTTGCGGCTGGCTGGCACAAATTTCGGGAACCACCAGAAAAATTAAAAAACTCCTAGGACGTGTAGGAGAACCAATGGCAGTTGCCACAGCGCTCCAGACGAACTTGGCAGCAGCACAACCAAAGAATAAGTGGCTGATAGATTCATGTTCTCTACAAAACTGACAGAGAGAACTTCCAGTCCAGTTGCGTTACTTTTAGTAGCAATGGCATTGTGCCAGATCAACCAGAGCCAAATCTTTATTTTTAAGGGAATTTTGCTCTTCCACAGATGGCGATTGTCTATCCCATTGTTGCAAAGATGTTTATACACTGACTTAACAGGAAAATTGCCACCTTTGGTCCATTTCCAGAATGGGACATCCTTTTCCTGGAGTTATCTGATTCAACAAAGTCAGTAAACCATCCCTTTGCATAATCAAATCAGGTGTTAACCACCTCCTGAAAGAAAACACCCAGCCCATAGCAACAACTGCAACAACTGACACAAGCTGTTCAGTGCAAATGTTATAGAGCTCAGGGAACATGTCTTTCAAAGGACTAATGTTGCACCAGGAATCACCCGAGAAACTGGTCATAACACCATTTCCCACATGCATCCTTCTACCACATAGATATATATTTTTCACATGTAGCATATCTTCCCATAAGGGTGAATCTCCAGGCCCGTGTTTGGTATAATAAACACCAGAACCCTTGAGATATTTCAAATCCATGAAATCTTGCCAAGGACCAGAATCATGTTACAATTTCTACCACCATTTACACATCAAACTGATGTTGAATTTAACCAAGTCCTTTACACCCAAGCCACCTTTTGATTTTGATTTACATATCCATTTTCATCTCACAAAATGATATTTTCTTTTATCAGCACTACTAATCCAGAAAAAAGATCTGATAGGTTTATCCATTTGTTCTATATTTTTTGTGTGCAGCAATCTCAAAGACATCTGATATACTGCAGTACTAGACAAGCAAGCATCAATTTTCACGAGTCTTCCACCAATGGACATGGAGTTTCCAATCCACCCACTCATTTTCTTCTTTGTTTTATCACCAAGGAAGCCCATTTCAGCAAGAGTAGTCCTTCTAGCACAAACAGGGGTTCCTAGGTATTTGATAGGTCAACTCCCTCTTTGACAGTTGAACAGGTCAGCAAAGCAATTTAATTTGATATCATCCTCCAGAATCAACATCACCTCACTCTTTTCAAAGTTAATTTTCAAGTCAGACATAGATTCAAAGATATACAACAAAAGTTTCAAATTGATAGACTGCTGTAAATCATCTTGGATCAACAAAATGGTATCATCAACATATTGCAGCATAGCAACCCCTGGTGTATCAAATTGCTAGCTAACCCAATACGCAAGCCATTTTGCTGAGTTAGATGAACTATCTTAGCCAGGTTGTTTGCTGCCATATTGAACAGAAATGGAGCAAAGGGGTCACCCTGTCTCACTCCTTTATAACTGGTGAAGTATGGACCAACTTTGTCATTCACCTTGACACTAAGGGTCCCTCCAGTAACAACTTTCCTAATCCAGATCATCCAGTTATCACTGAAACCTTTTTCCTTGCAGCAGACAAACAGGAATTCCAAGTTTACTTTATCGTATTCTTTTTCAAAATCAATCTTCAAAACAACCCCTTGCGGTTTTCTGAATTTACTTTCCCTAAGGACTTCCTATAACAGCATTACTCCATCAGTAATGTATCTTCCTTTAACAAAAGTAGTTTGATAGGGGTGCAACAACTTGTTCATTACAGGAGCTGCTCTGACAACCAAGGCTTTGGTCACAATTTTGAAGAAAACTCGTAACAGACAAATAGGCATGAATTTCTGAATAACATCAGCATTAGCAGATTTAGGGATCAAGGTAATAATCCCATAATTTATTATATAAAGACTAGTTTTATGATCAAACAGGTCATCAAACACTGCCATGACATCATGTTTAATTATCTCCCAATAGTGTTGGTAGAATTCAATAGGAAAGCCATCTGGCCCAGCAGCTTTATTTTTCTCCATATGATCAATAATATCTTTGACTTCTTCCATGAAAAATCTTCTAGCCATGTCCAGACGATCAAGGTTATTAAATTTCTCCCTTTCAGTCCAGATCTCACTACAGGTCCAAAATAAATCCCTATAAAAGGAAGTAGCATGATCCAGTAAAGCATCATCACCCTGGATAATAGTATCTCCTTTTTTCAAGGAAAAAAAATGTTCTTTTTTCTTTTACAGCCATTGGAAGCTCTGTGGAAGAAAGCAGAATTACTGTCCCCATGTAATAACCAATTTTCTCTTGATCTCTGACGCCAAAAGCATTCCTCATTATCAAGGATGTTTAATAGTTCCTGCTGTATCAGAATTTTTCTTTTTCTTCAATCTGGAGATAATTTCCCATATTCCTCTATTTCCTCTAACTCTTTCAACTCCGGAGAGATATCTTTTTTTTATATTTGTACCTCTCAAATTTGCTCCCCACCCCTTCAAGCAATTCTTGACATTCTTCAGTTTCTTTTGTAATCTATCCAAGCTATTACTAGCCATTACATTTCGTGTCAAACTTCTTCTGACCCTGTCCAGGAAACCATCTTCTTTTATCCATCTTTTTTCAAATCTGAATTCTCTATTTCTTTTCATCCTATCCTCCATTGTGTCAAGAATCAGAGGATTATGATCTGATACATCTCTCACAAGCTTGTGAACAATAGTCAAAGGAAAGATATCTTCCCAAGAGCTACTCATCAAAAATCTATCCAATTTTTCCAAAGTGGGGTCAGCATGATTGTTTGACCATCTGTACTGACCACCAGACATATGTATCTCTCTCAGAGGATAAGTATTAATGATAGAATTGAAAATATCTGTCAATTTATTGTGACACATAGGTTTATTCTTTTCAGATGAAAACCTTAACAGATTGAAATCTCCCCCAACCAAAATTGGTAGGGATTGATTACTGCAGACATTCCCTAATTCCACAAGGAATTCCTCTTTGTCACAAGTTTGTGCTGCTCCGTAGACAATGATCAAACACCATTTCACCATCATTTTCAAGTCAACCAAAGTCACTTTGATATGGAATTTGCCAACACAAGTATCACAAATGGTAAACCTGGATAGCCTAAAACCACCCAGGATACCCCCACTTCTACCAACAGAACTGATCCACTTCCAATCAAACTCACCTCTGGGGTCAATCCTCCTAAAAAAGGCAGGAGAATAATCTTTCTTAATTGTTTCTTGGAGCCCAATAAAGTCCAATTGTTGATCTTTCAAAAAATCTGACAGGAAACCACTCATGCCCTTTTTACCCACCCCTCTGCAATTCAGGGTTGCACCTATCATAAGTACTTAGGATTTTTTTCTTCTCCTGGTTCCAGCTACAATGCCACTCAAAGGGTGGTCACTGTTAGCCTTCACCCGGGCAGCACATGATTTTGATTATGCTCCCACGGTGGTATCACCAGATTTTGATTGTGATCCACCCCTCCCAATCTTATAGGCAGATTTCTTTTCTCTCTTCTTCCTTCTAGACATAACAGGGGTGAAGCCATCATCCTCTTCCATCTCAGTACCACTCTGATTAGCGCCAAAACCAAGCAAGAGTATCTAGCCGGTATCAGTAACATCGGTAGGAACAAGATTGTCCTATACCTCAATAATAGCATGTCTAGCAGATCTTTCAGGTAATTAATTTTTTCAAGAGAAAAAGTGTCAGAACTAACACCCATCCCAAGGCTCTATTCATAATATCATCATCATCAAGTAAAGCAAAGGAGTTATGCATATTTAAATTAGTACCTGGAATATTTCTAGCTTTAGTATTCTCCATGGCCCTGATCTCAATTCTTGTATTATGCACTCCAAGGGACTCTAGCCTAGAGCTCATCCTGGGGGCATGGTGTTGTAATCCACCACCAGCAATAAGAGGGTTGCCGTCACTTGGAGATTCATTGTCAGTAGGGGGATTGTCAACCTGAGAGAGAGGGTCTTCTTGAATATCAGGCTCTGGCTGTGAACCATTGACCCTGTGTCAAATAAGGGGCTTCAGAAGTTTGAGAACTTCCATCACTGCTGTCATAATCCACCATTTCATCAGAAGGCCCAGCTCCTTCATTCACATTTTCGGCAATCGGGTCAAGAATCCCACTATATGCTTTCTGAATCATGAATGCTTTATCACTGTTTGACATGGCCAGAGAATTGATGAATTTTCCGAAGGAATTATCATCATTCTTACTGGAAGAACCCTCACCACCTTGCACCGCCAAAGAGGACAGTGCTTCAACCACTTCTCTGTGAACCTCAGGCGGGGCAGGAGAACATTTGCCAATATTAGCAGAAGAGGACCCTAAGTCATTCCCCAACTAACAAGGGTTAGCAGAGGAATCAATTTCAAACAACTTCCTTTTTCATGTGTCCTTGGTTCTTGGGGAGGGAGATACATGCATAGAGTTATGTCTATAATTGTCAGGATGAGAGTTGCCAGTGATCTTGGGAGGGGCAGATTGGGAACCAACATCAGAATCCTGTAGACCAATTCTCTTTCTCTTTGGTGTACCTTGGTCACCCTCATTACCTTGGGTATCAACAGACACACTGACCTTGTTACCAGCATTTGAGGATGGATCAAACAACTCCTGGAGTATTGGAACTCATAGAAACCCTTTTTAATCTCCCCAATCCTGGAATTGGGGACAAGAGCCAGGTCTTGACTACCAATCTTCACTCTCACATAAGCAAAATGTCTGAGATAATTCTTGTCCAGAGCAAGTGGTTTTCCAACAAGGATAGCTGCATAAAAAGTTGTTGATTTGTTTCTAAACTTCATAGGGATCCCTTTTATCCTAAACCATGCCTCCTGCATAATAAAAATTGGTTCAATGTCACCAGCCCATTTCTCTAGGCTAATGATTGCACCACGTACATTTCTTATAAACAGTTTCTCAAAATGAGCCAATTCATCAATAGCTTTGGCAGAGGGAAATCTGGTTCTAAACTCAGTGGAGGAGACTTCTTTGGCAAAAAAACGCCAGTTGATCTTCATAGACTAAGCCCAGACATTAAACTCATGCTCAATGTTTCTGCAATTCACCTCTCCCTTCTCCACAGTGATGTGTGCATAGTTGAGCTGCTCAACAGGGTAGTTATCTTCCTCAGGGACATGAATTGAGTAAAAGCCAGATCCAAACTCTTCACTGCCGAATAAAGGGGCCTTGTACTCCAGGAATCACATTCTTGACAGATAGAGACATGATGGTTGGCACCACAGTTAATACAAGTACTAAAGCAAGAGTTTCTAGAAACATTATCCATCCTTCTGTTAGCAGGAACTAGGGAGCAGGAGTAGGTGGAGGTACAGAGGACCCCACCGGCTCCGGCAAGGAAACCAAAGACTGAGAGTTATCTGCGACTGATACGCGTAGATGCACACGTCCGTTGGGAACCCCAAGTGGAAGGTATGATGCGTATAGAAGCAAGTTTCCCTCATGAAACCAAGGTTTAATCGAACCAGAGGAGAAGCACGTTGAAGGTTGATGGTGGCGAAATGTGATGCAACGCAACACCGATCCGCGCCAACGTGGAACCCACAACACAACCAAAGTACTTTGCCCCAATGAAAAGTGAGGTTGTCAATCTCACCGGCTTGCTGTAACAAAGGATTAACCATTGTGGAAGATGATTGTTTGCAAGAAACCAGTAAAGAACAATTGCAGTAGATTGTATGCGATGTAAAGAATAGGACCGGGTCCACACTAGAGGTGTCTCTCCCATAAGATAAAAGCATGTTGGGTGAACAAATTACAGTGGGCAATTGACAAATAGAGAAGGGCATAACAATGCATATACATGATATGATAAATATAATCAGGGCACATTACGAAAGTACATAGACCGCCATCCAATGCATCTATGCCTAAAAGTCCACCTTTTATCATCCGAACCCCTTTCGGTATTAAGTTGCAAAAAGACAATTGCATTAAGTATGGCGCGTAATGTAATCAACAACTACATCCTTAGACATAGCATCAATGTTTTATCCCTAGTGGCAACAGCACAACACAACCTTAGAATCTACTGTCACGATCCCAGGTGTCAATGAAGGCATGAACCCACTATCGAGCATAAATACTCCTCTTGGAGTTAAGAGTACAAACTTGGCCAGAGCCTCTACTAATAACGGAGAGCATGCAAGATCATAAACAACACATAAACAATAGATTGATAATCACCATAACATAGTATTCTCTATCCATCGGATCCCGACAAACACAACATATAGTATTACAGATAGATGATCTTGATCATGTTAGGCAGCTCACAAGATCCAACAATGAAGCACATGAGGAGAAGACGACCATCTAGCTACCTATGGACCCATAGTCCGGGGTGAACTACTCACTCATCACTCGGGGACCATGGCGGAGTCCCTCCGAGATGAATCCCCTCTCCGGCGGGGGGGAGATCTTGGAGATGGGATTCGCGGCGTCTTGAATTTCGTGGCTCTCTTTCGCGGAGGCTATTTGTAGGCGGAAGGGCATGTCAAGAGGCGGCACGAGGGGCCCATGATACGTCTCCAATGTATCGATAATTTCTTATGTTCCATGCTACTTTATTGATGATACCTACATGTTTTATGCACATTATATGTCATATTTATGCATTTTCTGGAACTAACCTATTAACAAGATGCCGAAGAGCCAGTTGTTGTTTTATGCTGTTTTTGGTTTCAGAAATCCTAGTAAGGAAATATTCTCGGAATTGGACGAAATCTTTGCCCGGGTCCTATTTTTGCACGAAGCTTCCGAAGACCGAAGAGGGAAGGAAGGGCCACGAGGCGCCGTCACCATAGGGCGGCGCGGCCCGTGCCCCGGCCGCGCGACCTAGGGTGTGGGGCCCTCGTGGCCCCCGCGTTGCCTTTCGCCTACTTAAAGCCTCCGTCGCGAAACCCCGAGAGCCACGATACGGAAAACCTTCCGGAGACGCGCCGCCGCGAATCCCATCTCGGGATTCAGAGATCGCTCCGCACCCCGAGAGGGGATTCATCTCCTGGAGGACTCTTCATCGCCATGATCGCCTCCGGAGTGATGAGTGAGTAGTTCACCCCCTGGACCATGGGTCCATAGCAGTAGCTAGATGGTCGTCTTCTCCTTGTTGTGCTTCATTGTTGGATCTTGTGAGCTGCCTAACATGATCAAGATCATCTATCTCGTAATACTATATGTTGTGTTTGTCGGGATCCGATGGATAGAGAATACTATGTTATGGTGATTATCAATCTATTGTTTATGTGTTGTTTATGATCTTGCATGCTCTCCGTTATTAGTAGAGGCTCGGCCAAGTTTGTACTCTTAACTCCAAGAGGGAGTATTTATGCTCGATAGTGGGTTCATGCCTTCATTGACACTGGTGACAAAAAGTTCTAAGGTTGTGATGTCTGTTGCCACTAGGGATAAAACATTGATTCTATGTCTAAGGATGTAGTTGTCGATTACATTACGCACCATAATTAATGCAATTGTCTGCTTGCAACTTAATACCGAATGGGGTTCGATGATAACTGAAGGTGGACTTTTTAGGCATAGATGCAGTTGGATGGCGGTCTATGTACTTTGTCGTAATGCCCAATTAAATCTCACTATATTTATCATATCATGTATATGCATTGTTATGCCCTTCTCTATTTGTCAATTGCCCGACTGTAATTTGTTCACCCAACATGCTTTTATCTTATGGGAGAGACACCTCTAGTGAACTGTGGACCCCGGTCCTATTCTTTACATAGCATACAATCTATGCAATTGTGTTTTACTATTTTCTTACAAACATCTTCCACTCGATACGCTTAATCCTTTGTTACACAAGCCGGTGAGATTGACAACCTCACTGCTTCGTTGGGGCAAAGTACTTTGGTTTTGTTGTGCATTCCACGTTGGCGCCGAATCCCTATTGTTGCGCCGCATCACATTTCGCCACCATCAACCTTCAACGTGCTTCTTGGCTCCTACTGGTTCGATTAAACCTTGGTTTCTTTCGAGGGAAAACTTGCTACCGTGCGCATCATACCTTCCTCTTGGGGTTCCCAACGAACGTGTGAGTTACACGCCATCAAGCTCTTTTTCCGCCGTTGCCGGGAGATCAAGACACGCTGCAAGGGGAGTCTCCACTTCTCAATCTCTTTACTTTGTTTTTGTCTTGCTTTATTTTATTTACTACTTTGTTTGCTGCACCTAAACAAAACACAAAAAAATTAGTTGCTAGTTTTACTTTATTTACTGTCTTGCTCTCTATATCAAAAACACAAAAAAATTGTTACTTGCATTTACTTTATCTAGTTTGTTTTATTTACCGTTGCTAAAATGAATACCCCTGAAAATACTAAGTTGTGTGACTTCACAAATGCAAATAATAATGATTTCCTATGCACACCTATTGCTCCACCTGCTACTACAGCAGAATTCTTTGAAATTAAACCTGCTTTACTAAATCTTGTCATGAGAGATCAATTTTCTGGTGTTAGTTCTGATGATGCTGCTGCCCATCTCAATAATTTTGTTGAACTTTGTGAAATGCAAAAGTATAAGGATGTAGATGGTGATATTATTAAATTGAAAGTGTTTCCTTTCTCATTAAGAGGAAGAGCTAAAGATTGGTTGCTATCTTTGCCTAAGAATAGTATTGATTCATGGACTAAATGTAAGGATGCTTTTATTGGTAGATATTATCCTCCCGCTAAAATTATATCTTTGAGAAGTAGCATAATAAATTTTAAGCAATTAGATACTGAACATGTTGCTCAAGCATGGGAGAGAATGAAAACTTTGGTAAAGAATTGCCCAACCCATGGACTGACTACTTGGATGATCATCCAAACCTTCTATGCAGGACTAAATTTTTCTTCGAATTTATTGGATTCAGCTGCTGGAGGTACCTTTATGTCCATCACATTGGGGGAGGCTACAAAACTTCTTGATAATATGATGATAAATTACTCTGAATGGCACACGGAAAGAGCTCCACAAGGTAAGAAGGTAAATTCTGTTGAAGAAACCTCTTCCTTGAGTGATAAGATTGATGTGATTATGTCTATGCTTGTGAATGGTAGATCTAATGTTGATCCAAATAATGTTCCTTTAGCTTCATTGGTTGCTCAAGAAGAAAATGTTGATGTGAATTTCATTAAAAATAATAATTTCAACAACAATGCTTATAGGAACAACTCGGTAATAACTATAGGCCATATCCTTCTGAATGGTAATGGTTATGGTAATTCTTATGGGAATTCTTACAACAATAATAGGAGTGTACCCTCTGGTCTTGAAGCCATGCTTAAAGAATTTATTAGTACACAAACAAATCTGTTGAGGAAAAGCTTGATAAAATTGATACTATTGCTTCTAGAGTTGATAGGCTTCTGATGTTAATCTTTTAAAATTGAAAGTTATGCCTAATAATGATATTGATAATAAGATTACTACTACAGCAAATGTCATCCAAGTTATAATTAATGAGAATATAAGATTAATGGCTGAACTGCGTGCTAGGTGGGATAGAGAAGAAAATGAAAAACTAGCTAAAGAGAATAATGTAGCTAAAGTTTGGACAATTACCACCACTAGTAATGCTAATTCTTCACATGTTGCTGCACCTCCTACTATCAATGGTAAAATAATTGGTGTTGGCAATGTTTCTACCCTAGTGCAAAGCGTACAAAAATGCCTGAAATTGCTAAAGCTGAAACTGCTTCGATAAAACTGAAATTTTTTCCAACCTTGGGAACAATGATCCCATTGCTGTAGCTCATAATGATTTAGATTTTGATGATTGCCACATCTCTGAAGTTATAAAGTTCTTACAAAAAGTTGCTAAAAGTCCTAATGCTAGTGCTATAAATTTAGCCTTTACAAAACATATTACAAATGCTCTCATAAAAGCTAGAGAAGAGAAACTTAAACTTGAAACTTCTATTCCTAGAAAGTTAGAAGATGGTTGGGAGCCCATCATTAAAATGAAATTCAATGACTTTGAATGTAATGCTTTATGTGATCTTGGTGCAAGTATTTGTTATGCCTAAAAAGATTTATGATATGCTTGACTTGCCACCATTGAAGAATTGTTATTTGGATGTTAATCTTGCCGATAATGTTAAAAAGAAACCTTTGGGGAGGATTGATAATGTGCGCATTACGGTTAACAATAACCTTGTCCCCATTGATTTTGTTGTCTTAGATATCGAATGCAATGCATCTTGTCCTATTGTGTTGGGAAGACCTTTTCTTCGAACCGTTGGTGCTTGTTGATGATATGAGGGAAGGTAATATTAAATATCAATTTCCTCTCAAGAAAGGTATGGAACACTTCCCTAGAAAGAGAATGAAGTTGCCTTTTGATTCTATTATTAGAACAAGTTATGATGTTGATGCTTCTACTCTCGATGTTACTTGATTTGCACTTTCTTAGCTGAAAGGCGTTAAAGAAAAGCGCTTATGGGAGACAACCCATGTTTTTACTATAGCAATTTTTTGTTTTGTTGAGTCTTGGAAGTTGTTTACTATTGTAGCAACCTCTCCTTATCATGTTTTTGTGCCAAGTAAAGTTTCTATGTCAAAGTTGATGTTATATTTGGGATCGCTGCGCAGAAACAGCATTGCTGTCACGAATCTGGGCAGCCTCTTGAAAATTCGAAAAATCTGCCAATTTATGAGCGTGATCCTCGGATATGTACGCAACTTTCATTAGTTTTGAGTTTTTCCATTTGAGCAAGTCTAGTGCCGCTTTAAATTCGTCTTTACGGACTTGTTTTTGACAGATTCTGCCTTTTATTTCGCATTGCCTCTTTTGCTATGTTAGATTCATTTCTTTGATCCATTAATGTCCTAGCTTTATGCAATGTCCAGTGTAAAGAATGTTTGTGTCACCTCTGAATGTGTGAATTATTAATTGTGCACTAACCCTCTAATGAGTTTGCTTGAAGTTTGGTGTGAAGGAAGTTTTCAAGGGTCAAGAGAGAGAATGATATACTATGATCAAGAGGAGTGAAAGCTCTAAGCTGGGATGCCGTGGTTCACCCTGCATATTTTAAGAAGACGTCTAGCTGGGATGCCCAAGGCATCCCCTTCTTCATCGACAACATCATCAGGTTCCTCCCCTGAAACTATATTTTTATTCAATCACATCTTGTGTTCTTTACTTGGAGCGTCGGTTTGTCTTTGTTTTTGTTTTGTTTGAATAAAATGGATCCTAGCATTCACTTTGTGGGAGAGAGACACGCTCCTGTTGCATATGGACAAATATGTCCTTAGGCTTTACTCATAATGTTCAAGGCGAAGTTTCTTCTTCGTTAAATTGTTATATGGTTGGAATTGGAAAATGCTACATGTAGTAATTCTAAAATGTCTTGGATAATGTGATACTTGGCAATTGTTGTGCTCATGTTTAAGCTCTTGCATCATATGCTTTGCACCCATTAGTGAAGAAATACATAGAGCTTGCTAAAATCTGATTTGCATATTTGGTCTCTCTAAGGTCTAGATAATATCTAGTATTGAGTTTTGAACAACAAGGCGGTGTAGAGTCTTATAATGTTTACAACGACGCGGATTTTCTACCTAGGGTGGTAGCTACGCACCCTGTGGTCATCGTCAGATCATTTCTAAAGATTCGAGCATCCGTTTGTTTGCCGTTAACCAGCCGTCCTTATCCTTTCCGCCCGTGCCTGTTTGTTTTGTATTCCTGTTCTATTTCCTTTTTTACTTGCCCTCGTACCATGTCTGGTAGGATGAGAGCAGTCTCAGCTAGACTAGTTTGAAGTTTGTACCCGCTCCATGGAGTGCATCTTTTTAGTTTCGTATAAAAATTATCGCTCAGCTTTACTAGCTCTAATTAATTAATTATTAGTAGTAGATAAAATGGCTTTGACCCCTCCTGCTCCAACCTTGCGTAGAGTAATTAGGGGAGAGAAATTTAACAGGAGAGAAAACTAGTAGTAAATAATTAGCGGGGAAGTTGGAATGTTGGATGTGCATAGCATCAGGATCAAAAAACAATAATTAACATAACTTTTCCATCATAAAGTTCACCCTTCATTTGAATGAACATGGGGATCTACACCGGGAACACACAATGAACAGAAATTATCAACATTGACCCAATTCGCTGGAACGGACAAGATCGAAAAAGAAGAGCTGAATTAAATCTGGATCAATAAATAACTCCTCTAATGATGGTCCTTTTCTTGCCTTGGCCTCCGAGTAAATGCAGAAACTTCAGATGGAAAACACAAATTATTCCAGTGTTTCGAATCTGAATTGTGAAACCTACAGCAAAAAAAATATCTGAAGAACCATAGCTTCGTCTAAACGTTTTTACCAATCTGAACAACAACTCGAATAACAAAATTCATGCAACCTAACCTAATCATCATTAAGACCATGGAGTATCAAACACATCTTGAAAAATGTCAAGTATACAGCCTGCTTTTCGCGCACTGGCTGGCCGGGCAAGATTCAGACGAGCCGATTTTTTTGTGCATTGGACATGGTGTAAAACACAAATCGCTGGTTTCAGCGCATTTTATTTGGAAACTTTTGCTAATCCAGAAAATAGAGATGAAGCAGATCCGTTTTACCAATCTGAACAAGAAGTCGAATAAAAAAATCTGGAAAACGCACTTAGTATAGTGACACTCGGGGGATCAACAAGAAAGTCAAAAATTAAACCCATACTGATCCAAAAAAGTTAATTGACAGTGAATAAGTGAATAAATCGACAAGGACACCAAACCATACTGATGCATAGATGGCATCCAGTCAACGAATAAAAAGTTTCAGAAGCATCTTTGGACCAGATTAAAATGCACATATTCAGATAGGAACAACCGTTATGAGAGAGAGTCACAAAGCAAATTTGGGCATTTTGAATCAAACCAACTCACCAAGCCGTGAAATTTTTCTTGGCTAACTTGAAGGAGCAAATCTCATGTAAACTGAACGCTAAAGATTGAAAATAATCACCGACTACAGGATATTTTCAACGCAAAAAATTAAGCACCTAACGATTGGAATAATGCCAAGAGCACACAGAGGACAGAATCGGTAAGAACAAAGGCCTCCAGATCAAAACGCACATATTCAAAGAGAAATCACAAAAGATAAGAACAACGGCCTCCACCGCGCAAGGACCAAGCCATCCACGCGCCGGCCGCATCGTCCGCCGTCACCGCAGAGAACCCAGTACTTAAAAGAAGACGCATGTACACATACAGGCACGATGACAGATTCAGCGCTAAAATTTCTTTTTCTTAGGACTATCGAGGCAGAGGTGAACAAGGCTGAATTCAGTACCATACTCACTATCGTGTGGAATAATAAAATACAAAATAATTCTTTCATGGATCAAACACTAAAGTACTGGAATCCAGGAGGAGAGAGAAGAAATCCAGGAAAGAGATATACAAGAAATCAAGATCTGGACTAACAATCGCGCGGAGATCAGCAGAAAAATCAAATGGAAAAAAATGTCTGGCTTCGCGCAATCATGCTCCTAGCCACCTGCCTCGAGCACAAAACAAATCCACTAGTGCCAGACATGAAACAATGCTCTATCTTTCCGTGTTTAATACCGAACCAGGAAATCAGAACTAGTCACGGAACAAGTCTCCATCTTTTCTCTAAGATAAACATGGGATCTGGATGCGGGGAACAGATCATGTACGAAATAAAAAAAAACGACATGATTCCGTCAAACAGTGAGGAAAAATCTGGATCTGAAAAGAGGAGGTGAAGGGCGTCCAGATCAAAAAAAAAAAGCAGCAGTCGACCTAGCGCGTGCCTCGATCCTCAATTCTCCTTTCTCCCCAGCCAACGCCGCCTGCTGGAGCCCCATGGACGACCGGGAAAGCCGCGTCGTCTTCTCACCTACACCTCGTCTTGTGGCCCGTGCGGCGCCGGGCGGGGTTCATGGCCAGGAGCGCGTGCGTGGTGGAGTTTGGCCGGAGGCGCGCGGTCGTGGGAGAAGGACTCGGGAGGGGGCGGCGGCACAACGGGAGTGCAGGGGAGAGCAGGAAGATGAGCAGATGGGGTGGGGTGGGGTGGATTGGTGCCTTGGTGGAGGTCGCACGAGTAGATGCTTTTAGTGGGTTTTTCGGGGAAGGGTCCGTTAACGGCGTCAGTTTAGATGTAGGGTTAAAAATGTTCTATAGGGTGATTCAATGGTTGGATGTATGTGCGTAGCTATCACCCATGATAGCAGACTATTTTGCATGTTTACAATATGTCTTTTATGTGAGTTTTGCTGCACCTATTCATCCTTGAGTTTGCTTCAAACAACTTTGCTCCTAACCTTGTATCGAGGGAATACTTCTTAATCCAAAATCCTTGAGCCAACTACTATGCCATTTGTGTCCCATACCCTACCTACTTGGTATTTCTCCGCCATTCCAAAGTAAATTGCTTGAGTGCTACCTTTAAAATTCCATCATTCACCTTTGCAATATATAGCTCATGGGACGAAATAGCCTTAAAAACTATCGTAGTATTGAATATGTACTTATGCACTTTATCTCTTATTAAGTTGCTTGTTGTGCGATAACCATGCTTCCGGGAACGCCATCAATTACTCTTTATTGAATATCATGTGAGTTGCTATGCATGTGTCTTGTCTGAAGGATCTATCATTTTAGTGGTTGGAGCATGCAAAATTGTTAGAGAAGAACATTGGGCCGCTAACTAAAGCCATGAATCATGGTTGAAGTTTCAGTTTTGGACATATATCCTCAATCTCATATGAGAATAATAATCATTGCTACATGCTTATGCATTTAAGAGGAGTCCATTATCTGTTGTCCATGTTGTCCCGTATGGATGTCTAAGTTGAGAATAATCAAAGCGAGAAATCCAAAATGCGAGCTTTCTCCTTAGACCTTTGTACGGCGCATGGAGGTACCCCTTTGTGACACTTGGTTGAAACATGGCATGCAAAGATCCGGTAGTCCAAGCTAAGTAGGACGAGGTGCGGACACTATTAGTATACTATGCATGAGGCTTGCAACTTGTAAGATATAATTTACATAACTCATATGCTTTATTACTACCGTTGACAAAATTGTTTCATGTTTTCAAAATAAAAGCTCTAGCACAAATACAGCAATCGATGCTTTCCTCTTTGAAGGACCATTCTTTTACTTTTATTGTTGAGTCGTTTACCTATCTCCCTCCACCTCAAGAAGCAAACATTGTGTGAACTGTGCATTGATTCCTACATACTTGTGCACTTGTTATATTACTTTATGTTGACAATATCCATGAGATATACATGTTATAAGTTGAAAGCAACCGAAACTTAATCTTCCTTTGTGTTGCTTCAATACCTTTACTTTGATTTATTGCTTTATGAGTTAACTCTTATGCAAGACTTATTGATGCTTGTCTTGAAGTACTATTCATGAAAAGTCTTTGCTATATGATTCACTTGTTTACTCATGTCATTACTTTTGTTTTGATCGCTGCATTCATTACATATGTTTACAAATAGTATGATCAAGATTATGATGGCATGTCACTTCAGAAATTATCTTTGTTATCGTTTTACCTCGGAAAAGCTGCTTGGGGATGATACGTCTCCAACGTATCGATAATTTCTTATGTTCCATGCTACTTTATTGATGATACCTACATGTTTTATGCACATTATATGTCATATTTATGCATTTTGGAACTAACCTATTAACAAGATGCCGAAGAGCTGTTTTCTGCTGTTTTGGTTTAAATCCTAGTAAAGAAATATTCTCGAATTGGACGAAATCTTCGCCCGGGTCCTATTTTGCACGAAGCTTCAGAAGACCGAAGAGGGAAGGAAGTGGGGCCACGAGGCGCCGTCACCATAGGGCGGCGCGGCCCAGGCCGACCGCGCCGACCTAGGGTGTGGGGCCCTCGTGTGGCCCCCGCGTTGCCCTTTCGCCTAAAAGCCTCCGTCGCGAAACCCCGATGAAGCCACGATACGGAAAACCTTCCAGAGCCGCCGCGAATCCCATCTCGGGGGATTCGGAGATCGCCTCCGCACCTGCCGGAGAGGGATTCATCTCCCGGGGGACTCTTCATCGCCATGATCGCCTCCGGAGTGATGAGTGAGTAGTTCACCCTGGACCATGGGTCCATAGCGGTAGCTAGATGGTCGTCTTCTCCTTGTTGTGCTTCATTGTTGGATCTTGTGAGCTGCCTAACATGATCAAGATCATCTATCGTAATACTATATGTTGTGTTTGTCGGGATCCGATGGATAGAGAATACTATGTTATGGTGATTATCAATCTATTGTTTATGTGTTGTTTATGATCTTGCATGCTCTCCGTTATTAGTAGAGGCTCTGGCCAAGTTTGTACTCTTAACTCCAAGAGGGAGTATTTATGCTCGATAGTGGGTTAATGCCTTCATTGACACCGGGACAGTGACGAAAGTTCTAAGGTTGTGATGTGTGTTGCCACTAGGGATAAAACATCGATTCTATGTCTAAGGATGTAGTTGTCGATTACATTACGCACCATACTTAATGAAATTGTCTGTTGCTTAGCAACTTAATACGAATGGGGTTCGATGATAACTGAAGGTGGACTTTTTAGGCATAGATGCAGTTGGATGGCGGTCTATGTACTTTGTCGTAATGTCCAATTAAATCTCACTATATTTATCATATCATGTATATGCATTGTTATGCCCTTCTCTATTTGTCAATTGCCGTAATTTGTTCACCCAACATGCTTTTATCTTATGGGAGAGACACCTCTAGTGAACTGTGGACCCGGTCCTATTCTTTACACAATACAATCTACTGCAATTGTGTTTTACTATTTTCTTGCAAACATCTTCCACTCGATCGCTTAATCCTTTGTTACAGCAAGCCGGTGAGATTGACAACCTCCTGTTCGTTGGGGCAAAGTACTTTGTTTTGTTGTGCAGATTCCACATTGGCGCGGAATCCTGTTGTTGCGCCGCATCACATTTCGCCACCATCAACCTTCAACGTGCTTCTTGGCTCCTCTGGTTCGATTAAACCTTGGTTTCTTTCGAGGGAAAACTTGCTACTGTGCGCATCATACCTTCCTCTTGGGGTTCCCAACGAACGTGTGAGTTACACGCCATCAGCCCACACCATAGGCCGGCGCGGCCAGGGCCTGGGCCGCGCCGCCCTGTGGTGTGGCCACCTCGTGGCCCCACTTCGACTCTCCGGTCTTGGAAGCTTCGTGCAAAAATAGGACCCCGGGCGTTGATTTCGTCCAATTAGAATATTTCCTTACTAGGATTTCTGAAAAAAAAAATAGAAAACAACAACTGGCTCTTCGGCATCTTGTTAATAGGTTAGTTCCGGAAAATGCGTAAATACGACATATAATGTGCATAAAACATGTAGGTATCATCAATAAAGTAGCATGGAACATAAGAAATTATCGATACGTTGGAGACGTATCAGCATCCCCAACGCTCGTCCGAGCAGGTAAAGCGATAACAAAGATAATTTCTGAAGTGACATGCCATCATAATCTTGATCGTACTATTTGTAAACATATGTAATGAATGCAGCGATCAAAACAATGGTAATGACATGAGTAAACAAGTGAATCATAAAGCAAAGACTTTTCATGAATAGTACTTCAAGACAAGCATCAATAAGTCTTGCATAAGAGTTAACTCATAAAGCAATAAATCAAAGTAAAGGTGTTGAAGCAACACAAAGGAAGATTAAGTTTCAGCGGTTGCTTTCAACTTATAACATGTATATCTCATGGATATTGTCAACATAAAGTAATATAACAAGTGCAATATGCAAGTATGTAGGAATCAATGCATAGTTCAAACAAGTGTTTGCTTCTTAAGGTGGAGAGAGATAGGTAAACTGACTCAACAATAAAAGTAAAAGAAAGGTCCTTCAAAGAGGAAAGCATCGATTGCTATATTTGTGCTAGAGCTTTTATTTTGAAAACATGAAACAATTTTGTCAACGGTAGTAATAAAGCATATGAGTTATGTAAATTATATCTTACAAGTTGCAAGCCTCATGCATAGTGTACTAATAGTGCCCGCACCTTGTCCTACTTAGCTTGGACTACCGGATCTTTGCAATGCCATGTTTCAACCAAGTGTCACAAAGGGTACCTCCATGCCGCCGTACAAAGGTCTAAGGAGAAAGCTCGCATTTTGGATTTCTCTTTTGATTATTCTCAACTTAGACATCCATACCGGACAACATGGACAACAGATAATGGACTCCTCTTTAATGCATAAGCATGTGGCAACAATTATTATTCTCATATGAGATTGAGGATATATGTCCAAGACTGAAACTTCCACCATGATTCACGGCTTTAGTTAGCGGCCCAATGTTCTTCTCTAACAATATGCATGCTCCAACCATTAAGGTGGTAGATCCTTCTTAGACAAGACGGACATGCATAGCAACTCACATGATATTCAATAAAGAGTAATTGATGGCGTTCCCCAGAAGCATGGTTATCGCACAACAAGCAACTTAATAAGAGATAAAGTGCATAAGTACATATTCAATACTACGATAGTTTTTAAGGCTATTTGTCCATGAGCTATATATTGCAAAGGTGAATGATGGAATTTTAAAGGTAGCACTCAAGCAATTTACTGGCGGAGAAATACCATGTAGTAGGTAGGTATGGTGGACACAAATGGCATAGTGGTTGGCTCAAGGATTTTGGATGCATGAGAAGTATTTCCTCTCGATACAAGGTTTAGGCTAGCAAGGTTATTTGAAGCAAACTCAAGGATGAAACGGTGCAGCAAAACTCACATAAAAGATATATTGTAAACATTATAAGACTCTACACCGTCTTCCTTGTTGTTCAAAACTCAATACTAGATATTATCTAGACCTTAGAGAGACCAAATATGCAAAGCAAATTTTAGCAAGCTCTATGTATTTCTTCATTAATGGGTGCAAAGTATATGATGCAAGAGCTTAAACATGAGCACAACAATTGCCAAGTATCACATTATCCAAGACATTTTAGAATTACTACATGTAGCATTTTCCAATTCCAACCATATAACAATTTAACGAAGAAGAAACTTCGCCTTGAATATTATGAGTAAAGCCTAAGGACATATTTGTCCATATGCAACAACGGAGCGTGTCTCTCTCCCACAAAGTGAATGCTAGGATCCATTTTATTCAAACAAAAACAAAAACAAAACAAACCGACGCTCCAAGTAAAGAACACAAGATGTGACTGAATAAAAATATAGTTTCGGGGAGGAACCTGATGATGTTGTCGATGAAGGGGGATGCCTTGGGCATCCCCAAGCTTAGACGCTTGAGTCTTCTTAAAATATGCAGGGGTGAACCACGGGGCATCCCCAAGCTTAGAGCTTTCACTCCTCTTGATCATAGTATATCATACTCTCTCTTGACCCTTGAAAACTTCCTTCACCCAAACTTCAAGCAAACTCATTAGAGGGTTAGTGCACAATTAATAATTCACACATTCAGAGGTGACATAAACATTCTTTACACTTCTGGACATTGCATAAAGCTACTGGACATTAATGGATCAAAGAAATTCATCCAACATAGCAAAAGAGGCAATGCGAAATAAAAGGCAGAATCTGTCAAAAAAGAACAGTTCGTAAAGACGAATTTTAAAATGGCACCAGACTTGCTCAAATGGAAAAACTCAAAACTAATGAAAGTTGCGTACATATCTGAGGATCACGCTCGTAAATTGGCAGATTTTTTCGAATTTTCTACAGAGACTTGTGCCCAGATTCGTGACAGAGAGCAAATCTGTTTCTGCGCAGCGATCCCAAATATAACATCAACTATAATATAGAAACTTTACTTGGCACAAAAACATGATAAGGAGAGGTTGCTACAGTAGTAAACAACTTCCAAGACTCAAATATAAAACAAAGTACTGTAGTAAAAACATGGGTTGTCTCCCATAAGCGCTTTTCTTTAACGCCTTTCAGGCGCAGAAAGTGCAAATCAAGTAACATCAAGAGTAGAAGCATCAACATCATAACTTGTTCTAATAATAGAATCAAAAGGCAACTTCATTCTCTTTCTAAGGAAATGTTCCATACCTTTTTGAGAGGAAATTGATATTTAATATTACCTTCCCTCATATCAATAACAGCACCAACGGTTCAAAGAAAAGGTCTTCCCAACACAATAGGACAAGATGAATTGCATTCGATATCCAAGACAACAAAATCAACGGGACACGGTTATTGTTAACCATAATGCGCACATTATCAATCCTCCCCAAAGGTTTCTTTTTAACATTATCGGCAAGATTAACATCCAAATAACAATTCTTCAATGGTGGCAAGTCAAGCATATCATAAATCTTTTTAGGCATAACAGAAATACTTGCACCAAGATCACATAAAGCATTACATTCAAAGTCATTAAATTTCATTTTAATGATGGGCTCCCAACCATCTTCTAACTTTCTAGGAATAGAAGTTTCAAGTTTTAGTTTCTCTTCTCTAGCTTTTATGAGAGCATTTGTAATATGTTTTGTAAAGGCTAAATTTATAGCACTAGCATTAGGACTTTTAGCAAGTTTTTGTAAGAACTTTATAACTTCAGAGATGTGGCAATCATCAAAATCTAAATCATTATGAGCTACAGCAATGGGATCATTGTTCCCAAGGTTGGAAAAAATTTCAGCAGTTTATCACAAGCAGTTTAGTTTTAGCAATTTCAGGCAGTTTTGTACGCTTTGCACTAGGAGTAGAAACATTGCCAACACCAATTATTTTACTATTGATAGTAGGAGGTGCAGCAACATGTGAATCATTATCATTACTAATGTTGGTAATAGTCCAAACTTTAGCTACATTATTCTCTTTAGCTAGTTTTTCATTTTCTTCTCTATCCCACCTAGCACGTTCAGCCATTAATCTTATATTCTCATTAATTCTAACTTGGATGGCATTTGCTGTAGTAGTAATCTTATTATCAATATCATTATTAGGCATAACTTTCAATTTTAAAAGATTAACATCAGAGGCAAGTCTATCAACTCTAGAAGCAATAATATCAATTTTATCAAGCTTTTCCTCAACAGATTTGTTAAAAGCAGTTTGTGTACTAATAAATTCTTTAAGCATAGCTTCAAGACCAGAGGGTACACTCCTATTATTGTTGTAAGAATTCCCATAAGAATTACCATAACCATTACCATTAGCAGAAGGATATGGCCTATAGTTATTACGAGTTGTTCCTATAAGCATTGTTGTTGAAATTATTATTTTTAATGAAATTCACATCAACATTTTCTTCTTGAGCAACCAATGAAGCTAAAGGAACATTATTTGGATCAACATTAGATCTACCATTCACAAGCATAGACATAATCACATCAATCTTATCACTCAAGGAAGAGGTTTCTTCAACAAATTTACCTTCTTACCTTGTGGAGCTCTTTCCGTGTGCCATTCGAGTAATATATCATCATATCATCAAGAAGCTTTGTAGCCGCCCCAAAGTGATGGACATAAAGGTACCTCCAAAGCTGAATCCAATAAATTCGAAGAAAAATTTAGTCTGCATAGAAGGTTTGGATGATCATCCAAGTAGTCAGTCCATGGGTTGGGCAATTCTTTACCAAAGTTTTCATTCTCTCCCATGCTTGAGCAACATGTTCAGTATCTAATTGCTTAAAATTCATTATGCTACTTCTCAAAGATATAATTTTAGCGGGAGGATAATATCTACCAATAAAAGCATCCTTACATTTAGTCCATGAATCAATACTATTCTTAGGCAAAGATAGCAACCAATCTTTAGCTCTTCCTCTTAATGAGAAAGGAAACACTTTCAATTTAATAATATCACCATCTACATCCTTATACTTTTGCATTTCACAAAGTTCAACAAAATTATTAAGATGGGCAGCAGCATCATCAAAACTAACACCAGAAAATTGATCTCTCATAACCAGTTCAGTAAAGCAGGTTTAATTTCAAAGAATTCTGCTGTAGTAGCAGGTGGAGCAATAGGTGTGCATAGGAAATCATTATTATTTGCGTTTGTGAAGTCACACAACTTAGTATTTTCAGGGGTATTCATTTTAGCAACGGTAAATAAAACAAACTAGATAAAGTAAATGCAAGTAACTAATTTTTTTGTGTTTTTGATATCGAGAGCAAGACAATAAATAAAGTAAAACTAGCAACTAATTTTTGTGTGTGTTTTGTTTAGGTGCAGCAAACAAAGTAGTAAATAAAATAAAGCAAGACAAAAACAAAGTAAAGAGATTGAGAAGTGGAGACTCCTTGCGTGTGTATTGATCTCCCCAACGGCGCGATTAAGCTTGATACGCGTAGATGCACACGTCCGTTGGGAACCCCAAGTGGAAGGTATGATGCGTATAGAAGCAAGTTTCCTCGTATGAAACCAAGGTTTAATCGAACCAGTAGGAGCCAAGAAGCACGTTGAAGGTTGATGGTGGCGAATGTGATGCGGCGCAACACCAGGGATTCGGCGCCAACGTGGAACTGCACAACACAACCAAAGTACTTTGCCCCAAACAGTGAGGTTGTCAATCTCACCGGCTTCTGTAACAAAGGATTAACCGTATTGTGTGGAAGATGATTGTTTGCAAGAAAATAGTAAAGAACAATTGCAGTAGATTGTATGCGATGTAAAGAATAGGACCGGGGTCCACAGTTCACTAGAGGTGTCTCTCCCATAAGATAAAAGCATGTTGGTGAACAAATTACAGTCGGGCAATTGACAAATAGAGAAGGGCATAACAATGCATATACATGATATGATAAATATAGTGAGATTTAATCAGGGCATTACGACAAAGTACATAGACCGTCATCCAACTGCATCTATGCCTAAAAAGTCCACCTTCAGGTTATCATCCGAACCCCTTTCAGTATTAAGTTGCAAGCAACAGACAATTGCATTAAGTATGGTGCGTAATGTAATCAACAACTACATCCTTAGACACGGCATCAATGTTTTATCCCTAGTGGCAACGACACAACACAACCTTAGAACCTACTGTCACGATCCCAGGTGTCAATGAAGGCATGAACCCACTATCGAGCATAAATACTCCCTCTTGGAGTTAAGAGCAAAAACTTGGCCGAGCCTCTACTAATAACGGAGAGCATGCAAGATCATAAACAACACATAAACAATAGATTGATAATCACCATAACATAGTATTCTCTATCCATCGGATCCCGACAAACACAACATATAGTATTACAGATAGATGATCTTGATCATGTTAGGCAGCTCACAAGATCCAACAATGAAGCACATGAGGAGAAGACGACCATCTAGCTACTGCTATGGACCCATAGTCCAGGGGTGAACTACTCACTCATCACTCGGAGAGCGACCATGGCGGTGTAGAGTCCTCCGGGAGATGAATCCCCTCTCCCCAGGGTGTCGGGCGATCTCCTGAATCCCCGAGATGGGATTCGCTGCGGCGGTGTCTCTGGAAGGTTTTCCGTATCGTGGCTCTCGATCGGGGTTTCGCGACGGAGGCTATTTGTAGGCGGAAGGGCAGGTCAAGAGGCGGCACGAGGGGCCCACACCATAGGCGGCGCGGCCGGGGCCTGGCCGCGCCGCCTGTGGTGTGGCCACCTCGTGGCCCCACCGACTCTCCTCGGTCTTCTGGAAGCTTCGTGCAAAAATAGGACAGGCGTTGATTTCGTCCAATTCCGAGAATATTTCCTTACTAGGATTTCGAAACCAAAAACAGCAGAGAAACAGCTCTTCGGCATCTTGTTAATAGGTTAGTTCCAGAAAATGCGTAAATACGACATATAATGTGCATAAAACATGTAGGTATCATCAATAAAGTAGCATGGAACATAAGAAATTATCGATACGTTGGAGACGTATCAGACTATCACTGACTGATTCTAAGGATGGATCTGAGGAGCTACTGCTATAATATCTGCAACTACGGTATTAGAGGATGGTAGTGATGAAGTGATTGGACTTACGTCAACAGATCGAGCAGAAGTAGGGTTGGATGGAGCGCCAGGAATCATCTCTGCACGATGTGCCCACCGATCTCTTGCACGCATCTCGTCTTCTTTGCGAATCCTCTCAGCAAGGGCACGCTAACGTGTCGTCTTCTCGGAGATTCGAGTTGCATCCCGGTGGCGCTCTTCATCGAGCCGCCTGCGCTCATCAACTCTGCGCCGTTCTTCGAAACGAAGGCGTTCTTGATCTGCCATGCGCCGCTCTTCTTCTCTGCGGCGGTTATCTTCCTCCCGCCGCCACTGTTCATCGCGGCGGCGCTCATGTTCCCAGCGGCGTTGCTCATCATGCCGATCTGCATCAGATCCAGCCCTCGGACGATATCCGAAGTAGTTGCGAGGGGAATTTCTTCTTGGAGGGGAGCGGCGCGGACCGCCAAACCTTCTATCCATCCTGGACTGAGCAACGATCTGCACAAACGACCACTAGTTGCCGGCAAATGTCCCCGACCAATGTTGTGTGGGTGATGTGGTGGACAAGGTGGATCTGGGAGACGGAGGGGCCGAGACGAAGACAACCGCACCCGTCTCCGCGAATCTAGGGTTTGCCCGGATCTGTCCTGGTGGAAAAGATATATGTCGACCACATGGATGAACAGTATTGGGCTGAAGCCCAGCTTCTCTCTCGCACGCCACCATGGACGCAACGGTTGAAGCTCTGGAATCTTGCCCCAAGTTAATCACCTCGTAGCCCCGAGCATTAGGCGAGCAGTAACGATGGGCTCGACCCAGGAACGCTCGGTCTAACCCGCTCCCTAGAATTGGGCCAACGACGATTCAAACGCCATTGATCTCCCGCGCAGCACCGAGGTCAAACTCTGAATCATGGCGATCGACTTTGGTAATGAAATTTCGATCGAGATCGAGAAAGCGGGTCACCGAATGATCACGAATCACAACACCAGCTCTTCGTGAGATGAATCCATAGCATACGAACCGGAAAACAGCTGCGCGCTCAACTAGCGGCGGTGGATCCCCGACGATACTTGAGGGCGGAGGGCGGGGGTTGCGGCGGGCTTGGTGGCGGTGGCGTGCTTTGGTGGCGGTGGGCCATTAATCGAGCAAGCTTTTGTCCATGTTCCCGTTCACCAATGTTCTAATAGCGTTGTAATGCGCACGTTATATCATTCATAGCAATGTCTTGCTAAACGGAATGTGTGTATGGTCATTCGCTATTAAGGATTGCGCTATTTTGCCACAAGACGCTATGTAAAACATTGTTGGTCACTAAACCAATTTTTTAAAACTTGTATGCTTAGCTTTTTAGGATAGTTTACGGTTATTTTTCGTGGCCGTTATTTCCGATATTTGGGCGGAAACCGGTTTTACCGTTACCACCGAGAAAAAGTAATACCAAACAAAAAAAATTGGTACTTAGATTATTTGCTCAAATTTCTTTTTTTTAATAAATTTTGAATGAAATAGCAAACTGGTTTGACAAATCTCGGCCGGTATTTGGCTGATATTTCCAAAATACCAAAAATATTGTTACCTACCGGTATATTTTGCCTACCGAGATAAAAACTTTGGGATAGATTACAAAATGAGCTTACATATGATCCGAGTTCTTACGACGAGGGGTCACAGTCTAACACATACGGATCACCAGTATTTGGATTTTGGGTCAAAAAACGTCCTGACAATTCCTACCTAGTATGTGAATATGTTGGAGGAGAATGAGGTGCACATTGGTATCGACACTTGACGATTTTGATGCTGACATTGATGTTGGAGAGAGTTAGATGGGGGTTGAGGTGGAGGGGAATGGTGATGGGTTGGATCCGGAGTTGGAGGAGATTGGAGAGGAGGCTTTCGATGTTTCTCAACCAAGCGGAAAAGCAATACATAGTGCAAACTACATGGAGACCGAGGACCTCCATCTGGCGAAGGAATTGGACATGATATCACTCGATGCGGTGGCCGGCAATGACCAAACCGGCAAGAAATATTGGCAATATATTGAGGACAAGTTCCATTGTAAGATGTCGACCTCATATACCCGCTCATTGAGATCAATTCAAGGATGTTAGGATGTGATCAAGCAATGTTGTAGCCGCTGGAGTGGTTGTTTGGAGCAAGTGAGGAATGCACCTCCAAGTGAATGCACAGTTGATGACCATGTGACTTTTTCGATCATATAGCTTTTAGTTTTTGTGCTATTGTACATTGCAAGCAAATGTGGTAACATTTGTGTTGCCATTTGATATATGTAGGATACTAGGATCACATGGCACAAGAAAGGTATGAGGAAATACCGGCTCCCAAAAATAAGCCATTTACGCTCCACCATTGTTCAAAGGTGATCAAGAAGCTCCATCAAAGAAAGGAGTATTCATTACGTTGGATGATTCAAAAGACAGTGACGATCCAAAAGATAATTGTGTTGTGAAATATCAGCAACTTCAAACTCCTACATGTTGGAGCTGTATGCAATAAATCCTGATTTGAGGTACCGGCGCAGGTTCAGGTCCGAGCAGATACCAAACTCATACTGTCTGGTACAGTTTTGGGATATGTTGATCCGCAGTTAGGGTGGCAAGTGGGATGGGATGCGGGTCAAACTTTTCTTCTAAGCATGCTTTAATTCCTTTTTTTGTTCTAATTTTGCTTGAGTGCTGCTATACACACGACAAATTCCGTCCGATTTCTGTACGATCAAGCTTACCACACGCGGGCAGCGGTTTGCCTTTGGTCTGTGACTTGGGATCGGGAAGGAACGACCTGGTTCACTGACTGACACGCGTGTAAACATATCTCAAATAGATGTAGACTTTCCAGAAATAGCTAGTAAAAAGTAGGTGCAGGGTTTATTTAAAATTTTGAAAAATGTTATTTAAAAGTACTTAAAATATGAAATAAATATTTGCATGTACATATTATCTTGATACTTTCACGTGCCAATTCCCAAGAAAACATATGATTTTATCTAACTTATATAAAAATAAAAAATATGCAAATGACACACGCGGCTCCCAAATAGACCCAGGCACTGCCGTATGGGGGCGTCGGCAGAGCATCCTCTATTTGGGGATGTTGCTCCCACACCAGCGACCCCATACGCTAGCCCCGATAGGATTTAAAAGTTAAAATCACATTTTTTAAACGATATTCATACGAAATTCGAACGAAATTTATACAAAAGTAACACAAATTTAAACTAAAAAACTAAAACAAACATCTAGTCGCGCCAAGAGTCGAAGCCGCTGAAGTCCAGGTCGTCGCCGTCGTCGCTGGATGGCCTGAAGGACCAGCTGTCGTCCTCGTCGGCTTTCTCCTCCTTTGGCACCGGCAGCTCCGATGGTCCGGCTAGGTCGATGAAGTTGGCGCCGTGGTCCCTGGAGGGCCACACCGCCGCCTGCCGCAGGTCCATCGCGATCTGCCGGTAGTCCTCGTCGACGGAGCGACCGACTGATCGGAAAGGAGGCACGATCGAGCGCGTGCGGGCGACGTCTGACGACGATCCGGTGCGCGAGCTTCTAGACGCCGCGGTCCTTTCCGGCACCCTTTACAGAGTCGGCGCCGCCGACGCCATGCACGCCGCATGCGGGAAGTACATCGGGTCGTGTGGCCTGTCGCCGCGGGCGCGCTGGCGGAGCCGTACTAGCGCAGCGTGGTGTCGCCGTCGCGGCCGTACCACCAGGCATGGCGGCGGGAGGCCATTAACGCCGACGACCTACCTTTTCGTGTCGTTTCCGATGCAAACCATCACGTCCTCTCGCTGACAAGGCGCTCCCACGGGCGAAAATAGTTGTGCCGCGAGGTGCCGGCGCGCCCGATTCGCGCCCTTCGCCAAGGGACCAACACGGGTTGCCGGCGCTTCTATTGGGCTCGAAAAATCGTCGGCGCTAAGGAGTGCGCCGGTGTGAGCCCATTTTCGCCGTCGGCCCCCAAAACACTATCGGGACCGCTATTGGGGCCGCCGGTGGAGATGCTTTCAGTATACCGTATGTTTCGGAGCCAAGCGTATTTTTACTAGGCTCGGCAGTACTGCGGTTTGGACCTGAGTTGAACTTGTGCATTGGGAAGAGAAGTAATTAGCGCTAGAGAAAGGAGTATCGTACACGCATCGGACACGAATTGTCGTGTGCGAAGCATTATCGATTTTGCTTCCTGTTGCTTAGGCTAGCCATAGTACTAGTACCATAGCTAGTATTATGCATATTGGTCTCACAAAAATACCGATGTGGCAGCTAATTAAAGAGGAGAGAGGAGATTAGAGTAACACATGTGGATACTGTATCATAGCGCATGTCACGAGAAAAGTTAATGTCAAACAAATCTTGTGCACAAATTTGCATTGAGATTTAAAAAATAATAAATATAGCATGACTATGATACTACTTCATGATACTAACCACTATAGAGATAGTATCATACATAAGTATCATATACATGATACTACTACATGATACGTACCACTATGGCCAGTTTTATATGCGGGATGGATTGTTGGTGCAGCTTGTCACCCTACCCGCAGTGCAAAACCCGTGCTGGATACCTGATCCCAGATATTAGTGGCTTCTGCCATACACATCGCTCGATGCAGGAAATCCAGCAAAGCAACACGGCCGCGGCTGCCCGCCGTCAAGCAGCGTCACAACTCGCGATCGCGACAGAGACCCCGGTTGCCGCCGCCCCACGTCAAACCAACCATATCCCTCTTCTTCCGGAATAAAATCTCGTCGTCGTGCGCTGCGCACGGTGTGGGTGGGGCGGCCGCCGGTCGACGCACTGACCCTGCGATCCTGAATACACCACACACAGCAGCTCCTGCACGGTGTTAAAAAGCAGAGCAAAACAGCTGCGTACATCTTCCGCAATGCAGACACCGTCAAGGTGGATATATTTGGCGAAAAGAAGTCTGATCTGACCCATCGCTCAACGTCAGTGCTAAACCTACTGTTCAGCGAGAGCACGTACGCTTGCACCTTTATGTAAAGGATACCCCGACGCCGTCACCAGCTCTGGTTTCTTCCCATTGTTCATTCACATAGTACTACACTACTACCTCAGCAGAGTTTCCTAAACTATCCACTCCTTTCCTAACTCCACCCACAAACTCGCTCCAATCAGAACATCCAGATGGCCGCCCAGGTATGTAGCTGATGGCTTGGATTCTTCAGCAAATTCCTTGGATTGCTCTCCCACCTGAACTTCATGTTGTTTGGCCGATTCTCAGCAGAAGGTGGTGCTCAGGGTTCCCACCATGACAGACGACAAGGTGAAGCAGAAGGCCATCGAAGCGGTCGCCGACATCTACGGTAACGCCTTGCGCCTCCTAGCTCTCTGCCGCTTGGGTTTGTGTAGCTGCTGGACTTGGGAATTATGATTTGGTTATTTGATCAAACAACACAGTATATATGATAGTTGGCAGGAACTGGCACCCCATTCATTCCGTACTTCATGTATCTGAAAGCATTGGGGCAGGATTTAGGTGGAAGCTTGAGAGCAGAAATACTGTTAAGTAGAATTATTCTGCCACATCTACATGTGTTAACATAAATACATAATAAAGATGATCACAGCACAATAGAGCATGCAAGCTAGAGAGGAAAAATCATGTTAGGTTGTCAGACATAATAACATAAAAGTATGATTTGGTTATTTGATCAAACAACACAGTATATATGATCGTTAGCACGACCTGGCATAGCAATTTTGCATCATTTGCTTACCATTCAGCCCGAAGTTCACGTATCTGAGGCATTGGCACACGTTTTAGGTGGAAGCTTGAGAGCACAAATCTTGTTAAGTGGAATTACTGTCACGTGTGTTAACATAGAGATCACAACACAATAAAGCATGCAGGCTATAGAGGAGATATCATGTTAGGTTGTCACACATAATAACATGAAGATGAGGAGGACCAGTGAGTAGAGCGACGCCATATAGCTACGTGTGTGAATAAGTGTAACTAAAGTTGGTAGATGTTTTACAGAACTGGAATTTGCATACCCAGTATTATCAGGTAAAAATTCAATACTTGATTACTTGCATATCAAAAAAATGTTAGGCAACTCATATCTTGACATCAGATGAAAGGAAAAAAAAATGAATACATTGCTTGGAAGAGTGTAGGTATAACGAATATTAGTATGCCAGCAAGAAAATTTGATGCAACACACACCTTGTTTTCTGTGCAGGTGTTGATTCCATAGTTGCGGATCTGAAGGAGAACAAGATGATCATCATAGGTGACATGGACACTGTGGCGATTGCAAAGAAATTAAAGAAGATCGGCAAGGTTGACATTGTGTCCGTTGGACCTGCAAAAGAAGAAAAGAAAGAGGAGAAGAAAGAGGAAAAGAAGGAAGAAAAGAAAGAGGAGAAGAAAGAGGAAAAGAAAGAAGAGAAGAAAGAAGAGAAGAAATGATAAAGCATACAACATCATCGTGTGGCCTTTTCTCCTGTGTGCAGTTGCAATAGCTTTGACCACAGATTAATGTTTTTAAGAGAAATCCATCTGTACCATTATATTTTGAAGTACAGATTAGTAGATCTCTTCAAAGAAAAATACATTGTTCATCTATTTCTCAGCATTCTGCATTTATGCACACAACCTCATCGAATTATCTTCAGTTCTTCATCCATGCCTAAATGCTCAGCGGTTAAGGTGCCAACATCAAATTGGCAACTCATACCTAAAACTATGTATAATATGCTAATCATCGAAGGTGTGTACCTACCAAATTAGTTCTGAAATAATCTTTTATCAAGAGAAACAGAGGACCATAGATACAGAAGGTTGACATTGACTAGAGGTCTGAACAATAATAAATAACTGAACTGCCATGCTGCGCCTATTGTTATCCCTTAAAAACGGCAAAATATGATATGATAACCTAAATGAGAACCACCAAGTCAAACCAATGAGTAAGCTTTAAGGTCTTGGTGCTACAAGATAATGCACAATTTATCTACAGTTTTTTTTTTCTGATTTGTGACATGTAAACCACTAAGACTATGCTAGGGTTGGCAGAAATGAAACTAGGGAGCAATATTGAGTGCTTTGAATGCTATCTAAACAGAGAAAATAAATTTGAGGGCAGGTTACTTACCAATCAACAGAAAAATGTTCTTGCATCATTGATTAAAACCACCATGCTCCATATTGTACTTAGCATAAATATCTGACACTACAAAAAATATTGATGACAAAGGATCGCTGTCATCTGGTTCAGGAGACTAAAAGAAGGGAGCAAAACTACAGCATGAACTACAGTTCAAGCAAAAGAGATGGATCTATTTGTAGGAGTTAGAACTATTTATGGCTAGTGCCCATTATCTGTCAAAATAAATTACTGCACTTGCATACATAACTCTGGTATACAACATACATTTGTGCACTTCATCACTAAATAAGTAATCCTACACGAAGTATATAACGATTATAGTGCAACTAGTTTCACATGAGCTCCCTTATGATCTCTCTTTCTCACTATGAAAAAACAAATCACAAACAACTCTGCATTTTAGTACAGGGCCTCTCACTCATCTCAGCATCTTCTATATCCCCCAAACCTCGACAGCAAATGAAGATATTGGCCCTTCTTTGTCATGTACTTAATGACATTATTAGCTTCAGAATCCTTTCCAGCATTTCGCAATCTACACACTAAAGTACTATAGACCGAGAAGTTTGGTGTGCATCCATGCAAGTCCATGTCCTTCAGCATATAGCAAGCTTTATCAAACTCCCCTACTATGCAAAGCCCACGTATCATTGAGTTGTATGTGTACACATTCGGAAGCTTCCCTCTCACCAGCATATGATCAAACAACTTCTGAGCTTCCTCAAATTCTGCCGCTGCCACGTAGCCTGTGATCATAACAGTGTAGCAGACAGTATCTGGTTCACACCCTTTCTTCACCATCTCGTCAAAGAAATACTTGCATGCTTCTAAGTTGCCAGCACGGCTAAGACCATCTATCAGGTTTGTGAAATGGAGCACACTCGGTACACAACCAACATCACTCATGTAGTTGAGCAAATTGAGAGCTGCAAGGGGTTTGTCTCCTTTACCAAGCACATGAAGCAAGAGGTTGTAAGTATGAAGGTCGGGCGTAAGCCCATTTTTCCCCATCTCATCAAGCAGCCTATGGAAGTGATCCAGCTTCCCGAGCAAATACTTCGCACGCATGACCACGTTGTACGTCAACACATCAGGCGTGTACCCGTCCGTGAGCATTTTCTGGTGAACCCACTCGATCAGAGAGTACTGCTTTATCGTCAGCAGCGTGTGCAATATCGCATTGAACGAAGTCCTGAACGGGCGGTAGTTGAAGCTGCTTGACTTGACGAACCTTTCCACCAGCCTGCGCCGCAACCCGGCCTGCCCACACGTGCATATCAAGAGGTGGAACGTGCGCGCAGAGACCGGGAGCCCCTTCTCCGTCATCTCCTCGAGCAGCCCCCACATCGCCTTGACCTCCCCGCACTGGGCGAAGACCTTCAGGACGCGGTTGTACATGCTCGTGCTGTGGCGGTACCCCTCCTGCTGCCCTGCCCACAGAAAGAACTTGTACGCCAGCCTCGGGTACCGCTCGCGGTTGACGCTATCGACAGAGACGACGAACCTGAACATCACTTCTGTGACCAGCTTGTTTGTCACCCTCAGGTTCATTTCGTCGAGCGCCTGGCGGGCGCTGAACCCCGGCCCGTCCTGTAGAAGAATCCTGAGAATCTTGTCTGCCAGCCTCCATTCCTCGCGGGGAATCCTCCTGGAACCGGAAGCGGAACCGGAAGATAGATTTTCGGCATCATCGTCGTCGCTCTCCGGCTGACCGGGCGGGGGCGGGGGCGGCGGAATCCGGAGAAGCAAGTCGGGCGAGAGGGTCCCAGCATCAAGGCCCACCTCGCCCGCTCTCTCGTCGATGCAGCCATCACCCTTCTGCCCAGTGCTGCGCCGCTCGACGCCATTTCTTGAATGGTCGCCGCATAGTCGGCGCGAATGCAAGAACCACCGGGCTGCTCGGAGGGGAGGTGCGCGAGCGCCCGGGATCATAAGGAGGCACCGTTCAGGAGCTCGGGCGAACGCATCTCCCGCGAGCGACTGCGGGAGAGGTGGTGGACTGCAGTGGCAGGAAGTACGGCTTTAGCTCGATCTGGTTTGTGTAGGGTGATTGGGGAAGAGGAGGCGGGAGCGGCGGCGTCAAAGAGGAGCAGCAGAGAGACGCCGAAGGATTTTTTCAGGGGAAGGAAACGTCGAGGTGTGTTGCTCGTAACAGATTGGGCCACAAGGCCTAAGTTTTAGTCTTTGTCTAAGCCCACTACAGGCCGACTGTGCATGGAATACCTAGCTCGAGGCCCTCCTTCACCCAAAAAGTTTTAAGAAAAAAAGTTTGTATTCCCTCCTACGGTCCTATTCATATTACTTGTCGCATATGGTTTGAAGATAAGTACAAATGAAAAGTGTCTTTGCCATCGGAGCTCAAGGGATCCCTTCATTTCTAAAAAAATAAAATCATAATTACAAGATTCAGAAAAAATGAAAAATAAATTTGGGCATAGTCAATGATGTATCCTTCAAACATGCAAAATTGACACAAAAAATTTAAAAAAATCTGGTAAAGTTTGGAGGTTTGAAAACATGCATACTCAGATCTCACTTTTGACATTTTTGCCTAGCTCGGAATACAAAGTATTTGAACTTGATAATTTGCATGTTTGTTGAATCATCATTGACAACATCTAGAAATCTTTACATTTTTTTTGAAACTAGTAATTATTATTTTTGATTTTTTAAATAACGGGATCACTAGATCTCAGGAGCCAAAAACTTCCACTCGTAGTAAAAATGACTGTAACTTAGAAGGTTTATCAATTTAAAAAAGGCATACTTAGTCATAATTCCTAAGCCACTCTATACATAGAATTTGTTTTCGTTCCTTCACAAAACATCATAAAAATAAACATGTTCGATCCTTGTAAATAACAGGTTAGACGGTCCCTTGTGGGAGTAGTGAAAAGTAGATCAATAAAGCACGAGAAGTTCTGAAAATGTGGAATGAACGTTTGCGGGACTTCTCATGAGAACTATGACCATTGTGGGGAGTGGATCTAAGTCGCGGCATGTCCTTCGTCACAAGCCGTCCCGTGTGTTTTTAGGTTCATGTGTAGTGTCGTGTTGTGAATGGTGAAGTCGGAGTTGTGGGGTCGTGGAGTGGCCGTCGAAAATGATGCCACTTGATAGGCTATACCGGCGCGTAGATTTCATCGGTGCAAGGTCTTCAACTTTCTCCTCGAACCTCTTCCTCAAAGTGGGAGGCGCCTCTTCCTCTACATTGTGGGTCGACAGTTTGGCATGACCACCCCATGTCTAAATCAACTTTCATTTTTCTATTCTACAACTCGATTGCCATCATACTAAATGAATGAGATTAATAATTAAACACATATACTTAAACTACATCTTACACAAATAGTCAACCATTCATAAAAAATACCAAAATGAGCGCAATACCATGCATAAACAACACATTGATATGAGCACACATACTCAAACATATTTGATGGCATGATCTTACAACATAGTCAGGTTATCAAATGCGACGTCCATTTGGCATGTCGTGCCAACATAAAGTGATGAATGTTGTCATGCCACAATTGTCTTAGAATCCATGATGCTCGTGTTAGATAATGACATGGGTTGGCCTTTGGACACCGCCTCCTCAAGACCGACAAACCCTCCTCGTGGTCCAATGACACGAGCTCGAGCCCAAGCACTACACCAAGAGGTGAATTCGCTCCTTTCCTCATATGCCTTTGACACCCCTTTGGATGGCGTGCTACTTCATGTAAATACCCTATGTTCAATCAGGTACATCGACCAAGACGCAAGCCATGGAGACCAAGTCAATGAAGAGAGAGCTGGAAATGATGAAGATGGAGCTACGGCGCCAGGCCGGAACTTCCCCCGGGACCGGAACTTCCGCCGGATGCCTCCGATGCCTTCCAGCGCCAGAGAAATGGATCAAGCGAACTTCCGCCGAGACCGGAACTTCCGAAGTTCCGCCTACTTCCGAAAATGCGCCAAAACAACACTGGATGTTGCGAGGAAATAGGCCATTTCGGAACTAGCGGAACTTGGCGGAACTTCCCACTGTGAACTTCCGCCCATGACCGGAACTTCCACCCAAGCCGGAACTTCCGCCCCGTCGAACTTCAGCACAACAACACTTTTCAGCGTGTAACTTATCCCTTTGCCCTCACCTATAAATAGCCTTGTTGGCTCAGATCTGAGATTAGACTTGATGTGAAATTAAACCTGAGCTTAGCTCACCCTTGTGGGAACCCTACCTAGATCTTTGATCTTGTACCCACCCGGGCTCCTTATCGACTCGTGAAGATCTTTTTGGTGACTTCTACCGTTTGTTTGATCTTTTGCTTGCACTTCTACCTATTTGGTCTTTTGCTTGCACTTCTATCAACCTTCCGGTCTTTTCACCCTTCTAGATCTCTCGAGCTTCGATTTGTCGATCTCTTTGCGGGACTTCTACCAGAAGGTCTTTTCTCGCAACCTCTATCGAGTTGGTGTTTCAGGCCAACGAGGGAAAACTGATTTGTGTGCGTGTGTGTGTTGTATCCCCACGATTCCCCTCCGTGTTCATCGCGTTCATCCACCTCCCCCACGAGTTCCACCCAAATTCGTGAGATCGGGCACACCCTTGGGCTTAGCCCTTATCATATGGTATCAGCAGCTCTTTGGTTGACACGGATTTGACCCCCACAACCCCCAATTCCACCAATTTCGCCCAAAAAAATTTCCAAAATTTTTCCCAAAAAATAGCCCCAAATTGGCCTTGGTTGGATCTCGCGATTTGTTGAGTTTTTGGTGGTTTTGGTCCAATAGAAACTTGTCTTTGGTGTTGATCTGCAATTCCCCCACCTTCCCACCGCTCTTAGTGCCAAATTTTCCGCGAATTCGAAGATTTCCGGCCCGGATTTCCGCCCAAATTGAAGAACAGCCCGCAGATCATTTGTCCTTCTTTTCTTCTTTATTGTCACTTGATTGCTCTTTGTTGGACATAATCTTTACCCTAGTGCTTTGCCTGCTCTTGCTCCTATGTGATCTTTTTTGTTTTGGTTGCCGGCCCAACCCCCATCTATAGTCCATGTGGCTTAATTGGGAGCTTGATTCATCATTTTCCATTTTCCTCTTGGATGATATGTTGGGGGTTCTCAAGTGATGTCACAAGTGCTTTCCACTTGTGGGCCTAGTTGATCATGGTCTACCAATGAACCAACTCAAAGTTCTTGTCTTAATACATCATGTTTTTTTTTCTTCTGAAAAGGGTTGCTCCAGCTTCTGCATCCAAGAGATGCATACGGCCGCTTTTTATTAGATTAATACATCTTGTTGTACAATGTTATTTTCATGGTCACCTAACAATTAAGATACATGTCAACACGATGCAATATAGGAGTATAAATAACATAAACACTTCATGCAAGTGTGACTTGACTTGAGAATTCATGTTTTGCACTTGTTCATACGATCACTCGCAAATATCCGGTTTGGACAATTCTTCCATTCATAAAAATATTGATGAATTCTCTTCCAACACAGGCAAGACCCTTTTGCTCCGTCCTTGGACTGGATATTGGCTCACTTCCAGTTGCAATATTCTTAAAACGTAGGCTTAGAGCATCTCCAGTCACGTCCCTCAAAAAGCGTCCGGCATAAATGATTTGGGGGACGTTTGGGACCGCGCCGGACAAAAAGAGACCAAAAATCTGTACAAAAAAGAGGCCCTTCCCAGCCGCGTCCCTCAAACAGATGCATGCATTTTAATAGAAGAGACCACCCCATGTGGGAAAAGTAGGTGAGAGAAAGTGTGGGGAAAGAGAATGACATGTGGGGACTAGGGGCTGCATGCATGCATATGGGCTCGGCGCTATTTAGCTTTGGGGGACGCAACTGGGACGCGATTTTCTCCATTTTTTGTCCGCCGTTCCCCAAACGCCGTTTGGGGGACGCGACTGGAGATGCTCTTAATTCCAGTTGCAAGATCTTCAAAACTTAGAAACATGAAAACCAACCCTACAAGATCTTTGACTCGCTTGGAATGGGACCATCGGCGTCCCACCACCACCTGGTGGAAACTCACTCAACGATTGGTGGGATGAGACGATCTCCCATCTTCCAAAGGAGAAGAAGCGGGAAGCTAGCGGTGCGATCATCTACTCCATGTGGGGAGTGTGGAAGGAGAGGAACAGACGGGTGTTTCAGAACACCGCCTTACAGCCGGCGGCCGTAGCGGCTCTTGTCAAGGAGGACATTGCTCAGAGGGCGTACGCGCACACCCAAGACCCCGGAGATGGGATTGTAGCCCATCATTCTTAGCTCTTTTTTAACCTTTTTGTCACCTGACCCGCTTGCGGGCTTCTGTAATTAAAATTCTTCATCTATCTAATCGATTGGCAGTTCGACTGCCCGTTCCTCAAAAAAAAAAAGATCTTTGACTCGTAGAAAATCAAAGGATTTAATTCTAACATGAATATGAGTGTGAATTCTTAGCAAAGATAGATTCCTAAGGATATCAATCATTTGAATTCACAGTCGAACTGAGAATTAAGCTGGTTTTCAGTTTACAATGTTATGAAATCTTAGTTAAGTTATTTTCAGTTTACGATGCTATGGAAACGCCGTAAAGTTACAATGTTATGGAATCTTAGTTAAGTTGATTTCACTTTACAATGTTATGGAATCTTGGTTGCAACTTGCAACCCATGTTGCAACAAAAAAAGAAACTGTTCTACAATCATAGTCGTTTGAGAATTGTAGCAATTCCTATGAAACCAAATCCTTCAGAAATCACTTGAATCAAAGGAGCCCTCATTGTATGAGAGCGGGAGCTACATTTCGAAGCGAGCAGCACCACGAACAGGGCAAAGAAACATCCGCTACTTGCTTTCTTTGAACAGAGGGATTTTATTCATTTAGCAACCTTTTACAGAGAAAAATGAGTCACACTGATCACGCAGGAAGTTCAGAACAATTTACAAACAAAAACATGGAAGTATATAAACAAGTAGAACATGGAACATACATAGTTTACAGACAAACAGAGCGTGTCACGACTCTCGAACACTCCTGGAAAACAAGTCCCAAAATACACAAACGGAAGATCAGCTAGCCATAGATGGATCAAGCACCGTAGCCCGCACTGTACACCTGACGAACCAGGCGACTTATTCCGGCGATCCCCACCACTCCGGCATACTGACCACACGCTACACCAGCGGAGGCTTCACAGTTTACAGTCCATTGGTGTTGGTCCTCGTGGCTCCGATCTCCTCCCCGTGAAGCGTCGGCACTTCTGCCGCGACGCCTTCTCCGATGTTCCCCTCTGCAAGACCAAGAACAAGAACCGAATGTCAGTGAGCGGCGTGCGGCGAAATTTGCTTGCATTTAAGCTAAGTGCGACGGCGTGCGCTTACCTGTGGTGGGCTGCACGGTCTCGGATACGCGGTTCCCGCCGGTGAGCGACGTCACGGCTTCGCGCGCTCTGGTCACCGCCTGCGCCGGCACCTCACGCGCCTTGGTCATCGTGCTGCCGACACCCTCCTTGCGCTGCTGCACGGCGCCGGTGATCGCCTCGCTCAGCGACCTCTCCTCGTCGCCCGGGCGCAGGTAGTCGGCGATGTACGCCGTCACGCCAGACACGCCCTTGTCCTGCCCGTTCCCCGGCCCGCCGGCGCCGGGGGTGACAGTCCGCGCGGTCGAGCCGTCCTGCGCGCCTACGCCAGGAGTAGCGGTTCCGGCCGAACTCGGCATCACCTGCTGCGCCTTGCCGGCCACGGCCGTGCCCACGCCAGCGACCTTCTCATACACCGTGCTTGCCAGCTGCTTGCCGTACTCCGTGGTGCCCGCCGCCGCGGACTTGATCTTCTCCGTGTACGTCGTCGCGCCAGGCGCGCCCTCTGTCGTCGCGTCCGTTGTTGCGTTTTTCAGCTGCTCTGTGCCGGCGTACGACGCCGGCGTCCCCTCTTTCTGCAGGTCGAGGTCCCTCTGTCCGGCGTCCACGGCCATCGGCGCAGGGGTGCTGGAGTCGTGCTGCGCGTTCCCGCCCGCGCCGACCACTGGGGCGACCTTGCCGTAGACCGTGCCTGCCAGCTGCTTGCCGTACTCCGTGGTGCCCGCCGCCGCGGACTTGATCTTGTCCGTGTACGTCGTCGCGCCAGGCGCGCCCTCCGTCTTCGCGTCCGTGGCCGCGTTCTTAAGCTCCTCCGAGCCGGTGTACGACGCCGGCGTCCCCTGGTCGAGGTCCCTCTTTCCGGCATCAGTGGTTTTACTAGAGTCATCCTGCGCGCTCCCGCCCGCGCCGAACCCGGGGGTGACCTGCTGCGCCTTGCTTGCCACGACCGTGCCGACGCCGGCGACCTTCTCGTACACGGTGCTGGCCAGCTTCTTGCCGTACTCCGTGGTGCCCGCCGCCGTGTTCTTGAGCCTGTCCGTGTAGCTCCCCGTGTACTCGGCGTCCGCGGGCGCGTCGGTCCACTCCTCACCGGTGCCGTCGGACACCGGCATTGCCTCCGTCTCCTTGATCTGGTCGCGGTCCACCTTCTGCACGCCCGCGTGCTTCGGGTCGTCCGACACGGCCATCGCCTCGAAGTCCCGCACGACGTCCGTCGTGCCGATGTCCTCCCCGCCTCGCGGCGTTGGCGTCTTGGAGTTCGGCGCCATCGGGTCCTCGACGACGGGGCCTCCCAGCCGGTCGCCGAGCCGCACCTCCGTGTCGTCGGTGCGCTCCACCCCCTTCTTCGCCGCCGGAGCCGGACCGCCGAAGTCGCCGAGCCTATCCCCCGTGGCGTCGTTGCGCTTCACCTCCGGGATCCTCTCGGAGTCGTACACTGCAACGGATTGCCACCCGAACCTTAAGCATCGAAACAGAAGACACGCACGCAGACTTAGAGTGACAAGAAGACATCCGGAGCTTCTACTTACTGGGTGCGCCGTGCAGCTCGGGGCTGGAGTCCATGACGCGCTTATCCTCGACGTCCTCCTGGTACCCACCCTTCTCCACCTGGTAGCCGCCCTTCTCCACCTCGGCCTCCCTCATCGCCGCGTCCTCCTCGTCCATGTCGCTGCTGTTGCTGCCACCAGTGTCATTCTCGTGCTCGTGCTCGTCGCCGTTGCCGTTGCCGTGGCCCTTGCCGGCGATGGTGTTCTTGATCTTCTTCACCTTGTCCTTGACCTTCTTGAGCACCGGCTTGTGCGGCTTCTCGTCGCGGTGCAGCTGCTGCTGCCCGCCCTCCTCCTCGGCTGCACGCACACACACATTTGCAAGCAAGTCAGCAAAGAATTCGTAACAGGTACTACATCAATGGCGACATGCCGGAAGCAAGAAACGAGATTCTGCGTCGCGCTACTCACCGGCGATGTTCTCGGGGACGTGCTTGCGCGTGAACATGGCCGGCGCGTCCATCGTCGGTGCAGCTGGTAAACTGGAAACTCCTTGATCCTTGATCCTTGATCGGTCGCTGACGAATTGGCTTCTTGCTTGCTCGATCGTTAAAGCTTTGTGAGATGGTGAAAGCTTGATTCCGTCGAGGATGGATATAAGCGAAGCAGGCCGGGGAGACGAAGCCAGCTCGACGCATACGTGGGGGTGGGCGGGAGCGGGAGGTAGGACGCGTGGCGCCGCGCCTGCGTGCCGTGACGGGGTTGGTTTTGGAGGGGAAGCGACTCGAAGGTCCACCTGTTCCTGAGAGGCCGGGCTGATCATGGTTCGGTTGCGCGTTTCCGACGAGGTGGAATTAATCGAAGCCGACGTACTAGCCGTGTTGTAATGTGGCATCCCCGTTTTGGCTGGCCGGGGATATGTCGCGTCGAGTTTTGCTTCTTTGGTCGGTGTTTCCAGTAGACATCAGGAAATCACGTTGTCCAAGTCCAAGCTAAGATAAAACCACCACATTTTTAAATTAAATATCGATTTTTATACTACCATTTTATGTTTTAGGAGAGAAAAACACTACAATTTACCAAGAATTATCCGAAAAACACTAATCGTTCTTGATAACAAATTGACACGAAAACTGATAGGCGGGACCCAACTGTCAGTGTTATTTTGTTGATGTAGACTCAGACCCACTTATCTGCTTACATTAAGAAAAAAAATGAAAATACCAACAAAAAGGGGAACAAAGGGAAATCTGAGAATAAAGGAATAAACCGAAGTCCCCCACCTAACGGACACCTCCCCACAATCGGGGCGAGCAACAGCGGGCGAGGTGCGGCACGAGCAAGGGATCCCCTCCATGGCCAAGCTCTAGATTGGTGTAGGCACTCGTCAACAAGCCCGAGGGTTATATGGGGTGCGACGACGACGCTCGACCACGAGTCATGGGGCACGATAGCGTAGATCTCCCGGCCTTGACTGCCTCCACCTAGGCCTCGTCGGAGAGAGAGGGAATGGCACCAGAGAGAGAGAGAGAGGCTAGATCGAAAACTCACCAGAGATAGAGGGCGTCTAGTCCGAGATGGAGCCCAAGAAAAAAGACCAGCTCAGGAAGGAGACGGTTGGCATCCTTATTGGACTAGTGGGACCAAGTCCATCTTAGCATGACGTGTGGGACCTTCCTGTCAATTCACATTTGGTATTTCATGAGAAAACCTGCGCAATATGTGTTGTCCGCAAGTGGTATCAAAATAGGAATTTCCCTAGATAAGTGGTGATTTTGTGCTCGCTACTTCGTAGCGGAAATGTTATGTGTCCCGTTTGTTTTTCTTCTTTTCAATGGACTTTGTTTTCCTCTTTGAAGTGACAAAATGTTGTGTGTCCTTCTCTTTGGAAAGGAAGTTAACTTTTGATCATAGTTGTATATGATTCTTTTATTAAAAAAACAATTTTAAAATGTTAGAAATTTAGGAAAATTACGTCTCTATATCTCGGAATTCTATGTGCGCATGTAATGTTTCGGTGAAAGTCGACATTTTTCTAACATTTTTTAGGACCAATTTTTGTCTTTTTGCACGTGCTACACAAAAATTTAAGTTTTGCTAAAACAATTGTGAACACGTAGAATGTGAAAATACACATGCGTCATTTTGTTTTGAATTTCTTTTACTCCGTAGCACTTTTTAAATACACACTTTTCAAATAAATAATCTCCGTTTATATATAAACTTCTTAACTTTTTCTAGTTACGGATATCCCATAGCTAAAATATGTTTATATACCTTTGTATCTACAAAGTTAAGATTTTTTTTTTAGTAAGTAGCTTTTTCCAAGAACATACCAAGCTCAGGTGAAAGCGATAGGCCCATCATGCCCGCGGGTGTAGCAAGGGGACCAAGCAATCTTCCAAAAACAAAATCACGCAGCTAGCAAAGCCTTGTCGATCGGTCCAGATGCTCGCCCATCTGTTGGAACCGCGAAGTTTTCTTGTGAATTTTAAGGACGTATTCATGCAATCAGCAAGGAGTGTGCCCTGTGCTTCCCTAGAAATAAAAGGCCAAATGACAGTAGGAAACATAAACCTTACGTACTAACGTACTCCGCAGTAAACTTATAACCTCAGATAATCTAAGATGATATCTGCAAACATTCGACCGAACATTGCAGTATGTGGTAGCCAGTTTACCATAAATATAGTCCTCCAGTCCTTCGATTAAACATCTTCTTTCGTGCCTGGTTCCATTTTTTTTTTTGTTACTAGTGGGGAATAAACAACTTGATAACACGGATTCAGTCAATTCTTCTTCCATTACCATTCTTTGATTCAATTTTTTTGCTTCCATGGAATAAATAACTAATTACCAATGTTAAGTCAGTTTCGCAAAAATAATATGTTAAGTTTAGCAGAATTGAGTAGTCAATGTTGCACAATCAAGAAAATAATTTTGCACAATTTGTCTATTCTTCTATGGGAAGTTGATCATTGTTAATTTTAAAAGGCCGATATAACATTTTGTAAGAGGTATACACCTATCTTAACCTAAATGTTGACCCTAAATTATCAGCACTGACCAGTCAAAAGTGAGTCTTACATATGGTAACCCGTCATAGTTTTTTTTTTTTAAGAAAAACAAGGCTTCATACCCCGGTTCCATTTCTGAAACCACCGTTACATACAACCATTCAGGTTTTACAAACCACAGATCACCATCAGCAAAAGCCTAAGAGTTTAACACAACACCACAACATTACAGACCGAAACTAGGAGAGTTTTTTGAAGCAGGGAGTGGGAAAGGGAAGGGCACACGAACTAGCAGCACAACTGGACTTCCTATGGCCGTTCTAGGACTTCAAATCCTGCACCATCGCCAACAAGCATCAACGCATTGTCCTCCAGTGCCCTCGCTAGATCTTTTGCCGTGATCAACATAGGCCCAAACCCTCTCACCCTGTTCATGTCACACATCTCCAGCGACGATCTGGCCTTCTTCTGGGGGGATTAGCCAGGCTCCAGCCACGATAGCAGCGGCGACATACGAGCTAGTACCTCCAACTTGCTCAGCATCATATACAGTCTTCCTTTTTCTTCCTCCTTCAACAGGATTTTCCATTGAGCACAGTTGAAGACCACTTGTTTCCACATCACCTGCATCCCAATCCATTGAGTTCAATTGAATACATGATCATTTCTGGTAATACAAATACTTCTCAGTGTAGCAGCAAAAATCATATTAAATAGATCATTCTTTTTCAGTGTAACAGCAACATCAGATAGATTGGTAACCTGAGTCACAAGACCCAAGACCATCCCTATCTCCTTCCAAAAATTGGAAGCAACCACACAGTCAAAAAACAAATGTTGGCAAGACTCAACTTCATTGCAAAACACACAAGTCAAATCATCAACATTTTGTCTTTTAACCAAGTTATCTCTAGTGAGCAATTTGTTATGAAACAACAACCAAAGAAAGAAATGAATTTTTGGGGGAACCTTTAGTTTCCAAACACAATGTATATCAACAGGTTTAATTCCACCAAAATTCACCACAACATACATAGACTTTACACTATATATTCCATTGGCCTCCCACATCCAGATCAGAGTATCATTTTCAGTATTCAGGTGGATGCTCTGTGCCATTTGCTTGATTTTCAGCCATTGCACCATCAACCTATGATCAAAACGCCTTTCTAAAGGTTACTTTCAAGGACTTCCCATCCCAAAGCCCAGTAATGGTTTTGTTTTGCTCATTGACCTGTCATAGTTGACCGCTCGATACTACAAACGCCCGTGAATGACGCCACATGGCTTTACTCCACGTCCATGAAACCCCAATGTTTGGTCAAAGATAAAACACGAAAAACTAGAACGTCATATTCATTTATCAAAATGGAAGATGTAATAAGCAATATTTAATTTAAATGATATCTTGATGGCATCACATATGAATATATGATGCATTTATTTTTGCTTCTTAAATGGTATTGATGACTTTTGAAATACGTCTGGAATACATTTAAGTGTCAGATATACAATGTCATAAATGAGTCAGGGATACTACTCCCGGTAATAAGGGACGGCTGGTGATGACGAGCGGAGGGTGAGATTTGGGGTGGGGGCACCCCCAGGTTCTCCAAGGCACATTTTCGCAAAGTCACACCTTATTATTAGTGGCTTAATTCTTCTGTTAGAGCCGGAGGCCCTTGTTCAACCATGGAACTTCTCTTAGAGCATCTCCACTCGTCTCCCCGACTAGGTCCCCGAACGACGTTTTTTTCATCCGGACGGCGAAATTCGGCCCAGTCGAGCCCCCGGTTTCTCGATTTCGTCCGGACTTGAGCCTAAATTCATCCGGCAATCCCACGCCATCTCCGGCCCCCCGGGGAGCTCTCGGGGACTCCGGACGAAACAAAAGCGCGCGAAACGGCGAGGAAATTTCCCGCGCGTCTGGTGGCCCCAACTTGTCGGCGAGAGACACCGATCGTCGTCCTCGTCGCATCGTCTTCCGCGCGCTGTAAAAGCCTGCCGCCGGTCAGCATTCGCCGGCCGCGTAGCTTCCACGCGACAAGTTAATGCCGTCGCATCGTCTTCCGCGCACGCATCGTCTTCCATGCGGCATTAATCGCCGGCGCCGGCCGCGCCCGCCACGCCTATTTAAAGCCACTCCGCTCGCCGCGATGCCTGTGCTCCGCTCTTCCTCCATTCTCCCTCCACTCACCCTCCACCTCCACCTCAAACGATGGCGTTCTACGACGACGACGGCGCATCCAACAACGGGTTCCCCCGCCGATCTCTGCACACGTGGGAGGGGCACCTCCTCCACCAGGCGGGTACCCCTGCTCGCCGGACACGAGCCCCCCGGCGGCGGGTGGCGGCTAAGCGCTGGTGGCGTGCCAATCCCGCCGCCACCCCAGGGCGACACCCTCGACGTCGCCATCGAGGAGGCGCGCATGGGGATGACGGAGGAAGAACGCGCGGACGCGCGCCACCACCCCGAGAACTACACTCGGTGGAATTCGTACTTTCTCCGGCGGTGGGAGCGCGAAATGGCGTCCTACGACGGCCCGCCACCTCCGCCCCCGCGCAACAACGCCGCGGGTCGCCGGCGTTGGTGGAGCGTGCCGGGTAGGACGCTCCACAATGTCCTCGACCACATCGAGGGCGGTGATACGTCCATTTTGCATCACTATTTTATATCATAATTTGCTGTTATTCATTGTTATATTTCATATTTAGATATGATACTTATGTTATTTCATCTATTTTGCATGTTTCATGATCATTGGAGAATTATTCACCGGAGTCGGGATTCTGCTGGAAAAAGCACTGTCAGGACACCATATTTTGGAAGATCAACAATTGACGAAGTTATACGAAAAATCCTATTTTTCCAAGGCGAAGGGAGCCAAAAGGAGGGGCTGAGAGGGGCCACCATGGGCCCCCATAGGCCGGCGCGGGCCCAGGCCTGGCCGCGCCGCCATGTGGGGAGGGGCCCACCCCTCCGCCGCCTCTCCTTCGCGTACTTCTGTCCCGAAAACCTAAGCCCCTGGGAGTTACGGAGAATTGACAGAGAGCCTCTGCGGGGCGGAGAAACACCAGAGAAAAGAGCTCTCCGGCAGGAATCCGGGAAATTCCCTCCCAGGAAATCGGCCATCGCCATCGTCATCGAGCTGGACATCATCTCCATCATCATCATCATCATCATCATCATCATCATCATCATCATCATCATCTTCATCATCTACACCTCCATCTCCACCGCTGCATCTCGTCACCGCTGTAACGATTTGGGTTGGATCTTGATTGTTTGACAGGGGAAACTCTCCCGGTGTTGATTATTACTTGTTATTGATGCTATTGAGTGAAACCATTGAGCCAAGGTTTATGTTCAGATTGTTATTCATCACCATATCACCTCTGATCATGTTCCATATGATGTCTCGTGAGTAGTTCGTTTAGTTCTTGAGGACATGGGTGAAGTCTAAATGTTAGTAGTGAATTATTGTTGAGTAGTATTCAATGTTATGATATTTAAGTTGTGGTGTTACTCTTCTAGTGGTGTCATGTGAACGTCGACTACATGATACTTCACCTTTATGGGCCTAGGAGGGACATCTTGTATTCGTTTGCTAATTGTGGGGTTGCCGGAGTGACAGCAACCTAAACCCCCGTTAGTATATCGGTGCAGGAGGGATAGCAGGATCTCAGAGTTTAAGGCTGTGGTTAGATTTATCTTAATTACTTTCTTGTATTTGCGGATGCTTGCAAGGGGTATAATCACAAGTATGTATTAGTCCTAGGAAGGGCGGTGCATTAGCATAGGTTCACCCACACAACACTTACCAAAACATGAAGATTAATCAGCCGTATGAAGCGAAAGCACTAGACTAAAATCCCGTGTGTCCTCAAGAACGTTTGGTCATTATAAGTAAACAAACCGGCTTGTCCTTTGTGCTAAAAAGGATTGGGCCACTCGCTGCAATTATTTCTCTCGCATTTTATTTACTTGTACTTTATTTATCTGCTATATCAAAACCCCCTGAATACTTGTCTGTGAGCATTTACAGTGAATCCTTCATCGAAACTGCTTGTCAACACCTTGCTCCTCGTTGGGTTCGACACTCTTATTTATCAAAAGTACTACGATACACCCCCTATACTTGTGGGTCATCAAGACTATTTTCTGGCGCCGTTGCCGGGGAGTGAAGCACTATTGGTAAGTGGAATTGGTAAGGAAACTTTTGTACGTGCTGATTTTGTTTCTGCTGCTGCTATAAGTCATTATGGAGAGATCCTCCCTTGAATTTCTATTTGGGAAATCTACTACTACTGCAACGGTAGTGGATGAGGCGCCAGGTGAGGAAGTAATACCATATAAAATACCTATGAAAATTATTGAACGTGTTGTGGATAACCGCTATGAAGGGGATGGAACTGTCATCCTGAGATCATTTACTGTTTTTACATGAATTATGCGGGTTATTCAAATGTGCAGGTATTTCAATGGATGAAGTTAGGAAGAAATTATTTGTTATGTCGCTATCTGGTAAAGCGGCGCATTGGTATAAACTGCTGAAGGATGGGCGTTCTCTTGATTGGAAGGATATTGTGCCTCTATTTTATTCCAAATTCTATCCTCCAAGTGAAATTCACAAAGACCGCAACCGTATATATAACTTCTGGCCTCATGATGGAGAGAGTATTGCCCAAGCATGGGGAGATTGAAGTCTTTAATGCTCAAATGCCCCATTCATGAGCTTCGTGGTAATATTATTATTGATAATTTCTATGCAAGACTGTCTTTTCAAGATAAAACCTTGCTGGATACCTTGTTCTGGATCATTCACGCGCAATAAAGAAGAGTTTAAATGGGACCTTCTTGATCGAATCCAAGAAAATACTGAAGGATGGGAGAACGACAAAGGTAGAGTGTCGGTATAAATTATAATTATGAATGCATTGAAACTTTTATGGATACTGATGAATATCGTAATATAAGTGCTACATATGGTCTTGACTCTCAAGTTGTTGCAAATATTTATAAAGCCGTTGCCTCTCATTTTGAATTGCCTAGGAAGAATTTTGATAAGTATCATGAACCTTATAAAGATAAAACTGATTCACCTAAAGGTAAATGTATTGAAATTAAAACTATTGATCATGTTCTTCCTGAAGGCTTATATTGAAAAAACTCCTTTCCCTGCTAAAATGAAGGAGTATTCTGTTATAACTAGTGTAGTTAATAAAAGTGCAAAGAAACCCATAGAACCTGAAGAACAAATAAAAGTTGAACCTGCTGTTGCAATAGTTAAAGATCTTGTGACTGAAAATGTGGAAGATGGTCATATTATTTTTTGTGAAGATGCTTCTAATATTGTTTCGCATCCTAATAAGTCTATGAAAGCCAGTGTTCCTGTGCTCTCTGTTCGAATTGGTGATCATTGCTATTATGGTTTATGCGACATTGGTGCAAGTATAAGTGCCATTCCTTATGAGCTCTACACGGAAATTATGCATGAAATTGGTTCTTGTGAACTTGAAGATATTGATGTGGTTATTCGGCTAGCTAATAGAGAAACTATCTCTCCCATTGGTATTGTTCGAGATGTTGAAGTTCTATGTGGTAAGATTAAATATCCTGCTGACTTTTTGGTACTTGGTTCTGCTGCTAGTAAGTCTTGTCCTATTATTTTTGGTAGACCTTTTCTAAATACATGTGGAGCTATTATAGATTGCAAGAAAGAGAAAATTGTTACTAAATTTGCTGGTGAATCTTATGAGTTTAACTTTTCTAAATTTGCCAAAACTCCTTATAAAGCTGATTTGCCTAATGATGATTTTAGAGTTGAACAGTGTGCATCTATTGCTCTTGCTCCTAGTAATCCTTTGCAGCAGCATTTGGAGAATAGTGAGAGTGAAGTTTTTAGGGAAGAAAGGGATGAGCTTGATGAAATTTTCCTTCGTCAACCTATTCTTAAACATGACTTACCGGTTGAAGATTTAGGCGTAACTCCACCACCAAAGGAAGATCCTGTATTTGATTTGAAACCATTACCTGATAATCTTAAGTATGCTTATATTGATGATAAGAAAACATATCCTGTTATTATTAGTGCTAAGCTTTCAGATATCGAGGAAGAAAGGTTATTGGAAATATTGAAGAAACACCGAGGAGCTATTGGCTACACTCTTGATGATTTGAAGGGGATTTCTCCCGCTATTTGCCAACATGCTATTAATATAGAAGATGGTGCAAAACCCGTTGTTGAACATCAGCGTCGTCTAATTCCCAAGATGAAGGATGTGGTAAGAAATGAGGTATTAAAACTTCTTGAAGCAGGTATTATATATCCTATTGCTGATAGTAGATGGGTTAGTCATGTGCATTGTGTTCCTAAGAAAGGAGGTATAACTGTTGTGCCTAATGATAATGATGAGCTTATTCCTCAAAGAGTAGTTGTAGGGTATAGAATGTGCATTGATTTTGAAAAGTTAATAAAGTCACTAAGAAAGATCATTACCCTTTACCTTTTATTGATCAAATGTTAGAAAGGTTGTCTAAAAATACTCATTTCGCTTTCTTGATGGATATTCTGGTTTTCACAAATTGCTGTTAGAGCTAAAGATCAAGACAAAACCACTTTCACTTGTCCCTATGGAACTTATGCTTATAGGCGTATGCCTTTTGGTTTATGTAATGCTCCTGCTACTTTTCAAAGATGCATGTCTGCTATTTTTCATGGCTTTTGTGAAAAGATTGTTGAGGTATTCATGGATGATTTTTCTGTCTATGGGAATTCTTTTGATAATTGCTTGCGAAACCTTGATAAGTTTTGCAGAGATGTGAAGAAACTAACCTTGTTCTTAATTGGGAGAAATGCCACTTTATGGTTAATGAAGGAATTGTATTGGGACATAAAATTTCTGAGAGAGGTATTGAAGTTGATAGAGCTAAAGTTGAAGCAATTGAGAAGATGCCCTATCCTAGGGATGTTAAAGGTATTCGTAGTATTCTTGGTCATGTGGTTTTTATAGGAGGTTTATTAAAGATTTCTCTAAAATTTCAAAGCCTCTTACTAATCTTCTTCAAAAAGATGTACCTTTTGTTTTTGATGATGATTGTAAGGAAGGTTTTGAAACTCTAAAGAAAGCCTTAACAACTGCTCCTATAGTTGAACCTCCTGATTGGAATTTACCTTTTGAAATTATGTGTGATGCTAGTGATTTTGCTGTAGGTGCTGTCCTTGGACAGCGAGTAGATAAAAAATTGAATGTTATTCATTATGCTAGTAAAACCCTAGATGCTGCTCAAAGAAATTATGCTACAACTGAGAAAGAGTTATTAGCCGTAGTTTTTGCATGTGACAAGTTTAGACCCTATATTGTTGATTCAAAAGTCACAATTCATACTGATCATGCTGCAATTAGGTACCTTATGGAAAAGAAAGATGCTAAGCCAAGGCTTATTAGATGGGTGCTTCTTTTGCAAGAATTTGATTTACATATTGTAGATAGGAAAGGTGCTGATAATCCTGTTGCTGATAATTTGTCTAGATTGGAAAATATTACTTATGATCATGTTCCTATTAATGATAGTTTTCCAAATGAACAATTGGCTGTAATAAAGGTGAGCTCATGAGAGAGCCCTTGGTATGCTGATTATGCTAACTTTATTGTTTCGAAGTATTTGCCTCCAACCTTTTCAGCTCAGCAAAGGAGGAAATTCTTTTATGATTTGAGGCATTATTTTTGGGATGACCCACACTTATATAAAGAAGGAGTGGATGGTATTATGCGAAGATGTGTCCCAGAATATGAACAACAAGAGATATTGAGTAAATGACATGGTAGTGTTTATGGAGGACATCACGCCGGAACCGCACAAAAGGTTCTACAATCAGGTTTTTATTGGCCAACACTTTTCAAGGATGCAAGGAAGTTTATTTTATCTTGTGATGAATGTTAAAGAGTTGGTAATATCTCTAGACAATGAAATGCCTATGAATTATACTCTTGTTATTGAACCATTTGATTGTTGGGGATTCGACTTCATGGGTCCTTTCCCTCTTCGAAGGTAACACTCATATACTTGTCGCTGTTGATTATGTTACTAAATGGGTAGAAGCTATACCTACAAAAAGTGCTGATGGTGAGACCTCTATAAAAATGCTTGTAGATGTTATATTTCCTAGATTTGGAGTACCTAGATATATTATGACTGATGGAGGCTCTCATTTTATTCATGGTGGTTTTAGAAAAACTCTTGCCAAATATGGTATTAATCATAGAATTGCTTCAGCTTATCATCCTCAAACTAGTGGGCAAGTAGAATTATCGAATAGAGAAATTAAAGCTATTTTGGGAAAGACTGTTAATAAATCTAGAAAGAATTGGGCTAGTAAGTTAAAGGAAGCATTGTGGGCTTATAGAACTGCTTATAAAAATCCTATGGGAATGTCTCCTTATAAAATGGTTTATGGAAAAGCTTGTCATTTACCTTTAGAACTAGAGCACAAAGCTTATTGGGCTGTAAGAGAACTTAACAAAGATTTTAAACTTGCCGGTAAGAAGAGATTGTTACACTTGAGTTCTTTAGATGAATGGAGAAGTGAAGCTTATGAAAATGCTAAAAAATTTAAGGAGAAAGTTAAGAAGTGGCATGATAGAAGAATTATTAAAAGAGAATTTAATGTTGGAGATAAAATCCTATTGTCACTACAAGAAAAGTTGCCATGGCCGACGAAGTTGAAGTCGCGCCGTGGTTGCTGGTGTACCATGGCCGACGATTTTGGTCCCTCCGTGGTGCATGTCAAAACTTTTTTTTTTCGAGGCCACCTAGCCCGACGAAAGACCAAAACGTGGCGTATGGTGGCCCGGGACGTGGTGCATCTCGAAATCTCGGGTTCGCCGGCCGAGTCAACGCAAATCCGCACCGCCGGGGATGTAGGGCCCAGATGGCAGCCTCTCGGCATTGTTTTTTTCTACATCGCGCCATCTCGTTCAACGTTCTCCGATCGAGCCGTTTACGATGCAGGATCATGGGATCCCGCATGTCATCCTCTATGAACCAAAATTCTTTCTATTCTTGGATTTTTTGACCCCCTGATTTCTGGCTACTTCCTTTTTCTTTTGATCCCTTGCCGCCTTGGAACGTTGAGACCGCTGCTGCTAAATGGGACCCGCATGTCATCCTCTATGTGCAATCAACTTTCTTTTCTTGGAGTTTTTTTGGCACCTCAAATTTGGTCACTTGCCTTTTTCTTTCGATCCCCTGCCGCCTCTCAAACGGTGATACTGCTAAATGGACCCATGTCATCCTCTATGTACTATAAAACTTTCTTTTCTGGATTATTTTTGGCACCTCAAATTTGGTCACTTGCCTTTTCTTTCGATCCTGCCGCCTCTCAAACGGTGATACCGCTGCTGCTGGGACCCGCATGTCATCCTCTATGTACTATAAAACTTTCTTTTCTGGATTATTTTTGGCACCTCATATTTGGTCACTTGCCTTTTTCTTTCGATCCCTGCCGCCTCTCAAACGGTGATACCGCTGCTGCTAAATGGGACCCGCATGTCATCCTCTATGTACTATAAAACTTTCTTTTCTTGGATTTTTTTGGCACCTCATATTTGGTCACTTGACTTTTTCTTTCGATCCCCTGCTGCCTCTCAAACGGTGATACCGCTGCGCTAAATGGGACCCGCATGTCATCCTCTATGTACTATAAAACTTTCTTTTCTTGAATTATTTTTGGCTCTGATATTTTTTCACTTGCCTTTTTCTTTCGATCTCATGCCACGTTTGAAACGTTGAGGAACCTGCAGCTCATGGGACCCGCATGTCATCCTCTATGTACTATAAAAGTTCATTTTCTTGTTTTTTTCACCATCTGATTTTTGGCAATTTCTTTTTTCTTTTGATCCCCTGCCTCTCAAACGATACCGCTGTGCTAAATGGGACCCGCATGTCATCCTCTATGTACTATAAAACTTTCTTTTCTTGAATTATTTTTGGCTCCTCATATTTGGTCACTTGCCTTTTTCTTTCGATCTCATGCCAAGTTTGAAACGTTGAGGAACCTGCTGGCTCATGGGACCCGCATGTCATCCTCTATGTACTATAAAAGTTTATTTTCTTTATTTTTTTCACCCTCTGATTTTTGGCTATTTCCTTTTCTTTTGATCCCTGCCGCCTTGGAAACGTATGGTAAGCTGCTGACTCATGGGACCCGCATGTCATCCTCTATGTACTATAAAACTTTCTTTTTTGGATTATTTTTGGCACCTCATATTTGGTCACTTGACTTTTCTTTCGATCCTGCCGCCTCTCAAACGGTGAGACCGCTGCTGCTAAATGGGACCATGTCATCCTCTATGAGCAATCAACTTTCTTTTCTTGGAGTTTTTTTGGCACCTCATATTTGGTCACTTGCCTTTTCTTTCGATCTCATGCCACGTTTGAAACGTTGAGTAAGCTGTTGGTTCAAGGGACCCGCATGTCATCCTCTATGTCCATCAAGTTTCTTTTCTTGGATTTTTTTCACCCCTAATTACTAGCTACTTTCTTTTTCTTTTGATCTCAAGCCGCATTACAAACATTGAGACCGCTGCTGCAAAATGGGACCCACATGTCATCCTCTATGTACAATAAATCTTGGATTATTTTTGGCTCTGATATTTGGTCACTTGCCTTTTCTTTCGATCTCATGCCGCCTTTGAAACGTTGAGGTAAGGCTGCTGGCTCATGGGTCCCGCATGTCATCCTCTCGAACAATAAAAGTTTCCTTTATTGGAGTTATTTTTGACCCCTATTTTTGGCTATTTGCCTTTTTCTTTTGATCCCTGCCCCTTTGAAACGATGAGGACTGTTGGCAGTCGGTCCACATGTCATCCTCTATGAACAATAAAAGTTTCCTTTGGTGGATTTATTTTTGACCCCTAATTTAATTTCTATTTCCTTTATTTTTCTTTTGATCCCCGCCGCCTTGGAAACGTTTGAGAATCTCTGCCTCATGGGTCCCGCATGTCATCCTCGAATGATAAATGTTTTCTTTTCTTGGATTTTGTTACCAACTGACTTTTGGTTTTTTATTTTATTTTCGATCCTGCCGCCTTTGAAACGTTGCTTGCTCATGGGTCCCCGATGTCAGCCTCCCCGTACAAGAAACATGTGATATCTTGATTATTTCGCTGAGCTATTGCAAACGGATAAATTAAATCTTTATTTTTACATAAACAAACTTATATGTTGAGTGTCCTTGTTTTTTGTTTTTGCGATGCATAGGACTTTCCTGTTTTTTTAGAAAAATCCGAACTTTCTGTTTTGGAGTGGGCTGAAATTGTACGAGACAAAAGGCCCAGCAGGATAGTTCGAAGGCCCGGATGTCCAGATACAGCCCAATTGAAATCTTTCTTTTCTTGGATTTTTTCACCCCCTTGGCTACTTCATTTTTCTTTTGGTCCTGTGCCGCCTTGGAAACGTTGAGACCGGCCAAAATGGGACCCACATGTCATCCTCTATGTAACATAAAGTTTCTTTTCTTGGATTATTTTTGGCTCTTGATATTTGGTCACTTTCCTTTTTCTTTCGATCTCATGCCACGTTTGAAACGTTGAGGAACCTGCTGGCTCATGGGACCCGCATGTCATCCTCTATGTACAATAAAAGTTTCTTTTCTTGGATTTTTTTTCACCATCTGATTTTTGGCTATTTCCTTTTTCTTTTGATCCCTGTCGGCCTGCCGCCTTTGTAACGCTGAGTAAGCTGCAGGCTCATAGGTCCGACATGTCAGCTTGTATGAACGATAAAGCTTTCCTTTCTTGGAGTTTTTTTTACCCCCTAATTTCTGGCTATTTTCTTTTTCTTTTGATCTCAAGCCGCATTTGAAACGTTGAGACCGCTGGCTTAAATGGGACCCGCATGTCATCCTCTATGTACAATAAAGTTTCTTTTTTTCTTGATTATCTTTAGCTCCTGATATTTTGTCACTTGTTTTTCTTTCGATCTCATGCCGCCTTTGAAACGTTGAGTAAGCTGCTGAATCATGGGTCCCGCATGTCATCCTCTACGAACAATAAAAGTTTCCTTTTTTGGAGTTATTTTTGACCCCTAATGTCTGGCTATTTGCCTTTTTCTTTTGATCTCCTGCCCCCTTTGAAACGATGAGGATGCTGTTGGCACGTCTCCCACATGTCATCCTCTATGAACAATAAAAGTTTCTTCTGATGGATTTATTTTTGAACCCCTAATTAATTTCTGGATATTTCCTTTTTTTCTTTTGATCCCCGCCTTGGAATCGTTGAGGATGCTGCTGCCTCATGGGTCCCGCATGTCATCCTCTCGAACGGTAAATGTTTCTTTTCTTGGATTTTGTTTACCAAATGATTTTTGGCTTATTTTATCGTTCGATCTCGTGCCGCCATTAAAACGTTGAGGACGCTTCTGGCTCACGGGTCCCACATGTCAGCCTCTATGAACAATAAACCTTTCCTTTGTTTGATTTATTATTGACACATAATTTCTGGCTATTTGCCTTTTTCTTTCGATCTCATGCCGCCTCTGAAACGTTGAGACGCTGTGGCTCATGGGTCCCACATGTCACCCTCTATGAACAGTCAAAGTTTCCTTTGTTTGATTTTTTTTACCCTAATGCTGGCTATTTGCCTTTTTTTATCCCCCGCCTTTGAAACTAAGAGGACGCCTGGCCCATGGGTCCCACATCTCAGCCTCTCTGAACGATAAACCTTTCCTTTCTTTTTTTTTCGATCCCGTGCCGCCTTGGAAACGGTGAGACGGCTCTGCAAAACGGGACCCATATGTCATCCTCTATGTACAATAAATTTCTTTCCTTGGATTATTTTTGCACCTGATATATGGTCACTTGCCTTTTTTCGATCCCCTGCCGCCTTTGAAACGTTGAGGACGCTGCTCGCTCGTGGGTCCCATATGTCAGCCTCTAGGAACAATAAACATTTCGTTTCTTGGATTTATTTTTGACCGCTGATTTCTGCAACTTTGCTTTTTCTTTCGATCCCCTGCGCCTTTGTTAAAGTTGAGGACGCTGCTGCAAAATGCGTCCCACATGTCAGCTTCTCTGTACGATAATTGTTTCCTCTCTTTGATTTTTTTTCCTGCTGGCCAATGGGTCCCCGATGTCAGCCTCTATGTACAAGAAATATGTGAATTCTCGATATATTTTAAGCCGAGATATGTAGGATGCTTTTTTTTTCGATCCCTTCTGTTTGTTTTTACCTTCAAATGTTGAGGGACGCTACTGGCAAATGGGTCCTGCTCTAGCATTCTCAACTGAAGGAAAAACTGAAATATTGCCTATTCATTTGTTTTTCGTACTCCATGCATCTAATCCATACTAATTGTTGATCCGGGTTTTAGTTCAACTTAATTAGATCAAATTTGATCTACGAGGGAGTATGTAATATATTTTGGGTTCACAACACTGCACTTGTTAACAACAATCTGATGAAGAGGTTTGTCATTTTTTTAAACTACAAATACACTCTAAGATCTTGCACACTAATAGAATAAATCTTGGAACTTTATATAATTAATGACAATTTTGAAATCGACTATATGAATATATCAAAATATAGAGCCCATGTAGATGCGCATACTGGCTATGCGCATTTAAAAAGAATCATAATCATAATTGATACGAAATAAAAATAACTTTATATGTAGAATCTCGGTTTCTAGAGGGCCAATCATAGGATATCCGTGTTTAAATTAGGAAGGGCCCCAATGGCATGAGTCGGAGGCCCATTAAGTGTTTTTGGAATGTTATCAGCGAAGTAAGCAGGCTGACAGCAATCACCATGTACATGGCCGGCGGCAGCCCAAAAGTACAAACAATTGGCCCATGCAGGGAAGGTAGTACTTTTTTATTGGGAAGGTTGTCTGGCTAACCCAAAAAAAAAGTGGTGCTACATGGGGTAATACTTGAACCCGGAATGAGATCGAGTGCCTTGATGAAGGCGAGGCACACATAAATAGTACTCCGTACCATGCCTTGCCCCTCCCTTTCAACCGTTGGATAAAAAATAATTAGACAGATGACTATTAACTAGTAACTGCTACAGTACCAACCAATGTACAGGACATGTGCTACAGTACGTCGTCCACAGTGCATGTGCTTTAGAACCATGAACAGTACATATGCTACATGCTACAGTACTTTGATCTTAGCTATCTATTTTCAATCCAACGGCCAAATCTACAAGTCACCGTACTGTTCATCTGTGCCTTGCTTATGTCAAGGCACTGGATCCTGGACACTTGAACCCATGATCGTTGCTGAGGGTTGCCTATTTGCGCATAATATGTTTTGTCAGCGGTCACTTCACTAGTTTGTGCAAAACATATCCAGCGCAGGATTCAAAAAAACATCACGTTTTTTTCTTTACGTAAACAACAAAACATCTCATGTTCATCACAATCCAGCCAACATAAGCACATAATAATTAATAGTACAACTAGAGAGCTGTACACATAAATAAGGTTTGTCAAGCTTCATGCACTAGCCAACGCAACCAAAAGTCCGAACTAATGGAAAGGGCTAGGCAATCCAATTATACATTTCAACATCCCCCCTCACATGTGACCACAATCCAGTAATGGTACCATCATGTTCACCACAATGCATCATTAAAGAGAGCAGTATACTATTATAGACCAGCTCTCTCTAAAGAACATTTGTAAGACAACTTAATACAGCTGTGATTGATATTGTTGCCCCAGCGATGGGTGATAACCTGAACACCATATAACCTTCTCACAGCAATTGTAACCAAATATGAGCACCTGCAATGATTTGGTGTCAAGCTTCTTGAAGGTCAGGAGGTATCCTACCTTCAAGTCATGTGCTTTGACAAACTCTGGCCATCCTTTGTCCATTAAAACATTGCCATCTTGTTGCTTCAGGTCCACAATCCAGGTGCATGCAGTGGACATCTTCAGGTTGATGGACTCTGGACACCCACCGTAAAACCAGGGTAGAACACGACTGGGGATGGAAATCACCTCTAACTCCGATGTACATAGTACCTTGCAGAAGCTGTCAGGGGTATTCTCCTCATCGATGCGCCCAAACACCTTGCACACTGGGGCTGGCTCTACAGATGTCTCCTTCCATGATAAGCTCTCTCCAAGCTTGAGCTTCTTGTTTGAACACTGCAAAAAAGAGGCCTCAATTAGATAATGCCTCTAGCTTCTGACCGTAATTCCAAGCAAATGCATAATAAAAGGCACCTAGCAAACTCAGCGGATCATTGTTCTTATCAAACACACAGTCTGAACAATAAGCTTCTGAATCTAGCTAGGCTGATATGTACAACCTTGTATCATCAAATTATTCAGCATAGTGTATCATTGTATCGCAGAAGCCAAATCGATATAAATAGTAGCTATGAGAATAGAAATCAAGCTAGCATGAGCCATGCATGCTTGCTGGCTATGTCTAGCATCAGAATAATGCATCTGCAGTTCATCATCCGCCAGTACAGATTGACCAAGCAAACAAAAAAAAATCAGCGTCGGCCTAAAGAGTCCACAAGCCAGACATGCATGCTCGGTGTCCTCATATGTGATCATCGGCCGTGGATTGACCAATAGCATATTTGAACGATTATTACTGCACACATTAGATCCAGTCCCAACATAGCTAGCATGGGTGCATGTGTAACCCGAGTCTTTACCAGAGGATTAATATATACACTGGCTGAGAGAAGTACTGTATATCAAACAATGCTAAGCAACCGGCAATACAGCTTAGATATAATAAAGATGTGACCGGCAACGCTAGTGATTCGGGGGAAACATACCGCCATTGCAGCCATGGACCGAGAGAATCGGGGATGCCGCGCCGCCTTAGTGGAGTTTTTAGATGCGACGTCGCCGCATCCGTAGAGGACGGAGTCCAAGCCGCGTAGTCCGAGCGGTGGTGGACGCCGGTGGTGTAGAGAGAGGACTCAGGGGAGATGGACGGCGAGGGATCTGGGGAGATCTGAACATGAGGGGGCTGTGAGAAACTGAGAATGATACATCAGCAATCAGCAAGGGAATAAATGCGCGTGTCCCCCGGTCAAAAAAAATGCGCGTGTCTAGGAGGAACGAAGCCAGGTACGCAGGAATCCACACACAAAACTTCACCCGGCGGGTCACTGGGCTTTATCAGTATCTGGTGGGGTCCGGACCTACAGACCAGTGAGACATGTCGTGTGGGTTATGATCCGTTCAGTGTGCACACAGAAATTGCATTCAGAGCTCAGGGCTTCAGGCTACGTTGTACTATACAGTAATATATCCATTTCTTTTGGTAAAATGAAAACGATACTCCATCTGATCCTCATTACATGATGATAAAATGGACGTCTCTACAACTAATATGTGTCTAGATACATCTATATGAGAGCGTCTGTGTTTGTACTGTGTATCTAAAAAAAATATGGATCGGAGGGAGCATTAAGAGGTGTCCAAAAAAAACTGCAAACAAACATGGATGTAAGCAGTTGAGTATTAAACCAGTGCGTGAAATACCTTTATATCTCGACCATGTAACAATGAATATGAGAAGTTTTTGGGGTTTGACCATCTGCACTTGTGTTTGCTACAATCAGATCAAAAAATTGGTCACTTTTACACTTTCTAAAATAAAATGTATTTTTCCCTGAGATTTTACAAGTTCGTACAAGATAGCATTGACTACATCTGGGATATATCACATTTACACTTACAAATCTATGAATATTTCAAAATATTGAGCTCCGTGTACCTACATATAATACAAATCATCAGACCGCACATTGAAACTACCGCAGCATATCACAGTAAATTAAAATAAAATAAAACAAGTCTAACATATACTATATTAGCTAATTAACAAAGTCTCATCACAGTGTATCTGATCCCCAGTTCAGCTTAATACAAAAACCAAGTTCAGCTTGAACATCAGCAGGGGAGTAACCCAGGTCCAAAAGCAGCATCTAGTTAATTCAATAAAATATTGAGGTTATTCTGATCCCCTCTTCCTAAAAACACTGCAGATCATGCATGCAACTAAGGGTGATCAGCACAAAAGATTATCCTCTGGGTGGAGGTGTTACTGTCGTAGATCAACACATTCATCAAGGAAGTGTCTTTCACCTCGAAGACGAGAAGGTCATCAAGCTGCAGTTCATGCGCCTCTGCAAACCCGAACCAACCATCCTTCAAGACCAGTTCACCCTGGTACTCATCGATGTGCACATACCAGGCGCAGCCTACGCTGGTCTTGAGCTTGATAGGCCTGGGAAGAATCCCTTTCAGACATTGCTTGAATTCTCTGGGGATGACCAACATATACATGTCATCGTTGCCGTCCAGTTGCACATAGAAGCGCGAGGGCTGAGGAGGGTCCGCCGAGTGACCAACCCGTTTAGGGCGGCCTTTCCCTCGCCCTTTTAATATACAACGTTGAAATGCTGCATCACGCCTGCCCGTCACCTTTGGCTTTTTGGCTAGTGAATTTCTTTGAATTCTGAACTCGGGGCGGTGCAGAGGACATGTACAATCGACAGTCCTAAGACGTAGTTGCTCATTGACGTTGGAGCGAGTTTGCTTCTGCATCTAGTTAAGCACGGTATATATCAATCAACAGCATATAAATCAGAACGTAGCATACATGGAGAAAATGCATCTAGCTATCTCTTTAATTAGTTTGCACAAAATCTAGCAGCAGCAAGACAATTTGATTTTACAGGTACTGAGCAAGCTTTCAGACTTTCTGAAACAGGTAACATGGAGCATATATTTGTATGTTCAGACTGCGAAACCCTGCTCTGTGATGGATAATATTACTAAACATCTTTTTTTGCCAGAACTAGTACTTAACATCTACTGTTTCCCGTCATTAAAATTTTTTTGCAGAAGAATACTACGGTTTCCCGTCATTAAATTTTAAAGAAAAAAGAACTTGTTTAAGATCCCAACTATCATTGACTACTTACACCTGCATCCTAGTGAGTTCAGGACAACTTACAGCATCTTTTGGTGGTGCCGCCACCGGAGAAGACCGTGCCGCGGGGGTTGGGGTCGGCGCAGCCGGAGAAGCTGGTGCCGCCGCCAGGGAAATCAGTGCCGAGCCAGATGGTGCTTCCAGCGGAGAAGAAAGTACCGCGAGAGATGGAACCGACGCTGCCAAAGGGTAAGAAACGGATGTACTCGTAGATCCTTCTCTAGTCACGATCTGGATAGAAGAGACTGGACGTCCATCAAGCTGCTGGAGGATGCGGTGGATCAAATCGGCTGAGTTCAGGAAATATCGGTGATGTTCATCTGTGTCGGCGAAGCAGCTGCCGGTGGAAGGAGGAGGCGAGCCGTTCATGGCAGTCATTAGTGTAAAAGAGGAGAAGTGGGTGGGAGTATGGGTGGGAGAGAGAGGGTTCGGGACTGAAGTAATTGTAGTCTGCTCTCTCTTTTTTACAAGCATGCGTCCTCAGGCTGATATTTTTTTTAGATACGTACTCAGGCTGCTTTGTCAAACCAGGGCCTCAATGAAGCTAATAGCACGCTATAGCATATCTAGAGGGTCCACGCTTAGTAATTTTGCTCGCTGTGGCGCTATTTGCGAAACAGCATGCTATATCGCCCTAAAACTTCATATCGTTAGCGCGCTATTTTTTTCAGGCAAGTTGCTTTCACTTTTTCGTGGTGATGAACTAATCTGTTGGTTCCACTTCTAAATCAGAAAATAATATCGCTAATGCTAATTTTTTTAATAAATAATTTATACTATGTTGTTGCCTTGTGAAATGTTGATGTTAGCCTTCTAATATACTTGAGATCTATTTCTATATGTGGTTATGTATGTATGATTCAGTCACTTTTGGACTATATATATCTATTCGTTCTAGTAAAATTATTTATTTTTAGGCTATATTTAGTATTATTTTGAAAATGCTATTTAAAATATACCACACTATTACCACGATATAGCGTCCATATCGTTTGAAGGTGGCTGCCGCTAATTCATTTAGCACGCTATTTTAAACCTTGGTTAAGACGCGTTTGGCGGCCTGCATCCAGGCTGGTGGGGAAATACCGTACCCAAGTGCTTAAAAGATTGCATCTTTTAGCTGGAAAACATTAGGGCATGTCCAACACAGGCGCTACTGCAAGGGCGCTAGGAATTATTTCCTCGTCGTTTGGCGGTTGGAGAGGCTAATCCCAGCGGTAGTCCTAGCGTCGACGCAAAAGAAAGCAGGGGCGTGAAACTCTTTTCACCTGTCCTAGCTAAAGCACCGGAACCAACAGGAAGTCAGTCTGTCATCAGCAATTAGCGCTGCAAGGAGAGTACCTGGAGGATTTTACAATCTTTTGACATTCATTTGTTCTCTATTAGCGCCATATAGTATATAGCATTGTAATGCCCTTATACTCCTCTCAACATTAAAAAAAAGGTGTGCATATACTAATAACAGTTGCTGAAATGAAACTAAAAATAAACAGACATGCACGGTTTACGAAGGATGGAAATACAGAGTTCATCACCATCCGTTTTAAATTATAAGATTAGATTACTTCAATGTGGGTTTACATACGCACTAAAATGAGTAAACAGACACACTGAAATGGGTCCAGGTATATAAGATTCAGAAAAAAGGAAGAGCATCTTAAGATACAGAACAGGTTACTAAATTGTTCAAACATATCGTACAAAAAAGATTATTTGCTCCAGAAAGATTCATGGCTCAGTTTAGGGTTGCATCAACATGCGGATATTTTTCAGACTAGGCTTAAACCACATTGTCGCCTGTCGGGGAAATCCCCAACCATCTTCTGGAAGGGTGATAACTCCCATGAGCTCATTTTCCCCTTGCTGCAGGTTACAACGACAAATACAACTAAATGCTGGTTCCCGAAATGCATAGTACGCGATGTACACACAATTTGACCTCATGAATGGAGTCAATGTTCCATCAGGAGCATTGCCATCATTTATCTTCAGGTTCAATGGATAATTCAGTCCAATGAACAGAGAGTGTGTGCCAAGGCTGTCAACTCGACTCCAATTGGGTCCAATCAGGGATAGATCTTTCTCAAAAACATGTATGACAGGGGCAGGACACTCCCGCAGGATAAGGCCATTACCATGATGCAGAACTTCTGCTGGCTCAAGGTGATCATTGCTACGTATATACCGATCTTCATGGATGATCATCAAGCGCTTGCCATCGGCTGATCGAGCTAAAAACCATCTGCCAGATGGTTCCTTCATCGGTGATGGGATCACGAATGGCGGGGCAAGGTGTGCATCTGCATTGTAAACGGAGACAACAAAAAATAGTGTTTGAATGGCTCGGGAAGACAATAATACCAGTAGCTGCAACTTCACATTTGTAGGATCAAATGGAGGATGCAGTCATTATACTTGTATAAAATCTCGAAGAAATAAAATTGTTCCCATTTGAGATGTATGTTAATTACACTCATATTCATTGATGGTAGATACATGTCTCAACCTTATCTGATCCATGATTGTAATGCTTTGAGTACATCGAATATTGAAATAAATTGAAAGTTTGCATGCATCAATTGATGAAGAGGCCAGGGCTAAGCTCCTTATTCATATTCTGACAAGAGCATGCAGTAACTAATTCAGGAATGCATTCATATACTGCAATAATCTGGTTTGGGTTGACAGATTAGTGCACAGCATATACTACTGTAATTCGTTTGTAGCAATGGTTCAGTCAGGTTAGGATAATTTAATGGTGCACAGTCATTTGAAAGGTGAAAAAAAGTCTTAGTGAGCAATTAGTTATTTCAGTTACAATATATCATGAATGGGCTTGATATTAAAATTTATTGCGAAGTATATCATATGGATTGAAGAATTACCAGCCTGTGATTGATCCCAGCAATATGTGGTGCCGGTCCACCCATCCACCGCAACAATAAAGCCGTTGTGCTCGATGGCATCACTGTAATCTACACCCCAACTAGCAAGAGAGAATAACCTCCACTCCTGGCTACCATTAGCCAGGTAAGCGAGTCCAGAATTGAATAGAGCGATGAGCTTGTAATCTGAGTAATGTCCAGCTTTTGTGGGCACTTCGCAAATTACAATCTTCAACAAAAACATGGCACGCCCATACGTCATGTACCTTTCAGGAGGCAAGTCGGGGAAGCCAATCCATTCCTCCCGAAAAATGTTGCAAGTTTCCGACGATGGTAGGGAGATTTCTTGGTGCGTGTAGATGTTCGCGAGGAACCAGTTCCCACCACTGTCCACGCCGGCGATCCAGTCGCCATTCATGCCAACCCAGAATCTATTGTCCATGAACGGCAGGATGGCTGTGCGCCGAGGATGGTCGAGGGGCACAACGTGGTACACCGTGTGGTGCGCACTACTATCATCATAGTGCCAATGGGCAGAATCGGGCATCAGCAAGCAGGGTCCATCCCAATGGTGTAGATTCATGTTGTCGGCGACATGGCGGCACAGCGTTTTGGAGCATGCGGCCAGCCGGACGTCGACTGTAACGTCCAGACTCTGGGCAATGAGATTGAACAGCTCGGCGGGGAGCTTCCCCCAGTCGCCATCCAGCTGGTCGTCGTTCGATGCCGCCATGGAGACGAGATGGATTTAAAAGGGCGGATGCAAGTATGTGTGATTGGAGTTTTGTAGGAGAGTCGAGCGGGAAGGAGGAGTGCTGCGGTTCTGCGGAGGGGTGAGGAGAGAAAGCTATGCAAATGGGAGATCTAGAGGATGAAAAAACTTCTAGCAGCGGTTGGCGAGTGGAGAACGATGATGGAAGTGGAGAGCCAAGGATGGAAACGATGGACATGAAGAGTAGGAGTGGATATGACTTTTTTTATTCTTCAGCAGCTGCATCGAGGCGCCGAGTAAAACTTCGGCTAGGATAGCACGCCACTACGTCCTGGTGCAGTTACTGTCCCGTCAAATCAGTTTGACCACAGAAATGGTTTCTTTATTACAGTATAACTTAATTTTTTCGAACAATATATACTAGTACTCCATTTAATATAATCACTCCGATTCATATTACTTGTCAAATGATATGGATGAATCTAGAACTAAAATGTGTCTAGATATATCTATATTATAGTCAACTAATATGAATCCGAGTTTGTTTGGTTCAAAGGATTTCTAAAGGTATCTTGTACGGAGTAGGATTTTTACACATAGGGATTTTTCCTATAGAGCTTGCTTGATTCAAAGGATTGAGAACCCTCCAAAATACCTATGGATTGCTTTCTCTACAATCCTATCTCTCGGTAATATTGCTATGTGTCTATAACAACTATGAAATGAACTCAATCTCAATAGAAATTTCCTTTGTCTTTCCTAATCAAACAACTAGTTATTTTATGTCTTCGTTTACAAATTAAGATAATTTTTAGGTTATAGGTAATCGTCGAGCTTATGTGATCATCTTTTATGATCAAACTTACTTGATCAGCCGCGGAGGCGCAAAGGAGCAGTGGTGTGCATTAATACGGCCGCATGGGGAAGGCACAGCTAGCGACGATGAGACGTATCGCCAGCATTGGCCTAGGGAACCGTCGCCACCATTAATAAAAGCTATCCCTTTGGGCACCATGTCTCCCACTACTCGTGTCACGCGCGCATGGCTGGGGAAGCCGGACAGAAAACATGACAACCAGGGGGAAAATGAATAAAAATAATACAAAGTCGAAAATATTTCGAAAAATAAACTTTGTACTTCGTAAGAAACTCCATGCGTTTAGCAAATGCGAAGGCAATATGTAGAAACACGTCTAGACCACGTCTAGAACCACTTCCCAAAGCTTAAGGATTATATTGATTTTTAGAAAGTCAAACTATGTTAAGTTTGACTAAGTTTTTACCAAAAGCATTAATATGCAAGATACAAAATCAATATTATTAGATAGAAAATAAATTATATTTTCATATGGTGTCTACAAAATATTATATGTGCTGATAGATTCTTCTAAGAGTTTGGTCGAACTTTACTTGGTTTGACTTTTCAAGAAAAATATACAAAGCTTTAAGCATTGGAACGGAGGTATTTTTCGAAGCACCTACTTGTCTTTAGAAGACAAAAGAAAACATGGAGTAAGGTTGTTTTTTGTGCAAAAGTTTACGTCAAAATCTGGTTATTTGTGTAAAAAGAATCTCAAATTGTGTTATGTGCAAAAACTGCACCAAGAAGTGGTGGTATGTGCAATTTCCTCCATCACACAAAAGGCAAGCCATTGATACATATATAATTGTGAATAATTACAAAAGTAGTAGGCAGCTAATAAGCGCACATGATTAAACTGCTATGCGAGATCTTCAGCCACCAGAAGTCGTTCCCGCGCCTCTCTAGCATTGAAAATCACGCGTTCTGCGACTTCCATCAAAGAGACAAGCTGAGCTTTGATCCGTTCTCCCAGATGAATGGCCTCGTCACAACTCCTACGAGCACAGGCCGTGATCTCATCCACTTCTAGGAAAGACACCGCCTGCCTGTACCGAAATATCTTGATCCCTAACTCTCTGTTCTCCTCCCGCATGCTGGCAAGATCCAACTTCATCCTCCGACAAGATAAGCAAGGGGAGTGATCCTGCCAAAGGTAACAACAAACATATCGAGCGTTACCGGCAAACGAAGGGCACAAATTGGCTGATTAACGAATATGGTCACTAACATGTAGGACAGACTTAAGTGGTGTCTACATGTCAGTGACTCGAAGTACCCAAAAACCAGCAACCCAAAGTCAGCTAGTAATATTAACCTCCGTCTTCAGCTCCTTCATCCTCTTGAACGGCGGGGAAGCTGGCAACTTATCTTCTTCTACGACCTCTCGCTGGAACCTGACGTCGAAGGATGAGAGATCCTGCGAACGGATGTGCTGCGCCTGCGCGTGCGATTCCCCAGGGCGCTTCTGGCGTAACTCGGAGTTCTCCGCGCCGAGATGCGGAAGTTCCGCTCCCGGGGCCTTGTTGACCCTAAGCCGAGATAGCTCCTGTGTAAGCCGACGAAAAATGTTCAAAATGTTACAGATCAGGCATATCATTACCAGTGCAAACGAGGTAAGTGAATCTCCGGGATCTCGCCCAAAGACCGCGGTTGGTCCAATGCCACCACATCTTCTCCGAGATTGACTAACTCCTTTACATCATCTTCTCCGACATTGACTATCTCCTTTACATCATCTTCTGCTCCGAGCTTGACCATCTCCTTTACATCATCTTCTCCTGCGAGCTTGATCATCTGCCTCACATCATCTTCTCCGGCGATATCGACCCTCTCCTGCGGAAGATAACAGATATAAGTCCGAGTATTACCAGCAAAACGAAGGTAATTAAAAGAGGCGTAGTAACCCTTGTGTCCTGGCCAATCAACGGCGGGGACGCTGAGCCCGCATCGTCTCCTCCGAGATCTCCCTTCGCAGGCAGGATTGTTAGAGACAGTGTACTTCTGGTAGTAGTATTTATGCGTGGGGCGCCAGGGGGTCGAGAAGCTAGGACTGCATCTTCTCCTCCGAGCTCTTCCTTGGTAGACATGACAAATGAAACGAGGTGTGGGGGGCGTAAAAGGTATAAAATGGCGGACGGCCGCCCCGCCTCGGCCCTCCAAGGCTTAATTTTTTTGCCTTACTAAACTAAAAACCCTATTTTGCGTCTCACACGGACTGCCCTCAGAGGGCTGCAGGGTCCCATATGCGTGCAGGTCCCACACTTTAGGTAGGCAAACTTCCAACAATCTTCTTTGTCAAGTGAAGACACGTCGTCAAGACTCTCTCTCTCTCCCCCCCTTTTGTCATTGAAAAAAAAAGAATATTAGACGGGCGCGTAGCCTGCACTGCAGGGGGGCGATTTTGACAAAAGTAATCCTTTTGGCGAAGAAAAACACAGAAAGCCACACAAAAAGGTTAGTCCAGTGAAATAGATTGCTCAGAGGGTCAGTCCGTAATTTTCTTTGCCAAAAGGGTTATTTCTGTCAAAATCGCCGCACTGCAGGTTTGCAGCACTGAAAAACCTTGCGTGCCAGTCAACATCACTTCCCGGATAGGGGGAAAATATCTAGTGATACCATCCCTTACATGATACCATGATACCACTTCATAATATTTGAATTCTAAGTGTCGAAAAATTTAGAAAAAAAACCTTGTGATGCTACCCTAAATTTGTGGGACCCCAAAAAACTTGCAAATCAAGCCAAAGAAACACGATCTTGTCCCCTACCCCCATGATTTTGACCTAAATTTGAAATCAAGCCAAAGGTGGTTCAAAAACAGCAATCGGAAATCATGGATTGTTCATCATTTTTCTATATAGCTAGGGAAAATAGCAGACATGCCATACCAATGTTTTAGAAAAGAGCCCTTCAAAAAAGTGTGGCAACATATATGTTGGAATTCGACCATCTTAATTTCTTCCCACGTGTGAGCTTTGGTACTACTACTACACAAGAACCATGTCAAACTTTTGAATCATGGCCCATTTTATGTATATATTTGCAACTTTTCATGCACGCATGAAAACTTTGCAAAATATGTGCATTTTGGGTTGTCGCACATAAATGTGTGTTTACTTGTCTGCCACCAATTAATCCAATTCTCATTTGTGGGGAAACATGACACGAGATGGCCATTTCCAAAGTTTCATGAATTATCTCAAAGTGAATCCATATATGTACAATTTTTGGGGGCTAAATTTCATGTTTTAAACCTAGCTAGTATTTGACCAAGATTCAAATGGGCATAAAATTCAAAAAAAAACAGAAAAATGAAAAACCAAAGCACATAGCCTTCTTATGTCATATAGTAAGAATTCAAGTTGATAAACAAGGTCTAGACATATTCAAACTAGAAAAATCATGTATCTACCCTAACACTCTAAACTCTGTCTTATGAAGTCAAGCATGAAGAGAAGTGGTTTTGGGTTTCAAACATGGAAATTTCAAAAACCTCCCAAAAGCTTCATTTTAGAGTGACTAAGGATCCATGCTTACCTTTTAATTTTTAGATTTTAAACTTGTTTAAATCTTTGTGAAACCTAGGATTTGACCAAGATTCAAATGGGCATAAAAAATCAGGAAAAAGCCAAAAGAATGATAAACCAAAGCACATAGCATTCTTATGTCATACTGTAAGCATTCAAGTTGATTAACAAGGTCTAGACATATTCAAACTAGAAAATCATGTATATATCTGTCCCTAACCTTAAACTCTGTCTTATATATGAAGTCAATCATGAAGAGAAGTGGTTTGGGTTTCAAACATGAAAATTTCAAGAACATCCCAAAAGCGCTTCATTTTAGAGTGACTAAGAAGGATCCAGGCTTACCTTTTCATTTTCATATTATATACTTGTTTAAATCCAGGTCAAACATAGGATTTGACCAAGATTCAAATGGGCATAAAATAAAAAAATAGAAGAATGAAAAACAAAAGCACATAGTCTTCGTATGTCATATAATAAGCTTTCAAGTTGATAAACAAGGTTTAGACATGTTCAAACCAGACAAATCATGTATCTAGCCCCTAACCATAAACTCGGTCGATCTTATGAAGTCTAGCATGAAGAGAAGTCGTATTGGTTTAAAACATGAAAATTTCAAGAACCTCCCAAAATCTTCAAATGGGCATAAAATTCAAAAAAACCAGAAAAATGAAAAACCAAAGCACATAGCCTCTTATGTCATATAGTAAGAATTCAAGTTGATAAACAAGGTCTAGACATATTCAAACTAGACAAATCATGTATCTACCCCTAACACTAAACTCTGTCTTATGAAGTCAAGCATGAAGAGTGGTTTTGGGTTTCAAACATGGAAATTTCAAAAACCTCCCAAAAGCTTCATTTTAGAGTGACTAAGAAGGATCCATGCTTACCTTTTAATTTTTAGATTTTAAACTTGTTTAAATCTTTGTGAAACCTAGGATTTGACCAAGATTCAAATGGGCATAAAAATTCAGGAAAAAACCAAAAGATTGATAAACCAAAGCACATAGCATTCTTATGTCATACAGTAAGCATTCAAGTTGATTAACAAGGTCTAGACATATTCAAACTAGAAAATCATGTATATATCTGTCCCTAACCTTAAACTCTGTCTTATATATGAAGTCAATCATGAAGAGAAGTGGTTTGGGTTTCAAACATGAAAATTTCAAGAACATCCCAAAAGCCGCTTCATTTTAGAGTGACTAAGAAGGATCCATGCTTACCTTTTCGTTTTCATATTATATACTTGTTTAAATCCAGGTCAAACATAGGATTTGACCAAGATTCAAATGGGCATAAAATAAAATAAAATAGAAGAATGAAAAACAAAAGCACATAGTCTTCGTATGTCATATAGTAAGCTTTCAAGTTGATAAACAAGGTTTAGACATGTTCAAACCAGACAAATCATGTATCTACCCCCTAACCATAAACTCGATCGATCTTATGAAGTCTAGCCTGAAGAGAAGTCGTATTGGTTTCAAACATGAAAATTTCAAGAACCTCCCAAAATCTTCAAATGGGCATAATATTCAAAAAAACCAGAAAAATGAAAAACCAAAGCACATAGCCTTCTTATGTCATATAGTAAGAATTCAAGTTGATAAACAAGGTCTAGACATATTCAAACTAGACAAATCATGTATCTACCCCTAACACTCTAAACTCTGTCTTATGAAGTCAAGCATGAAGAGAAGTGGTTTTGGGTTTCAAACATGGAAATTTCAAAAACCTCCCAAAAGCTTCATTTTAGAGTGACTAAGAAGGATCCATGCTTACCTTTTAATTTTCAGATTTTAAACTTGTTTAAATCTTTGTGAAACCTAGGATTTGACCAAGATTCAAATGGGCATAAAAATTCAGGAAAAAACCAAAAGAATGATAAACCAAAGCACATAGCATTCTTATGTCATATAGTAAGCATTCAAGTTGATAAATAAGGTCTAGACATATTCAAACTAGAAAATCATGTATATATCTGCCCCTAACCCTAAACTCTGTCTTATATATGAAGCAATCATGAAGAGAAGTGGTTTTGGGTTTCAAACATGAAAATTTCAAGAACATCCCAAAAGTCGCTTCATTTTAGAGTGACTAAGAAGGATCCAGGCTTACCTTTTCGTTTTCATATTTTATACTTGTTTAAATCCAGGTCAAACATAGGATTTGACCAAGATTCAAATGGGCATAAAATAAAAAAAAATAGAAGAATGAAAAACAAAAGCACATAGTCTTCTTATGTCATATAGTAAGCCTTGCAAGTTGGTAAACAAGGTTTAGACATGTTCAAACCAGACAAATCATGTATCTAGCCCCTAACCATAAACTCGGTCGATCTTATGAAGTCTAGCATGAAGAGAAGTCGTATTGGTTTCAAACATGAAAATTTCAAGAACCACCCAAAATCTTCAAATGGGCATATAACATTCAAAAAACTAGAAAAATGAAAAACCAAAGCACATATATAGCCTTCTTATGTCATATAGTAAGCATTCAAGTTGATAAACAAGCATGTCTAGACATATTCAAACCCGACAAATCATGTATCTACCCCCTAACCCTAAACTCTGCATGTCTTATGAAGTCAACCATGAAGAGAAGTGGTTTTGGGTTTCAAACATTGAGATTTCAAGAACCCCCCAAAAGCTTCATTTTAGAATGACTAGCTAGGAAGGATCCAGGCTTACCTTTTCATTTTCATGTTATAGACTTGTTTAAATCTTGGTCAAACCTAGGATTTGACCAAGATTCAAATGGGCATAAACATTCAAAAAAAATCAAAAAATCAAAAACCAAAGCTAGCACACATAGTCTTCTTATGTCATATAGTAAGAATTGAAGTTGATAAACAAGGTCTAGACATATTCAAACTAGACAAATCATGTATCTACCCCCTAAAGCCCTAAACTAGCTTTGTCTTATGAAGTCAAGCATGAAGAGAAGTGTTTTTGGGTTTCAGACATGGAAATTTTGAAAACCTCCCAAAAACTTCATCTTAGAGTGACAAAGAAGGATCCAAGCTTACCTTTTCATTTTCATGTTTTAAGCTTGTTTAAATATTGGTCAAGCCTAGGATTTGACCAAGATTCAAATGGGCATAAAAATTCAGGAAAAATAAAAAAAAACCAAAGCACATAGTCTTCTTACGTCATATATATCTATAGTAAGCATATTCAAGTAGATAAACAAGGTATAGACATATTCAAAACAGACAAATCCTGTATCTACCCCCTAACCCTAAACTCGGTCTTATGATGCCTAGCATGAAGAGAAGTCGTTTTGGGTTTCAAACGTTTAAGCCAAAAGCCCCATTTCATATATTTCAAATTTGGTTCAAATTTGAAAGACATACAAGTTATAGCACACATAGTGCATACATGTTCACACATTCTGCACTAGATGCTAATTAACCCTATAGTTTGAGGCCATTTGGATGAGGTCGAAAAAATCTTGGATTAGAAATGGGGTTGTTCGAACCCCGTAGTTGGATTTTTTATGAACTTGATCTGTAGTACTGGGCAAAACCCTAGTTTAACGTATTTAATTATAGATTCGTAGGTTGATTTTTCTACCTTTTTATTATTATTACTATGCAGCACATGTGTGTTTGCCCGTCGAGTGAAACTCGGAGGAAGAGGGATCACTCGGAAGGAGAGAAGAAGGGAGAGCATTATGGTGTCTCCCCTTTTTCGGGTGATGATGTTGACTTTTGTGCGGGGTTTGTCAGTGAGCAGGAGGTGCGAGCGAGCGAGCGAGGAGAGAATGAGAGAGATTTGTTTTTTTTTGAGAGAGGGACAACCGAAGGATCCAGAAGGACCCATTTCCAAAACGCATCCTGATGCGTCTTCTCTTGACAAAGAAGATGGCTTGGAGTTTGCGTACCTACTGCACTTGACTTGTGCTCACTGAAGTGTGGGACCTCACGCATGGGCGCCACACGTAAGTGACAGACCTGTTGGCAATGTTGGTGTAAAAACACGGTTGATTATTATAGTGCATTAGAACAAAGTTTCCTATGGATTCAACGGCAGGAAATCCAAGTTAACTCATTTACATGACATTATTTTTTCCATGAAGCAAAGTTAACACATCTATCAATTGGTACATTTTGGAGTGACTAAGAAGGATCCATGCTTATTCGTTTTCACGTGTTAAATTTGTTTAAATCTTGCTCAAACCTAGGATTTCACCAAGATTGAAATGGGCATGAAAATTCAAAAAAAAAAAAGAAATACCAATGCACATAGTCTTCTTCTGTCATATAGTAAGCATTCAAGATGATAAACAAGGTCTAGACATATTCAAACCAGGCAAATCATGTATCTACTCCCTAACGACCCTAAACTCCGTCTTATGAAGTAAGGCATGAAGAGAAGTGGTTTTGGGTTTCAAACATGCAAATTTCAAAAACCCCCAAAAGCTTCATTTTAGAGTGACTAAGAAGGATCGAGGCTTACCTTTTCATTTTCATGTTTTAAACTTGTTTAAATCTTGGTCAAACCTAGCTAGTATTTGACCAAGATTCAAATGGGCATGCATAAAATTCAAAAAAAACAGAAAAATGAAAAACCAAAGCACATAGCCTTCTTATGTCATATAGTAAGAATTCAAGTTGATAAACAAGGTCTAGACGTATTCAAACTAGACAAATCATGTATCTACCCCTAACACTCTAAACTCTGTCTTATGAAGTCAATTAAGCATGAAGAGAAGTGGTTTTGGGTTTCAAACATGGAAATTTCAAAAACCTCCCAAAAGCTTCATTTTAGAGTGACTAAGAAGGATCCATGCTTACCTTTTAATTTTCAGATTTTAAACTTGTTTAAATCTTTGTGAAACCTAGGATTTGACCAAGATTCAAATGGGCATAAAAATTCAGGAAAAAACCAAAAGATTGATAAACCAAAGCACATAGCATTCTTATGTCATACAGTAAGCATTCAAGTTGATTAACAAGGTCTAGACATATTCAAACTAGAAAATCATGTATATATCTGTCCCTAACCTTAAACTCTGTCTTATATATGAAGTCAATCATGAAGAGAAGTGGTTTGGGTTTCAAACATGAAAAATTTCAAGAACATCCCAAAAGCCGCTTCATTTTAGAGTGACTAAGAAGGATCCATGCTTACCTTTTCGTTTTCATATTATATACTTGTTTAAATCCAGGTCAAACATAGGATTTGACCAAGATTCAAATGGGCATAAAATAAAATAAAATAGAAGAATGAAAAACAAAAGCACATAGTCTTCGTATGTCATATAGTAAGCTTTCAAGTTGATAAACAAGGTTTAGACATGTTCAAACCAGACAAATCATGTATCTACCCCCTAACCATAAACTCGATCGATCTTATGAAGTCTAGCCTGAAGAGAAGTCGTATTGGTTTCAAACATGAAAATTTCAAGAACCTCCCAAAATCTTCAAATGGGCATAATATTCAAAAAACCAGAAAAATGAAAAACCAAAGCACATAGCCTTCTTATGTCATATAGTAAGAATTCAAGTTGATAAACAAGGTCTAGACATATTCAAACTAGACAAATCATGTATCTACCCCTAACACTCTAAACTCTGTCTTATGAAGTCAAGCATGAAGAGAAGTGGTTTTTGGGTTTCAAACATGGAAATATCAAAAACCTCCCAAAAGCTTCATTTTAGAGTGACTAAGAAGGATCCATGCTTACCTTTTAATTTTCAGATTTTAAACTTGTTTAAATCTTTGTGAAACCTAGGATTTGACCAAGATTCAAATGGGCATAAAAATTCAGGAAAAAACCAAAAGAATGATAAACCAAAGCACATAGCATTCTTATGTCATATAGTAAGCATTCAAGTTGATAAATAAGGTCTAGACATATTCAAACTAGAAAATCATGTATATATCTGCCCCTAACCCTAAACTCTGTCTTATATATGAAGCAATCATGAAGAGAAGTGGTTTTGGGTTTCAAACATGAAAATTTCAAGAACATCCCAAAAGTCGCTTCATTTTAGAGTGACTAAGAAGGATCCAGGCTTACCTTTTCGTTTTCATATTTTATACTTGTTTAAATCCAGGTCAAACATAGGATTTGACCAAGATTCAAATGGGCATAAAATAAAAAAAAATAGAAGAATGAAAAACAAAAGCACATAGTCTTCTTATGTCATATAGTAAGCCTTGCAAGTTGGTAAACAAGGTTTAGACATGTTCAAACCAGACAAATCATGTATCTAGCCCCTAACCATAAACTCGGTCGATCTTATGAAGTCTAGCATGAAGAGAAGTCGTATTGGTTTCAAACATGAAAATTTCAAGAACCACCCAAAATCTTCAAATGGGCATATAACATTCAAAAAACTAGAAAAATGAAAAACCAAAGCACATATATAGCCTTCTTATGTCATATAGTAAGCATTCAAGTTGATAAACAAGCATGTCTAGACATATTCAAACCCGACAAATCATGTATCTACCCCTAACCCTAAACTCTGCATGTCTTATGAAGTCAACCATGAAGAGAAGTGGTTTTTGGGTTTCAAACATTGAGATTTCAAGAACCCCCCAAAAGCTTCATTTTAGAATGACTAGCTAGGAAGGATCCAGGCTTACCTTTTCATTTTCATGTTATAGACTTGTTTAAATCTTGGTCAAACCTAGGATTTGACCAAGATTCAAATGGGCATAAACATTCAAAAAAATCAAAAAATCAAAAACCAAAGCTAGCACATATAGTCTTCTTATGTCATATAGTAAGAATTGAAGTTGATAAACAAGGTCTAGACATATTCAAACTAGACAAATCATGTATCTACCCCCTAAAGCCCTAAACTAGCTTTGTCTTATGAAGTCAAGCATGAAGAGAAGTGTTTTTGGGTTTCAGACATGGAAATTTTGAAAACCTCCCAAAAACTTCATCTTAGAGTGACAAAGAAGGATCCAAGCTTACCTTTTCATTTTCATGTTTTAAGCTTGTTTAAATATTGGTCAAGCCTAGGATTTGACCAAGATTCAAATGGGCATAAAAATTCTGGAAAAATAAATAAAAAAAAACCAAAGCACATAGTCTTCTTACGTCATATATATCTATAGTAAGCATATTCAAGTAGATAAACAAGGTATAGACATATTCAAAACAGACAAATCCTGTATCTACCCCCTAACCCTAAACTCGGTCTTATGATGCCTAGCATGAAGAGAAGTCGTTTTGGGTTTCAAACGTTTAAGCCAAAAGCCCCATTTCATATATTTCAAATTTGGTTCAAATTTGAAAGACATACAAGTTATAGCACACATAGTGCATACATGTTCACACATACTGCACTAGATGCTAATTAACCCTATAGTTTGAGGCCATTTGGATGAGGTCGAAAAAAATCTTGGATTAGAAATGGGGTTGTTCGAACCCCGTAGTTGGATTTTTTATGAACTTGATCTGTAGTACTGGGCAAAACCCTAGTTTAACGTATTTAATTATAGATTCGTATGTTGATTTTTCTACCTTTTTATTATTATTACTATGCAGCACATGTGTGTTTGCCCGTCGAGTGAAACTCGGAGGAAGAGGGATCACTCGGAAGGAGAGAAGAAGGGAGATTATGGTGTCTCCCCTTTTTCGGGTGATGATGTTGACTTTTGTGCAGGGTTTGTCAGTGAGCAGGAGGTGCGAGCGAGCGCGAGGTCGGCGGGCCGAGAATGAGAGAGATTTGTTTTTTTTTGAGAGAGGACAACCGAAGGATCCAGGAAGGACCCACAGATTTCCAAAACGCATCTGATGCGTCTTCTCTTGACAAAGAAGATGGCTTGGAGTTTGCGTACCTACTGCACTTGACTTGTGCTCACTGAAGTGTGGGACCTCACGCATGGGCGCCACACGTAAGTGACAGACCTGTTGGCAATGTTGGTGTAAAAACACGGTTGATTATTATAGTGCATTAGAACAAAGTTTCCTATGGATTCAACGGCAGGAAATCCAAGTTAACTCATTTACATGACATTATTTTTTCCATGAAGCAAAGTTAACACATCTATCAATTGGTACATTTTGGAGTGACTAAGAAGGATCCATGCTTATTCGTTTTCACGTGTTAAATTTGTTTAAATCTTGCTCAAACCTAGGATTTCACCAAGATTGAAATGGGCATGAAAATTCAAAAAATGAAATACCAATGCACATAGTCTTCTTCTGTCATATAGTAAGCATTCAAGATGATAAACAAGGTCTAGACATATTCAAACTAGGCAAATCATGTATCTACCCCTAACGACCTAAACTCCGTCTTATGAAGTAAGGCATGAAGAAGTGGTTTTGGGTTTCAAACATGCAAATTTCAAAAACCCCCCAAAAGCTTCATTTTAGAGTGACTAAGAAGGATCGAGGCTTACCTTTTCATTTTCATGTTTTAAACTTGTTTAAATCTTGGTCAAACCTAGCTAGTATTTGACCAAGATTCAAATGGGCATGCATAAAATTCAAAAAAAATCAGAAAAATGAAAAACCAAAGCACATAGCCTTCTTATGTCATATAGTAAGAATTCAAGTTGATAAACAAGGTCTAGACATTCAAACTAGACAAATCATGTATCTACCCCTAACACTCTAAACTCTGTCTTATGAAGTCAATTAAGCATGAAGAGAAGTGGTTTTGGGTTTCAAACATGGAAATTTCAAAAACCTCCCAAAAGCTTCATTTTAGAGTGACTAAGAAGGATCCATGCTTACCTTTTAATTTTCAGATTTTAAACTTGTTTAAATCTTTGTGAAACCTAGGATTTGACCAAGATTCAAATGGGCATAAAAATTCAGGAAAAAACCAAAAGATTGATAAACCAAAGCACATAGCATTCTTATGTTATACAGTAAGCATTCAAGTTGATTAACAAGGTCTAGACATATTCAAACTAGAAAATCATGTATATATCTGTCCCTAACCTTAAACTCTGTCTTATATATGAAATCAATCATGAAGAGAAGTGGTTTGGGTTTCAAACATGAAAATTTCAAGAACATCCCAAAAGCCGCTTCATTTTAGAGTGACTAAGAAGGATCCATGCTTACCTTTTCGTTTTCATATTATATACTTGTTTAAATCCAGGTCAAACATAGGATTTGACCAAGATTCAAATGGGCATAAAATAAAATAAAATAGAAGAATGAAAAACAAAAGCACATAGTCTTCGTATGTCATATATATAGTAAGCTTTCAAGTTGATAAACAAGGTTTAGACATGTTCAAACCAGACAAATCATGTATCTACCGGCCCCTAACCATAAACTCGATCGATCTTATGAAGTCTAGCCTGAAGAGAAGTCGTATTGGTTTCAAACATGAAAATTTCAAGAACCTCCCAAAATCTTCAAATGGGCATAATATTCAAAAAAACCAGAAAAATGAAAAACCAAAGCACATAGCCTTCTTATGTCATATAGTAAGAATTCAAGTTGATAAACAAGGTCTAGACATATTCAAACTAGACAAATCATGTATCTACCCCTAACACTCTAAACTCTGTCTTATGAAGTCAAGCATGAAGAGAAATGGTTTTGGGTTTCAAACATGGAAATTTCAAAAACCTCCCAAAAGCTTCATTTTAGAGTGACTAAGAAGGATCCATGCTTACCTTTTAATTTTCAGATTTTAAACTTGTTTAAATCTTTGTGAAACCTAGGATTTGACCAAGATTCAAATGGGCATAAAAATTCAGGAAAAAACCAAAAGAATGATAAACCAAAGCACATAGCATTCTTATGTCATATAGTAAGCATTCAAGTTGATAAATAAGGTCTAGACATATTCAAACTAGAAAATCATGTATATATCTGCCCCTAACCCTAAACTCTGTCTTATATATGAAGCAATCATGAAGAGAAGTGGTTTTGGGTTTCAAACATGAAAATTTCAAGAACATCCCAAAAGTCGCTTCATTTTAGAGTGACTAAGAAGGATCCAGGCTTACCTTTTCGTTTTCATATTTTATACTTGTTTAAATCCAGGTCAAACATAGGATTTGACCAAGATTCAAATGGGCATAAAATAAAAAAAATAGAAGAATGAAAAACAAAAGCACATAGTCTTCTTATGTCATATAGTAAGCCTTGCAAGTTGGTAAACAAGGTTTAGACATGTTCAAACCAGACAAATCATGTATCTAGCCCCTAACCATAAACTCGGTCGATCTTATGAAGTCTAGCATGAAGAGAAGTCGTATTGGTTTCAAACATTAAAATTTCAAGAACCACCCAAAATCTTCAAATGGGCATATAACATTCAAAAAACTAGAAAAATGAAAAACCAAAGCACATATATAGCCTTCTTATGTCATATAGTAAGCATTCAAGTTGATAAACAAGCATGTCTAGACATATTCAAACCCGACAAATCATGTATCTACCCCTAACCCTAAACTCTGCATGTCTTATGAAGTCAACCATGAAGAGAAGTGGTTTTTGGGTTTCAAACATTGAGATTTCAAGAACCCCCCAAAAGCTTCATTTTAGAATGACTAGCTAGGAAGGATCCAGGCTTACCTTTTCATTTTCATGTTATAGACTTGTTTAAATCTTGGTCAAACCTAGGATTTGACCAAGATTCAAATGGGCATAAACATTCAAAAAAATCAAAAAATCAAAAACCAAAGCTAGCACATATAGTCTTCTTATGTCATATAGTAAGAATTGAAGTTGATAAACAAGGTCTAGACATATTCAAACTAGACAAATCATGTATCTACCCCCTAAAGCCCTAAACTAGCTTTGTCTTATGAAGTCAAGCATGAAGAGAAGTGTTTTTGGGTTTCAGACATGGAAATTTTGAAAACCTCCCAAAAACTTCATCTTAGAGTGACAAAGAAGGATCCAAGCTTACCTTTTCATTTTCATGTTTTAAGCTTGTTTAAATATTGGTCAAGCCTAGGATTTGACCAAGATTCAAATGGGCATAAAAATTCTGGAAAAATAAAAAAAAACCAAAGCACATAGTCTTCTTACGTCATATATATCTATAGTAAGCATATTCAAGTAGATAAACAAGGTATAGACATATTCAAAACAGACAAATCCTGTATCTACCCCCTAACCCTAAACTCGGTCTTATGATGCCTAGCATGAAGAGAAGTCGTTTTGGGTTTCAAACGTTTAAGCCAAAAGCCCCATTTCATATATGACATACAAGTTATAGCACACATAGTGCATACATGTTCACACATACTGCACTAGATGCTAATTAACCCTATAGTTTGAGGCCATTTGGATGAGGTCGAAAAAAATCTTGGATTAGAAATGGGGTTGTTCGAACCCCGTAGTTGGATTTTTTATGAACTTGATCTGTAGTACTGGGCAAAACCCTAGTTTAACGTATTTAATTATAGATTCGCAGGTTGATTTTTCTACCTTTTTATTATTATTACTATGCGGCACATGTGTGTTTGCCCGTCGAGTGAAACTCGGAGGAAGAGGATCACTCGGAAGGAGAGAAGAAGGAGAGCATTATGGTGTCTCCCTTTTTCGGGTGATGATGTTGACTTTTGTGCAGGGTTGTCAGTGAGCAGGAGGTGCGAGCGAGCGAGCGAGTCGAGCGAGGCGAGAATGAGAGAGTTTTTTTTTTTTTTTGTGAGAGGGACAACCGAAGGATCCAGAAGGACCCACAGATTTCCAAAACATCCTGATGCGTCTTCTCTTGACAAAGAAGATGGCTTGGAGTTTGCGTACCTACTGCACTTGACTTGTGCTCACTGAAGTGTGGGACCTCACGCATGGGCGCCACACGTAAGTGACAGACCTGTTGGCAATGTTGGTGTAAAAACACGGTTGATTATTATAGTGCATTAGAACAAAGTTTCCTATGGATTCAACGGCAGGAAATCCAAGTTAACTCATTTACATGACATTATTTTTTCCATGAAGCAAAGTTAACACATCTATCAATTGGTACATTTTGGAGTGACTAAGAAGGATCCATGCTTATTCGTTTTCACGTGTTAAATTTGTTTAAATCTTGCTCAAACCTAGGATTTCACCAAGATTGAAATGGGCATGAAAATTCAAAAAAAAAAATGAAATACCAATGCACATAGTCTTCTTCTGTCATATAGTAAGCATTCAAGATGATAAACAAGGTCTAGACATATTCAAACCAGGCAAATCATGTATCTACTCCCTAACGACCCTAAACTCCGTCTTATGAAGTAAGGCATGAAGAGAAGTGGTTTTGGGTTTCAAACATGCAAATTTCAAAAACCCCCCAAAAGCTTCATTTTAGAGTGACTAAGAAGGATCGAGGCTTACCTTTTCATTTTCATGTTTTAAACTTGTTTAAATCTTGGTCAAACCTAGCTAGTATTTGACCAAGATTCAAATGGGCATGCATAAAATTCAAAAAAAACAGAAAAATGAAAAACCAAAGCACATAGCCTTCTTATGTCATATAGTAAGAATTCAAGTTGATAAACAAGGTCTAGACGTATTCAAACTAGACAAATCATGTATCTACCCCTAACACTCTAAACTCTGTCTTATGAAGTCAATTAAGCATGAAGAGAAGTGGTTTTGGGTTTCAAACATGGAAATTTCAAAAACCTCCCAAAAGCTTCATTTTAGAGTGACTAAGAAGGATCCATGCTTACCTTTTAATTTTCAGATTTTAAACTTGTTTAAATCTTTGTGAAACCTAGGATTTGACCAAGATTCAAATGGGCATAAAAATTCAGGAAAAAACCAAAAGATTGATAAACCAAAGCACATAGCATTCTTATGTCATACAGTAAGCATTCAAGTTGATTAACAAGGTCTAGACATATTCAAACTAGAAAATCATGTATATATCTGTCCCTAACCTTAAACTCTGTCTTATATATGAAGTCAATCATGAAGAGAAGTGGTTTGGGTTTCAAACATGAAAAATTTCAAGAACATCCCAAAAGCCGCTTCATTTTAGAGTGACTAAGAAGGATCCATGCTTACCTTTTCGTTTTCATATTATATACTTGTTTAAATCCAGGTCAAACATAGGATTTGACCAAGATTCAAATGGGCATAAAATAAAATAAAATAGAAGAATGAAAAACAAAAGCACATAGTCTTCGTATGTCATATAGTAAGCTTTCAAGTTGATAAACAAGGTTTAGACATGTTCAAACCAGACAAATCATGTATCTACCCCCTAACCATAAACTCGATCGATCTTATGAAGTCTAGCATGAAGAGAAGTCGTATTGGTTTCAAACATGAAAATTTCAAGAACCTCCCAAAATCTTCAAATGGGCATAATATTCAAAAAAACCAGAAAAATGAAAAACCAAAGCACATAGCCTTCTTATGTCATATAGTAAGAATTCAAGTTGATAAACAAGGTCTAGACATATTCAAACTAGACAAATCATGTATCTACCCCTAACACTCTAAACTACTGTCTTATGAAGTCAAGCATGAAGAGAAATGGTTTTGGGTTTCAAACATGGAAATTTCAAAAACCTCCCAAAAGCTTCATTTTAGAGTGACTAAGAAGGATCCATGCTTACCTTTTAATTTTCAGATTTTAAACTTGTTTAAATCTTTGTGAAACCTAGGATTTGACCAAGATTCAAATGGGCATAAAAATTCAGGAAAAAACCAAAAGAATGATAAACCAAAGCACATAGCATTCTTATGTCATATAGTAAGCATTCAAGTTGATAAATAAGGTCTAGACATATTCAAACTAGAAAATCATGTATATATCTGCCCCTAACCCTAAACTCTGTCTTATATATGAAGCAATCATGAAGAGAAGTGGTTTTGGGTTTCAAACATGAAAATTTCAAGAACATCCCAAAAGTCGCTTCATTTTAGAGTGACTAAGAAGGATCCAGGCTTACCTTTTCGTTTTCATATTTTATACTTGTTTAAATCCAGGTCAAACATAGGATTTGACCAAGATTCAAATGGGCATAAAATAAAAAAAATAGAAGAATGAAAAACAAAAGCACATAGTCTTCTTATGTCATATAGTAAGCCTTGCAAGTTGGTAAACAAGGTTTAGACATGTTCAAACCAGACAAATCATGTATCTAGCCCCTAACCATAAACTCGGTCGATCTTATGAAGTCTAGCATGAAGAGAAGTCGTATTGGTTTCAAACATGAAAATTTCAAGAACCACCCAAAATCTTCAAATGGGCATATAACATTCAAAAAACTAGAAAAATGAAAAACCAAAGCACATATATAGCCTTCTTATGTCATATAGTAAGCATTCAAGTTGATAAACAAGCATGTCTAGACATATTCAAACCCGACAAATCATGTATCTACCCCCTAACCCTAAACTCTGCATGTCTTATGAAGTCAACCATGAAGAGAAGTGGTTTTTGGGTTTCAAACATTGAGATTTCAAGAACCCCCCCCCCCAAAAGCTTCATTTTAGAATGACTAGCTAGGAAGGATCCATGCTTACCTTTTCACTTTCATGTTTTAAACTTGTTTAAATCTTGGTCAAACCTAGGATTTGACCAAGATTCAAATGGGCATATATAAACATTCAGAAAAAACAAAAACCAAAAACCAAAGCACATATATATATAGCCTTCTTATGTCATATATATATATATATAGTAAGCATTCAAGTTGATGAACAAGGTCTAGACATATTCAAAACATAAAAGGCATGTATCTACCCCTAACCCTTTACTTTGTCTTATGAAGTCAAGCATGAAGAGAAGTGGTTTCGGGTTTCAAACATGGAAATTTCTAAAACTTCCCAAAAGCTTAATTTTAGAGTGACTAGGAAGGATCCAGGCTTACCTTTTCATTTTCATGTTTTAAGTTTGTTTAAATCCTAGTCAAACCTAGGATTTGACCAAGATTCAAATGAGCATAAAAATTCAGAAAAAATCAAAAAAAATGAAAACCCAAAGCACATAGCCTTCTTACGTCATATATATAGTAATTAACAATCAGGTTGATAAACAAGGTATAGACATATTCAAAACATACAAATCATGTACTCCGTATCTACCCCCAACCCTAAACTATGTTTTTGGGGGATTTCTTTGACGAAGTTATAACACCCCCACATTTCACATTGGAATTACTTTCAGTAAATCAGCATAAAGTCGTTTAAATGTGCGAAACTATCTTGAAAGTACTAAAACCGTAAAAGTTGGGAATTGGCACTAAAATATGGCGTAATTTATCTAAAAAATGTAGAGTTGCCAGTTTGACCCGTATCTTATATGTACACCATTCACAAAATAAACATATTTTGTCATCTAGAAAATGAAAAAAAAAATTTATACCGAAAAGTTGAAAAGTCTAGTCATTAACATTGTTGGGAATGGCAAGATGCACCACCATGCCCAATTTGGGCACATTGTAACAAACTGTGCCACAAATATGGCCATAACTATATCATTTGGCTTGCAAACCATGAATCTTCATACACGATAGTCCGCTTTGTGAAGACATTTTGTTTTTCACTACCCTATCACATGTTTCTTATTTTCCCTGTCAACTAACACATACAAGCACACTCCATGTAGAAGGGTTTCATTTTTCAGGTTTTCTTCAGTTTCATTTATTTATTTCAAAACCAGGTCAAAATGTTTTACATGATTATCCTGCAAAGGGGTTGAATATTTCAGTACTATCGCTGGTTTCTATATATAGTAAGTAATATGTATATAAAAATTATTTATGGGGACTTGTAGGACCAAGTTATAACATATCTACAATTCAAATTTGAATTACTTTGAATAAATCAGCATAAAGTCATTTAAATGTGCGAAACTAGCTAGAAAGCACTAAAAACCGTAAATTTGGGATTTGTCATTAAAATATGGCGTAATTTATTTAAAAAATGTAGATGCGCCATTTTGACCCATATCTTTTCTACCCCATGCACAAAAAAACATATTTTATCATCTAGAAAATGAAAAACGATTTTTTATACCGAAAACTTGAAAAGTCTAGTCATCAACATTGTTAGAAATGGCAAGATGCACCACCATGCCCAATTAGGGAACACTATAACAAACAATGTTGTCCAGGGATAATCAAACTTGGTAATATGAACTATGAGATTGAACAAAACGTTATATTTGGTTTACCCTTTGAACCTCCTAACTTACCACAACATTGACTTCTTATTTTTATTTACAAATAGGAGGCGACGTTCCCGTCGACAGCGAGGCGCCTGTGGTGACTTCGTCAATTTCAAGATTCAATCCGCCGGCTCAGTCTTCCGGAGGTGCTCATAGGGGTAGGGTGTGCGTGTGTGTGTTCATAGGGATGAGTGTATACGCGTGTATGTGAGCATCTGCGTTTGTACTGTGTTTCTCAATAATATATGTTTTTTATTATCTCAAATCAATTAGCATTTGATTTTAAAAAACTACCATAATAATTCATGAGAAAGCGTTGAACAAGTTTCAGAATGTAATTTTAGACTTGATAGTTGATATGACCAATAATAGACTTAAATTAAATTGGATTTCAAAGTTCAGATTTTATAAGCGAATATAGTTTCATGTTGCAGATTATGTATTAGCTTGAGGGGCACCCCTAGAATAAAGTAGGTCGGTCACTTACGTGTGGTCCCATGCGTGTAGGTCCCACACATCAGTGAGCACAAGTCACGTGCGGTAGGTAGGCAAACTCCCAGCAATCTTCTTTGTCAAGTAAAGACTCGTCGTCAAGACTCTCTCTCTCTCTCTCTCTCTCTCTCTCTCTCTCTCTTTTTGTCGCTGAAAAAAATGAATATTAGACGGGCGCGTAGCCTGCACTGCAGGTCTACATAACTGAAACCCTGTGTGCCAGTCAACATCACTCACCGAAAAAAGTGAAGCATTTCTTTTCACCATAAATAACAGCGGCCCCGTGAGGCACTGCTCTCCCTTTCTCTTAATTTCTCCTTCCGTGTGATCCCTCTTCCACCTTTTATCCTTTGCACGATCGAAACTCCACTTATTGTTGTCATTGTTGCACAAAACACTCACTTAACCTGTTCTTTTGCACATATCACCAACTCATGTATTTGTTGCACAAAGGTCTAAATCTGTCGCTAAGCTACTTTACTCTAAATCTGATGACCGGGACCTAGAAGGTAGTGATATCCATTGTCATTGTGTAGTGTGTTTTTTAGAACTCTAAAAGAATATGAAAATATTTTAGCAATTGAAATAATATAAATTAACTAATATGGGATCGATAGTCATGAAATATATTTTCTACTATCCGGCCAATATCAAGTGTCATGAAATATATTCATTGTAAACTTAGTGATAATCACTCGAGTTTGATATGAATGGCCTAGCTAGCTATGGGCATCTCCCACTATATATGTTGTCCACACGACCAAGCAACAAGCATCCATGAGGAAAGTTTCTTATGGGTGACTTTCATCTCTGCCGCAAAACACGCGCCGAAATTGTTGGCGCGTCCCATTTTCAAGCTACCCCAAAACCTGCGGTTTGCCCGTCGGCCTATAAACATCGGTCCACAGAGGATATTTCCCTGTAGAGCACAATTCGAACACCACATCTTTCTCATGCTTCTACCAGGCACACTCCCACGACGACGGCCGTGCCCCACCGCCCCTCCTCACCATCACTGCCTTCTCACCGGCCACCGTAGTGACCGACCACGTTTTACCGGCTCCCTTGCTGCCTAGCAAGCCGGATTAGCTTCCTCGACGCCGACGTTCACCGCGCCATATCTCCTCCGGATCTGCTTCCCCGACTCTGTAGTCCACCTCACCGGAGATCGAGATGGGCAAAAAACGCGGCCCCAAAGTCGACCACCCCCAACCAAAGAGTAAATCCGCCCGGGCCTCAGACGAAGGTTGATGAATACTTTACATGTCCGCTTTTGTTATATGCATTTGATTTCTTACACTAGTTTTCGTTGCTTTCTTGCAATGCATTCTTGCTGATATTAGATCAGTGTAGATAGTTGTTTGCCGCGTAGCTATATGAGATCTTAACCTTACATCTGCTGATCGAGAGGAAGATCGAGGTTATGTCCGCTTTCGTTATGCATTTCTTTTCCGAGAATCACTTCTGTGTGATATGTTTTGGGGGTTTGAAGTATGCATTTTACAAAGGTTATGATAGCAGTCAAGCTAGCAGAGCAATTTGTTGATAGTATTAAACTGCCTGTATTTTTTTTATCTCGGAACTCTGCTGATCGTAACCTTACATCTGCTGATGGAGAGGCAGAGCTTATGTCCGCTTTCGTTACGCATTTCTTTTCCAAATATCACTTCTGTGCGGTACTTTTTTGGGGTTTGAACGTCCCAAATTAGTTGTCCCAAATTTTTTTAAATATGAATGTATCTAGACATGTTTTAGTGTCTTGATGCATCCATATTTTAACAAACTTGAGACAACTAATTTAGGACGGAGGATAGTACATTACTACCTCCACCCCAAACCTGAAGGCTTATTTATAAAAGTCAAACCAAGTAAAGTTTGACCAAACTTTCAGAACAATCTATCAAGAAATATAATATTTTGTAGATACCGTACGAAAATATATTCGTTATCTATTTAATGATATTAAATTTGTATTTTGCATGTTAATGATTTTTGATAAAAACTTCGGGATGGTGGTAGTACGTATTACAAAGGTTATGATAGCAGTCAAGCTAGGAGAGCAATTTATTGATAGTATTAAACTGCCTGTATTTTTTTCTATTTGCAACTCTGTGTGCGCCATGTGGAATTGCATGCTCTAGCCAGTTCATCCAATGAGGTTTTATCACTTAACACCAGAAGTTCAGGATTTTTTTATCACAGAACCACAACCCTAGAAATTTGTATCACAAAACACTAACATTTGGGGTAATTGTTTCGCAGAATACACGATCTCTGTTTGATAGCCCATTAGTGACCTCCGGCCACCGTCAGTTTAAGAGTGACCGCAGGAGAAAGACAATTAGACTTTATTTTGTGGTATTTGCTGTTAAACGCAAATACAAAGCTGTTTGTCAACACTAGTTGTTAAATCTTAAGTCCAGACAGTTCAAAATAAAATCTTATGTCCAGGGTAGTTGTATTGGTAAACATTATCAAAACCTTATGCTGGTACAGAATATATTACCCAAATCTCATGTTCTTGTGTGGTTATAATTTCTTGTGGATATTTGTCATATGGTAATTCATTTGTGTGTAGCATATGTAACAAGTGTGACTCATATTCTCATTTCCACAGAGTGTCTACAAAATTTCACACCAAAATTCATTTGTTTGTAGCAAACATGCTCACGTACTGTAAATTGGTGTCACGCTGTAGGGTCATGCTCTTGTCAAGCCGACTAATGACAAATAATGTGTTATGTGAAATAATTTCCCCAAATGTTGGTGTTTTGTGATTAAAAATCCCCAACTTGTGGTGCTAAGTGATAAAACCACTCATTCAATAGACCGAGCCTTAGGCATGTATCATTAGATATTTTTTTAGGAAGGCTGCAAATATTTATTTTGAATACTGCGTTGCTACTTGCTAGGATTTGAACTCAGGACCTTGTAGGTCTGATACCATTTCGAATTGCATGCTCTAGCAAGTTCATCCAATAGATCGATCTGTTGGAATTTGGAAGACCCTAGGCAATTATATTAAGCACACGCCATTCCATATGGTTAACCATTGGCATGAAAATGACACTTATATGTGTTTGAGTCTATATGTGGATTGCTTAGCCCTTTCCATCAGTTCGGACTTTTGGTTGCGTTGGCTACTGCATGAAGCTTGACATCATACTTATCCTAAAAATTGTTGCTGCTGCCCTTTGTTGCCCAACATAAATTATTTTTGAGCCATAATTTGTTTGCCCTTTCCATCAGTCCGGACTTCCGGTTGCGTTGGCTAGTGCATGAAGCTTGACAATATGAACATCAATTATTTTTGAGCCATAGTTTGTTTGTCATTACACCTTTTGAGCAGTCTCACTGCTACTATTAATTTGTTCTTATATGCACAGTTCCATGATAAATCTCATCTGCATTTCTCGCCAATGCATGTTAGGTCTTCCACTCGAGAATGAGTACGAAGAGCAACGGAGGCAAACTATTCTGCATAATAGCCGAGTTGCAGCCTCGTTGGGCCTAACACTACATCCTTCTACAAGGTCTAGTGCAAAAACGCCACCCACCTCCCTCACAAAGGATACGGAACATTCCTCTGATTCAGAATTTGATCCTGCTGATTGTGATGGCGAGCTGACTCAGGAAGATGCCCTGGTCGACTATCGTCTGCAACACAACAAGGTGAGTTTTCTCTGTCCTGTCATCGAATTATTTGTCCCAACTTCCATTTGTTGTATCCCAGTCCTACCAAATATGTTACCCATGCCATGTTCAATCTCATTACTACAATTTTTCCTGCTTAGTTAACGCCTCATATATGTTTTGGCATATGTTGCCTGACTGTTTTTCCATTCCATCTGCATATCATCATCATATAATATTGTACATTGAAATATCATTTATGTGTGACAGGCATCTGCAGATTCGGGAAAGAACTTTTCAAGAACGAATAGGAGGAAGAACACTCAACAGGAACCTCAGGCTGATACCGGAGGATGGGTGACAGTGCGTAATAAAAAAAGAGTTAAGCCTGATGCTCGTGCTGCTCCTCCTATTACAAGGTCTAACAAGAGACTGACACGAGGTGGCGAACAGGCCAAGAATGATAACAGTAAAAGGTCTCGTAAAAACCACAAACCATCGAATCAGACAGAAGTAGCCCCAGCATGTACCAGCCCACACATTCCACAACCACCAGTTGCCAATACTGTTTCTCAGCAACAATTGCCAACAGAACCAGTTTCCACAGCAAATTCTAGCCAAGAATTGGCACCATCAGGAGTGGTGGTAGGTAATAATGGCCAAGGACACATGATGCTAGTCCCAGATGATACAGCCTCAAATGTCCAAACAGTGCTGCCACAACACCAGCAAACTGGTGATGATCTCCCTCCGACCCTTAGTCCTGCGAAAGACAACTCCTCTCCCGATGATGAGACCCACGCCAAAAAAGGTAATACTTTTTTCAAGACTTGTAGTTTAATGCTCCCTTATGTATCTATATACCATGATAGCTTGATGTAATGCTTAACTTGGTAGGTTCGCCACGATCAATAAAAACGAGGGGGCCAACGGTAGGAAAAAAACTTGCAGCTAAGATTTCCGGAATGGGTTCAAGATTTCGCATCACATCTATTGTAGGTGGCAGAAGGCCACTTCATCCGCATGAATCTTCATATCTTGTATCACAGGTTGGCCATTTTATCAGGAATGAACTTCCTACCTTCCCATTGTGGAAGCAGCACGTTGACACCCCTTCACAGTTCGAGAGTTTAGTGCATAATTTACACGTAAGTCATGCTTCTCCTGGTAATGATAAATTATTCCACATTGATCTGTCCCATTTCTTGTAGCTTACTGTTGTTTCTATGCTATATAACTCACCAATCATTCCACCGTTGTGAGCAGTTAAGGTTTGAATTCGATGAGGATAATGAGGATGTAAAGTTTGTCATCGCTTCCATATTCAAAGAATTGTTGCGCCAGCACCGCTATAAGCTTAAGGCGACATACTTCACTGGCCAGATTACTGCCAATGTTCGAACAAAGTCTCCTGCACCCTGTATGACTGACGAGCAGTGGGGAGATCTTGTCAAGCATTGGTCTGATCCAAAGAATGTGGTATGGCTTATGAGGACCGTGAAACCAGATTAAATTCCGAATACTTATTTTGCGCCAGTGTCTCACTAGTCTCCTTTTGCAGACGTTGTCTAAAAGGAACCAGGCTAACCGCTTGAAACAACGTTTACCAAGCCGTACAGGATCTCGTCACTTGGTTGGGCATCTCTGGCAAAAAGTAATGCCCCGCTGGTCTGTACTGCTACATATGTTACTCGTAAATTGTGTAGAACTCCGTGTGCATGTTATATTTCCATCCTCCATTTCAACCACGTTATTTGATCTCCATATGATTGTACAAAAATGCAGAAAGTAGATCATGCAAACAACATGCAACCAGACAAAGAGATGACTCTGGCAGAGCAGTTCGAGGCATGCCAGAAGAACAAACATAATGTGATAGGAGAACTTGCAGAAAGTGTTATTGTAAGTCTTCTTTATGATTTAAATTTTTTAACTACACACTTGCCAATTTGTAGGAGCAATATGTCAATATGATCTTGTAGGCGTTTTTGTGAAAATGCATTTGATGTGTAATCAGGCATACCAACTTGTAGGATTAGAAGTAGTTCATACACATTAAATCTACCGTCTGCATGTTTCTCTGTAATAACTTTTATTTTTACACGACTCAAAACTTTTCAGGCAAATATGAAATTGGAGATGGCAAAACCCGGGAAAGATGGTATGGAAAAAACTCTAGAAGAATGTATGGAGACATTTACCATGGTACTTAAAAATAAAGATATCACCAAAAACACTTTCCTGCGAAATGCTGGGTTTTTGCAGTCCAAGTCCAAGTCCAAGTCCAAGTCTTTCTCTGCACAAGTTCTGGAGGAACAAATCCAAATAGAACGAGCTGCAGCAGATGTGTTAAGAAACCAAGTTGACATGTTGAGATCGAGATCAGAAGCATGTGATGCCCTACTGCAGGAGGCCAATCAAGTTTGTTATAATCTCTCAAAAGACTAATAAAATGCCATAGATAATTGGAGATGAAAACACTGACATTGACATGTGAGTACCTTGGTATTGTGAAATGTTTACTGAGACTGAGGCACTGTTCCTATTTTGTTGGTGGATGCATTTATCTACGGTTGGGATCAACTTGGTAGTTGTTCCTGTGGATGTTTTAGAAATTGGTTGCCTAGCCTTTTCAATCCGTTCGAACTTAAATGGTATTAGAGCCAAGGTCTCGAGTTTGAATTGTTGACGGTGTGGTTCAATTCATCCTTAAATTGTTGGTGCCCCATTGGCCCTTGTAAAGCTTCATGTGCCTACCTCCGAATCCAGTGTTGAATTTCTCTTGTCACACACGAGGATGGCTGTTAATGTGTATATAAGTGGGTTGCATAGCCCCTTTTATATAAGGTTGCAAGTTTCCTTTTTGTGTTGTGCCTTTGGGATTCAGCCTGCACTTCTGACTTTTGGTTGCGTTGGCTACTGCATAAGTTTAATATAGTTCCATGTGGTTTTTGTTGAGTTCTATAATAAGTGGATTGCCTAGCCCTTTCCATCATTTCGGACCTGTGGTGTGCTATTCTGTTTTCCACGTATTAGACCTCCTCTTCTTAACAAGACTCCATGAGTAGGAGGCACTATGATTTTTTTTTTTAAATTACTCAATTAGATAGCTTAATCCCATTTGTTGACTCTCTGTTGATCAGCCACTTGAGGGTAAAACTGAGTATATTGCACTAGCCAGTATTTTTTTTTATGAGGTAATGCACTAGCCAGTATTAGTACTCGAGGGGAAAACTGAGTGCAGATATTTTTCCAGTGTAAGGCTAACTGAGTACACGTAACGGTGCAGACGTGCAGTACCACGGACGCGTGTCGCGGTGCACAGCGGTTAGGCGGTGCGCGTGTTGAGACCAAACGTCTAGCTTTTTTGAGAAACTGCCGAGACCAACCGTCACGTTGCCAGAGCCCCCTCTCTCCCTCCCTCTGCACACAGTCTCATTCTCACTCACGCACGCAACCACGCCTCTCACGTCCCATCAACTTCTCCAAATCGAAGGAAAAAACACCAACCGCCCACGCGCGCTCCCTGCCGGCGATGGACAAGAAGAATGCGCCGGCGGCCGTCGCCTCCGTGAACTGGGCCTCTCTCTCGGCTGATGGACCACTTCACAAGATCGGCGAATGCTTACTGGCGAACGAGCAGTACGCTGACCTACTCTGCTATGAGGCAAGTCTGTAGAAATTGGCGCTCAGGTTTACCTGAGCCCGACGTGCACCTGCACGAATGGATCATGCTAGACCACGGCCTTCCACGCGCTGCTGATTTCACCTTCCTCCACCTCCGCACATCCCGCTACGTCACCATCGATCTAACGGAAGTTCATGCAAGGTTCAAATTCCTCCATATCTATAGAGTTAATCTATTTTTATTTTCAATCGTAAACATCTTAGTGCTGAATGTTATCTTCATCAATATATTTTAGATACTACTTTGTCGGCTTTTGCCGTGGCGTCATCGTGCTTGCCCAGAAGAACCAGCCGCACAAGATACGGCTTCTGAACCCACTCACAAAGACATTGAATACTATGTTTGAGGCGCATATGCCAAACGTTATTCTGAAGTCAGTCGCTGTGATGAAGTCCCCGACTATGGTCTTCGTTTCCAAAGATTACCCGGCGGAAATTGCTTGGGTCGATGAGAGCACTCCAACTAAGGGTATAGATGAAGATTGGGGAGAAGGAAGATTTTCGATCGAGCACCATTGTCTGCGTTGCATTACCCCGTTCAATGGTGAATTGTATGCAATAGCTGTGAACAATTTTGAGTTCGGAAAATTAGTGTGCACCAACAATGTCCAGTTGGAGCAGCGTGCGAGCACTGTCAAAATGGATACACTATTTTCATTTCCAGAACTTGGAAATAACAAGTTCTACCTTGTGGAGTCGGATGGTGCTCTGCTGCTTGTGTTGTTGGACAACAAGCATTTGGAGGAAGGTCAACCATTGGTGTACCGTGTGGACACTGAGAGCCGCTCTCTCCATGCCGTCAATAACATTGGCAGTCGTGCCTTCTTCGTCCATTATATCCGGTGTATCTCCGTCGACACCAGAGTGCACCCGACACTTCGACCTGGCTGCATCTACTACACAGATTTTGGTTATATCAGAGAGTACTTTGATGATATAAAGGCCTGGGATGAGTGGCCAATACATGTGAATAGATTAGGAAACTACGGTATGAGAAATGAACAAAGGCCATACCGTTTGGAGGATGTATTGGCTGCACACTGCAGACGAAAGGAGTTCAATGAAAATTTCCTTCAATGGAGTGACGAAGAAATATATGCTGAATGAAGAACATATTCGTTCATCCTGGGGTATCCTAATCTTCATGTTGGCCATACATTGTGTCTTGTATTATTTTCAGATTAGTTTGTCGTGAACATTAACATTGTTATTGGCTGCTTTTGGCTCTTGTATGCAGTTTATGTAGTATTATATTAGTTTTCTGGATTTATTATGCTGCTGTGAATTTATCCTATACTAGCTTCTAGATTTGACTGATTTTGTTTGTAATGATGATGGCTTGATGTGGCTGCTGGCCTTAACTGCCGAAGCAGAGCAATTAGTACTTAACCAGGTGTACCGTCTTTATATTAGTATTATATTATATTACTTGACCATAGCCATATTCAAAATCAAATCTCAGTCGGGCGGCAAAATCTCCCGCCAATCTAGAAATATTTCAGGCGTGTTTTTGAATGGGATAAGAAGATAGAACACGATGATAGTAACCGATATTCAAGGTGATGATGATTTGATTTTGCACTCGGCCTTGAACAGAGGTACTAGTACGGTCTCACAATTTTTTATCATTATACTTGGACCTTAGCCAAATTCAAAATCTCATAGCGGCAAAACTTCCCGCCCACAAAATACAAAAAATTCACACGCTTTCAAATTCCCATTCTACCCTTGTGGAGATGACAGAAAGTCGGTTGGTGGGGGGGTCTGCCCGTCATTTTTTGGATCACCACCTCCCTAGCCCCGGAAACCCTCCCAAAAAAATTCATTTCCCTCAGACCACCCACCGGAACTTCCCAAGTCCCTCTCTCTACCACCTCCACGACCACCGCACCGGAACATCCCCGCCGGACTTCCCTGGCCTACCCGAGCCCTCGCGATCCTCGTCATCCGGCTGCCTGCCGGAGCCGCTTCATCGACGCCGTCATCAACCGGACCGGATCATCCCCGCCGAACCTCGAAACCATATGCTCATCCAGCAGCCTACCGCAGTCGCTTCAGCTGCGGCATCGTCCACCGCATCGGATCTTGCTCACCGACACCGATGTGCATGAACCGAATCTGCTTCACCGGCGCCGTCCATGATCTAAACTCTTCTACTGTCGCTTTTCTATTGCTTGCCTGCAAGTTCTTGTTTAATCTTGGGGGAACCTGTTTGTGCTAACGACGCGCCGTTACGTCTTTGCAGATTAGATGAGTAACCATGAAGTGTAATGGCCGTCTCTCCAACCCCAAGTAGCACATGTAGCGTACTTCATCACCGGATCTATCAACCCCAGGAAGATCTGCTGTGACTCCCACAGAGTGCTTCTCCTAATGTAAGTCCCTTGTTTTAGCGCCATGTTCTGGGTTCAGATGCTTGTTTCTGAAGCTCTTTTAGTTCATTCCTAGCTATGACCGTAACACGTTGCTATTTTCTACTTCATTGCTAACTTTAAGCGATTGAACATTTTGGTTTGCATTCCCTGCTCTGTAGATGTAGCCATCATAACTTCTATCTTGCTCAGTCGTTGTTACAAAAATTATACTGTAGGTATTATAGTAACATCCTGCTATTATTTAGTTCATGGCCAATTTTAAGTAATTGCACATGTTGGTTCGCATTCCCTGCTCTATAGCTTTTGGCATCGTAACTTCTATATTTGGTTTACATTCCCTGCTCTGTAGATCTAGCCATCATAACTTTATCTTGCTCAGTCGTTGTTACAAAAATTATGGCCTGCTACTATGTTGTTTGTGCCAATTTTTTACTCCATGAACATGTTGGCTTGCATTCCCTGTACTACAGGTGATGCCATTGTTTTGTATCTAGTTCATTGTAAGCTAACAAAGTAAGGACTTAGTTTGGCATGCTATCACTCTGCTATCTAGCCTGTAGTACAAATAAACTTGTCATACTACTAGATAATAATTTTGCGTGCCATCTTGTTCTTCAAAAGCTGCATTATTGACTTGTTTCTCTGACTTGGCATGACGCTCACATATGGAAAGCTGAACATATTGGTTTGCATTCCCTCTTATACAAGTTCACAGGTGATCCCACTATATTCTGTATCTGGTCCATCCTAAGCTCCAGCATTAACTATCCTCCATGTGTTGCTCATTACAAGTTTATATCCCGAAACATCTTGATTTGCATCCCCTTCACTATAAGTTCAGGAGTATTATTTAGTTCACGGCCAAAATGAAGTAATTGCACTTGGCACATGTTGGTTCACATTCCCTCCTCTTTAGCTTTTGCCATCGTAACTTCTATTTTTGGTTTACATTCCCTGCTCTGTAGATGTAGCCATCATAACTTCATCTTGCTCAGTCGTTGTTACAAAATTTATAGCCTGCTACTATGTTGTTCATGCCAATTTTGTACTCCCTGAACATGTTGGTTTGCATGGGACTCGACAGTAGTAAGTCTGTTGTTTCATTCTAACATGCTCTGTTATATTGGCTGTTGGTATGCGGCATGCACTCTTTGTTTGCTTATTGTGCACATTACAATGATCTTGTTATAACGACGAAATGATGAGTTCCAAATTCTTTGCCAAACAATATTGTAGTGTCTTTGCCTTTCCATTGTTGTTGTCTTAACTTGTAATGTCTTTGTTTCAGATATAGGTGCTGCATGGACAACTTAAAAGATTGCCGGATCGCTTCATTGTATTGCTAGGTTTAATTACCATTCAATTTCTCTGGGTTCTGTAATATTTTTTCAATGCCTTGCAGCTGATGTAATATTTAGTTAGTTTTTATAGTTCTTTCGCGCATTTTTTCTTTGGTGCTTGTGGTAAGTGAGGCTATCCGACAAATCAATGCTGCGTAAATATTCTCAGTATCTAAATCACGAATTCCCATCCCTTAAACGGCCCAATTAAGCGAAATCACATATGTGCCTGCCCGCAAAATCCTAAAGCGCATATTATGCCGGCATATAAACAACAACTAAACGGTGGCCCTTACTTCTTGGGCCAGCCCATTTGATTCACAGTGGACCACACTAATTGGGCTGGCCCACTTGCTGGGTGGACCCCGCAACTCTGGGCCGACCCGCTAATTAGTTAGACCAGCCATTTGGTGGACCCATAATAAATGGAGCCGGCCCTGGAAGAAAGTGGGACCCACTTGTTTTTGCCCCGCTGTCTTGTTAGCCCACTTGCTATATGGTGGACCATACTAGTTGGTAGGCCCTTTAACAGAAAGTGGGACCCACATGTGTTTTGGCCCCGCTGTCTTGTTGGCCAGCCCACTTCTATATGGTGGTCCACATACTAAATGGGCCGACCCTTTAAGAAAGTGGGACCCACTTGTGTTTTGGCCCGGCCTATCTTGGGCGGCCCACTTGCTATATGGTGGACCCACATACTAATTGGGCGGCCCTTTAACGGGAAAGTGGGACCCTTTGTGTTTTGGCCCGGCTATCTTCTTGGGCCGGCCCACCTATATGGTGGACCCACATACTAAATGGAGCCCTCTTGAGGAAAGTGGGACCACCTGTGTTTTGGCCGCCCGCTATTTTGTTGGGCGGCCCATCTTGTATGGTGGACCCCACAAACGAAATGGGCCGGCCCTTTAATAGGAAAGTGGGACCCTGTGTTTTGCGACCCGCTAGCTTGTTGGGCCGGCCCACTTGCTATGGTGGACCCATACTAAATGGTAGCCCTTTAACAGGAAAGTGGGACCACCTGTGTTTTGGCCCGGTCCACTTGCTTCTTGGGCCGGCCCAGATTGCTGTAAGGTGGACCCCACATGTTAAATGGGCCGGCCCATTTAAGTTTTGACCAGTCAACCTTAGAGGTTAGGCCCGGCCCACGTAACTAATGGACCAGCCCAGCTATATAGTTGACCGGTCAAACTATGTCATCTGGCCCGGCCCGCTTAAGACGTGGCAGGCCTCGTGTGGGCCTACCATCTACCACGGGGTTTCAGCCGGTTAACGCCGTTAACTGCCAGTTAACGGCGTCTGCCACGTCGGTTTGCATGACGTCAGCAGTCAACGGGCTCCCGAAAACACTTCTGCAACGGTCCGATTTTCCGTGGCGGAAGGGCGCCCAAACGCGACGGACCGAAAAAATCGTCGTTGGACTTTGCCTGACGCAGACAACGGAACCCATATCGTCGGGTTAGGCCCATAGGCGACGAAAAATACCCCTTAGCGGACGATTTTGAGACGTTGTCTATCAGAACTTTTCTTGTAGTGTGTATCGGTCTCGTCTCAGATTTTTTGCAGGGAAATTACTCTCAAAATGGGAAGGACCATATGTTATTGAGGAGGTATATCGTTCAGGGGCAATAAAAATTAGCTCTTTGGAAGGTAACGCCACACAAGTAGTGAATGGACAAAGACTCAAGCATTATATTTCTGGAGATTCTTATAATGAAGATATTGATATTATTCAAGTGATAACTCCGGAAGCTTTCATCAAAGATCAAATTGACAGTTCTGCAGAGTCCGACTTTGAATAGGTAACAGTTTTAGTAATAAAAAGTCCGCGTTTAGCTTTCCGAACAATATTTCTGCTGTTTTTGGAAAATATAAAAAATTACGAGATCGAAACGGAGTGGAGGAGACGCGCGAGGGCCCGTCACCATAGGCCGGCGCGGGCCCCACCCTGGCCGCGCCGCCTATGGTGACAGCCCCTCGGCGTCCCGTTTCCACTCGTTTTCGGCCTGGAACCTTCCTTTTGTTGTAAAAATATTTGCTATATAATCCCCCGGATCTCCAGAGGTCCGTATATCGTTTTCTCGTCGTGTTTTGTTTCGAGCTGTTTTCTGCCAGATATTGTTTTCAGATCTAGAGCCACCATGTCTTCGTCGGAGCCTCCGAAGGACAACTTCTTTGAGAACGTCGTCAACCCGTACATGAAGCGAGTTGAAGATGCATCCCAAGGAATTGCTGCTCGTGGATGGAGAGTTGCAGATAGAAGATGTTCGTGGACCTAAGGGAGAAGGAAGCTTGGAAGACAGGATGGAGAAACTAGAACAAGAGGTCTTCACCTACAAGAAGATGGCTGAGCGTGAAGTGGACATCTTCCACAGAATTGTGTCCGAGCTCATTGGTGAACACGAGAAGGAGACTGCAAAGCTGTGGAGCGACATCCTCTCACTTCACAACACCACCAACCAACTTCAGGCGCAACTTTATGATGCTTGGAATCAAAACTGTGAGTATGAAAACAGGTTTAAACGCATTAGCGATGCTGCTAGTTTCAGGATTCCCGAGACCAAGACATCGTTTGTTGATGGAGAGCCTCTTCCTTGGAAGTCTGATGAGAAGAATCCACCATCATCGCCAGGAGGAGTAATTCATCATCGGTATTGGCATCCCCTTGGTTTGTTCCAAGCTTGGGGGAGTGCCGCGGTATCACATCATCACTATCTTTATCTTTTACTATCAAGTAGTGTCATATCATGAGTAGGGAAGTTATCATATGGAATAGTTTGCAGTGTGGAAGTATCTCTCTCTTAGTTGGTTATCTATGTATCCGTTGGTGTGAGTTATCGTTATGGAATATTAATGAGAAGTCTTATCATTTACTTTTTGCACACCTTATTTTAGTTTGCAATTTCTATTATATGATTACTCTTGACATTAGTATTGATATCACTTTGGGAGCATCAAGTAAATCTATTTGGTTTTGGCAAACTTAGCATTGGTCAATAGCAACAACACCTTGATGTTTAAATAGAAAAGGGAAATACATGTAGATATATTACTCTATTATCTTTATGCTAATGAGTTAGTATTCTGAAGTTAAAATTGCTTGTGCTTATGAGAAAGATGCATGATTGTTTCTATCACATGTATATTTGTTTGTTTCCCTCAACCTTTATGCTTGCTATCAAACCTTGCTAGCCAAAAACCTGTATTGAGAGGGAATGCTTCTCATACATCCATAACCTTAGACCAAACCCATGCCATTTGTGTCCACCATAACTACCTACTATGTGGTATTTTGCGCCACTCCAAGTAAATACTTCATGTGCTACCTTTAAATAATTCAAACTATATTACTCCTTATTTGTGTCAATGTTTTATAGCTCATAGGAAGTATGTGGTGTTTTATCTTTCAATCTTGTTGGGCGGACTTTCACCAATGGACTAGTGGCACATCCGCTTATCCAATAACTTTGCAATAAGAGCTGGCAACGGGGTTCCCAGCCCCAATTAATAACCTTCATTAATAATTCTCTTCACATGTTTTGCCCTGATTTATCAGTAAGCAACTTAATTTTGCAATAGACACTCCTCCATGGTATGGGAATGTTGGAAGGCACCCGAGGATTCGGTTAGCCATGGCTTGTGAAAGCAAAGGTTGGGGGAGTGTCATCCATAATAAAACTAAAATACATGTGTAAACAAAAGAGAAGAGGGATGATCTACCTTGCTGGTAGAGATAACGTCCTTCATGGGAGCCGCTCTTGGGTCTGTTTGGCAAGGGGGTTAGAGTACCCACTACCATTCGTTGACAACAACAAACACCACTCAAAATCTTACTTTTATGCTCTTTATATGATTTCAAAACTTGAAAAGCTCTAGCACATGATTTAATCCCTGCTTCCCTCTGCGAAGGGCCTATCTTTACTTTTATGTTGAGTCAGTAAACCTATTTCCCTCTATCTTAAGCAAGCAATTGAGTTGTTGTGAACCAACCATTTATGCTATGATTCAGTTAATCATGTCTTTTATGCTTTCTTGTTTAGTACAAATTTTATCTGATTGAATATGACTTTGAAGGTTATCAATGATTATGAGAAGATTGTTATAATTGAGGATGAAAGCCTGGCTATATAAATTCTAATATGAAAGCTTTGCTTAGAAGATAAGTGCAATCCTTTAGTAGTTCTCTGACCAAGAACAAAGTTTGCCATAACCAATCATGAATTCCTATGCACCTCTATTTGTGATTTCTCTTTACTCATTTCAAGATGAGTTATATGAAAGAATGTTTACTAGAATATCTTGTGTGAATCAATATGATGCTTCTTGTCCGTATTTTATTTATCGACTCTTCACTCCATAAACATGTGGTATTGTTTATTGAGCTCAGTTTCGCTTGGGGACAAGCGAGGTCTAAGCTTGGGGGGAGTTGATACGTCCATTTTGCATCACTATTTTATATCATAATTTGCTGTTATTCATTGATATATTTTATATTTAGAGATGATACTTATGTTATTTCATCTATTTTGCATGTTTCATGATCATTGGAGAATTATTCACGGGAGTCAGGATTCTGCTGGAAAAAGCACCGTCAGGACACCATATTTCTGAAGATCAACAATTGACGGAAGTTATACGAAAATCCTATTTTTCCAGAAGCGAAGGGAGCCAAAAGGAGGGGCTGAGAGGGGCCACCATGGGCCCCCCATAGGCCGGCGCGGCCCCGAGGCCTGGCCAGCGCCGCCATGTGGGGAGGGGCCCCACACCCCTCTGGCGCCTCTCCTTCGCGTACTTCTTCGTCCCAAAACCTAAGCCCACAGGGAGTTACGGAGAATTGAGAGCCGCCTCTGCGGGCGGAGAAACACCAGAGAAGAGCTCTCAGTGCGACGGAATCCGCACGGAAATTCCCTCCCGGAGGGGGAATCGACGTCATCGCCATCGTCATCGAGCTGGACATCATCTCCATCATCATCATCATCATCTCCATCATCTACACGCCATCTCCACCGCTGCATCTCGTCACCGCTGTAACGATTTGGGTTGGATCTTGATTGTTTGATAGGGAAACTCTCCCGGTGTTGATTACTACTTGTTATTGATGCTATTGAGTGAAACCATTGAGCCAAGGTTTATGTTCAGATTGTTATTCATCACCATATCACCTCTGATCATGTTACATATGATGTCTCGTGAGTAGTTCGTTTAGTTCTTGAGGACATGGGTGAAGTCTAAATGTTAGTAGTGAATTATTGTTGAGTAGTATTCAATGTTATGATATTTAAGTTGTGGTGTTACTCTTCTAGTGGTGTCATGTGAATGTCGACTACATGATACTTCACCTTTATGGGCCTAGGGGAGTACATCTTGTATTCGTTTGCTAATTGTGGGGTTGCCGGAGTGACGACAACCTAAACCCCCGTTAGTATATCGGTGCAGGAGGGATAGCAGGATCTCAGAGTTTAAGGCTGTGGTTAGATTTATCTTAATTACTTTCTTGTATTTGCGGATGCTTGCAAGGGTATAATCACAAGTATGTATTAGTCCTAGGAAGGGCGGTGCATTAGCATAGGTTCACCCACAACACTTATCAAAACAATGAAGATTAATCAGTATATGAAGCGAAAGCACTAGACTAAAATCCCCGTGTGTCCTCAAGAACGTTTGGTCATTATAAGTAAACAAACCGGCTTGTCCTTTGTGCTAAAAAGGATTGGGCCACTCGCTGCAATTATTTCTCTCGCATTTTATTTACTTGTACTTTATTTATCTGCTATATCAAAACCCCCTGAATACTTGTCTGTGAGCATTTACGGTGAATCCTTCATCGAAACTGCTTGTCAACACCTTCTGCTCCTCGTTGAGTTCGACACTCTTATTTATCGAAAGTACTACGATACACCCCCTATACTTGTGGGTCATGATGTCTACGGGAGCTTCTATTCTTGTAGACAGTGTTGGGCCTCCAAGAGCAGAGGTTTGTAGAACAGCAGCAAGTTTCCCTTAAGTGGATCACCCAAGGTTTATCGATCTCAGGGAGGAAGAGGTCAAAGATATCCCTCTCATGCAACCACCTGCAACCACAAAGCAAGAAGTCTCTTGTGTCCCCAACACACCTAATAGGTGCACTAGTTAGCGAAGAGATAGTGAAATACGGGTGGTATGAATAAGTATGAAGCGATGTACGGCGCCGAAAAGTGCTATGACGTACGATTGATGGTAGTAATATTGCGGGAAGTAAACATGCAGTAGAACAGTAAACAAGCAGCAATAACAGTCTTTAGGAATAAGGCCTAGGGATCATACTTTCACTAGTGGACACTCTCAACATTGATCGCATAATAAATACTTCTTCTCATATGTGCTACATACACTCTTGTTTGATAATGAACATCATTCGTTGCGTAGGATTACACGAACCCTCAATGCCGGAGTTAACAAGCTCCACAACATTCGATATTCATGTTTAAGTAACCTTAGAGCATAATAGATCATTGCAAAATAAACCAAGAACTAACATAGTGCACACACTGTCCACATTACACTATGAAGGAGGAATAGATCACATCAATACTATCATAATGATAATTAACTCCACAATCTACAAGAGATCATGATCATAGCCTACGACAAGAACCACACGGTGCACACACTAGTCACCTTTACACCATGCAGGAGGAATAGACTACTTTAATAACATCACATGAGTAGCACACAACTAGTAGCGATACAAAGCTCATCATATGGATCTCAATCATGTAAAGCAGCTCATGAGATCATTGTATTGAAGTACATAGGAGAGAGATTAACCACATAGCTACCGGTACAGCCCAGAGCCTCGATGGAGAACTACTCCCTCCTCATGGGAGCAGCAGCGGTGATGAAGATGGCGGTGGAGATGGCAGCGGTGTCGATGGAGAAGCCTTGCAGGGAGCACTTCCCCGCTCCGGCGGTGCGGGAACGAGAGACTCCTGTCCCAGGATCTTGGCAGCGATGGCGGCGGCTACTGGAAGGTTTCGCGTACCGTGGCTTTCTCGTAAGGTTTTCGATGCGGGGGCTTTATATGGGCGAAGAGGCGGCGTAGGAGGGTCAAAGGGGCGACCACACCATAGGGTGGCGCGGGCCCAGCCCTGGCCGCGCCACCCTATCATCTGGGGCCACAGGGGCCCCTGCTGCGGCTCTCGGGTGTTGGATGCTTAGGGCAAAATAGGAACCGGCGTTGATTTCGTCAATTAGAGAATATTTCGTTACTAGGATTTATGAAACCAAAAACAGCGACGAGGAACTGGCACTTCGGCATCTTGTTAATAGGTTAGTTCAGGAAAATGCGTAAATACGACATATAATGTGCATAAAACATGTAGGTATCATCAATAAAGTAGCATGGAACATAAGAAATTATCGATACGTTGGAGACGTATCGGCATCCCCAAGCTTAGTTCTGCTCGTCCCGAGCAGGTAAACGATAACAAAGATAATTTCTGAAGTGACATGCCATCATAACCTTGATCATACTATTTGTAAACATATGTAATGAATGCAGCGATCAAAACAATGGTAATGACATGAGTAAACAAGTGAATCATAAAGCAAAGACTTTTCATGAATAGTACTTCAAGACAAGCATCAATAAGTCTTGCATAAAAGTTAACTCATAAAGCAATAAATCAAAGTAAAGGTATTGAAGCAACACAAAGGAAGATTAAGTTTCAGCGGTTGCTTTCAACTTATAACATGTACATCTCATGGATATTGTCAACATAGAGTAGTATAACAAGTGCAATATGCAAATATGTAGGAATCAATGCACAGTTCACACAAGTGTTTGCTTCTTAAGGTGGAGAGAGATAGGTAAACAGACTCAACATAAAAGTAAAAGAAAGGTCCTTCAAAGAGGAAAGCATCGATTGCTATATTTGTGCTAGAGCTTTGATTTTGAAAACATCAAGAGAGCATAAAAGTAAAGTTTTGAGAGGTGTTTGTTGTTGTCAACGAATGGTAGCGGGCACTCTAACCCCCTTGCCAGACAAACCTTCAAAGAGCGGCTCCCATTTTATTTTATTTTTGGGTGGCACTCCTTCCAACCTTGCTTTCACAAACCATGGCTAACCGAATCCTCGGGTGCCTGCCAACGATCTCATACCATGAAGGAGTGCCTTTTTATTTTAGTTTTATTATGATGACACTCCTCCCCACCTTTGCTTTCTCAAGCCATGGCTAACCGAATCCTTCGGGTGCCGTCCAACAATCACATACCATGGAGGAGTGTCTATTTTTGTTAATTAATTTGGGGCTGGGAATCCCATTGCCAGCTCTTTTTGCAAAATTATTGGAAAGCGGATGAAGCCACTAGTCCATTGGTGAAAGTTGCCCAACAAGATTGAAAGATAAACACCACATACTTCCTCATGAGCTATAAAACATTGACACAAATAAGAGGTAATAACTTTTGAATTGTTTAAAGGTAGCACTCAAGCAATTTACTTTGGAATGGCGGAGAAATACCATGTAGTAGGTAGGTATGGTGGACACAAATGGCATAGTAGTTGGCTCAAGGATTTTGGATGCATGAGAAGTATTCCCTCTCGATACAAGGTTTAGGCTAGCAAGGTTATTTGAAGCAAACTCAAGTATAAAATGGTGCAGCAAGACTCACATATAAGACATATTGTAAACATTATAAGACTCTACACCGTCTTCCTTGTTGTTCAAAACTCAATACTAGAAATTATCTAGACCTTAGAGAGACCAATTATGCAAACCAAATTTTAGCAAGCTCTATGTATTTCTTCATTAATGGGTGCAAAGTATATGATGCAAGAGCTTAAACATGAGCACAACAATTACCAAGTATCACATTATCCAAGACATTTTACCAATTACTACATGTAGCATTTTCAATTCCAACCATATAACAATTTAACGAAGAGGAAACTTCGCCATGAATATTATGAGCTAAGAACACATGTGTTCATACGAACCAGCGGAGCGTGTCTCTCTCCCACACAAGGATGAACTTATTCAGAGAACTAAGATAACAAAATAAAAATAAAAGCACACAGACGCTCCAAGTAAAATACATAAGATGTGACCGAATAAAATTATATAGTTTCAAGAGAAGGAACCTGATACTTTGTCGATGAAGAGGGGATGCCTTGGGCATCCCCAACTTAGAAGCTTGAGTCTTCTTAGAATATGCAGGGATGAACCACGGGGGCATCCCCAAGCTTAAACTTTCACTCCTCTTGATCATAGTATATCATACTCCTCTCTTGACCCTTGAAAACTTCCTTCACACCAAACTTCAAGCAAACTCATTAGAGGGTTAGTGCATAATCAAAAATTCACATGTTCAGAGGTGACACAAACATTCTTTTCACTTCTGGACATTGCATAAAACTTCTGAAAGTTAATGGAACAAAGAAACTCATTCAACTTAACAAAAGCGGCAATGCGAAATAAAAGGCAGAATCTGTCAAAAACAGAACAGTCGTAAAGACGAATTTAAAGCTGGCACCAGACTTGCTCAAATGGAAAAACTCAAAACTAATGAAAGTTGCGTACATATCTGAGGATCACGCTCGTAAATTGGCAGATTTTTCGAATTTTCTACGAGAACCCAGATTCGTGACAGACAGCAATGCTGTTTCTGCGCAGCGATCCCAAATATAACATCAACTTTGACATAGAAACTTTACTTGGCACAAAAACATGATAAGGAGAGGTTGCTACAGTAGTAAACAACTTCCAAGACTCAACAAAACAAAAATTGCTGTAGTAAAATAAACACATGGGTTATCTCCCAAGAAGTTCTTTCTTTATAGCCATTAAGATGGGCTCGGATTTTAATGATGCACTCGCAAGAAATAGTATTTGAAGCAAAAGAGAGCATCAAGAGGCAAATTCAAAACACATTTAAGTCTAACATGCTTCATATGCATAGGAATCTTGTAAATAAACAAGTTCATGAAGAGCAAAGTAACAAGCATAGGAAGATAAAACAAGTGTAGCTTCAAAAATTTCAGCACATAGAGAGGTGTTTTAGTAACATGAAAATTTTTACAACCATATTTTCCTCTCTCATAATAACTTTCAGTAGCATCATGAGCAAACTCAACAATATAACTATCACATAAAGCATTCTTATCATGAGTCTCATGCATAAAATAATTACTACTCCCAACATAAGCATAGTCATTCTTATTAATTGTAGTGGGAGCAAATTCAACAAAGTAGCTATCAAATATAGGAGGTATATTGTAATCATAATCAAATTTATCCTCCATAACAGGTGGTAACAAAAGACTACTATCATTATAATCATCATAAATGGGAGGCAAAGTATCATCAAAGTAAATTTTCTCCTCAATGCTTGGGGGACTAAAGATATCATGCTCATCAAAGCCAGCTTCCCCAAGCTTAGAATTTTCCATAGCATTAGCAACAAGGGTGTTCAAAGCATTCATATTAATATGTTCCATGGGTTTTTTAATTTTCGCATCAAACCATCCATGTCTTAAATCAGAAATAGAATAAAAAGGTCATTGTTGTCCATTATGCCTAACTAGTGTAAACAAGAAACCAAATGTCGCAATTGCAGAGTCTAAAGGAAATAGCTTCGAGCACACACACAATGGCGCCGGAAAAGTACTGTTACCACCGGAGTATGAGTGCCTTTTACCTTTCCTCCCCGGCAACGGCGCCAGAAAAGTGCTTGGCGCGTAGTTGACGAGGGAGGAAAAGTGCTTAGTTGCCGGGCTTGCCAATGTGTGAGTGCCGTTTACCTTCCCTCCCGCAACGGCGAAGGCTGATGTCTACGGGGCTTCTATTCTTGTAGACAGTGTTGGGCCTCAAGAGCAGAGGTTTGTAGAACATCGGCAAGTTTCCCTTAAGTGGATCACCCAAGGTTTATCGATCTCAGGGAGGAAGAGGTCAAGATATCCCTCTCATGCAACCCTGCAACCACAAAGCAGAAGTCTCTTGTGTCCCCAACACACCTAATAGGTGCACTAGTTCGGCGAAGAGATAGTGAAATACAGGTGGTATGAATAAGTATGAGCGATAGTACGGCGCCAGAAAAGTGCTTTTGGCGTACGGTTGATGGTAGTAATATTGCGGGAAGTAAACATGCAGTAGAACGGTAAACAAGCAGCGATTTCAGTATTTAGGAACAAGGCCTAGGGATCATACTTTCACTAGTGGACACTCTCAACATTGATCGCATAATAAATACTTCTTCTCATATGTGCTACATACACTCTTGTTTGATAATGAACATCATTCGTTGCGTAGGATTACACGAACCCTCAATGCCGGAGTTAACAAGCTCCACAACATTCGATATTCATGTTTAAGTAACCTTAGAGCATAATAGATCATTGCAAAATAAACCAAGAACTAACATAGTGCACACACTGTCCACATTACACTATGAAGGAGGAATAGATCACATCAATACTATCATAATGATAATTAACTCCACAATCTACAAGAGATCATGATCATAGCCTACGACAAGAACCACACGGTGCACACACTAGTCACCTTTACACCATGCAGGAGGAATAGACTACTTTAATAACATCACATGAGTAGCACACAACTAGTAGCGATACAAAGCTCATCATATGGATCTCAATCATGTAAAGCAGCTCATGAGATCATTGTATTGAAGTACATAGGAGAGAGATTAACCACATAGCTACCGGTGCAGCCCCGAGCCTCGATGGAGAACTACTCCCTCCTCATGGGAGCAGCAGTGATGAAGATGGCGGTGGAGATGGCAGCGGTGTCGATGGAGAAGCCTTCCGGGGGCACTTCCCGTCCCGGCGGTGCCGGAACAGAGACTCCTGTCCCCCGGATCTTGGCTTCGCGATGGCGGCGGCTGGAAGGTTTCGTGTGCCGTGGCTTTCTCCGTAAGGGTTTCGATGCGGGGGCTTTATATAGGCGAAGGGCGGCGCGGAGGGTCAAAGGGCGACCACACCATAGGGTGGCGCGGGCCGGCCGCGCCACCCTATCATCTGGGCCCACACAGGGCCCCCTACGCGGCTCTCGGGTGTTCCGGATGCTTCCGGGCAAAATAGGAACACAGGCGTTGATTTCGTCCAATTGAGAATATTTCGTTACTAGGATGTATGAAACCAAAAACACAGGAACGCGCACTTCGGCATCTTGTTAATGGGTTAGTTCCGGAAAATGCGTAAATACGACATATAATGTGCATAAAACATGTAGGTATCATCAATAAAGTAGCATGGAACATAAGAAATTATCGATACGTTGGAGACGTATCAGGTCACAGGCGGAAACTCGCCGCGGCTCACGATGCCCCCTCTATCGAGGGCATCAAACAGCCGCCAACGGGGAAACAGCTGGCATCCACGGCGTATGGCTGCCAGTTCCTCGTCGTCCGATTCGGCGGCGAGGTCGATCTCCAAGTCGGCGCCAACCTTGGCGCCGGTGAAAAAGGAGCCGCTTCCCCGCCGAGCCACCGCACCGCGGCATCGCCGATCCGCACCATCGCAGGCCAAGGCGGCACCACGAAGCGCCTCCACAGCTCCGGCGGCGGGCGCAAACCAGCGAGGTGAAGGTCGAGGACGAAGTCGTCGCGGACGCCGCCATCCTCGGCCCCGTCGCGAGGTCCCTCCAGGACCTCGTACCCGCCGACAACGCCATGCCGCTCGACCAGGCCTGCGCCTGGTGGAGGGAGCAGTGGGAGAAGGAGGAAGCGGAGCGGCAGGCGAGGTACCTCCAGGACGCCGCTCGCTTCCGGCGGCCTACGACTCCTCCATCCGGCGCCTTCGTCCCCGTCGTCGACCTCGAAGCCTCCGACGACGAGCTGTACAAGCCATCGCCGTCCCCGCCTCGCACCAGCGGCCGGTGGGGAGACGCCGGCCAAGGCAGCAGCCAGGCGGCTTCGGCGCCGCCACAGTTCGACGACGACAGCTCCGACGATGACGGCGGCGACTACACGGTGTTCTACCGCCATTTGGGCATGTAGAGCGCCGTGTTTTAAAATTTATAGTTGTATTCCCCGAGCCGAATTCGAAATATAGTCGAATTCGGCCTCTATGTATGAACTTCACCCTCTATATAGTAAATATCATTAAATTTAGTCTAAATTCGCCGTTTTTAGCCGTAGTTTGTCAAGTTTACGTTTTTCAAATTTACATCGTCGTCTTCGCCTGAGGACGCGGCTGGGAAACTACTCCTCCCCACGCCAAATTTACGTCCAATCCGGACGTAAATTTCCCAGTTTGACATGGGAGAGCAAACGAGTGGAGATGCTCTTACCTATAAAGTAGATTTGAACGCCGTGATTGTCGATCTTGTCTATCTTTGTGGTGACCCAGCGTACCACTGCATGGTGTAGTACACAAGTCGTTGACATGACACAAGTGAAACACCGTTCCACTCATATTACATCCCTCAGAGTGGTACAACAGAAACATATGCGAGTCCAAGGTATGTCTATAGAAGGATACACAAGCTGCTTACAGAAGATCAACATAGCATCCTACTTTACAGTGAGGTAAAACTTCAAATAAAGCTCCAGAAGAACAACTCGTAGTCTAACTAATTGCTAACTCAAGCTTAAGAGCTACTTGGCTTGCTATAGAACTCTAACTATTTAGGTGCTAGGATTAGGGAAAGGTTCCCTTCTATACTAGTCTAAGTTTCCACTTTAGTTGCTGTTGCAGTTGACTTCATTGACTTCTTTGCTTGGATTCCTCATCTTGTTGCAGTTGACTCCTTTGTCTTCGAGTTCCTCGGTAGTTTATCCTCCGGTGCCTCCATAGCTAAGCAGGGGATTTAAGAGTGGGATGAGTACGCGCGTACTCAGCAAGTTCATATTAGGAAATAGGTGTATCATTCACTAGCTACAACCACAGACCAGAAAGTCATAGGCGAATGCAAGTTTTCATAAACATTTCTTCAAAAGGTTTATTTTATTCTGAAAACTATGCCCGTCTTCACAGGTTGACTAGAACTTCATGGAGTTCCTTTCCTGCCGCGTTCGCAGTTCCCTTCCCGGAATAGGGAGTGACAGCCACAATTTTGATACCCTCTGCAGAGGTGCGTTACTTTTCCCATAAGAGACCTTATCCTTGTTGCCAACCAGGCGTTAACTTTTCCGTCCACACTTCCTTGGTGTGAGGCCAGGTGTAAGATCCAAGCCCACACCGCCTTCTCCGCGACCTCGCAGACCCACCTTTTGTAAGTCTGTCCTCTCCTATATCTATGGGTAGACCGACCCAGGCATTTGTTCTCACCTTTACCATTAAGGTAGACCGTTCCGAACAACTTATGTGCCCTGTCCTATACACCATAGATAGACCGATCCGGACAACCCTTACAATCATTCATAGACCAATAATAAGTCTACCCTCTCCTGTATCTAATGGTAGACCGTGCAGGACCACATGTCCCCACCTTTACCAAAGATAGACCGATCCGGGGCAACCCTTATTACCAGTCCGTTGGCATGCGAGAGGGAAAGATACAGCTGGCTTCCCCAGAGCCATTATAGATCTTATGGTTAACGCGATATGTACGGCGCTAGAATCACTGGATGGCATTGGCACTTAATCCTAGATGAATAGTACCCGTGCAATGGAACCTCCACCAATCAACACGTACCATGGTTCCATTGCCCACCACATAGTCATATTCATAATTGTAAAATAACATTTGCTTTTCAATGCAAGAGTGATAAGTATAGTACTTTGCATATAATTTGATAGAAATAATCAAATGACATGAGCAAGCGATGAACTTGCCTTTCTTGACTGCAAGATTATGCAGGCAAAAGCTTCGATACGTGAGAACTCCAAATTCTGAAATACCATCATTGTCCGGTAAGGACAATGTTTAAAGAACTGGCAAAGATGCTATAATGCATAGTATGAGATGCAGTCGTCCCGAGCATAACCTAACCTTGATGATTGAGGATGTATGAGTTGTAAAGATTTCTTTAGGGTGTGTTGCACTTTTAGGATGGTTCTCAAACAAGGTTCTTATTAGGGTTGATGAAATTATAGTATAAACAAGTGATATAATGCATCATAACAATCATACACACAAAGAATAGTAGTGGAATAATATGTGAAGAACAGTTGTCAATTTTAAGTTCTACAGGACATGGTTGATGGTTACTTATTTTATACTTCAAAAGAATAACTTTTGAAGAACAGGTTAATTAAGAAATAATAGTATAAACAAGAACTATGGTTTCTATGGTTGGATTGACATCTGTACTTCAAAAGAATAACTTTTGAAGAACATGTCAAGTTAAGAATAAAAGCTATTATAATTAGGAGCTATGGCTTCTAGGGTTTACTATTGGATTCCTTTAGTTTTCTAATAGCTACTAGTTGGTTCTCAAATAGAATGGGTTTATATGCAGCAAGTATTGATAGGTTCATTACTATGGTTTCTCATAAGCATCATATCAAAGGATGATTATCCAGGTGGTTCCATAAATTAGTTGTTACGGTTTACTATGGTTTCACATTTGCTTCACTAAGTGATTACTAATGGCTTCTAAACTAGGTGGGTTATGATTTCCTAAATAGGGTTTAGTGGAATAAGAGCATGTGTTGGGAATTGCTACACAAGTTTGGTGTTAGGGTTCCTCATTAGGATTATACTAGGGTTTGATGATTGTGGTAGAATTCCATGGTTTGGTATAGTGCTCAATGGTGCTAACATATTAACAAGCTAGGGTTTATACCTAGGTGACACTAGTGGATCATATAGGTTTAATAAAAATAAAGACATGAAATGATAATCTCATGTGAATTGGTTTTATCCTAGTGGATCATGAGCATGCATATATTTGTTTCTTACTAGGGTTTTATAGGTATAGGTGAAGCTTATATGATCACATGGGCTAAACCCCTAGGGTTTTAGAATTGAAACAATTTATGATGAACACATAAAATAATGGAATCAAGGTCTTACTTATATTAAAATTAGGGTTTCTAAATTATGGTACAACTCTAAAATGATAATTGACAATAAAGGTGTGGTATTTAATTACTTTGAAACAAAATTAACACTTGTTGGACGTTTTATTAATTTTCACCAGAATTAATAATTAGGGTAGCTCCTAATTAGGTTTAATTAAAAACCAGGGCTTAACAATTGTTATTATATTTTAAAATACTTAACTTGTTAACTAAAGATGTTTAAGTAAACAAGTTTTGGATTACCCAAAATAATATTAGTTGTTGGTATTTTCTTGCTTTATTATTATTTAAAGAAATAGTAAATGGTAATTTGCAAATTAGGGTTTATGGATTACCACTAATATTTTAATTAATGAAAATATAATTAAGAAAATTAATCTTAACATTTTATTACTTACTGAATAACTAATATTTAATTTTGAAACTTTACTAATTGTAGAATTTAAATTGGATTTGAAACAATTGAAAAGGCATAACCAATAAAGTTAAAAATAAATGAATTTTTATTTTGACACACATTTTTATTTTATATTTTATTTGTATAGAGTTTATTTTTGTGAGCATTTTGATATCTCATTCATATTTTTCTGAGTTGAAATGAATTATATATGATTTTGCAAAGTTTCAACTATTTACTGGAATTTGAAATAAAGCAAAAAGCTAACTGTACCGGTTCATACCCTAACCTAAGACACTGACTAGTGGGGCCGTTGAGTAGGTCGGTTGCCACGATGGCAACGACCGTCAACATGCATCTGGACCCCAACGCCACGTTGGCAACGTCGACGGCAAGAGCCGGCGACCGGCGACGCGTCGCCGTTTAATGCCCCCCAGACGGCCTAGTGATATATTCCGACTCTCCTCGACTCGGTGAAGCTGATGGTGGTGTTGGTTTCGTAAGGGGATCACCGGAGCTACACCGGCGACCATGTCCCGCGGCGGTGCTCTCCGGCGAGGTGGCTAAACGGAGCTACAAACGTCAATAGGATGGGAGAGTATGCTCTACAGACGCGGAAGCTCACCGTGAAGCTCAAGGTGTGGTCGGCTCCGGCGATGGTCGACGGAGACGGCGATTGATGATTTCCCGGCGACCCCGAGGGAAAGGGAACGGTGAAATTCTTTTGGCTCCGAGCTCCTCTTGATGCGTACTTGCTCCCAGATGGCCTACGCGCCGAGGCGCTTCTCCTCGTCCATGCGCTGGAGGCTGAGGTGGCTCCCATCGCCGTATTCTTCCTCGACGCCGGCACAGTGAATGGATGATTGGGAACAACTGGGCAAGCTAGAGAGAGAATGGAGGCATGGAGGAGATCAAGGAGAGCACGGCGGTCCTCCCCTCCTATTTATAGACCATGGCTAGGTCAGAATCGTCGGCGCATCGCCGGAGACGGTGCGGATATGGCGACGAGGATGAACTCGATCCGGGCGCGAATCTTGGCACGTTTGGGATAGGCTCGGACGCGAGAATGCTTGTACGAGGTTCAGAGATCGTCTGCGACGTCCGGGTGAGCTTATCCACGACGAGGACATGGCCAGAGCTCCTCTCTGCGCTGTCGACGCCGTGGAGGAAGACGAAGACGATGACTTGCCTCGCACGAATTTTGAAGCAAGCCGAAACGGTACCTGGGTTGTTTTTGTTCATGGGCTGGGCTGCTCCTGGGCTTCTGCTGGGTAGGCTTCATGGGCTGCTGCGGTTGCTGAGCAAGGTAAGGCTTTCCCTCTCTTTTCTCTTTTAAATTTCTGTTTTGAATTTAGTTTTCTTTTTCTTGTTTGAATTGAAATTTGAATTCTGCTTTGTTTTGCCGGTTCTAAAATATTTGAACATCAAAACCATTTGATAATGATATTCACTATCTTGTTTTGTTTTTAAACAACCATTTATAATTTATTAATTTTGGTTCTTATGAGGCACAAGTTAAAAATGCAAATAGATATGAATTTTAGGGTTCCACTCAATTGCTTTCAAATTTATAAATCAAATCTGTTTAAATGCTTTAAATCTTAGATCATGTGCATGGTAAACACTTTATAATTTTCTAGTGCTTAAACATAGTGATTTCTCACATATTATTAAATTATGGCTAGAGTTTAACCAATAGTAAAGGGTATGGAATAGGTTCATGATTTTATGTGGATGATAGTTTCTTAGGGTTCAAGAAGATGGTTGAACAAATTCTATAATCATCAATCAAACTTTGACTTAAATTATTTAGGATGGATCCTATATTCCTCATGATTAATTCAATTGCTTATGTGGTGATTCTATTTTCTAAAATAATATTTCATTTGGTTACCTAAGCAAGTACTTGGAAAGCAAAATAGAATTGGATATTGGTTTACTCTCCTCACCAAATGGCATTTAGTCCTTAAGTATATATGGCTTGGTTTATACTTGTGATCCATGATACACAAGTTAGGACATAATATTTTATGTGGGGTGAATCCTATGTTAAGGTTTAGGGTTTTGCATACTCTTCACTAAATCGAATATAAATAGGCATGAGGCATGGAAAGGTTCTACTTATGATCCAAAGTGATACTTAGATTGGAATTCAAATATGGTCTATGTTTTAGTGGTGATCACCCATGTGATACACAACTAGGATTAGGATATAGTCATAAGCTTTGGTTATGTTTCACTAATAGAACATGGCTCTCACCTCCAAGATTAAAGGTTTGTTTGAACAAGTAGGATTTAATACTACTCTAATATTATCTAGGATGGACATGGATATATATGGTTAGCATCTATAATATCTCTCACTTATAAATGTCTTGGAAAATCCTAAGGTCCTACTCAAGAGATGATGATATACTCCACTAAATATATGGTTTGCCTAGGAATTATACCTTGGTATCTTATGTAGCTTGTTCTTCTGGAAAATCTGATAAACCTGCATCTTGTGGTATGCCTCCACCTCCTAGCTTCTTCATCTTAATCCTAGCTAATGTATGGAGTGGCTCTATGAGTTGGTCTCCTTTTATCATGCTACAAGATGATCAAATGGATGAAGGGTGTGGCTCTATTTATAGGCTTGGGCAAGCTCTAGTATCATGACACATAGGTGGGTGACTCTTGTTTTGGTTTGATGAGTAAGGTGCTTAGTTGTCATGCCCTCATCCATAGCAATCCTTGGAGTGAGGTGGCATAGCTTGGAGTGCAAGTCATGTAGATATTTTCATCCTATGTGGCATGATCATTATCCTCTCATATGAATTATATTTGGATAGCCAAGTGGCATTTGTCACTAAATATCTTGTGAATGGTTTTATTATTGTGGATGAGTCACTATATCATATTTGATTGGATTTATATTATAATATTGGTCAAAAAGTCAAGGTTGAAGGTTATTCCTCAATTTTGAATAGTTGGTGTTTGATTGCACCAAGGCATGATCATATGAGTTTCAAAATACTCATGAGTAGTTTTATTCAAATAGTTTGAACTATAACTTGTAATGTAAATGGATTCAGTTTTATGATATTCCATATATTTAATAAGTTATGATTTAAATAAGAATGTGTGGCCTTTACGCACTTTAGACCCTATGATTTATCTTATTTTTTAATAAGTTTAGAATTGAATTATATTACACACAAAAGTAGTTGAAGATACACCATGAGAATCATGGTAGAAACATTTATTTAGTAAAAGATATGGAAAAGACAATTAAATAATAGTTTCTTAATTCTTTGATTTATGGTTGAATAATTATTCATGTGTTGTTGTAAGGAATGTCATGTTGAGATCTTTTATAGAATCTTGTAGTTGACCCTTACTTAAGGTGTTGTTTGTTGTAAAGCTAATTCCATTTGATCTAGCTCATAGATCAAATCATCTCTACCCAAAACAGGGTTTTAGTAAAGATCACGGTGAAGTTTATAGCGCTTGACTTGATGATCTACTTCAATTCCAGCAAATCAAGTGAAACTTCAGTTACTGTGGTAAGTTTTATTTGAAAGCGCGAAAAATCCCCGGATTTTCTATGCATGAATGCAATGCACACTTTGGTGTTCTCTCATTTTATTGCCTCTAAACCTGGGATATTACAGCCTCTCCCCCTTAAACTGAACTTCGCCCCAAAGTTCGAACGCTCTCATATTTCGAAAAGTGGAACGGACTTGAACAGGTAACAATCCTTCAAACTCCATAGTGATCTCAGTAGATATAATTGGATATATTTGTAGGATAACGTAGCATAGAAAACAAAAATTTTCCTACGGCGAACACGCAATCCAAGCCAAGATGCAATCTAGAAGACGGTAGCAACGAGGGGATTATCGAGTCTCACCCTTGAAGAGATTCCAAAGCCTACAAGATGAGGCTCTTGTTGCTGCGGTAGATGATCACTTGCCGCTTGCAAAAGCGCGTAGAAGATCTTGATCACGGCGCCACGAACGGGCAGCACCTCCGTACTCGGTCACACGTTCGGTTGTTGATGAAGACGACGTCCACCTCCCGTTCCAGCGGGCAGCGGAAGTAGTAGCTCCTCTTGAATCCGACAGCACGACGGCGTGGTGTCGGTGGCGGTGGAGAAATCCGGCGGAGCTTCGCTAAGCGTGCGGGATATGGTGGAGGACGGGGCGCTAGGGTTTGGGGAGAGGGGGTGGCCGGCCACTGGGGGCGGCCAAGGTGGTGGCTTTGGTGTGTCCGGCCCCCTCCCCTATGCCCCTCATTATATAGGTGGAAGCCCCAAGTGTTGGACTACAAGTCTCCGAATAAGACCCGAACCCAAAACCTTCCATATGGTGGGAAACCTTCCCAAGCTAGGATTCCCACTAGAGGTGGGAATTCCACCTACCATATGGGGGTGTGGCCGGCCCCTTATGGGGGAGTCCACTTGGGACTCCACCCCACTAGGGTTGGCCGGCCATGGAGGTGGAGTCCCATGTGGACTCCACCTTCCTAGGTGTGTTCTTCCGGACTTTTCTAGAACCTTCTAGAACCTTCCATAGAACCTTCCGAATCATTTTAATTCACATAAAATGACATCCTATATATGAATCTTATTCTCCGGACCATTCCGGAACTCCTCGTGATGTCCGGGATCTCATCCGGGACTCCGAACAAATATTCGAACTCCATTCCATATTCAAGTTCTACCATTTCAACATCCAACTTTAAGTGTGTCACCCTACGGTTCGCGAACTATGCGGACATGGTTGAGTACTGACCAATAACCAATAGCGGGATCTGGAGATCCATAATGGCTCCCACATATTCAACGATGACTTTAGTGATCGAATGAACCATTCACATACGATACCAATTCCCTTTGTCACGCGATATTTTACTTGTCCGAGGTTTGATCATCGGTATCACACTATACCTTGTTCAACCTCGTCTCTGACAAGTACTCTTTACTCGTACCGTGGTATGTGGTCTCTTATGAACTTATTCATATGCTTGCAAGACATTAGACGACATTCCACCGAGAGGGCCCAGAGTATATCTATCCGTCATCGGGATGGACAAATCCCACTGTTGATCCATATGCCTCAACTCATACTTTCCGATACTTAATCCCACCTTTATAACCACCCATTTACGCAGTGGCGTTTGATGTAATCAAAGTACCTTTCCGGTATAAGTGATTTACATGATCTCATGGTCATAAGGATTAGGTAACTATGTATCGAAAGCTTATAGCAAATAACTTAATGACGTGATCTTATGCTACGCTTAATTGGGTGTGTCCATTACATCATTCATATAATGATATAATCTTGTTATTAATAACATCCAATGTTCATGATTATGAAACTAATCATCTATTAATCAACAAGCTAGTTAAGAGGCTTACTAGGGACTCTTTGTTGTTTACATATCACACATGTATCAATGTTTCGGTTAATACAATTATAGCATGGTATATAAACATTACCATAAACACAAAGATATATAATAACCATTTATTATTGCCTCTTGGGCATATCTCCAACAGTCCCACTTGCACTAGAGTCAATAATCTAGTTTACATGTAAAGATATAACACCTTGGCCTTCGGTGCTTTATCATGTATTGCTCACGGGAGAGGTTTTAGTCAACTGACACGCTCAGAAACGTATGTATTTTGTAATTCATTTGCGTCTCAACGCATCACTCATTTCCAAATGAGTCGGTATTAAATATGTTTGATCTTCTGGTGGAACCTTAATTCCGCGGTCTGAAATATGTCACTAATATTGTCACACACAATATAGCTTCAAAGTTCTGACACTATCGGAACTACACCAAGTTCTCAAAGAACCTCTTGACTTAACATCCTTTGTCATTGTCAAAACAATGACATACTCTGCCTTCTTTTGTAGAATCCGTCACAATATTTAGAACTCTTCTAAATCTAGCATAGACAACTTCTAGCTCATTGTGCTACCTTTTAAACAACACTTAGTCTAATTTGAGATTGAAATTATATTTTATATGTGACAAAACCAATATCGGTGTAACACCTTACAGCGATTTGTTTGTCATTTCCTCATACAAAACTATATATATATATCCTTAGTTCTTCTAAAGTACTCAAGGATATTCTTACTGTCGTCCAATGATCATCATATGAATCATTCTGTATACTCATAACACTTTATAGCACATGACATCTGATTGTGTACATATTATTCGTGATCTATAATCACTCATGTGTTTTTACTCATTGAGTGTCAGATACATTCAAGTCTTGTTTAAAACTTAACATGACAAGAACATTTTCTTAATATTTATATATTGAACTACTTCAATATCCATTCTATGTACTTTGACTTAAACTTATTATGTGTTTCAATCTATCTTCATAGATCTTGACACTAAATATGTTTCAGTCCATATCCTTTCATTGAAATTAATTTCTCAATGAAACCTTTTAATCAAGTATATAATTACATCATTTATAACCAACTATATGTCACCTACATAAAGTATTATAAATATGTCTCAGCGCTCCCACTTAATTTCTTGCAAATACAAGCCTCTTCATCGTCTCTTGATGAAATCAAAAACTCTTTGACTATTTCATCTGGTGAAGATTCCAACTCCGTGATACTCACTTCATCCAATTGAAGTTTGTATACCTATCTAGTATTCTACGGACAGGCAAAACTCTTGGTTGTATTTTGTATACACCTTTAATACATACTTCTGATAAGTAATGTATTTTGCCATCCTACTAGCATATCTCATAAAAGAAACATGTAGTGATTACTAGAATAAACCACATAGACTATAAGCATTGCTACGGAAGATCTAATCTTATCGTAGTCAACTCTTTGAACTTTGTCGTAAACAATTTTTCGACAAGTCGAGCTTCTTTAAGGATATTTCATCCAAGTCTATAGATCCATTTACTTTCAAAAAGTATTCATCTATTATGGATTTCATGGCGCATGGCCATTTTAACGGAGTCAGGGCCCATCATAACTTCTTTGTTTGTAGTTGGTTTATCATTATTCAAAATCAATCCTTTGTTCACAAATCATTTATTTGATCACAAAGTAAACCATACCTACAAGGTTCAATATGTACTTCGATCTCCATGGCTAAAACACTTTGTAGTCATGGGAGCCATGATCGTCGTGGCCGCTTCCGAAACAAATTCCGATGCTGCGCTACTCTGATCATTATGCTCAGGTTCATAAACCTTATCAAATTATACCCTCTCCACTCAAATATTTCACTAGAAACAATTTCTCGGAAATAAGAAACATTGACAAACACTTTTGTCTTTGTCTCCATAGTGGAAAGAATTCCCAATTAATTCTTTGGGATAACCAACAAAGACATACATCCGATTTTGGTTGTAAACTTTATTTACCTTATGCTATGCATACCAAAATTTAAGAAATAACTATTAGGTTTCATACCCATGCCATAACTCGTATGGTGTCATTTCAACGGATCATGATGATGCTCTATTCAGTGTAAAAGCGGTAGTCTCTAAAGCATAATACCCAAAAAATATAATGGCATCAATATTTTATCTCATCATTGATCCAACAAGGTTTGGATACATCTCTCGGGTACTCCATCATCACTATGATACTCCAAGAAATGTGAGTTGTAGAACAACTTCATAACTCTCTTAGATGTTCGCTAAAACTCGTAATTCAAATATTTCCACTATGATCCAATCATAGATATTTGACTTTTCTATTACGATGATTTCCACCTCATGCTGAAATTTATTTGAATCCATTCAAATGTTTCAAACTTCTTCCTTATCGAATATATACATATATACTCAATTCATTGTTGGAAGTTTTCATGAAGTAGAAGAATCTCCCGCACACAACTATGCCCAATGAACCACATACATCATCATGTATTTTTCCACTAAGTTAGTTGCCCGTTCAACTCTTGGCCTATGAACGGTATTTTAGTCATTCTCTTTAGAAAAGATTTGCAAGTGTCAAACGATTCAAAAATCAAATGACTCCAAAAATCCATTTGCATGGAGTTCCTTCATGCGTTCCTTTCTAACATGACCTAAATGGCGGTTCCACAAATAAGTGGAATTCAAATCATTTGCCTTATGGCATTTTAGCGTCAGTGTTTATGTATGTGTGTTTTCACCATTAAGATTTATAATAACTTATCCATCGTACATGAAGTAATGTCATAATTTGAACAACTCATTGTTTTCATTTGACCAGAGCAAAATAACAATTATTAAGTTCTTTATTATAAATTCTAAGGGCTAGATAGAATGCCAACGACGAACATAATAACACTTTATTTTTGTTCTTGACGTGCATTTCTATCATATTTCTTGTCAGTCACTTAGGCCATTGTATTCTTGTATTGTGTTGTTTTGTATGACACTTCATACCAACCAATATGGTACTAATACCCAAGAATTTCATTGTGTGATCAAACTAGAAATACAACCATAACATGTATATCATTTATATACACCTGAGCTAGACTTTCTAGTCTTTTCTTTCTTTCTGCCAAAATATCTTTTGTAGTTTCTCTTTTAGTTTTCCTCATTCTCAGAAAACACTTTACCTTCAATAACTTCTAGGTTCGTTGGTCAATACCAATAACCTTGAGGTTCTTACTTTAAAGTTGATCATCATATGACAAGTGTTCCAGATTTCACTATTAGTAACTTTGTAATATGATGAACAATTTCACTCATAATTTTATCTATCATATCATGACGACTTTTCGAGACCATGTCTGTACATGCTAGGCTCGTAAAGTTTAACTTTAGTATTCGCATGTGCAAATCTGGCTTGCACCCGTTGTATGCACTCGTGGAATCTATAACACCCGATCATCACGAGATGCTTCGAAAACGAGTCTTAGCAACGGTGCATACTAAAGACGATCACTTCATGGATATGCGAATATCGTTAGTGCCCCAATAGTTGGAGGATTGTGACGCCTGGCGTCTTCAACCTTCGTACATTCCCATAAAACTTATGAGTTTATGTACTCTCACCAAATTATATATCTTATACCTCGCTTATTCTGAAAACAAAATTTCCAGCTCCTTACTTTAATTTCAAACGGATTTGAACTTCAAGTTTCATGGAGACAAGCTGATTTTAGGTACTAATTGAAACCATTGTTCTTTGAATCAACAATGTGAGGTTTACTAAAAATTTGCAATAGGACTTAATCATTTCTTGATTCTTTAATAATACGGTACCAGTCCGTAAAGTTTATTTTCAGATTTTAACAGTATTTCTATCTCAATAACAAGACTAGCGCTTGGTAGAATAACGGATGCCAATACTACAAATTAATTCAAAATACTACTCGGACTATGTTTATGATAATTAGTTCATGTTTTAATCTAATTACTAATGAACTCCCACTTAATACAACATCCCTCATAGTTGTTAAGTGGTACACGATCCAAATCCACTACACCAAAACCGATCATCACGTGAGATGATGTAGCTTCAATGGTGAACATCAACATGTTGATCATATCATCCATATGAATCGTGTTCAACCTTTCGGTTTCCGTTGTCCGAGGCCATGTCTGTACATGCTAGGCTCGTCAAGCAAACCCAAGTATTCCGCGTGTGCAACATGGCTTACACCCGTTGTATGTGAACGTTGAATCTATCACATCCGATCATCACGAGATGCTTCGAAACGACAAACTGTACAACGGTGCATACGAGGGGAGAACACTTTATTATCTTGATATTAATGTGAGGGATCATCTTATAATGCTACCGTCGCGATCTAATCAAAATAAGATGCATAAAGGATTAACATCACATGCAGTTCATATGTGATATGATATGGCCCTTTTGTCTTTGCGCCTTCGATCTTCATCTCCAAAGCACGGACATGATCTCCATCATCAACGGGCATGATCTCCATCATCATCGGTGTAGCGTCAAGGTCCATGGCGCCGTCTTCATGGTTGTTCACCTCATGTAGCAACTATTACAACTACTTTGAAAAACTACCCAACATGAAATATAAAGACAACCATAAGGCTCCTGCCGGTTGCCACAATACAATAATGATCATCTCATACATATTCATCATCATATTATGGCCATATCACATCACCAAACCCTGCAAAAACAAGTTAGACGTTCTCTAATTTGGTTTGCATATTTTACGTGGTTTAGGGTTTTCGGGTGAGATCTAATCTACCTACGAACATGAACCACAACGGTGATACTAGTGTTGTCAATAGAAGAGTAAATTGAATCTTCACTATAGTAGGAGAGACAGACACCCGCAAAGCCACTTATGCAATACAAGTTGCATGTCAAGCGTGGAGCAAATCTCATGAACGCGGTCATGTAAAGTTAGCCCGAGCCGCTTCATCCCACTATGCCACAAAGATGCAAAGTACTCAAGCTAAGGATAACATAAGCATCAACGCCCACAAAAACATTGTGTTCTACTCGTACAACCATCTATGCATAGACACGGCTCGATACCAGTAGGATAACGTAGCATAGAAAACAAAAATTTTCCTACGGCGAACACGCAATCCAAGCCAAGATGCAATCTAGAAGACGGTAGCAACGAGGGGATTATCGAGTCTCACCCTTGAAGAGATTCCAAAGCCTACAAGATGAGGCTCTTGTTGCTGCGGTAGATGATCACTTGCCGCTTGCAAAGCGCGTAGAAGATCTTGATCACGGCGCCACGAACGGGCAGCACCTCCGTACTCGGTCACACGTTCGGTTGTTGATGAAGACGACGTCCACCTCCCCGTTCCAGCGGGCAGCGGAAGTAGTAGCTCCTCTTGAATCCGACAGCACGACGGCGTGGTGTCGGTGGCGGTGGAGAAATCCGGCGGAGCTTCGCTAAGCGTGCGGGATATGGTGGAGGAGCGGGGCGCTAGGGTTTGGGGAGAGGGGGTGGCCGGCCACTATAGGCGGCCAAGGTGGTGGCTTTGGTGTGGCCGGCCCCCTCCCCTATGCCCCTCATTATATAGGTGGAAGCCCCAAGTGTTGGACTACAAGTCTCCGAATAAGACCCGAACCCAAAACCTTCCATATGGTGGGAAACCTTCCCAAGCTAGGATTCCCACTAGAGGTGGGAATTCCACCTACCATATGGGGGGGTGGCCGGCCCCTTATGGGGGAGTCCACTTGGGACTCCACCCCACTAGGGTTGGCCGGCCATGGAGGTGGAGTCCCATGTGGACTCCACCTTCCTAGGTGTGTTCTTCCGGACTTTTCTAGAACCTTCTAGAACCTTCCATAGAACCTTCCGAATCATTTTAATTCACATAAAATGACATCCTATATATGAATCTTATTCTCCGGACCATTCGGAACTCCTCGTGATGTCCGGGATCTCATCCGGACTCCGAACAAATATTCGAACTCCATTCCATATTCAAGTTCTACCATTTCAACATCCAACTTTAAGTGTGTCACCCTACGGTTCGTGAACTATGCGGACATGGTTGAGTACTCACTCCGACCAATAACCAATAGCGGGATCTGGAGATCCATAATGGCTCCCACATATTCAACGATGACTTTAGTGATCGAATGAACCATTCACATACGATACCAATTCCCTTTGTCACGCGATATTTTACTTGTCCGAGGTTTGATCATCGGTATCACACTATACCTTGTTCAACCTCGTCTCTTGACAAGTACTCTTTACTCGTACCGTGGTATGTGGTCTCTTATGAACTTATTCATATGCTTGCAAGACATTAGACGACATTCCACCGAGAGGGCCCAGATATCTATCCGTCATCGGGATGGACAAATCCCACTTGTTGATCCATATGCCTCAACTCATACTTTCCGGATACTTAATCCCACCTTTATAACCACCCATTTACGCAGTGGCGTTTGATGTAATCAAAGTACCTTTCCGGTATAAGTGATTTACATGATCTCATGGTCATAAGGACTAGGTAACTATGTAAAGCTTATAGCAAATAACTTAATGACGTGATCTTATGCTACGCTTAATTGGGTGTGTCCATTACATCATTCATATAATGATATAATCTTGTTATTAATAACATCCAATGTTCATGATTATGAAACTAATCATCTATTAATCAACAAGCTAGTTAAGAGGCTTACTAGGGACTCTTTGTTGTTTACATATCACACATGTATCAATGTTTCGGTTAATACAATTATAGCATGGTATATAAACATTATCATAAACACAAAGATATATAATAACCATTTATTATTGCCTCTTGGGCATATCTCCAACAATATTCCTTATCCAGATCCTTCCTGGAGTCTTCTGATGTCTGGCACTGATACTTTCTTTAATTCTAGGATTTCTTCTAACACTCTAAGCTTATAGTCTTGCTATCAAAAGATCCTTGGATTAGGACATCTTTTTATGCTAATAGTCTTTACTATTGGTTGTAATAACGGCTTCCTATCTGGTTACCCAAAGCTTGGTTCTATCAACAGCGGTAATCCAAAGCTTAATTCTAAAAGAATTGTTTAAGATAAGGTATTGTTTTTCCCTTACTACCATAACTATAGTGATGGTACTAAGTAAGGTATATACAATATGTATGGTCCTGGTGGTTTATTCCTACGAATGAATTAGACTCATTTAGTTCATCCAATCATGGCTTCTAGTTTATGCTAATTATCCATCTTTTGGTTTCTTTAGGTTCCATGAAAGGAATCTTACTAATAGGCTTATGTTTTGGTATGGTCAAACTCCTTCGGTCTTTAGTTTTCTTAGGCTTTGATTGTCCTCCGACATCTACTTCATCCAACTTCCTTATCTTAGAGTTACTTGAGCTCTTCTACTTCTGAGTAATTATTAATTACCCACTCAAGTTAGGGTCTAACCCTTACTTCCTCGAGATATGAACCTCGGCTTCTAGTCTGACATCCTCCTGAGAGTACTTTGATATGGATACTTCCCAACAACCTTATAAAAATAAGATTGATCTTCCTCTCAGTTCAGACCTTCTTCTACATCATTCATACTCCAAATCATGTCTTAATACTTCTCCTTCAGCCTTCCTCTCCCCCTTGGAGTTTACTAATGATCTTTAAACTCCTTTTATTCTAATCATTGAACTCCAAGGTTAGAATATTGGTCTTGGTCTGCTTTTAGGGTTTGTAATTCTCTAGAGTCTCAAGAAGAATTCTTTGCGGTGTATCCACACAGTTGTGGGTATCCGATGTGAATCCTCCGACTAAATGTTTACCAGCTACGGAATACCAGCTGCAGAATACCAGCTGTGGAATCCCTCTTTCTTTTAGAGTAAAGGAATGTTCAAGCTGCGGACTATCTGATACCAGCTACAGACTAACTAGCACCAGATGTGGCTTATTTGATACCAGTTGTGGACTATTTATGGTTCTAGTCAACATCTACCTACCAGATGCGGATACTTTTATAGTTTTAGTTAAGATCTACCTTACTTTCAATGCTTTCTCTTTATGTTTATCCTGTATCAGCTGCGGTCTTATTACACCAGCTGCGACTTTACTGGTCCATTTTCCTTCTTCTAGGGTTTGTCTTGCAAGAAAACCACTTGTTGACACTATAAAGATAGTATCGTAAGTGACTTCACTTGCATTCCCTTCTTCCATAATGAATATAGCTCCACTTCTACTGCTCATATTCACTATTTTTCTCACTTCCATGGTACTTCCATGTTGAAGTACTCTTCAATTGAGGATAAAAATGAGTTTTGATTGGTCCTTACTTTGAAGTATTGTGGTTACTTCCCACAACTTTACTTCCTTCTTCTAATGAACCTTCATCTTGTCTTCAAAATCTTCAGAATTCGTCACTTCCTCACACGAATACCTTTACCCTCTAGACCTATAACATCAAGTAAGAGTTTGATATTGCAACATGCATTTGCATATCAAAGTCAAACTTCATGTATGGATCTAGTCAAACAATGAAAATCCAATAAAATCCAAAAATCCAGCTTTGTGCTTACAATACACATCTTTATATGCCTGAATATAATAGTTGGGTAAGACATCCCTAAACATCAGGCTCAGATGTGTAGTATATAACACCACATAAGATAGGTTTTGGTTGTGATACTTAGCACATATATAGGGATTTCTACTATTTGTCTCAATATTTACCTCGATTGCTCACTTGCAATCAAATAAACTTGAGCAAATTGGTCCAGAATAGTTGTGGTTGACCTAATTTCCTTGGAAAGTGCTAACTTACCTTCCATTCAATTGAAAACTAACCTCACATAATCTCTCGTGACTATAACATGGTTACTCTAAACACATGTTTGTTAGAATACATCACCTATAACTCCAGGGTTTCTCTATAAGTTGTGCTCCAAATAAGCCTTCTTTAAACTAAGGACTATGGTTCTAGCATACTTGACATAGTTAACATGATTTTAAGGCCTAAGTTTTCGAACTATTCCTTAAATCCTACTCCTTATCATACTCCTGTTGTCTCACTCATGATGTTCTACTCCATCACATCATGACTCTCAAGTGAATCATATATGATTACCAACTCTACCATGAAAAGTAGACTTGTATAACTCCTATCACTCTTCCTTACCTCCTATGATTGACTTATCACAGATCCAAACTACCTCGTATGACTTATCTTCCTCATTTTATACCAGTCATTTGACATTTTAAACGACCCTGTCTTAACTATCACTTGCATATTGGTATACTTCTTCCAATAGGATATCTTCCTTATGGTTGCATCCTCTCTTTGGACTACCATGTATTGTATACCAACTGTGGTCTACTACCACCCATTATCTTAAGCTCCAATGGTGTTCTAGTTATTTGGAATGAAGCAAGATAACTAATCAACTATACTTAAGAAAGATAGATAAGAAACATTGACTCAAGTGTGTCAGGATTATTCTCAATTGAATACCCATCTCAAGTCATAAGAATAGTTGGTTTAACACAGTTGTCTTAGCTAATACAACTTCATATAGACACTACCAAACCTATAGGTCTCCTTTAAAGGGTTTTAATCCTAGGGTCAAAGCATTTGCTCTGATACCAGCTGTGGTGACCCAGCGTACCACTGCATGGTGTAGTACACAAGTCGTTGACATAACACAAGTGAAACACCGTTCCACTCATATTACATCCCTCAAAGTGGTACAACGAAACATATGCGAGTCCAAGGTATGTCTATAGAAGGATACACAAGCTGCTTACAGAAGATCAACATAGCCTCCTACTTTACAGTGAGGTAAAACTTCAAATAAAGCTCCAGAAGAACGACTCGTAGTCTAACTAATTGCTAACTCAAGCTTAAGAGCTACTTGGCTTGCTATAGAACTCTAACTATTTAGGTGCTAGGATTAGGGAAAGGTTCCCTTCTATACTAGTCTAAGTTTCCACTTTAGTTGTTGTAGCAGTTGACTTCATTGACTTCTTTGCTTGGATTCCTCATCTTGTTGCAGTTGACTCCTTTGTCTTCGAGTTCCTCGGTAGTTTATCCTCCGGTGCCTCCATAGCTAAGCAGGGGATTTAAGAGTGGGATGAGTACGAGCGTACTCACAAGTTCATATTAGGAAATAGGTGTATCATGCACTAGCTACAGCCACAGACCAGAGGTCATAGGCGAATGCAAGTTTTCATAAACATTTCTTCAAAAGGTTTATTTTATTCGAAAACTATGCCCGGTCTTCACAGTTGACTAGAACTTCATGGAGTTCCTTTCTGCCGCGTTCGCAGTTCCCTCCCGGACAGGGAGTGACAACACAATTTTGATACCCTCTGCAGAGTGCGTTACTTTTCCCATAAGAGACCTTATCCTTGTTGCCAACCAGGCGTTAACTCCCGTCCACACTTCCTTGGTGTGAGGCCAGGTGTAAGATCCAAGCCCACACCGCCTTCTCCGCTACCTCGCAGACCCACCCTTTTGTAAGTCTGTCCTCTCCTATATCTATGGGTAGACCGACCCAGGCATTTGTTCTCACCTTTACCATTAAGGTAAACCGTTCCGAACAACTTATGTGCCCTGTCATATACACCATAGATAGACCGATCCGGACAACCCTTACAATCCTTCATAGACCAATAATAAGTCTACCCTCTCCTGTATCTAATGGTAGACCGTGCAGGACCACATGTCCCCACCTTTACCAAAGATAGACCGATCCGGGCAACCCTTATTACCAGTCCGTTGGCATGCGAGAGGGAAAAGATACAGCTGGCTTCCCCAGAGCCATTATAGATCTTATGGTTAACGCGATATGTACGGCGCTAGAATCACTGGACGGCATTGGTACTTAATCCTAGATGAATAGTACCCGTGCAATGGAACCTCCACCAATCAACACATACCATGGTTCCATTGCCCACCACATAGTCATATTCATAATTGTAAAATAACATTTGCTTTTCAATGCAAGAGTGATAAGTATAGTACTTTGCATATAATTTGATAGAAATAATCAAATGACATGAGCAAGCGATGAACTTTCCTTTCTTGACTGCAAGATTATGCAGGCAAAAGCTTCGATACGTGAGAACTCCAAATTCTGAAATACCATCATTGTCCGGTAAGGACAATGTTTAAAGAACTGGCAAAGATGCTATAATGCATAGTATGAGATGCAATCGTCCCGAGCGTAACCTAACCTTGATGATTGAGGATGTATGAGTTGTAAAGATTTCTTTAGGGTGTGTTGCACTTTTAGGGTGGTTCTCAAACAAGGTTCTTATTAGGGTTGATAAAATTATAGTATAAACAAGTGATATAATGCATCATAACAATCATACACACAAAGAATAGTAGTGGAATAATATGTGAAGAACAGTTGTCAATTTTAAGTTCTACAGGACATGGTTGATGGTTACTTATTTTATACTTCAAAAGAATAACATTTGAAAAACAGGTTAATTAAGAAATAATAGTATAAACAAGAACTATGGTTTCTATGGTTGGATTGACATCTGTACTTCAAAAGAATAACTTTTGAAGAACATGTCAAGTTAAGAATAAAAGCTATTATAATTAGGAGCTATGGCTTCTAGGGTTTACTATTGGATTCCTTTAGTTTTCTAATAGATACTAGTTGGTTCTCAAATAGAATGGGTTTATATGCAGCAAGTATTGATAGGTTCATTACTATGGTTTCTCATAAGCATCATATCAAAGGATGATTATCCAGGTGGTTCCATAAATTAGTTGTTAGGGTTTACTATGGTTTCACATTTGCTTCACTAAGTGATTACTAATGGCTTCTAAACATGGTTGGTTATGATTTCCTAAATATGGTTTAGTGGAATAAGAGCATGTGTTGGGAATTGCTACACAAGGTTGGTGTTAGGGTTCCTCATTAGGATTATACTAGGGTTTGATGATTGTGGTAGAGTTCCATGGTTTGGTATAGTGCTCAATGGTGCTAACATATTAACAAGCTAGGGTTTATACCTAGGTGACACTAGTGGATCATAGGTTTAATAAAAATAAAGACATGAAATGATAATCTCATGTGAATTGGTTTTATCCTAGTGGATCATGAGCATGCATATATTTGTGTCTTACTAGGGTTTTATAGGTATAGGTGAAGCTTATATGATCACATGGGCTAAGCCCCTAGGGTTTTAGAATTGAAACAATTTATGATGAACACATAAAATAATGGAATCAAGGTCTTACTTATATTAAAATTAGGGTTTCTAAATTATGGTACAACTCTAAAATGATAATTGACAATAAAGGTGTGGTATTTAATTACTTTGAAACAAAATTAACAATGGTTGGACATTTTATTAATTTTCACAAGAATTAATAATTAGGGTAGCTCCTAATTAGGTTTAATTAAAAACTAGGGCTTAACAATTGTTATTATATTTTAAAATACTTAACTTGTTAACTAAAGATGTTTAAGTAAACAAGTTTTGGATTACCCAAAATAATATTAGTTGTTGGTATTTGCTTGCTTTATTATTATTTAAAGAAATAGTAAATGGTAATTTGCAAATTAGGGTTTATGGATTACCACTAATATTTTAATTGATGAAAATATAATTAAGAAAATTAATCTTAACATTTTATTACTTACTGAATAACTAATATTTAATTTTGAAACTTTACTAATTGTAGAATTTAAATTGGATTTGAAACAATTGAAAAGGCATAACCAATAAAGTTAAAAATAAATGAATTTTTATTTTGACACACATTTTTATTTTATATTTTATTTGTATAGAGTTTATTTTTGTGAGCATTTTGATATCTCATTCATATTTTTCTGAGTTGAAATGAATTATATATGATTTTGCAAAGTTTCAACTATTTACTTGGAATTTGAAATAAAGCAAAAAGCTAACTGTACCGGTTCATACCCTAACCTAAGACACTGACTAGTGGGGCCGTTGAGTAGGTCAGTTGCCACGATGGCAACGACCAGTCAACATGCATCTGGGACCCCACTGCCACGTTGGCAACGTCGACGGCAAGACGCCGGCGACCAGTAGGCGACGGCGTCGCTGTTTTAATGCCCCCCAGGACGGCCTAGTGATATATTCCGACTCTCCTCGACTCGCTGAAGCTGATGGTGGTGTTGGTTTCGTAAGGGGATCACCGGAGCTACGCCGGCGACCATGTCCCGCGGCGGTGCGCTCCGGCGAGGTGGCTAAACGGAGCTACAAACGTCAATAGGATGGGAGAGTATGCTCTACAGACGCGGAAGCTCACCGTGAAGCTCAAGGTGTGGTCGGCTCCGGCGATGGTCGACGGAGACGACGGCGATTGATGATTTCCCGGCGACGGGAAAGGGAACGGTGAAATTCTTTTGGCTCCGAGCTCCTCTTGATGCGTGCTTGCTCCCAGATGGCCTACGCGCCGAGGCGCTTCTCCTCGTCCATGCGCTGGAGGCTGAGGTGGCTCCCATCGCCGTATTCTTCCTCGACGCCGGCGACAGTGAATGGATGATTGGGAACAACTGGGCAAGCTAGAGAGAGAATGGAGGCATGGAGGAGATCAAGGAGAGCACGGCGGTCCTCCCCTCCTATTTATAGACCATGGCTAGGTCAGAATCGTCGGCGCATCGCCGGAGACGGTGCGGATATGGCGACGAGGATGAACTTGATCCGGGCGTGAATCTTGGCACGTTTGGGATAGGCTTGGACGCGAGAATGCTTGTACGAGGTTCAGAGATCGTCTGCGACGTCCGGGGTGAGCTTATCCACGACGAGGACGTGGCCAGAGCTCCTCTCTGCGCTGTCGACGCCGTGGAGGAAGACGAAGACGATGACTTGCCTCGCACAAATTTTGAAGCAAGCCGAAACGGTACCTGGGTTGTTTTCGTTCGTGGGCTGGGCTGCTCCTGGGCTTCTGCTGGGTAGGCTTCGTGGGCTGCTGCGGTTGCTGAGCAAGGTAAGGCTTTCCCTCTCTTTTCTCTTTTAAATTTCTGTTTTGAATTTAGTTTTCTTTTTCTTGTTTGAATTCAAATTTGAACTCTGCTTTGTTTTTCCGGTTCTAAAATATTTGAACATCAAAACCATTTGATAATGATATTCACTATCTTGTTTTGTTTTTAAACAACCATTTATAATTGATTAATTTTGGTTCTTATGAGGCACAAGTTAAAAATGCAAATAGATATGAATTCTAGGGTTCCACTCAATTGCTTTCAAATTTATAAATCAAATCTGTTTAAATGCTTTAAATCTTAGATCATGTGCATGGTAAACACTTTATAATTTTCTAGTGCTTAACCATAGTGATTACTCACATATTATTAAATTATGGCTAGAGTTTAACCAATAGTAAAGGGTATGGAATAGGTTCATGATTTTATGTGGATGATAGTTTCTTAGGGTTCAAGAAGATGGTTGAACAAATTCTATAATCATCAATCAAACTTTGACTTAAATTATTTAGGATGGATCCTATATTCCTCATGATTAATTCAGTTGCTTATGTGGTGATTCTATTTTCTAAAATAATATTTCATTTGGTTACCTAAGCAAGTACTTGGAAAGCAAAATAGAATTGGATATTGGTTTACTCTCCTCACCAAATGGCATTTAGTCCTTAAGTATATATGGCTTGGTTTATACTTGTGATCCATGATACACAAGTTAGGACATAATATTTTATGTGGGGTGAATCCTATGTTAAGGTTTAGGGTTTTGCATACTCTTCACTAAATCGAATATAAATAGGCATGAGGCATGGAAAGGTTCTACTTATGATCCAAAGTGATACTTGGATTGGAATTCAAATATGGTCTAGGTTTTAGTGGTGATCACCCATGTGATACACAACTAGGATTAGGATATAGTCATAAGCTTTGGTTATGTTTCACTAATAGAACATGGCTCTCACCTCCAAGATTAAAGGTTGGTTTGAACAAGTAGGATTTAATACTACTGTAATATTCTCTAGGATGGACATGGATATATATGGTTAGCATCTATAATATCTCTCACTTCTAAATGTCTTGGAAAATCCTAAGGTCCTACTCAAGAGATGATGATATACTCCACTAAATATATGGTTTGCCTAGGAATTCTACCTTGGTATCTTATGTAGCTTGTTCTTCTGGAAATCTGATAAACCCGCATCTTGTGGTATGCCTCCACCTCCTAGCTTCTTCATCTTAATCCTAGCTAATGTATGGAGTGGCTCTATGAGTTGGTCTCCTTTTATCATGCTACAAGATGATCAAATGGATGAAGGGTGTGGCTCCTTTTATAGGCTTGGGCAAGCTCTAGTATCATGACACATAGGTGGGTGACTCTTGTTTTGGTTTGATGAGTAAGGTGCTTGGTTGTCATGCCCTCATCCATAGCAATCCTTGGAGTATGAGGTGGCATAGCTTGGAGTGCAAGTCATGTAGATATTTTCATCCTATGTGGCATGATCCTTATCCTCTCATATGAATTATATTTGGATAGCCAAGTGGCATTTGTCACTAAATATCTTGTGAATGGTTTTATTATTGTGGATGAGTCACTATATCATATTTGATTGGATTTATATTATAATATTGGTCAAAAAGTCAAGGTTGAAGGTTATTCCTCAATTTTGAATAGTTGGCGTTTGATTGCACCAAGGCATGATCATATGAGTTTCAGAATACTCATGAGTAGTTTTATTCAAATAGTTTGAACTATAACTTGTAATGTAAATGGATTCAGTTTTATGATATTCCATATATTTAATAAGTTATGATTTAAATAAGAATGTGTGGCCTTTATGCACTTTAGACCCTATAATTTATCTTATTTTTTAATAAGTTTAGAATTGAATTATATTACACACAAAAGTAGTTGAAGATACACCATGAGAATCATGGTAGAAACATTTTTTTAGTAAAAGATATGGAAAAGACAATTAAAGAATAGTTTCTTAATTCTTTGATTTATGGTTGAATAATTATTCATGTGTTGTTGTAAGGAATGTCATGTTAAGATCTTTTATAGAATCTTGTAGTTGACCCTTACTTAAGGTATTGTTTGTTGTAAAGCTAATTTTATTTGATCTAATTCAATTCGGAACATGGGAGCATATGCTCCTGCCACCGGAAAAATATTTTGAAATGTTCAAAAAATTCGAACAAAAAATTTCTCGCTTACGTATCAACATTTTACGTGCGCACACCAAGTCTTGCGAAAAACCGACATTTTTGTGACTTGTGCGAGAAAGATAAACAAAACGTCTCGTACACAACCATTTTTTACCGAAAAATTTGTCTTTTTTAGATGACACTCAAAATGTCGGTTTTCTGTGGAACCACTTTGTGAACGTGTAGAATTTCGAGATGTATCCACTAAATTTTGTTTTCAAATTTTTCAACATTTTAAAAGTGCATTTAAAATGAAGTTTAAAAACCGGGAGCATATGCTCCCGGGTGCCAAAATGCCACTCCCAGCTCATAGATCAAATCATCTCTACCTAAAACAGGGTTTTAGTAAAGATCACAGTGAAGTTTATAGCGCTTGACTTGATGATCTACTTCAATTCCAGCAAATCAAGTGAAACTTCAGTTACTGTGGTAAGTTTTATTTGAAAGCGCGAAAATTCCCCGGATTTTCTGCACACTTTGATGTTCTCTCATTTTATTGCCTCTAAACCTGAGATATTACAACTGCGCACTTTAGCTAGACGGACCAGTAGTTGTTGGCGCGGTACTCACCTTCGGTTGCACAGATGTGTGGGAGGAAGGCCGTGCCGAAGGCGCGCGTGGCGATGTGCGTGGTGGCGGCGGCCCTCATCGTGGTGGTGGCGGCGGCACTGGTCGTGGTGGTAGTGATGGTCACGTCATCGCACAGGGCGTCAGGTTCGGGCGGGGAGTCGGCGGCGCAGTGCAACGCGGGGCACCTTGTGCTGTGCGCGGCGGCGATCATCGGTGGGTTGGCGCCGTCGGCGTCGTGCTGCGAGAATCTGCGGGCGCAGCAGGGCAATCTGCCAGTACGCGCGCAACCCGGCGTACAAAAGGTACATCGACAGCCCCACCGCTCACAGGGCCATCGCCGCCTGCCATGTCGCCGTTCCGAGCTGCTAGCTAGCTTGTTTTTGACAGGCCGAGCTGCTAGCTTGGCGGCGAGCCGTATGCTGGTATGACATGTGTGTGACTGTATTTTCATTTCAAGGACTGTATGTATTGTATGAGCAGTGGATGGTATCAATCGACCCAATAAAAAATTACTCCCTCCATCTCTTGAAATATGTCGCAACTTTTTAAAATTTTGGACATATTTGGAGTTTAAGATAAATTTTGTGGGATCCGGGAAGAGGTATTTTTCATAGATCTAATCTTTGGCGAAACTAGTGACTCATCTTGCCTTCGAGAAAACTATTTTAAAATCTAAGCTAGGCCCCAATGAAAATGTAACTTAATTTCTGCAGCTCAACCAAGAAAAATTAGCAAGATACTTAAGGGTTCCCCGATCAGTTCGGCGTCAAACCGACCTTGCTCGCCACGGGAGATATTTTGGTTTCGACTACTTGAGCTTCATGCTAATCATATTTACCCCTCCTGACCCCTCCCCAATCCCCTCCTCTCCCGACCCCTCCCCAACCCTAACCGCCGCCGTCGCCGCCGGTAGCGCCGCCGGGGCAAAGACCCACGGGGCGTGGCGGCGGCGGGGCCTTTCCTCGCCGACGTGGGGGACAACGGACGGGCTCTCCCCTCCTCGACGCACGCGGCGGCGGCCGGCGCGGATGGTGATGGGCGGCGGTGGCTCTTGTTGTGGTCCCCCTCCTTCCCCTCCCGTAGGCTTCCACCCGCAGCACACCGACAGGGGCTGGTGGTGGGCGGCGGCCAGGCCCTCGGTCTGTGCCATGCCCTCCCCTCCCCCCTCGCCTCTCGTCGGTGCGTGGAGGCGATCTCGGGCTTCTTCCGCGTCACGAGGGTGCCCGGGGAAGCAGGCTTGGGTTCGATGGAGGAGGTGGCTCTCTTCTACGCCGGAGAGGGTCGGCCTGCGGTTGGTGGTGGTGGATCTTTTGATCTATCACCACGATCCGGCGGCGAGATGGAGGAGCATGGAAGCCGGCGATGGTGTCGCTGGTGGAGGGTGGGCTGGCCGGGATGGTCGTCGACGTGGGGGTCCGACGTATAAAGGCGGTCCTAGGGCCTCTTTGCGTGAAGAGGAGGACCTACCGAGGCCTGGACTTGTGATCGTGGTGGGTTGAGTTCGGAAGGCTCCGACGAATGTAACAGTGCTTTGCCTGGAGTTTGCTGGATCAGAGGTATTCGGTCGTGCGCACCCATATTTTGTTCCGACCGATTGGTTCTTGAGGGAGCGGCGCGAAGCTCTTTTTCTGTGTTGATATCAAGTGACTATGGGTCCATGATGAAAGTCGGAAGAAGAGAATTTCATGAAGGCCAGAGGGGAGGACTAGCTAAGGGAGGTTCAATTCTGCGCGCTGTTGAGAGACTTGCTTGGTGTTCCGGGCTTCACATCGCGGTATGAAAGTGGGGGCGACAATACAGGTGAAGTGCAGAGTCCTACCTTTCAGGGTAAAAACCCAAGGTCTGGCCTTAACTGGTTGTGCCTGACAATGGCCTTGATGGAGGCATTGTTTTGAGAGCGGGACTATCTTCGGGGTGAAAACCTAAGATCTTTGATCGGCCGACGATGTGTTTGAGCACTGTTCTCTTCTTGGAGGCGTCGTTTTGGAGAGTCTGTAATTCAGGTGTTGTCTTGGCGGTGGATGTATTGCTGTTGTTAGGTCCGAGATACTGTAGCGGGACTTTGTTTCTTAGTTTTCTTTTCCTTTTTTTGGGTTGTGTCCATCCGTAGTGCCATTAGGGTGTTGCGTTGTTGCGGAGGCTGGGTGTAATAGGTATCTTCTTGATATTAATATATTCCCTTTATCGAAAAAAAACTTGAGCTTCATGCTATTTTTGTGCCAAATTCAGATTCTGCAACAATTTTGCTAAGGTCAGATGAGCCATTAAGTTTGTCAAAAAATCATGTTTGTCAGAAAAAAGTTATCTCTCGTTGTCTTGGTTTTTTTAAGGGTGTCTCACAGGCTCGGTCGAGAGCAGCCTATCGATCTTGAGGCAGTCCACGAGGGTGTGTAACTTGGTGGTTCCTATAAACCGTCCAGATCGGTGCATACCAGACACCGCTCACCCCTGGTTGGGTATTAGGCCGGCCCATTTTTGAACTTGTTTCTGTTTCTATTTTTTGTTTGTTTGTTTGTTTGTTTGTTTTTGTTTGATTTTTGTTTGTTTTGTTTTCTTTTTGTTTCCTTTCCTTTTTGTTTCCTTTTCTTTTGTGTTTCTTTTTTTGTTTCAAATTTTAAAATAGTTCAAATTCATCAAATTAGTTCAAATCTAAAAAATTAGAAAGTGTTCAAATTTTAAAATATTCAAATTTTAAAATTATTTATATTAAAGATTGTTCGTATTTGAAAAATATTCAAATTTAAAATATGTTCATATTCGAAAAATGTTCAAGTTTGAAAAAATAAAAAATTGAAAATTGTTCAATCTCAAAAAACGACTCAAATTCAAAAAATGTTCAGAATTTTAATACATTTACATTTTTAAAAAGAAAAAATTAAAACTTCCAAATTTTCAAAAAAAATCAGATTTACAAATATTTTAACTTTTAAAAACGTAAAAAATAATTAATAGAAAGAAAATGAAAAACCGAAAAAAATATAAAATGTAGGAGGGAAACGATGAAAAAATAAAAAAAAGTGAGAGGGAAACGAGGGGCCGGCCCAAACACCCGCGTGGGAGGTGTGCAGTACCTGCGGACACACAGGGGGTTGCCCTCTTCCCCGCGTGCGTGCGTGCGGGAATAACGCGCGCACGCGTGGCTCGTCTCCGCTCACCTCTGTTGGGCCGGCCCAGCCGTCTGACAAACCCGTCCCAGACTTTCAAATCTGGGTCATAAAAATTGCTCTAATTTTAAATTTGAGCAAATTTCCAAATTTGAGCATTTTTGTAATCCAAACTTTTTTGATATGATTTTTTTTCTTCAAATGTTCAGATTTGAAAAAAAAATCAAATTTGAAAAGTGTTCAGATTTGAAAAATATTCAAATTTGAAAAATGTTCAGAAAAAAAGATAAGGGAAGAAAACGGAAAAACCTACAGAACCAGTGAATAAGTGAAGACAAACAAAAAAAAAAATCTAGAACCGGAACGGTCCAGAAAGGTTCTAAACCAGGAAAAGGGCAAAACATACGTAAAATGGGCCGCGGCCAAATAACTCTCCCTCGCGTGTCGCGCGTTAATATGGTGCGCTACTGGGTGATAAATAGGATCCTCAAATTCTAGCCTACGCACATTCATCGATTTGTCTCTTCCAAGGCCCAGTAGACTAGGCGAGAGGCCTTGCACCTCCCGATCAGCCCATCCATTACCGAGTTGCACTTCGATCTCGTGCAATCTCGTAACGCGGTATACTGGTGCGTTTCATCCTCGCGTTCCGTTTCTGTTTAAACTTAAATGTTGTCAATTTTAATCAAATATTTTTAAAAATATTAACATCTATAGTATAGAATTTATTGTATTCCCTCTATTCTATAAAATATGTTTTACGAATTGTATAAATTTAGATGTATTCAGGGCGGGCACAGGACTTTGTCAATGGGTATTCAAAATTAAAAAAAATACAAAAAAGAGTGAAAGAACCATGGTTTGAACCCAGGTCGTGCTTCTACAGGTTTCCATGCTCTAGCCAACAACACAGAAACAATATTGTGTCAACACTTGGATTAGATTGTATACAATTTAAACATAAATTCAAAGCTATTCATATGATTTGAAAAGTTTGACAAATATTTTGGGTATTCACTTGCATATACATGAATACACATAGGCCCGCCCAGACACAAAATAGTAACTAGATCCATCTCAGTTTAAGAAATTTAAGATATCCTTCACAAAAGGGAGCGAGTATTAGATTCAAAACATGAAGTAAATAAAAACGAAAAGAGTACCTTACAGATCAAGAACACGGAGCAAAAAAATATGGAGGAGTATCTCCCAACGCATGTACTCCGTATGAAACAAGCAACACATGCACCGGCTGCACCTGTACATATTGGCCGTTGGCTCATTGGATGCCAAGGAGGCAGACAAGATCCAGCTTGAAGATTTGGTACTGGCACATTTATAAAACAACACTTCTAGTTTTATGGAACCAATCGATATGTCCCTTCTCAAGCCAAGTCATCTCTCTCCATTGCCTTGGTTCTGTGCTACTATACCGGCGGGTATACATGGTAGAAAAGTTTGCTCCAGTCGCCTCTCTTACTATCCTGTACTGCTCAGCCAGTTAGAAAAATATAAGTTCATGAGAGCTGATCAGCTGAAGGCTACTACCTGAATACGTTGACTAATTTGATAGGAAATACGGACAAAAAACTGACGATTGTTTACATGTTTGTAGAGTTATAAAAAAACATGCATGGTTGAGAAATCAAGTGATATTTAAAGGCTTAATCAATTCTGGGCAGAATTTAAAAAATATTATGCAAAAAATCGCATCAAGAAACGACAAACGTTTGCACTGCCACTAAAAATTCACTCATTAGAGGTATCTTTTATTAGATTACTATGCAATTTTTGAGTTAGTTCAATTACCGAAAACAATATCACATATGCAGTAGCATACTTAACCATACACATAGCAGATGTGAATATGGAACAAGTAGTAGTATAAGAGACTAGATGGGAACGTACATCACGATTGGGAAGGTTGCTCCAGCAACAACATCACCATGGTTGTTGTTGAGGTCGCCCATGGTGTTGTCGAAGTCACCGGATCTGTCGAAAAAGTAGATGGACAGAAGAGAGCAGTCACGCCGAGACGCTCCCTGAAAATCTTATCGCCCATATCTCCCGGTGCAGGATCTCAACGGACAGGGTTTTGGAGGCCTGCTTTCCTAGATGGACATACACGCGATCGCCGCGATAGGGAATACTAGAGAGCGGCGCAGAAAAAGGAATTTGGTCGCGTGCAAGAGAGAGAGAGAGAGAGAGAGAGAGAGAGAGAGAGAGAGAGAGAGAGAGAGAGAGAGAGAGAGATGACGTGGAGAACTCTCGATTCGTTATGTTTCTCATCTTCCGGTATAGCTTAGGAGGAGAACAGTCGAATAAACCGTCATGCATTAGAAGACACATGCATGAGGAGCATACACATACTTAGCAGGTGCGCCAAGAAAAATAGTCATTCTTCCACAAAACTGGTTTCGAACTCGAACTCGTGTCACAAAACACGACGTGTGTGGAATGGGTGACGAGGCAGACGGTAGAGGAGGAGGATTGCGCGGGAACTTCTTCTTTCTCACTCACTTAATGAAGCTAGAACAACTAGCCTTATAAGCTGCTCCAGCTCTCTTCTAAGTTCTAACCAGGAATATGAAACAAAACTTTGTCTCCCACAACCTCCCACATAACCGAACATATTCCTCGGAGAAATGGGACTACATTTATTACCCAATAAATTAGCAGCTAAATAAATACTCTAACCTCACTATACTATACTATATATAAAAGCTGATCCACTTTGCTGCTCTCTTATTCATTTGGTTACTGTTCAAGTGCAAATGAATAGTGCTATATTAAAATTGCTACATGAATAATCTTTGGTACATTACCATATGAAAATTGTTACACGGACAATCTTTGAGAAAATTTACACCATCCCCCTACTCTTTTATGCTCCACGAACATCGCATGTACTACTGTCATATTTTATCGGAGAAAATATTACAGTCTTCTTCTACGTACTTTTATAAAAATATACTTACAATACATCTAGAAAAATATATTTGCTTCACCGCCTGCCGCCTCAAAAATATATTTACTTACAATCATCTAGAGATTTTTATCCACACTACCATCTTTTTCCACCGCATCATGATCACCCTACATGGCGCGGGAAAAATAATAATTCCAAACCATGAAGCTATAGTAGCGGTTATATATTATTTCAACAATGTAACAATATCTTTGAAAAATATTTAGTTACTCCACCGTCCGCCGCGTATACTATTGCCATCTTTTACCCAACGACAGTGCCCAACAAACATGAACATATGTCACCTCTTTCCATCGCGGGAAATACTACCGCTTTCTTCTGTAGCAGCTTCGGAAATAAAAATACCTTACCGAGCCCAACGAACATGAACGTATGTCACCTCTTTCCATCGGGGGAAATATTACCACTTTCTTCTGTAGCAGTTTCGGAAATAGAAATACCTTGCGGCCCACCGCTATTTTATGCGGTAAAATAGTAATTTTCTCTACCTTCTTGGAAAAATATAGTTACTCCACCGTTTATCTCCTAAACTATTGTGACAATATGATGCCTCTTTTATTAGGATAGATAGTACTATCTTTTATTACGGGATTTAAAAAAAATATAGCTACTCCATTGCCTATTGCCTAGACCTATATTCCTCTGTGGCTCTGTGGTACATACGGAAAAATATACCTACTTAACCATATACCGCCTTTTTAGGGGAAACTACCTTCTTCTAAAGTAACTCTAAAAACAACTACAAACTTCTCTACGTTATCTATCAAAATAACTTACTTCCCCGTTCGCGGCCTCTTTCAACCGGTGCATGCTGTCTTTGGGCACTGCAACCACAATGTAGTGCCACACTATTTTCTTTTTACCATAGCCTCACGATCACCTATTTTTTTTCATACTACCCTATTTTTTTACCGCATCATGATGACCCTACGGGCGAGGGAAAAAACCAGAACCTTGGCGCTACAATAGCATTTCTACTTTATATCAACAATATTTCCACGACACCACTTCTACGGTACTTTCGTACCCCGAATCCCTGAATATTGCGGTACTTCTACAATAGGTTATCCAACAATATAATAGCCAATGCCGCGGCGTGCCACCGCGCATACCTTCCTAGTATATATGGCAATTATCAAAGGGATGGTCGGTTCATGTGGTGTTGTAGCGCCCACGGAAGAATTTAGTGATGACATTTGGTAGATGCAATGAATGAATTTGTTACTCCCTCCATTTTTATAAACAGGGCGCGGCTTGAAAAACTCTGGGACCAAGGTATATGCCTATTGGATGATTTGCCATCGCGTGGGAGAGGAAATTCTGATCGGTAATTAACGAGATACGCCTAAGAAACAGCAAGAAAAACGCCTAGTAACCCCCACGCCCAATCAATAAGCCGTTATGGCATGCAGAGGTGGAAACGAGCGCATGCATTGGTGGAGACCCTTTACGAGCGAAAAAATAGCGAGTTTCTTTCTCCCCGCTCAGTTTCCTTCTCCCCCGCTCAGTTGCCTTCTCCCCCGCGCGATCAGCGAAATTGGTGACTAAAATTTCGCCTCCAAACCTCCCGCCGATGATCCCCGCTCCCAAATCCGATTCAATTTTTCAAGCCGCGCCCAATTCTGCTCTTTTTATACCTATGGAGATCGGCACTCGAACAGACGGCACCGAACCTCTCTCCTCCTTCTCGTTCCAATGGCGCATCCACATCAAGGCGAAGAAGATCGCCGGCCTCCTCCTCTTGGCCTGCGTGGCCTTTCACGGGTGGCCTTCCAACCCAGATCGCCGGCGCCAGGAGGACTGCCACCTCTAGGTCTTACAGGACGCGGACCGGTGCCCTCCTTCTCCATTGGTACGGCTGCCTTCGAGCGGGTGGCAGCGGGTCCATCGACCTTCCCACGGCGACGCGTCGGACTATCCCGGCCATCTCGCCCTCCGGCACCTAATGAGGCCGGTTCGTCTAACTGGGCCACCTCCATCGGCGGCGTGAGTGGCAGTGCCAGCAGCGCACGATCTTCTTTCGTGGGTTTCACTCTGGCTAATGGCAGCGGCGGGATATCGTTTGGCGGCGGCGGCAACGACTCCCTGGGATTCACGTTCAGTACCGGCGCCGGTGGCAATCAGCGAGAACGATCCTCCCATGGTGGAAGCACAGAAGGTATACCCTAAACTTGTAGTCTCGTAGATCATGCAATTTTCATCTGTAACTTCGAATCAATATTGAACCGTAGTTCTAGATCATGTCGTGAAGTAGATGACCAAGATTTTGCTGCTGTTTCGGATTGATCATATCCTGAAGTAGATCACCAAGTTTCTGATATCGTTTTGCTTCTGTTCTTTGCCCATGCCGATCATCTCGTCAAGTAGATCACCAAATTTCTGATATCGTTTTGGTTCTTGTGCGGATGAACCGTGCCCTCGCCGATATCCTTGAATGACCAGCTCCCAGATTAGTTGCACCATCTATTTTGTGAAACAGATCTTCAATGGTAGTGTAGACCCTCTGGAATTCATCTTCCAATTCTTCAACTTGGCCTTCTGTCAGCTCCATCTCGTCATCAGAAGCCTCCACCTCGCCGTCCACGCCATCAGAACCCTCCACCTCGCCGTCGACGCCATCAACAGAACCGTGGACGCCATCCACCTTGGCGTGCTCGTCCTTCACCTTGCCGTCCTCGGCCTCCACCTCGCCGTCCACGCCATCAGAACTCTCCACCTCGCCGTCGACGCCATCAACAGAACCGTGGACGCCATCCACCTTGGCGTGCTCGTCCTTCACCTTGCCGTCCTCGGCGTCCATCTTGCCGTCCTCGCCCTCCAGCTTGCCGTGCTCGCCCGACACCTTGCCGTGCTCGCCCTCCACCTCGCCTTCCTCCTCCTCCGCCTTGCAGTGCTCGACCTCAACATCGCTTCGCTTCTCCATGATGGCTTCCTGCTCGTTGGCTCAAAGAAGAGGAACGAATGGGTCTTAACTTTTATACATGCACGGAGAGGAAACGGTGGAAAAAGAGACCAACAGTTGCATGCAACTCATCCCTGTTCACACCTCCACAATTCTCTACCTTGTTCCCACTTGCATGCACACAACGGAAGGAGAAAGGAAACATAGAATTAATCTTAGTAATTAATGCCACGCGCCTCAATTCTGAAAAAAATGAGAACTGGAGGTGCGCCCTGTTTATAAAAATGGAGGGAGTATCATTTTCTTATGTTGTGAGTTTTTTAATGTGACGTGGCCTCTAGATTTGTGTTGCAGACACAGAAGACAAACATGGTGCAAACGGGTGCAAATAAAAAACCACACCTAACGATTTCACCCTCAAGGAAAAAAGTGCATAACCGTCGTTGAAAGGGGTCTCATTAGTGACGGTTTTTTTTTACTTCCATTGCAAATGGAGCCTTCACATCAGCCACATGGCTCGTATATCGAGCCATTTTCCGCTACCAATAGGGTTTTTGATGTGTGTCCATTTAGTCGCTATGTACTACCGTGTGCTGGTAAGGAGGTACAGACGAAGACCATAACGTCGTTTTTTGGTGTCCCGATCAGGCACCAACATGATAAGGGGTGGTTGATTACCCCCCCCCCCTCCCTCGTATTTCCTCTCTTGGTTATTAAGGAAGATTGTTTCAACGAGAAAAGGAGTAAAATACATAGCAAGTAAATATTTGGCGGTGCCAAGTTAGGCCTAACCAGTTAAAAGTGATATATTTTGATCGAATGGTAGAACTCATACATTAACCCTAAAAAGAAAATATTATAGTACTTCCTCCGTCTATGACAAGATGTCTCATATTTATTTAAACTTAGATCTATGTAAACATTGTTTCATGCATTTAAATTTAGAAAAATCTAAAACATTTTTATGAATGGAAAGTATATTTAACACCATTCACAAACCTGGGAAAGCAGCCCGGTCTGCCTCAATCAATCATTTCTGGAAAAAAATTTCGTTGTATGTACACGTGGGGGGGGGGGGGGAACAATATTAATTACGATGGGGACATGCATATGAACATCAACCTAGCAACCAGCGCGGCCCAATACGGTGTTCGGCGTCTCGAGCCCATCCCCGCTATACAGGGGACGCTCCAGGCACGTCGAACACAACGAAAACCGAGGCGAGAAGTGGCTGGACCGACGCGTCAGCGGCAAATTGATGTTTAACCTAACTGTCGCCTACCTCTCGACATAAGTTATTGGTGCGCAGCGACGGTGCAGTTCCCGCAGAGGTGCAGCGAAGCGTCTCGTCGCGCCTAGCTCTGCGTGCCGACGTTAATGAGCAACAGCAATCCCCCGCCTCCCTCCAGTCTATAAAAATGGGCGCTCTCTCATTGTCCCTCACACACAAACCGTAGCGCCTCTCTCCCCAACCCTAGCCGCCACCATCTCAAGAGTCGACACCATGGCTGGTAGAGGTCACGACCGTGGTCGTGGTCGTGACCGCGGTAGAGCTGCACGCTCGCCGTCGCGTACGACGTCGTCGTCTTCATCGTCGGACCTGCAGGAGGAGGAGCAGGAAGTGATGTTCGAGTTCGTCGTCGTCCTCAAGGGCGACCCACTCGGCATCCAGAGGCTGCCGGACAAGTTTGCCGACTTCGTCGCCGGCAACGAGCCGGCCGCACTGCGATTGTTGCCGGTGGCAGGTGGACGTGCTCTTCGACGGGCGCGGCAAGATGTGCCTCCACACCGGCTGGGAGAAGTTCGCGCGCTACCACGATCTCGAAGCCGGCTGCGTGCTCACATTGTCCTACCTTGGCGACGCCGATATGAGCATGAAGGTGTTGGACGACACGCATTGCCGCCGGCACTACCACGGCGACAACGATAGGGAGGACGATTGAGTGTTGTTTCTTCACAGCGAAAATATGCATGGAGGTTTCTGGATGTTCTTCCTTGAAAGGACCAACATGGCTATCATCACTAGCTGGATTTTCCAGTTTGGGTGACTGGGTCTGGGAGTGCCTAGGAGTGTTCTTTCTTGGCAGCGAACACACGAAATCTGTGATGCCAACACTAGTTAGATTTTCTTATTTTCCAATGTTTTAATTTGTGTCAACCATGGTTCAAATTATGTATTAGTTTGTGAAAACCGTGTTCCAAACTATGTCTTAGTTTGTGTAAACCATGTTCCGAGTTATGTATTAGTTTGTGGAATGTTTCTTCTCTCTATTAAAATAAAAATGCAAAAAAGAAAAAAAATTAATGTTTAAAATTTTTTTGGGGGCGGCGTTTGGGGGACGCGGCTGTGGAGCGACGTCCCCAAACGCGGCACGAACAAAACACGTCCCCCAAAAGCTCGACCCGACGCCGTTTGGGGGATGCTTTGGGGGACGCGGCTGAAGATGCTCTTAGCATGCATACTCAGGTAATCTCAAATTTTCAATCAAGCTGTCATTACCGGAAAAACTATCGCTGCCGTATGGTGCATCCTTTGCGGTGTGCCAAACATAGCGGAACTCGACGAAGTCTAGGGTTGTCATGTTCCAGTAAAAAAAGAACGCACAACAAAATGCACACAAGCGGCAAAATATTCAGAAAACATATGGCAAAATAAAAAGGCACGGCAAAACTCAAGGAAAACACACGACGGAGATTAAGCACATGACAAAGCCTAGAAAAACACAGAGTAAAGGGTTAGGCACAACAACCAACAGTGACACGTGGCCTGGATGGCCGCCATCCATTACAACTGCGGCTCTTTTCGTGTGTCCGTTATTTAAGGGCCACAATTGCCCCCTTCCCCACTCCCTGTCGGGTATTCATAACACACACGGCAAAGTCACGCATTTGTTGTGTGTTTTGACAGTACACACGGTCTTTGCTGCGAGTATTTACACTACACACGACAAAGCTCTTTCTCGCTTAGTTTTTCCTCTATTTCTTCCCGCCAATTTCTTCATGCTGTTTATTTTGTCATGTTTTCGGCCATCACGCCACTATATAAAATCATGTACTCCACCGGTTCCCGCCGCCACAGCCCCTGTCTGCGCCACCACCGAATCCGTTGAGATGTTTCCCACCGCCGTCGAGATGCCTCCTCATGGCCCGCCCAACCTAAACTCCACGGGCTTCGTCGGAACTCGTGCGGCCGAGGGGCCATTTCACGGCCGAAATCTCCACTGCGGCACCTTAAATGCTAAGGACTGTGTACTGGAATTGCGTGTACAAACATCGTTCCTATATCTCCTCAACATGCATGCATCTCGAAGAAGCGACTGTTAGCACTTAGAGCATCTCCACTCGTCCCCGAACAGGCCCCCGGCAAGCGTTTTTTACATCCGGACGGCGAAAATCGCGATCGCGCCGGTTCCTCGTTTTCGTCCGGATTGGACCTAGTTTCATCCGGCGATCCACGCCATCCCCGGGGAGCGCTCGGACTCCGGACGAAAGCAAGCGCGAACGTTCCCGCGTCGGTGGCCCCAACTTGTCGGCGAGAGACACCGATCGTCGTCCTCATCGCATCGTCTTCCGCGCGCCTTGCCGCCGGTCGGCATTCGCCGGACGCGTAGCTTCCACGCGGCGAGTTAATGCCGTCGCCTCGGTTTCACGCGCGCCTACCGCTATTTATCGCCGAACTACCCCTGCCCCGCATTCACCTCCTCGCTCGTCTTCCCCCAAATCATCCCCGAACTCGAAGAAACCAGCAATGGCGAACGACGGTGCGGCCAACAACGCCGCCGCTCTCTCCACCAATGGGAGGGCGACTCTGCCGCGCGGGGTACTGCGCCGCCGGACTTCCGTGCGCCGGGAGGATGGAGGCTGAGCGCGCGCGGTGCGGCGCCGCCAACGGGTGGCCGCACAAGCGGCGATCGAGGTGCTCGCCGTGACGAGCGGCGCGCGGATCCGCGCTTCGGACAACCACGAAGCGTGGATCGCGTTCTTCCGGCGAAGGTACGACGCGAGCTCGCCTCCTACGGCCCCCTCCTCCTCCGGCAAGGAACGCCGCCGGCCGCGGATGGTGAGCGCGCCCGCACCCTCGAGAATGTGCTCGCACATCGAGGACGGGAACTCCCCTCTGGGGATGCCGCCGCCGTGGTGGCTACCGTGTCGCGCCGGCACGGTAGTTCCTGGATACCGAGGAGGATGGCGCCGTCCTCTCGTCGTCGGGCTCGAGATCGGCGTCCAGGTCCGGCGGGTCGACGCCACCGTCAAGAAGGAGTGGGCGACCGTCAAGAAGGAGCCGGTGTCGCCACCGCCGACCGAGGCGCGGCAGCGGCACCCTCGTCATCCGCGCCAACCGCATGGCGGAAGCGAAGCGAGCGGCGGCGCCCAAGCTCGCCGCAAACCAGCTCGCCGAGAGGAGGCGAGGCGCGCGGAGGAGGCCGGTGGCGGAGGCGATCGCAAGATCGCCGAAGGACATGGAGGAGGCGCGCGCGGGGGGCCAATCGAGGCGCGGCGGGGGCGCCGAGGAGGCTGAGCGGCGGCGGCTCTGGGATCGGCCGCCGCGCGTCAGCTCGCCGCTAACGCCGCCACACCATCCGCCGCTAGCGCCGCGCCAGGGAGGTGGTGAAGCTCGCGAGGCAGCGACGACGACATGTACCTTCCGTCGCCGCCACGCACCGCGACGCGCCGAGCACGAGCCGTTGGTACGAGCTCCGCCGCCAGGACAACGCCGCTCGAGCGACGCGACGACGGCGGCGACTACACGTCCTTCTACCGCCATTTCGGCATATAGTAGGCCGCTATTTAGTTTAAGTTTAGTTTGCCAATCGCGAATTCAAATATATACGAATTCGGCCTATTTATGTACGAACTCGCCTCTATATGTTAAATATCATTAAATTTCGCTTATGTTTGAACGAATTCGCCTATTTTGTCTGAATCGTCGTATTGCATCCATCCATCCTGGGCTCGCGGCTGGGAAAATGGGCCTTCCCACGCTAAATCTTCCTCCAATCCGGACGAAAATATCGCCGGATTTGGGCGTGGGGAGCCCAAACGAGTGGGGATGCTCTTAACACTTCATGTTTTTCAGGGGAAAAAAGTCACCGCGAAGAAGGAACGCACATAAACTCTCTTCATTTTTCTTTTGATGATCTAGGATTAAACAAACAACATACAGATGGCACGAAGTTGCGAGGCAGCTGGCTTGGTCGCTGTCGATCATCAACACGGCGGATGTATCCTTGTCCGCAGGACAACACTGTACGTACATACCTGTCATCTATATCAATGCAGCCACGGCAGTCCGGTATGCAGATAGCTGAGACTAAACGAGTTCTACAGTGTATCTAATAATGTTGGTTCGATCGCGCTGCCAGCAGACAGCCTGGCATCCATTTTCGAGAGTAAATAGCAAAAACAAAGTTCACAAAAACATAAGTGTCTACCAAATAATCGAAGCCAACAAGACAGGGCTGTAAACGAGTCTACGAATACTCAAAAAGTATTATCAGCTGATAAAAACTATAAAAGGTCATATATATGATGTGATCTTAGGGTAACTCTACACCTCGAGGGGTGCGGAAGGTCACCCCAAATAGATAGAGTTGCCAGAAATTCTTAAGTTCGGGTTCGATTAATGGCAGGACGGTTGCTGGGTGTGTTTCACGGGGCACTCAACAAGTGTCACAGCATCGTCAATTTCCCATCAGATGATGGCAAGGGCCACGTGTCCAAGTATTTGAGGTCTGCCTACGACACACTCAACACGTAGGTAAGTTCTCCCGAGTGCCTTCAGAGACTGGTAGTTGGTTTATGTGGAGTACAATTTTATTGCACTAATATTAGGTACTTCGTTGCTGTGTGCCCGATAAGTTACACTCGGCAAACTATGTGACACTCAACAATTGCGCCATTTTCAGAAGTGTAGGATAGCGCATTATAGCATCATTTGATATGAAATGATGAGAACTACTATAGATATCACATCTTCTCTACGTGATGCTTAAAATTCTCGACCCCCTAGTGACTTGCGAAGGCTTTGATAAATTCCAAATCACCCTTTCCGGATATGCATGTGTGCTCGGTGCACATGGTTTGTTGATAACCAATCGCATTCTAGTCCAGTTCGCGAAGGTACTGCCCTCCATCCATGGATAAGCTAGTGTACACTTTAACTTTTACCTTAAGTCAAAACATTCAAAGTTCCTGAACTACTAATAAAAAATAGCAACATATTTGAATATTACAAAATTATATTTCAAAACTGATCCAGTGATACAAATTTAGGGCTTCAGAGACTGGTAGTTTCTGACTGTCGGTTTATGTGGAGTACAATTTTATTGCACTACGATTAGGTACTTCGTTGTTGTGGGCCCGATAAGTTACACTCGGCAAACTATGTGACACTCAACAATTGCGTCATTTTCAGAAGTGTAGGATAGCGCATTATATCATCATTTGATATGAAATGATGAGAACTGCTATAGATATCACATCTTCTCTACGTGATGCTTAAAATTCTCGACCCCGTAGTGACTTGCGAGGACTTTGATAAATTCCCAAATCACCCTTTCAGTATATGCATGTGTACTCGGTGCACATGGTTTGTTGATAACCAATCACATTCTAGCCCAGTTCGCCGAGGTACTGCCCTCCATCCGTGGATAAGCTAGTGTACACTTTAACTTTTATTTTAAATCAAAACATTCAAAGTTCCTTAAGTACTAATAGAAAATAGCAACATATAAGACATCGAATATTAAAAAATTATTATATTTCAAAACGGATCTAGTGATACAAATTTAGGGTCGTAAAGATCGCTATTTTTAAACATACACTTATTCATGCAGGGTGGGAGTACTTAATTACTCCTCCTCGAAATAGGCTTTCGCCCCGCTATATTAATATAGCAACCAACCAACCGATACAAGATGGAGATCAATGCTGGGGCAAGCAGCACATCAAAGCCCAAGAGAAACAAAAGAAGAAGAAAAAAGAAAGCAAAGTCGACCAAGTCGGATCGACGAAAACGCTAATGATCCGCCACCGTTGCGCCCTCCGGAGAATTCCCACCACGCTTACCCTCCGCAAGACCTTCAAGAAGGGATGCGACGATGACGACGCTGCTACCCGGACAAATCCTAGGGTTTCCCCCGATATGCGGGAGGGGTGTGGGGAGGGGGAACCCAACGCCCTCCAAGAAGGAATGGCGGCTGATACATCTCAAACGTATCTATAATTTCTTATGTTCCATGCTACTTTTATGATAATACTTGAATGTTTTATACATACTTTACATCATTATTATACATTTTCCGGCACTAACCTATTAACAAGATGCCGAAGTGCCAGTTGTTGTTTTCTTTCTTTTTTGGTTTCAGAAATCCTACAAAGAAAATATTCTCGGAATTGGACGAAATCAACGCCCGGTCCTATTTTTCCACGAAGCTTCCGGAAGACCGAGGGGAAAGTGGGGCCACGGGCGCCGCCACACTAGGGCGGCGCGGCCTAGGGGGCCGCGCGCCCTAGCGTGTGGGGCCCCCGTGACCCCTCTAACTCCGCCCTTCCGCCTACTTAAAGCCTTCGTCGCGAAACCCCTGTACGAGAGCCACGATACGGAAAACCTTCCAGAGCCGCCGCCGCCAATCCCATCTCGGGATTCAGGAGATCGCCTCCGCACCCTGCGGAGAGGGGAATCATCAGGAGGGCTCTACATCATCATGCCCGCCTCCGGATTGATGTGTGAGTAGTTCATCCTTGGACTATGGGTCCATAGCGTAGCTAGATGGTTGTCTTCTCCGCTTGTGCTATCATTGTTTAGATCTTGTGAGCTGCCTAACATGATCAAGATCATCTATTTGTAATGCTACATGTTGTGTTTGGTGGGATCCGATGAATCTAGAATATTATGTCAAGTTGATTATCAATCTATCATATATGTGTTGTTTATGTTCTTGCATGCTATCCGTTGCTAGTAGAGGCTCTGGCCAAGTTGATACTTGTAACTCCAAGAGGGAGTATTTATGCTCGATAGTGGGTTCATGCCTCCATTTAATCTGGGACAGTGACAGAAAGTTCTAAGGTTGTGGATGTCTTGTTGCTACTAGGGATAAAACATCGATGCTTTGTCTAAGGATATTTGTGTTGATTACATTACGCACCATACTTAATGTAATTATCTGTTGTTTACAACTTAATAGGAGGGGTGCGATGCTAACCGAAGGTGGATTATTTAGGCATAGATGCATGCTGGATAGCGGTCTATGTACTTTGTCGTAATGCCCTGATTAAATCTCATAGTAATCATCATTGATATGTATTGAATCTTTATTTGTCAATTGCCCACCTGTAATTTGTTCACCTAGCATGTTAGTTATCTTATTGGAGAGACACGACTAGTGAACTGTGGACCCCGGTCAATTCTTTTACATCTGAATACAATCTACTGCAATCATTGTTCTTACTGTTCTTTGCAAACAGACACCATCTTCCACTCGATACGCTTAATCCTTTGTTTTCACAAGCCGGTGAGATTGACAACCTCAGTTACGTTGGGGCAAAGTATCTTGATTGTGTTGTGCAGGTTCCACGTTGGCGCCGGTTTCACTGGTGTTGCGCACTACACTCCTCCACCAACAACCTTCAAGTGCTTCTTGGCTCCTCGTTCGATAACCTCGGTTTCTTTCCGAGGGAAAACTTGTTCTGTCGCATCACACCTTCCTCTTGGGGTTCCCAACGGACGTGTGCTTCACGCGTTATCAGCGGCGCCCGCAGACGTCACCGCGTTGGTGTCGGAAAACCGACAGGGATTTCTCCCAACCCCCAAAGAACCACGACCCCGGCCGCTCCATCGTGCTCCGCCCACCTCACCACCCACCAGCTTGCGCCACCACGGTCTTGGAGTCACTACCGCCGTCTCACCGTGGTCAAGCAACGACGACCGACCGAAACGAGAAGAGACAACCAGGGCCAGGAGGCGGCTGAACAGCGGCAACGCGGGAGGGCACAACCTCCACCACCGCATGCGGTAACCGACCGTACGTGGCTCCAGGAGCAAACCAGGCCCCTACTGGCCCGGCCGAGCCCTGCAGGCTCGTGAAGCTCCCATGGCCACGCTGCAGTCAGCGCGCCGCCGTCCAGAGCCCCCGCAGCACAGGCCGCTCCATCGCTCGCCGGAGACAAACACAGGGAGCCCGTACCTAGCCCGCCCAGGCCCAGATGGGGCCCAAAGGAGCGCGCCGCCGCCAGCTTCCATGTCGCCGCGCCGCCAAGCGGCCGCGCCGCCGCCACCAGGCCACCCAGCACCGCGCCGCCCGAGAGCCGCGCCGCCGCCGGAACGCAGAAGATCTAGGGAGCACCGCCGCCAGCCCGCCAGCCCCGCCTGGAGAAGGAGCGTGCCGGGTAGAGGAGGGGCCACAAGCCCGAGCGGTGCCGGCGGCGACGACGGGGGAAGGGCAGAGGGGGAGGGTCGACGGGGACTAGGGTTGGGGCGCCCTGGAGTCGCCCGCGGGGGGAGCGACCCGAGGACGATACTTAGTTGTTGTCTCCTTGCTTTTCCGACCGACCAAAGGGCATAAGCGTCAAGCGCAGGGTACTCCATCGCACTAGCTTGTGCTCACGCAGGACGAGCGGGCTGCCTCTGAGCGGCGCCTCCTGCCTATAAATACCAGCAACGCGCCTCCCGTGTACTAGCAACCGCATCACACACTTCCTCCGCACTTGCTCTATCAGAAGAAAGAAAGCTTGACAAGGTCTCGGCCATGGCGAAGGCGGCGGCGATGTTGGTCCTGGTGGTGCTTGTGGTGGCAGCGGGCGGCGCCTCGGCGGCTCAGTGCGACGCGAGTAATCTGGCGGTGTGCGCCGACCCGATCCTCACCGGGTCCACCCCGTCGGCGTCGTGCTGCTCCAGCCTGCGCGCGCAGCGGGGGTGCTTCTGCCAGTACGCGCGCAACCCGGCGTACGCCGCCTACATCAAAAGCGCCAACGCCCGCAAGACCCTCAAGACCTGCGGCGTCGCCATCCCGCGCTGCTAGGCGCCGCGCCGCCGCCCTCCGGCCTTTCTCCGCCGGCTGCTCCGTCGCAGAGCTCTGTACGTGCGAATCGTGTTCGTGTATGGTCTATGTCGATCTATGCCTCTATGGTGTGGGTGGTGTACGAAATAAACTGTGTGCAGATGGGTAATTTGGGTCGACGGAGGAAGATGGGTCTCGTGTAATCTATATGTACCTTCGCCAGAAATATATGGGTTTTGCTAGTTCTTACCTAGCCGACAACTAAGTTGGTACTCAATTAAGTCCTACATCGTTAGATTTGTTTTGTGATTCGTACTAGTTATCAGTTGCAACATGAGTTGAAACTGAGACTTGATGTTATCATCTGTTTTCAGTCGATTGAGAAATAGCCACACCTATATATATCCACACTAATTCTTCCAATGCCGCTTTGTCAGGTCTATATGGTCATGCATCCAAATAGTTTCGGATCTGTATCCTCCGACTAGTGTAGCCAATATCTTTAGAAATTGGCTTCATGGTATCACAAGTTAGGCCGCTTATTAGGGTGGGAGCGCTTGCCGTTGTATGTTTGCTTTGGTTGTATAGAAATGACAATTTTTTTAATGATAACTCTTGTAGGTTATGTACTCTATGTTCATGGTCTGTACTAGAGAAGGTGGCGAATTGCGACCTGTTTATGGAGACCTATACACGAGGCTACAACGAGGAATATTTTTTCCCAACATGGGTGGCAGCATAATCTACGAATCGGGCCGCCACAGGTTACCTAGACGTTTGCACAGTTGCTCATCATTAATATGTACAACGACTTTTTTTATCTTGAAAAAAAATGAAACCGTGTCTAGGAGGAACTAGACACTTTTGGATATAGTAGAAACGGGACTTGGCGTGACAATTCCAAAATTCGTCCCTGACAGGAATCAAACTCCGGTCAGTGGGTGCGCAACTGCGACCCCAACCACTAGGCTAAGCCCACGTCGTCCTTTTTGTAAAAATCTTTTTAGAACTTCTAGATTCTCAGATTTGGACAGCCGTGTGCATCTTGATTATGCAGAAGCCAGATATAATTGCTTGTTTCGAGTCGCCCATTATAAAAAAAAAATCCGCACTAAATATTGCTATATTGGCCAATGGTCACTGCGTAATTAAACGAACACATCTTTGGGCAGACAATACCACTCACTCGCTGGCACCGCCGGCGCCACTGTTGCGCTTGCACTGTTTTGGGGTCGTTTCATGTGAAATCATTCATCATAGATGTCGATGGCCAGCTGATCCATTTAAGACCCATTGAAGGCAGAACATAATCTTGTCGAGCCATTCAATAGGTTCATCCACCTGAAGTTGCACCGTTACCTAGTCATGAAGTTGTGTTAGCGTCGACCTTCAGTAGCCGTGATCGTGATGGTTCTGAAGCTCCGTTGCCTGATGGAGCCGTGCTAATCTAGGAGAGCGGAGTACAGAGGCAGAGGCGCGCGCGCACACAGGAAAAATACAGCATCAGTGCATGACCATTGTCATGGTTTTCCAATACCGAACTCATTGACTAACACACGTCACACGTTTCATGAGCTAGTACTATACAACAAGCACCTTGCGCTCACTAGGGGCCTGAATCGTTGTTTTTTGATTTGGCCCACTGGATGCTGCATAAAGAGAAATGAAGCTTGGATTTGTAGGTGCACTATGTTTGGATTCCAACAAAGTTTCATGGTGCAGTTTTGGCCCGTTGATTCGTAGGCAACAATCGCCCAAATGTTGGCTGATGAGGAAAGAATCGGCTGTTTGGTTTTGTGCTAACCAACGATGATGTTACCTCCCTATTTAACTGGTGCTCTTACCCTATAGCTAGCCGTTACGAAGCACAACACAGATGGACACAGGCACACAACATAGTAAGCACACATGACAACAACTGAGGCAGCTAGCTATTAAGCATTGTCAGGGCAAGCTATGAAGCCATGATCAAGGCCGTTCCAGGGGCATGTACACATTGGCAATCATGCTGGCATTATCATAAGCAGAACACATTGGCATAACACTGACATTATCATAAGCAGATACACATTGGCGTAACACTGGCATGATCAAGAGCATATACACATTGGCAATCACACTAGCATCATCATAAGTAGATACACATTGGCATAACACTAGCATGATCAAGAGCATATAAACATAGGCATAATATTGGCATCATCATAAGCATCTACACATTGGCAATGCCACTGCCTAGATTTCCCAATTTTCCTATTTGGGAAGTGCAATCATTTGATAGACCTACTTTTGCACTCCTCAAATTGAGAAATCTAGAAGCCACATGTACGTGCTCGAGAATCTAACCTATAAGCGCGTACATTGCAACCCTAACGACCTCCGGCCACTCGCCGGAGAAAGCTAAATCAACGGCGATCGCCGCCGGTACCAAACCCTAAATTCTAAAGAAATCAAGGCGACGGGGGACTTACTGTGGAGAAATTCGGCGGTTCTGTTGGTGGACGAACGCTTCGAGACCTGGCTCGAGCCGCCGGAGTTCGAGAATAAGAGCCGCCAGCATCGGAGGTGGCTGCCGGAGGGGGTGAAAAAAAACCCCCTCCAAATCAACAAGGGTAGGCCCTGCGAATGCAGGTGCCTTGCCTGCCGTCACGCTATCGGGACCGGGGACCGCCGGTGATGGCGATCCTACGGTCGGATCCGTTACCTCCGAGGTCGCCACCCTCGTCTCACGCCGCGTCGAACAAGCCGGGGACGAGATCTTCAGTGCGGCAGCGAGGGTAGCGGCTCCGCCGGCCGCTAACTTGTCGAGTTGGCGTGCCGCCCAAACTTCCTGGATGGACATCTTCATGATGGCCGGGAGGCCGCTGGGCGGAGGGGGAGAAGGAGGAGCGGCGGCCATGGAGAAACTGAGGGAGGTAAGATTGCCGGTTGGGCGGTGAGGGGGTGGAGTGGGGAGTTAAGCGATACGTGCCGTCTCCCCCACTTCGCTAGGCGTGGAAAAATAACACGCACGCGGCGCTCGGCACGGCCTGTCCCTACTTAGCTTCTAGCCTATTTTTAATGAAAACAGTGGATGACATGGTGTTCTTTCGCATTCCGGTAGTTCCAAAAATTCCAAGAGATGATCATGATGAGAGATGCCCCCTTCTCCTCCTACCACCACCCGTGAGGACCAAGTAACTCCACCAGTTTTGGACGTCCTCAAAGGCAAGCCAAGCCAAAGAGTTGAAAAGGAGGTGATCCTCCATTTCATGTTTTGGCAACGACAAAGCTCTACTATTTGGCAATCCCCTATGTTCTAGGCTCTAGTGCATGCGAATATATTGAGCACACTTTATTTCTTTATGAGGGAGCAAAAGAAATATGGATGAAAATGTGTCTATGGAAGTTATTGAAGAAGCTTGGTTTACAGAGTAGTGCAGTCCTTGATTTGTTCGACCCCCGGAGAAGAATTTTGCAGATTTCAGAAAAATCATAATCACAACAGCATGGTACATACAGTGGATCAGGAGACAGTTCAATTTGTTTCTCACCTTGTTATTCTAATGAGGAGGAGGAGGAGGAGGAGATTTCAGAAAAATCATAATCACAACAAAATGGTACATACAGTGGATCAGGAGACATTTCAATCTGTTTCTCACCTTGTTATTTTAATTGAGGAGGAGGAGGAGGAGGAGGTCTACTACTACTAGGCAAAGGCAAGGGAAGGCTACGTTACTGTTAATTTTTTTTATGTTACTGTTAATGTTGATGCCGTATTTGGCCCAGATCAGCGGAAGGACGCAATAATAGTAGTGTACAGTGTACAGGTAATTTTCTGGCAGCTAGTAATCATAACGTTGATTTTGCCTTTGATGCAGCAACCACTCAATCATTGCCTACACGCTATGGTCTCTACATGCAAATCAGCTAGTAGGATGCAACAAGTTAATCATTCGATCAGATTGTCTGGAGGTGATAGAGACTCCGAAGAAGGCTCTACAGCTACTGCGGCTGACCCCCAACTATCGAAGATTATTTGAATCTAGGCGACTACATTTTCTTGAGTTGATTTTGAAGTTTGTCCTACAGATGCAAACTGTGTGGCTCACTGTTTATCAAGAGTGCGGAACTCAACCAAATGCTTGGTTTGAGGATGGTTTTATAATTCCGTTGTTATTAGTTAACAGTATAATGGAACCACCTAGGACCCCCTTAGAGCGATTTGCTGTTCTGAACCATCGGATTATCTCTGAACGTCCTAGATTACCAATCACGCCGTTGTGGGCTTTTACTCGTGCCACCTCCCCGTTCGCTGTTCACCATTTTGTGGGCTGCTACTCTGAAGATTGATTTGGGGGTTTTCTCCTGAATAGGGCCGACTTGCTGATTCACCGATTAGGCCGCCTCTCCACAAGCATGTTTTTGTGGCCTTGAGTGACTCGTGCTATCCTCTTAAATCCCAGCACCGCGTGTTAATTTCTTGCCGCCACCGTCTCTATTTTATGGAAAGGAGAGTGAGGAGAGACAGGGGCGCATCGGTGAGCGTACAGAAAACGTTTCGAGGTGAGGCTAGAGAGCGAGCCAGAAGTGATTGGCTCATCCGGAAGATTTGGGCGGATGGGCTGAGCCACCGTTTTGATAGAATGTTCCTGGAATATGGTTATCCCTAGCCACTCTCATCATCCAAAACCAAACGAGTGGCAACCATTTTTTCAGTAGCTGCCCCTAGCCACTTGAGGGTATCCTCTAAACCAAACAGCCCCTAAGGAGCGCTCAGAAGCTGATGCGGCACGGAGATGCGCGCGTCGTGGCCATTGAAGCCTAATTGATTCTTCTATGCCATTAATGGCAGCTGAGGTGCGACATCTCTCTTCCATTATGCGGGTACGTTACTTTTCTGTAGTCCTTCCGTTCATGCTCCAATATAATTCACAAGGAGGGGAGAGCCCCAACCCTAGATCTCCAGGCGAGTAGTTGCAGCAGCAAGAAGCAGCACCATGGGCCGATCCCCTTGGGTGTATGGACGATGGATGCTTGGTGCTGGCACTCGGTCGTTGCTGAACACTGCATCAACCATCGCCATTTCCGCCTTATAGGCTGGGATCTGCAGAGAGGCAACAACCTCCATGGGGGTGACGGCCACGCCTGCACTCTAACTCCGCGGCAACGGACCTTTCTTTCTCGAGCTCAGCATCTGAGATGATTTCAGACTGCTGCATGGTGAGATGATTCGTTAGAAACAAATGGTAAATCCCCATCTTTCTATTAATCTCCCCGTCTTATTTCTTTCTAAGTTTTACCCCATATATGTATCACTTGTTGGGGCGATCTGTGATGGCTGTGTGCTTTGTTTAATATCTGCTATTTGGCTTAGATTCTTTGGTGATTTTGAGTGATGTACCCTCATGTTCTCTATCGCCCCCATGTCGCCACCATTATTTGCCCGTCCTTTCGTACGCCCCTGAGAGGATGGAACGGTGGTTTGTGAGACCGCGGGTAGCAACTTGCAAGTTGCAACCCTCTTGATGCCACTCCGCCTCTCTAATGTGTATGTTCAGTATGTCTTTACTTTATTTTACATTAAAAAACTAGGACAATACCGGTACTTCGCCACAGAATCACAATAAAAGCAATATTTACTAAGTATTAATTTAGAATTCTGCCACTGTTTCGATGCCAAGGGCCACCACACCCGGTGCATCTCGGCTCCGATAGGATAATTCTATTCTTCCCCATTTTGAAAATATTCCCGAGATGTTTTATGAATTATAGGCTCTATTAAAGACAGTAAGATTTTTTTGTTTAGGCTTAGATGGTTTTTTTTAACCTTTTGCTCCCCCAAACTTATAGATTTAACATTTCGCCCCTCCTGCAGATCTTGTCTAGCTCCACAAATGTTCCTTAGTGTGAACTCTAATGCAAGGTACATAGACTCCTTCATATAAGCGATAGCACCAATTTCTTGCAGGAAACCAATTCCTTAGGGTTTTCTGTTTTTTCTGGTACACATGTACATATACTTCACTGGAGTATGTTAATTGTACTACATTTTAGAAGTCTACCTAGGAAAATTGGCATTTCGTTTCCTGCAGGAAATAAATTTTTCATGGCAATTTTATTGTATCTTCTCTGCTCCAAGAAAAGTCATGGTTACAAATGTGTGTATTAATTAGTTATGCTTTAGTTGTATAATCTGTGAGAGTCAGAGGAGAGAGCAATCAAGAACTTTCAATAAAAATGTAAAATGGTTCATGCGACTTTGGCCTTCCAATTTTTAAGAGGCTTAATCCATGTGTTGTTCAGTACCCACTACCTAGTGATAATAGACACCCCAGGTTAATATATATAGGTCCTAATTGAACAAAATACTTCACTGAAGGAGACACACACCTGTGCTCCTCGTACTATATAGGAAGGACACATGACTGCCCTCAGCGTCTCCCTCCATCTATATATAATCAACACAACAAACATACAACAATTATTGTCAAATGATCAGCACAAAAACACAACAGTTAGTACCAAATATATTAGCAGCAATCTTTCTATCTCTCACTCATTTTTCTCTAGTCGGTAGAGGTAAACAATCAGTATCAAGTGGATGCAAAGAATAAGTGGAAATGCCAGTCAGTTGCAATTCCGGAGATGCAATTTAGTAGCTGTCTTTTTCTCTAGCAGCTTCGATCTCCTGTACTCCACAAGACGCAATAACGGTGGGGATCTCTTGGAGGAAATAACAGAAAGCTCTTGGAGGCACTGGCGGTGAAGCGGTGGTAATCTACATGGCATGAAGAATTTGACACATAACATTGCATATTACAAACTCGCAATCACATCCAATTTTCTTGAAAATAAAAATGAAATGAACTTGCCAACGGTATAGAAAACTCTTTACAAAGAAACAATAATGAACTTCTGAATTAAACAAACCTGAAATTTTTGGATTGACAGGTGAAGTAGCGAACTTACGTGAGACCTTCTTTTTGCGAGCACTTTTATTTGTCGAGTAGTATTGTTCAACACCCGACAAAGAACGTCTGACAGATTTTTGCCAACTCTGCGGAGTGAGTACTCGACAAAAAAAAATTGCCATGTATTTTTCATAACCATAAAAAATGATTTCCTGCAGGAAATGAACTGCCAATTTTCTACATGTAGATTTCTAAAATGTAGTACAATTAACATACTCCATTGAACTATCTGTACCTGTGTACCAGAAAAAAGGGAAAACCCTAAGGAGATACGTGATAGTTTCAGTAGAAGGTCAGAACCACTCACCTAGTTTCAGTAGAACCAACATCCGCGAGGGCCAACTTGCCAGGTCAAGCAGCTACCGTATTACCATGCCAATAGGTCAAATTAATTCACTCTAATGAGCCTACCGCTGGCATGCGAGAAGCAGGCCCTGCGTGGCTGCTTGAACAGATTTTGCCCTGGGGAAGAAGCAGACTATCACTGGAGGTCGCTTCGGCTGCAAAATCACCCGGAACTCGCGTCGCCGGTAGGAGGTCACACCACGCGTAGCCGCTGAACTCTGGCCTCCACCCTTGTCTCCAGCACAAGGTTCAGAGCAGAGCGGCAAGCGATGTCTTCTTTGAGCTCCCCTACGGTAAAAGGTGTCAAAAAAATGTCTTCTTTGAGCCAGCGGCCTCGCACTCGTCTACCTCTTCGTACTACCATGGCGACGCTACCTATACGTGGGGCGCCTTATGTATGCGGTGGTTCTTCTTCTCCACTCAGATTTCTCGTTGGTTCTTTTTTTTTTATCTCCGACCCGTATCGCATCGAATCCGTAGGCGGTCGTCCAGCGTTTCCACCGCAGAGCGTCGCCCACCTCGCGGGCGCGCTACCCGCTGTGAAGCATGTCTCGGAGGTCAGGCCATCCCCCCTGCTTGGCCTTGTCTATCCTGTTCTTCTCCGTTGAAAATCGACGGTCTCCATTGTGATTTCTCGAGGAGACCGCCTGGACTTCGCCCCGGTGCTCGGACCCGCCGCCGCGGTAGATCGATGTGAAGGCGTCTACGCTGGCTAGCGGTATTTGACTAAGGCGGTGGCACTTGATGTAAATTTGACCAAAAATTAAGGGTATTAAGAAAACGGACGAAAAATTGGGGAGAAACCTTACTTCCTTTATTACTAGGACATTTTGCCCGTGCTTTGCTACGGTCTACAGAGCGATAAACATCGGTCCGCGACAGGTTGGAGCATGAGGACTTTATTTCCACTTCCTCACCTTTCACTGAGCACATCGATGTTGAATTCATCGCCTTCAGCCCTCCTCCTCCACCAAAGCCACCAACATCTCCAGGGTCAGCTCTCTGACCTATTCCTGCTCTCCCACTTCTTCTCCTAGCACCGCAGCCAAATCCCGTGGCCCGCACCACCATGACCACATGACCATGGCCAAGTAGTTTCGCTTGACCTTTTATGCGAAAACTTACTTTTCATCTCTATCCCCAACAAAAGATTATACCTTTTGTATTTAATAATTACTTGTGACACTTAGAATTTTGGTATAAAATAATAGTGATTTAAAGAAATCTCATTCTTGTGGCCAACACCTATCTAACTTGGTTTTCAATTTTGTGAATACATTGTGGAATGCAGTTTTGAACATATCTAAAGAAATGTTATTACTAATAGTAGGACAACTCACAAAAGCAAAGATCATTCATGTGTCTATCACAGGTTAAGTCTTATATGTCATATATGCCCATCTTTGACACATTACGTATAAATATTGTGTTTTTTCTGGTGCTAGTGGTTTTAAGTGTGCACATTGTATTTACTTCTTCATGAATACATAACAGGCAAGAATATAGTAGATGCACGTACCAAACACATCGGCTTTTTCCGAGAAGGGCATACATGACCTATTGTCCGGAGATTAATTTATAGTCTGAAAACAAAATAAAATAATGGAATTGAGTCGCATGACATGAGCTCGGAATTTTATAATTAATAACGAAACTGTAGTCTACAAATAAAATAAATTTACTTACCATTTTTTGTTAACCGCCTCGCAAAATGCTTTTTGCCTGATCGCTAAAAATGTTAGTACATTTTGTTTGCCAAAAAAAATAAAATCCATTACCTATTGACATAGCTGCAGCCTTTACATACACAAACACACCCACGTACAGGATAGGACACGTAGCGCTGATACGGCAGCCAGCAGAAACGCACGTGGTCTTCGTCGGCAATGCGGTTCCTCAAAAAAAATCTTCACATGTCGCCAGCGATTGATCCCCTTTATGCCCCACGCCCCTCCTCCGATTGATGCCATGGACGACGCGTCCCATCCACCGGAATACACCGCCCGCCCCCCTCCCCTCCATCGAGCTCCACGCGGCGGAGGATCGGCTAATCGTCCGAAAAGCCGATTGCCGCTCAGCCACTCCTGCTGGTCCTTCTCCCCGAGTCGCGCGTGCTCCTGCTGGTTGCTGCCGCCGCTACTCGCCGCCGCCTCCGCGCTTCCCACGCCCTCCTCCTTGGAGCTGTAGAACCGGAGAAGCCGCCCCCTCTCGCTGAAGGGCTGGTGCGGCGCACCCAGCGTCCGTACCCCCGTCGGCCGCGCCAAATCTCCCGGGGCCACCGTCGACGGCCGAGGGAGATGGGCGGAGGGCGCAGGAGGCGGCGGCAGCGGCGGCGCAATGGCTGAGAGGGGGTGTGCTTCCTGGTCTCTCTGTCACATCTGAGCTCATCTGAGCTCCGCTCCCGTATTCGGCCGACAAGCGGCGGTACCCTCTAACCTCGGCCACCATCAACTGACTCCTTCCTCCCTCTTCTCGGCCTCTTCCCGTTCTGTGATGGGTTGCGCATGTTTTTCTGCTCTCTGGTCTGTGTTGACGGGCCTGGAGACCTGGGGGGCAATTTAATTCCTTCCCCATGATTATGTATCTTGGACCAAACAATGATGTTGCCGCTTGTTGTTCTTGGAGGAGGCTGGCTGATTTCAGAAAACTTAGCTATATGAATCGGTTGAACTTGGTTTAACTTTGCGAGGTGGGATCATTTTAGACAAAAATTAACCAGCGTACTTCACAAGAACAATTTTACATGTTGTTTCGCTCATTCTAGAAGCCCACTCGTGGGGCTTGCGGGAACCAGCCCACCAATGGAGCCACATGGCCCAGGTGTGAGCGCAGAGTTCAGAGCCTAGCGAAGAAGCTGGATTTATCGGACAACGAACGAACGAACCGTTTTTCAATTAGGCGGTGGCAGTGCATGTAAATTTCGTTTAGAACTAAGGACAGTTTCAAAACGGACGAAATTTTTGGGGAGAAACCTTCCTTCCTTTATTAGTAGGTATAGAATTGGTATATATAGATTGTGCTTAGGCTGGCCATAGTGCTAGTATATTAGGTAGTATCATACATCTTAGGCCCATAAAAATAATGATGTGGCATCTAATTAATGAGGAGAAAGATTAGGTGGATATTGTATCCTAGCGCACGTTACAAGAAAAGTTAATGCTAAATAAATCTTGTACACATATTTATATTAAAATTCTACAAAACAATAAATTTATAAGATTATGATACCAGCGAACCGTCCAAACTCACAGATCCATGGGTACCCAATTACCCTCATCAATGACAAACAAAAAAAAAATCCTCATCAATACTCTACAACTTAGTTGCCCACATTAACATCCTCTAGTAAAAAATGGCACCTTATCAATAGCTGCCAAAGATTTTCTGGGGCGAAGCACGCGTGAGGTGCGCGTATGCCCGAAAGACTCCAGTTCAGCAACGCCGGTGTGCATGCCAAACTACACGACTTAAGCAGGACGCATTGCCTCGAGTGCGCTCGGCCCCCCGGCCTATAAATACGAGCAACGCCCTTGGCATCAGTGTGCCACCCATTGCAGTCGCATCCATCTCAGAGTCACACTCGAGTCTTGATCTCGACGATTTCTTTGCAGAAGACCATGGCTAGGGCGGTGGCGATGTGCGCGGTGGTGGCGGTGGTAGTAGCGGTGATGATGGTGGCGCCATCGGCGGCGGCAGCGAGGGCGATGGCGGCGGCGCACCAGAAGTGCGACGTGGGGAAGCTGATCGACTGCCGGCCGGCGGTCATCGGCGGGACGCCGCCGTCGGACTCGTGCTGCTCGAACCTCAAGGCGCAGAAAGGGTGCTTCTGCCAGTACTTGAAGGACCCGAACTACTCCCACTACATCAACAGCCCCAACGCCGGCAAGACCCTTGACTCCTGCGGCATCAGATTCCCCATCTGCCTGCTGTAGAAACATGGTGTGTAGATACATCACACATACTGCGTGCTATTGTATCTCTCTGTGACTGTGAGAATAAAAATATTGTTTGCGCGGGTGTGTGTTGATCGATTATGTCGCTTAATTTACATGACTGCGTGCGTGTGTTGATCGATTCAATGATTCAAGTAAAATGGTCTGCTACAAGTCCGTGAAAGTGGAATTGATCAATTAGGTCGCTCATAGTCGGAAGTAAAAAAGATTATTGTCATGCATATATTACTAGCCTTGGCTCTGTAGTGGGAAGTAACATAACGGTATTATGCAAATCTTTATTTATTAAGGTGCAGATTTATTTTATCTTGAAATGTGCGATGACTAATTCCGTGCTAAATAAATTATTTTCAAGATGACAATTGAATTTTTTGATTTTAGCCTCAAATGATTGGATCCAAACAAGTGCTTAGACTAATTTACACGATGGACCTCAAGTTCAAGTTGTGAGGTCTTCAGCCTTCCATGGAGGAAACTCCATAGGATCTAGAACAGAGATTAACCTGCTTAACAACAAATTTAATAGCTAAGGTTCATAAGCCACTGTTGACGTGGGCTTCCAAGTGTCATCAATTAGCCTTTTCTCATAGGTTTTAAAATAATATGAAAAAATCCAAATGTTTGAAACAATAAAACTAACAAATCTGAAAAAGGTTGACACAATTTAGCTCATCCCTGTCTCTATCTCTATCTCTATCTCTATCTCTATCTCTATCTCTATCTCTATCTCTATCTCTATCTCTATCTCTATTTTTTAACCTAGCGTCCCTAACCTAGCGCCCCCAAGGAACCCCCCTCCCCCACCCCCGTAGCGCCGCCGCCGGAGAGGGCGCCGGCGAAGCCGAGCGCGCCTCAAGGATGGTGGCGGCGGGGCGGTTCTTATCCGCCTCCAATCTTCCCCTCGCGTTTCCGGCGCAGGGGCGCTGCAGGCGGTAGCGGCGGCCACGGGTGGGCGCGTGATACGTCTCCGACGTATCGATAATTTCTTATGTTCCATGCTACTTTATTGATGATACCTACATGTTTTATACACATTATGTCATATTTATGCGTTTTCCGGAACTAACCTATTGACAAGATGCCGAAGTGCCAGTTCTTGTTTTCTGCTGTTTTGGTTTCGAAATCCAGTAACGAAATATTCTCGGAATTGGACGAAATCAACGCCCGAGGTTCCTATTTTCACCGGAAGCTTCCAGCACCGAGAAGGACAGAGGGGGCCACAGGCCACCACACCACAGCGCGGCCAGGGGCCCGCGCCCCTATTGTGTCGTCGCCCGTCGCCCTCCGACTCCGCCTCTTCGCCTATTTAAAGGTCCACGACCTAAAACCTCGAGACGAATAAGCTACGACGCGAAACCTTCCAGAGCCGCCGCATCGCGAAGCCAAGATCCGGGGACGGAGTCTGTTCGGCACGCCGCCGGGACGAAGTGCCCCGGAAGGCTTCTCCATCGACACCGCTGCCATCTCCACCGCCATCTTCATCACCGCTGCTGCTCCCATGAGGAGGAATAGTTCTCCATTGAGGCTCTGGGCTGTACCGGTAGCTATGTGGTTCATCTCTCTCCTATGTACTTCAATACAATAATCTCATGAGCTGCCTTACATGATTGAGATTCATATGATGATGCTTGTAATCTAGATGTCATTATGCTAGTCAAGTGGGTTTTACTTATGTGATCTCCGGAGACTCCTTGTCCCACGTGTGTAAAGGTGACAGTGTGTGCACCGTGTGGGTCTCTTAGGCTATATTTCACGAGAATACTTATTCACTGTTATGAATGGCGTAGTGAAGTGCTTATTTATATCTCTTTATGATTGCAATGTGTTTTGTATCACAAATTATCTATGTGCTACTCTAGTGATGTTATTAAAGTAGTTTTATTCCTCCTGCACGGTGTAATGGTGACAGTGTGCATCAGTGTTAGTACTTGGCGTAGGCTATGATTATGATCTCTTGTAGATTATGAAGTTAACTGTTGCTATGATAGTATTGATGTGATCTATTCCTCCTACATGGTGTGAAGGTGACAGTGTGCATGCTATGTTAGTACTTGATTTAGTCGTGTCGATCTTTCATGCACTCTAAGGTTATTTAAATATGAACATTGAATTGTGGAGCTTGTTAACTCCGGCATTGAGGGTTCGTGTAATCCTACGCAATATGTTCATCATCCAACAAGAGAGTGTAGAGTAGGCATTTATCTATTCTGTTATGTGATCAATGTTTAGAGTGTCCACTAGTGAAAGTCTAATCCCTAGGCCTTGTTCCTAAATGCGCTATCAGCTTGTTATTTCTTTCCTACTGCTGCGTTACTACTGCTTGTTTACTTCCTACAATATTACTACCATCAACGCACGTGAAAGCTATTTTCTCGCGCCGTACTACTGCTCATATTCATTCATACCACTTGTATTTCACTATCTCTTCGCCGAACTAGTGCACCTATTAGGTGTGTTGGGGACACAAGAGACTTCTTGCTTTGTGGTTGCGGGGTTGCTTGAGAGGGATATCTTTGACCTCTTCCTCCCTGAGTTCGATAAACCTTGGGTGATCCACTTAAGGGAAACTTGCTGCTGTTCTACAAACCTCTGCTCTTGGAGGCCCAACACTGTCTACAAGAATAGAAGCACCCGTAGACATCAAGCTATTTTCTGGCGCCGTTGCCGTGGAGGAAAGGTAAAAGGTACTCACACTCCGGATCTCAACTATTTTCCGCCATTGTAAGTACTCGAAGCTATTTCCTTTAGATCCTGCAATTGCATCTTTTGGTTTCTTGTTTACACTAGTTAGGCATAATGGAAAGTAACAATGAGCTTCTTATTCTATTTTCTGAGTTAAGACATGGATTGTTTGCTGCGAAAATTAAAAAACCTATGGAATCTTATTTTCATGCTGGTAACAATGATATTAGTATGAACGCTTTGAACACCATTGTTGTTAATGATATGAAAAATTCTAAGCTTGGGGAAGCTGGTTTTGATGAGCATGATATTTTTAGTCCCCCAAGCATTGAGGAGAAAATTTTCTTTGATGATACTTTGCCTCCTATATTTGATGATGATAATGATAGCTACTTTGTTGAATTTGCTCCCACTACAACTAATAAAATTGATTATGCTTATGTTGGGAGTAATTATTTTATGCATGAGACTCATGATAAGAATGCTTTATGTGATAGTTATATTGTCGAGTTTGCTCATGATGCTACTGAAAGTTATTATGAGAGAGGAAAATATGGTTGTAGAAATTTTCATGTTACTAAAACACCTCTCTATGTGCTGAAATTTTTGAAGCTACACTTGTTTTGTCTTCCTATGCTTGTCACTATACTCTTCATGAACTTGTTTATTTACAAGATTCTTATGCATAGGAAGCATGTTAGACTTAAATGTGTTTTGAATTTGCCTCTTGATGCTCTCTTTTGCTTCAAATACTATTTCTTGCGAGTGCATCATTAAAACTGCTGAGCCCATCTTAATGGCTATAAAGAAAGAACTTCTTGGGAGATAACCCATGTGTTTATTTTACTACAGCAATTTTTGTTTTGTTGAGTCTTGAAGTTGTTTACTACTGTAGCAACCTCTCCTTATCATGTTTTTGTGCCAAGTAAAGTTTCTCTGCTAAAGTTGATGTTATATTTGGGATCGCTGCGCAGAAACAGCATTGCTGTCTGTCACGAATTCTGGCATAAGTCCCTGTAAAAAATTCGACAAAATCTGCAAAATTATGAGCGTGATCCTCAGATATGTACGCAACTTTCATTAGTTTTGAGTTTTTCCATTTGAGCAAGTCTAGTGCCCCTTTCAGGTTCGTCTTTACGGACTGTTCTGTTTTTGACAGATTCTGCCTTTTATTTCGCATTGCCGCTTTTGCTATGTTGAATGGGTTTTCTTTGTTCCATTAACTTTCAGAAGTTTTGTGCAATGTCCAGAAGTGTTAAGAATGATTGTGTCACCTCTGAACATGTGAATTTTGATTATGCACTAACCCTCTAATGAGTTTGCTTGAAGTTTGTGTGAAGGAAGTTTTCAAGGGTCAAGAGAAGAGGGTGACATAATGTGATCGAGAAGAGTGAAAGGTCTAAGCTTGGGGATGCCCCGGTGGTTCATCCCTGCATATTTTAAGAAGACTCAAGCATCTAAGCTTGGGGATGCCCAAGGCATCCCCTTCTTCATCGACAACTTATCAGGTTTCTTCTAGTGACACTATATTTTTATTCCGTCACATTCTTATGTACTTTACTTGGAGCATCTGTTTGTTTTTGTTTCTGTTTTTGTTTGAATAAATGCTTGTGTGGGAGAGAGACATGCTCCGCTGGTTCGTATGAACACATGTGTTCTTAGCTTTTAATGTTCATGGCGAAGGTTGAAACTGCTTCGTTAATTGTTATATGGTTGGAAACGGGAAATGCTACATGTAGTAATTGGTAAAATGTCTTGGATAATTTGATACTTGGCAATTGTTGTGCTCATGTTTAAGCTCTTGCATCATATACTTTGCACCCATTAATGAAGAAATACATAGAGCTTGCTAAAATTTGGTTTGCATATTTGGTCTCTCTAAGGTCTAGATAATTTCTAGTATTGAGTTTTGAACAACGAGGAAGACGGTGTAGAGTCTTATAATGTTTACAATATGTCTTTTATGTGAGTTTTGTTGCACCGGTTCATCCTTGAGTTTGCTTCAAATAACCCTGCTAGCCTAAACCTTGTATCGAGAGGAATACTTCTCATGCATCCAAAATCCTTGAGCCAACCACTATGCCATTTGTGTCCACCATACCTACCTACTACATGGTATTTCTCCGCCATTCCAAAGTAAATTGCTTGAGTGCTACCTTTAAACAATTCAAAAGTTATTACCTCTTATTTGTGTCAATGTTTTATAGCTCATGAGGAAGTATGTGGTGTTTATCTTTCAATCTTGTTGGGCAACTTTCACCAATGGACTAGTGGCTTCATCCGCTTCTCCAATAATTTTGCAAAAAGACAATGGGATTCCAGTCCCAAATTAATTAACAAAAATAGACACTCCTCCATGGTATGTGATTGTTGGAAGGCACCCGAAGGATTCGGTTAGCCATGGCTTGAGAAAGCAAAGGTGGGGAGGAGTGTCATCATAATAAAACTAAAATAAAAAGGCACTCCTTCATGGTATGAGATTGTTGGCAGGCACCCGAGGATTCGGTTAGCCATGGTTTGTGAAAGAAAGGTTGGAAGGAGTGCCACCCAAAATAAAATAAAATGGGAGCCGCTCTTTGAAGGTTTGTCTGGCAAGGGGGTTAGAGTACCCGCTACCATTCGTTGACAACAACAAACACCTCTCAAAACTTTATTTTTATGCTCTCTTTATGTTTTCAAAATAGAAGCTCTAGCACAAATATAGCAATCGATGCTTTCCTCTTTGAAGGACCTTTCTTTTACTTTTATGTTGAGTCAGTTCACCTATTTCTCTCCACCAAGAAGCAAACACTTGTGTGAACTGTGCATTGATTCCTACATACTTGCATATTGCACTTGTTATATTACTTTACATTGACACTATCCATGAGATATACATGTTATAAGTTGAAAGCAACCGCTGAAACTTAACCTTCTTTTGTTTTGATTCAATACCTTTACTTTGATTTATTGCTTTATGAGTTAACTCTTATGCAAGACTTATTGATGCTTGTCTTGAAGTACTATTCATGAAAAGTCTTTGCTTTATGATTCATTTGTTTACTCATGTCATTACCATTGTTTTGATCGCTGCATTCATTACATATGTTTACAAATAGTATGATCAAGGTTATGATGGCATGTCACTTCAGAAATTATCTTTGTTATCGTTTTACTGCTCGGGACGAGCAGAACTAAGCTTGGGGATGCTGATACGTCTCCACGTATCGATAATTACTTATGTTCCATGCTACTTTATTGATGATACCTACATGTTTTATACACATTATATGTCATATTTATGCGTTTTCCGAACTAACCTATTGACGAGATGCCGAAGTGCCGTTTTCTGCTGTTTTTGGTTTCAGAAATCTTAGTAACGAAATATTCTCGGAATTGGACGAAATCAACGCCAGGTTCCTATTTTCACCGGAAGCTTCCGAGAAGGACCAGAGGGGGGCCACATGCCCACCACACATGGCCTGCGCGGGGGGGGCGCACCTATTGTGTCGTCGCCCCGTCGCCCTCCGACTCCGCCTCTTCGCCTATTTAAAGGTCCCTGGCCTAAAACCTCGAGACGAATAAGCCACGGTACGCGAAACCTTCCAGAGCCGCCGCCATCGCGAAGCCAAGATCTGGGGGACAGGAGTCTCTGTTCCAGCACGCCGCCGGGACGGGGAAGTGCCCGGAAGGCTTCTCCATCGACACCGCTGCCATCTCCACCGCCATCTTCATCACCGTTGCTGCTCCATGAGGAGGAGTAGTTCTCCATTGAAGCTCGGGGCTGTTTAGCTATGTGGTTCATCTCTCTCCTATGTACTTCAATACAATAATCTCATGAGCTGCCTTACATGATTGAGATTCATATGATGATGCTTGTAATCTAGATGTCATTATGCTAGTCAAGTGGGTTTTACTTATGTGATCTCCTGAGACTCCTTGTCCCACGTGTGTAAAGGTGACAGTGTGTGCACCGTGTGGGTCTCTTAGGCTATATTTCACAGAATACTTATTCACTGTTATGAATGGCGTAGTGAAGTGCTTATTTATATCTCTTTATTATTGCAATGTGTTTTGTATCACAATTTATCTATGTGCTACTCTAGTGATGTTATTAAAGTAGTTTTATTCCTCCTGCACGGTGTAATGGTGACAGTGTGTGCATCCGTGTTAGTACTTGGCGTAGGCTATGATTATGATCTCTTGTAGATTATGAAGTTAACTGTTGCTATGATAGTATTGATGTGATCTGTTCCTCCTACATGGTGTGAAGGTGACAGTGTGCATGCTATGTTAGTACTTGGTTAGTCGTGTCGATCTTTCATGCACTCTAAGGTTATTTAAATATGAACATTGAATTGTGGAGCTTGTTAACTCCGGCATTGAGGGTTCGTGTAATCCTACGCAATGTGTTCATCATCCAACAAGAGAGTGTAGAGTATGCATTTATCTATTATGTTATGTGATCAATGTTGAGAGTGTCCACTAGTGAAAGTCTAATCCCTAGGCCTTGTTCCTAAATACTGCTATCGCTGCTTGTTACTGTTTTATTGAATTACTACTGCTGCGTTACTACTGCTTGTTTACTTCCTACAATATTACTACCATCAACTGCATACAAGCTATTTTCTGGCGCCGTACTACTGCTCATATTCATTCATACCACTTGTATTTCACTATCTCTTCGCCGAACTAGTGCACCTATTAGGTGTGTTGGGGACACAGAGACTTCTTGCTTTGTGGTTGCGGGGTTGCTTGAGAGGGATATCTTTGACCTCTTCCTCCTGAGTTCGATAAACCTTGGGTGATCCACTTAAGGGAAACTTGCTGCTGTTCTACAAACCTCTGCTCTTGGAGGCCCAACACTGTCTACAAGAATAGAAGCACCCGTAGACATCAGCGCGCGGCGGCCTCTGGCGGGCGCGCGGCAGCCACATGCGGGCGGGCGGCAACCTCGAGCGGGCGGGCGGCAGCCTCGAGCGGGCGCGTGGCGGCCACAGGCGGGCGCGCGGCTGCCTTGCTGGCTTGACCCGGCGAAGATGCCTCGGGTGGCCGCGGCGGTGGAGACTGTGGGGCACGGCGGTTGTCGGCGCCGGGGCGGGCCCTGCCCTGCGTCGTCTTGGCGTAGGGGCGCACGGGACTTGCCTTGGTGCTGGATGCCGGCGTTTGGACGACGGTGGCACGACGAACTGGCGGCGGCATGGGTCCAATCTGGGTCCGATCTGGGCCTACAGGACCTGGTCGCTGCTTTGCCTTCTATGGCCTGCTGCGAGGACAGCCTTGGCCGTGTCGTTCGGACGACCATGGGTAGCGCCGCCGGATTCCTGGCCGGGGTACGCAATTGCTGCCGAGTCTTCTTCTCTGCAGCCGCCATGGGCTTGGCGGCGACGACTTAGCGAGGCGATGATCGATTTCTGAACGTCCTTCGTCGTCGTCGGGCGGCGGATGGGGCGTGGGGGCCGTTTCGTCCGCGTCGAAAAATAAAGGTGGTGGTTCTACGATTCTTCTCGCACCAAGTTTGAAGATCTGTTGGATGCTTGTTCCCACCAGTCTGGGTGGATTGTCGGGTTCCGGAAGGCCCTGCCGGCGAAATTCATTGAGCGATAAATGCCTGAAGATTGCTGGATTGGGTGGTTTCGGTCGTGCGCACCCATGTTTTTTATCTGACCGTTTGGTTTCAGAGGGAGCGATTCGAAGCTCTGCTGGCTGTTAATATCATGGAGTTCGTTTTCTTTCCATGGTGCTAGCGGAGAAGGTCATCAGGCCAAGATCGGTGGAATAGCTATGATGGTCGGATCTTGGTGGTGAGGTGGAATTGGCTTGGCGCTTCATGACTTGAAACAGCAGCTGGTTTGTGGGGGCGACTGCACAGGAGAAGTTCAGAGTCTTATCTTTCAGGGTGAAAACCTAAGATCTATGATCGGGCGACGACAGCGTTTGTGCATTGTTTCCTTATTGGAGACGTCGCTTATGGCGAAGCTGATCTTCTGGTGTTGTGTTGGTGGTGTTAGTGTTGCTGTTTCAAGTTATGGATCTCTGTAGCGGGGCCTTTTTTGTAATTCTTTTCTCTTTTGTGGCTGTGTGCATCCTTTATACCATTAGGGTATGATGTTGTTGCAGAGGCTGGGTATGATGTTATTGCAGAGGCTGGGTGTAATTGGTATCTCCGCGATATTAATATATGCTCTTTATCGGAAAAAAATATCTATCTCTATCTCTATCTCTATCTCTATCTCTATCTCTATCTCTATCTCTATCTCTATCTCTATCTCTATCTCTACTACTTATAAAGGCACAAACTTGTGTTGGAAAATTGAATCCCGACCCTTCATTTGTCTACATTGCATGGTTTAGATTCATCCATTCTCCCCTCCCGTAATTGACGCCCTCTTCCGTTCACGAGGCTTCATCCCATGGAAAAAAATTCGCACGACCTAGATCACGATCGCCCCAATTTCTATTAGGTTTCGGGGCACCGTCTAGTGTTACAGGGTGCCCACCTTCCTGGCTCGTTGGATTGGGCACGAGCGGTGGCAGCCTAGACGTTCACCGATTCGGGCCAAAACAAGGCTTCCTGATAAGGCAATCGACCTCCCGTGCTACACGTTGTCCCCAGTCCCCATCCCCACCGCTCACGAACCACACCTAGAGGAGATGGATCGAGCCCCCATGAGATGAACATGAGGTCGACGGAGGAAGAATCGGAAACCGTGGTGTCGCGGATCAACGTCGCCCACGGTCTCGAGGAGAAGGGCCGCAGCCATGCTGTTCCCAAGGCGGAGGGGGTGAATCAAGCGGCCCTGGTGCTCCCGAGGCGGATGGGCGGCATCAATGGCGGTGGTGGCCCACTGCGGAAGCTTCTCTCGCCGCATGTTCCCCGACCTCCGGCGTCGGCTGTGGACCCCACGAGCAGGCCCCACCTCAGATGCGGCCGCCCCTCCTCTAATGGTCGGAGTAGCTAGTTCTTCCCCCGCATCTGTTGTGGGCGAACTGGCATGCGTCCCCACCCGCGACGGCAGCAGCACCTGGCGAGCTCGATGGATTCGACCTCACCGTCCCCGGCTGGCCATCGGCAGTGTTGGGGGCTGTGGATAGGTAAGGTCTCTAGTTTTATACATACAGGAATCAGATTTTGTACATCTAGATTGGCCATCGTGAGATAATGTAACAGCAGAAATTTTCTCAAATTCTGTATGTGTTCCTTTTGCAACTACATGTATTTTTACTATTTTTCTTACATCTAGAGTGATAGAAGCTTAAGGTACACCCAAATTCTAGATGTAATTTTCCCCTTTTTCTACATCCAGAATCTTTGATATAGATCAAGACTGTAAAACACTAGCACGATTTGGATGTAATTTTTCCCCTTTTTCTACATCCACCGCTGCATTTTCTACATCCTCTATTTTTTTAAATCACAAACTAGCAGGGCGTTGAGATGTTTTTGAGGGATGTAATTTTTGCAAAAACAATGAACATATTTTTAGTCATTATACAGTGCACGGCCTGTCACTTTATTTTCTATATGAAGTAAACATTAGTGGAAAACGTGCCTTTTGCACCGGTTGGTAAGGGCTATATGCACCGGATGCCCAACCGGTGCAAACAATCCGGTGCATTTTCTACATCCTCTATTTTTTTTAATCACAATCTAGCAGGGCGTTGAGATGTTTTTGAGGGATGTAATTTTTGCAAAAACAATGAACATATTTTTAGTCATTATACAGTGCACGGGCTGTCACTTTATTTTGTATATGAAGTAAACATTAGTGGAAAACGTGCCTTTTGCACCAGTTGGTAAGGGTTATATGCACCGGATGCCCAACCGGTGCAAACAATCCGGTGCAAAAGCCCCCCCCCCCCCCCTTCTGCACCGGTTCAGTTACGAACCGGTGCTAAAGGGTGCACCACGTGGCGGCTCCCGGGCGTCCGAGCGGGAGGACCTTTAGCACCGGTTCGAACCGGTGCTAAAGGGTCTGCCGCGCAGAAAAACAAAGCACCGAGGCAGAAAAACAATTTTTTGAATTATTTTCTACTCCCTTTTTTCTTTTTCAGAATTTCTAATATTTTAGTTATTTCACAAGTTTAGTCTCTAACTACCCTTATTTCTAGTCCAATTACTTACTCGTGCTCAAACTTCCCGCTCGGTCACCCATCCTCCCACTACTCTAGCACTAGCACGCTTAACTTTCAAGTTCCTTTCCATCCCGCATCCAAGTGCTTCGCGCGCATGTATGTGATAGTAGTATCATATCAATCCTATTAACATGTCGATCGATGTCATATTTCTTTATTGTTTGAATTTCAAATAATTATTTTAATAAACCAAAGTAATGTTATAATAATAATCTTGAATAAATAAATAAACATTAACTTTATAATTTGTATTATTTTTAATTATTTTCAATTTTTAATTTTTAAATTTTTTTTGCCAAACCTAGAACCTAAAAATTTGAAAATCTTATAATTTGCTAAAAGTAATAGCAATCTTTATTTAGATGCAATTATTAATTTTAATTTTAAAAAATAAAAAAATCCTAAATTTCGGAAAAAAACTAAAATCTTCCTGCTTTCATATTTTCATTTGGAATTTTCAAAATCTAAAAATTAGCTAACCGGGTAAACCCAGGTGAATTCGGATGTAATTTTTTCCCACGATGATTTTGATATATTATACGTTTTTTTCCGACGTCGTATGCAAAAGTTAATGCGGTTTTACCATTTTTCAAACATTTTTTGCAATAAATGTGAAAATTCAAATTTGTTAATTTTCCCTAATAGTAGGTTGCATAACATACATGAATCTCAAAAGATTTTATTTTTTGAATAATCTATCATTTTCTTTCCTATTTTACAGTGTTAAAAAAGGCGATCCACAGGGGGGTGGAGGTGCGTGGGGAGCAGAAAAACCTTTTGCACCGGTTCGTATTACGAACCGGTGCTGCGTCCCGCCGGCCGCTAATGCCCCTGGACGTGAGACCGCACGAACCGGTGCTAATGACCCCTTTAGCACCGGTTCGTGCCAAATCCGGTGCAAAAGCACTTTCGAGGACAGGATAAAAGCCCTTGTTTCTACTAGTGAAAATATTTGTTAATTATATGCAAGTTGATGAACGGACGGAGAACCGTCGGGTGCATGTGACAAGCTTATTCGTGTGAAATGTCGCTTTCAGACTGGAGACATGTCGCTATCAGCTTTCTATTTTTGGAAATATTTCGTTAAGACAGGGGAGCACTCCGGTAGACTACCTGGTGCTGTAGCACCGTGTAGCAGCGTCCCACGATCGCCCCTACTTTTCAACCTAACTCCGCCGCCTCCTCTCTATGTGACGCCACCAAGGGGGATCATCGTCGTCGTGCTTGGATCTAGAACTGCTCCAACATCCCTCACCCTTTCCCTCTCTCCTCACCGCCCACAGCGCTCCCGTAATGACTAGAGAACAGGTGGTCGGCGACCTTGGACGGCTGGAAAACCGGTGGTCGGCGGTGCTTTGTGGGTAGATCCCGGACACTGCGATCACATTCACAGTACCACCGAGGTATCAGCCGTCACGAGAATGCCGCCAAGTTTGCCCGACGATACTGATGCTAGAGATTGTCGTTCACAAGTTGTCCAACCAAGAGGAGGTCGGACGACCTCACCCTACGCCAAACCTGACGAGGTCACCCCCGTGTTCGTCACAGGGCACTGACGATCTAGCAATATTCATCCGGCCCTTGGTATCGGCTCCCTTGCCATCCGTTCTTGCCTAGCGTATGCAAGATCTCCGCCACATGGTAGGCTCGCCCTACAGATGCAACGGTGGCCACTGGCCACATTTGCTGTCTTCCACGCCCTCTCTTTTAGTCTGACATACCCTCTCTCCTAATCTGATGGTTCTGTTGGTTTTTCAGTTACTAGGATTTGGTATTGAGTTGAGGTACTTTGTAATTTCAGTGCATACTTACTAACTGTGCTGCTTGGAAGATTTTTTTTGATGAGTTCTGTGTACTGTTATTCCTTTTTGTGCAAATTATGGGTCCATAGGATGAAATTATGCAGTAAATTTTGATGTCGCTTCATGATCACATGCATTTCCTCCTTACATACTGCTTGCCTTGTGGCCTACTGATAACAATCTCAATTGGCTAGATTTTACAAATATTCATATTATTCTTCCCATCATGATTTTTAAGATGCGAAGACGTACTCGATGGAGATTGGTTTAGATGGAGCCCAGTTTTATACTACAGGCACGCAGCTATTGGTTTTCTTTTAAATGTATGGATGAATGAAAATATGATGTAGTATGATATACTCAAGGTTACTTCGGTGTGCCTGCAAAAGGTTAACGGATGACAAAAGTGTTAAACGTTGTTTCAAATGTTGAATTGGTCTTCTAAATTTAATAAAATTGCATGGTAATTATCGTTTTAAATCAGAGGAACAAAAAGATATGTGAACATTAAGTCAAATTGTATGTTGAGGTGTATCGAAAATGTGACCTGGAAATGGAAAGCTTGTGGGATACATGTTGCACAAATGAAGACGTGCCTTGCACGTACACGCTAACTAGTTCGTTTAAAATATTTATCAAATTTTTTGTGAGATTTGGCCAAATTTTGTTGAAATTTAAAGCATGACAGTTTGGTGGCAGATTTTCCATCAAGCACCTTAATCGTCAATTTGAACCCCTATGCAATAGGTTACACCTAAAGTTGGTGGTTTGTGCAAAACATAGGTAAACTCTGTGCAAGAGAGATGGCAATAGTGGGTGAATTGTGCAATTTCCTCCCTTCCATGTGGGACAAGGCAACAGTGTGTACCTAGCTAGTTGTCCACGGATACCCAATTATCCTGAGCAATACTCTACAACTTAATTGCCCACATTAACATCACGTGGTAAAGAAATTGCACCATATATCAGCAATAGCTGCCAAAGAATTTCTGGCGCGAAGCACACGTTAGTGAGGACGGTGTCGTCCCTGCAACAGGCGGTGGCCATGGTGCATGCTGCCCTTCTCCCTTGGCCACAAGGGCGGCGTGTAGTCGGTGGCCAAAGGTCGCGGCACGGGGCTGCTTCGCCGGCCCTGCTCCAGATTTGAAGAAGATGCCTCTCGAGCCTGCTCTATTCATCCCGGTTCTCGGTGGTCTACGGCTCTCTGATCGCCAGATCTTGGTGCCTAAGCAGACGGGTTGGTGCGGGAGGTGATGGGGGGGGGGGACCCTTTGTCAGCGTTGCTGGCCGCGACGAGGACGATGCTGCTGGCGTCGTGCTCCTTATCGAAGGCCTCGTTGAGGTACTATCCTGGACTATCTCTCCTCTGCGTGGGCAGAGCCCATGGTTCTCCTTGCGGACGGCGACAACGTTGCGATGTCATTCCCTTTCTTGAAGGCACTATCTTGGGAACTGCAGAGGGTTGGTCGAGCAACAATCGTGGCGTCCTATCTTGTTTGGTGCATCTTTGTCCAGCAGCTTCGGGTTCGGTGTTGCGGTGGAGCCTTTGTTGGTGTTGTTCTTAGTGAAGCTTCCTATGCGTCTATATGGTGGCTTCTCCCCCGGCAGCGTAGTTCTTATGTTTCGGCCGTGTTCTTGGGAGAACTCTTTTGCCTGCCGAAGGTACATCGCCCTTCGATTTAGGGCAAGGTACATAGTGTCCTTTCCGGAGGTGAAGACGGTGGATCTTGCGGCTTGCTGTCCGGCTAGAGCAAACGATGGCATGCTCCCGAAGGCCTCCCCCAAGACCTCACCACCTTCATGGTGTCCTCTTAGCGCCGAGTTGTGGTCTAGGTGTTTCAAGTTGTGCTTTTCTCACGTGTCTGGAGTTTACTTGTGTTGTTTTTCCTATAAGTATAAGGAAAACACTGGCAATCACCCGGGGATTGCTCGTGTTACTTCCTCCGGCTTCTTCGTACGCCATGCGTCCCACGCGTGGAAGAAAGCCAACAGCATGGGGCTCACTACATGGCTTATCCTTTTTCGTCGCTGCTCTCATCCGCTCGTTCTTTCCTTGTTTTCTTCCTCTTTCTGAACTCGCTCACAAGCACCGAAGACACATCGCACCGCATAGCCAAAATCCATGGGCCCCGCGCCGGAATCAGCCACCTCTGATGTGGGGCTCAGGCGCCGGACTTCGTCGGCGGGTGAGACTGTTGCTACCAGTGGTGGCCGGCCCTACTACATAGGTCGGTTGTTCTTGCTGCAAGGTGGTTGCCGACGTTGCTACTAGCGGCAGAGGCGGTGGCTACCTGCGGCGGCCAACATTGCTACAAAGGGAGGCGATGATTGCTACAAGGGATTGGCGGCATTGGTACCGGCGGCGGAGGCAGTTGTTGCCGGCGAGCGGAGGCGGTTGCTACCAGCGGCGGCTAGTGTCTCTACAAAAGGCGGTTGGCCTTGCTACAAAGGGCGTCCGGACTTGCTCCAAGGGGGCTGGCGGCGTTGCTGCCGAAGGTTTTTCGTGGTTCCTGCGAGCAGTCATCGACATAGCTACCAAGGCTCCTCGTGGTTACTGCAGTGGCATAGGACGATGCTCCGAGAGGCGGCGGCAGTGCGGCGAGCCATGGACGGAGATGCTACAACGACAACAACGATGGTACGAGTGGCAGGAGGACGTTCTACTAGCCTCTACCGGAAGTGGGAGCGGCGGAGGCGGTGCTAGTACGAGCGGTTGTGGCGATGGTACTACGAGCGGCAACGCTACCATGAGCAGCTAGGCGCGGATGTGATACGTCTTAAACGTATCTATAATTTTTGATGCTCCATGCTTGTTCTACATGAATTTATATATGTTTTTCTCGTTGCACTTTTATACATTTTCCGGCACTAACATATTAACAAGATGCCACTTCCCTGTTATTTGCTGTTTTGTATTTCAGAAAAGTTGTACAGGAAATATTCTCGAAATTGGACGAAACAAAAGCCAAATCGGTATTTTTCCGTAGCGAAGACAGAGTCCAGAGGGGAGTCGAAGAGGAGCACCAGGGTGGCCATGCCAGCCCTAGGAGAGGCCTAGCCCTGACCCGTGCCTAGGGGTGGTGTGGGCCACTGCTGGTGCAAAGTTGATGAAGGAGAATTTATGCGGAACGTTGAGTGGAATCCCAAGAGGAAGGTATGATGAGCACAACAGGAAGTTTTCCCTCAGTAAGAAACCAAGGTTTATCGACCAGTAGGATAAAAACGTTCTCTCCCGAGGTGTTGCAAACCAACTCGTGGCGGGCGCACTACGGCGTCGGCGACAACGTGGAGACCTGCACAAATAACCAAGTACTTTGTCCCCAACTTTCAGTGAGGTTGTCAAGCTCACTGGTTTTTCTGAAAACAAGGGACTAAACGAACCGTGTGGAAGAAGAATTGTTTGCAGAGAACAGAATAGGAAAATGATGTAGAAGATTGCAATTAAAAGAAGAAGGACCGGGGTCCACAGTTCACTAGATCCCCCTAGTAAAATAAATATGCTGGGTAAACAAATTACAGATGGGCAATTGAGAAATAGAGATTCTACGCTAATGGTTGGTGCAGAATACATGCTATGAAAGTATGCGGGCATTACAACAATATACATAGATCGTAATCCAAATGCATCTATGACTAATAATCCACCTTCAGGATTGCATCCGCGACACCCTCCAGTATTAAGTTGCAAGCAACGGACTATCGCTTTAAGCAATGTATGTAAAGTAAACAATGAAACTACCCTTGAATAGAACACCGCTGTTTTCTCCCTAGTACCAACAGCACATCTACAACCGTAGAGAACAAGGTCACTTCCCATGGTTAAATAGAGGCATGAACCCACTATTGAGCATAAATACTCCATCTTGGAGTCGCTAGCATCTACTTGGCGAGAGCATCTACTAGAAACGGAGAGCATGCAAGATCATAATAACATAATACATAATCTCAACCAAAGCAATCTCTCTATAAATCGGATCCACATCAAACCAACCTGTACTAATTACAAATAGATGATCTTGATCATGTTAGGTAGCTCACAAGATCTATACATGAAGCACAACAAGGAGAGGACAGCCGTGGAGGACTACTCACGCATCACCTCGGATGAAGACATGGCGATGTAGAGACCTCCGGCGGTGATTTCCCTCTCCGACAGGGTGCCGGGATGGACTGCAGAACCCTTCCAAACTGGAGTTTCGGTTGACGGCGGCGTCGGAACTTTTCGTGGATGGAAGCTCTCGTCCCCGGGGTTTTCCCGATACGAGGAATAAATAGGCGGAAGGGCAGAGCAAATGAGGCGACGAGGCGCCAGTACATGGGCCGGCGCGGCCAAGGGTGGGGCCGCACCTGCCCTATGTCTGCCACGTGGCAGCTCTCATGCGCGTGTCCTTCGGCTTTGTCTTTGTCCCGGAAAAATAAGACTACGGGCTTTTGTTTCATCCAATTCAGAAACTTTCATGTACAACTTTTCTGAAACACAAAAACAACAGAAAACAGGAACTGGCAATGCGTCACTGCGTTAATAGGTTAGTCCCAGAAAATGCTAAAAAGTGTGGAAAAGTGCACATAAAACATATAAGAATTGTAACAAAACAAGCATGTATCATCAAAAATTATAGATACGTTTGGGACGTATCAACATCCCCAAGCTTAACTCCTGCTCGTCCTCGAGTAGGTAAGTAATAAGAAACAAATAATTTTTGAGGTGACATGATGTCACACTACTTTGATCAATCTAAGTGTAAAAGCAAACATAGTTTGAATTATAGAATCCTAACATAAGCATGATAGATATAATCAAACAATGAAACTTAATAACCATGCTAAAACATGAATAGTAATCAAACAAAATAAAATGTATAACGTGCATGGAAAGCAAAGTGATTGTCAAGAGCATAGCATAGATACATAATAAAGTGGTACTCAGCTTGTCCCATAAGTGGAAGCAAAACATAAATGCTTGGACACCTTTAAAAGATTATAAGGATGACTAGAAACAAAAAGTTTGAACAAGCAATACCATAATTATGAATCAATCAATAAAATCTTGGGACCATGCACATAAAACTAAGAATGACAACTATGCTCTCATAAGTGGTGCATAAACTAGAAAGTGGAGACTCAACATAAAAGTAAAAGAAGGTCTCTCTTTGAGAGGCAAGTAAGATCACTCATGTGCTAGAGCTTTTTATTGAAACAACAAGAGTATAAAATGCACTTTTGAGAGGTGGTTGTTCATGTCAACGAGTAGTAAAAAAAGCTATTGTCATCTTCCATACTAAGCAAGTTTGAGAGCGGTTCCGAAATATTTGGGCGAAGCCTCTTTTCATTTATACTACTTATAAAATTGTGACACTCCTCCCAACCTTTGCTTACACATACCATGGCTAACCGAATCCTCGGGTGCCGACCAAGCAATCACAAACCATGGAGGAGTGCCCTTTTCTTATAATTTTCCTATTTTCTTCCCCTATTGGAAGTTGTGGTCAAACCAGCTCTTCTCTTTTTTATATACTTTTTTATGTGACAAGCAAGATGAATCTCGCGAGTCTTTGAGTTACTTAACTAGTATGGAAGACGACAACCACAATTTTAATTTACTTCCTCATGAGCTAAAAACAATGTCACAAAACGAGGAACTGTTTGAATGTTTTAAAGGTAGCACACGAGCAAACTACTATGGAATGGAAATGAAATACCACATATAGGTAGATATGGTGGACACTTTGGCATATTTGGTTTTTGGTGGTTGGATGCATGAATAAAATACTCACACAAATGGAGGCTAGAAAAAGACCGGGTGCGACCAACTAAGAGAGCATAATGGTCATAATCATGCACATCGACAAAATATATTAATCAAAGCATAAAGTGATACACAAGTTGCAAACTAAATGATCATAGAGGAAAGAATTGACTGGAATGTAGTCATAACATGTTGCAAAACATGTGCCAAGTCGACCCAAATAAAAACATTCGCAGGAGAATATATACCACAATATTATGCTTTTCTATTGTATGCTAAAAACAATGCATGAAACCTTCAATGGCACACTAAACACTCTCAGTATTTGAGACTAATCATAATGAAAACATAATTAACAAGCTCATCATGAGAATAACATCTAGCAAGATATGCAAAAATAACTATGCCACAGTCTAAAAATGCTTCCATTTGCATCACATACACATAAAACTTTTTTCATGCTTCCAACGCCAACCAAATGAAACCAAACAACTCTCATATATGAAAAACAAGTAAATGTCTAGAGAGCTATTGATACACAAATAAATATAAAAGTGGAGCGTGTCTCTCTCCAACTCAAAATGCATAACAGTGGAGCGTGTCTCACTCCAAAATAAACATGCAAAACAGCGGAGCGTGTCTCACTCCAAAGTAAATATGCAAAGCGGTGGAGCGTGTATCACTCCAAAGTAAACATGAATGATGGGATCCAACTTTATTAAAAGTAAACACACAGCAAGCGTAAAGACGCTCCAAGGATAACACATATCACATGAAGGAATAAAAATATAGCTTGTTGAAAAATGACCCGGTGCATTTTGTTGATGAAGAGGGGATGCCAAGGCATCCCCAAGCTTTGACACTTGTACTTCTTGGATATTTCTTGGGGGGTCCAGGGGACATCCCCAAGCTTGAGATCTTGTCCATGCTTCATCTTATTGCATCATTCTTCTCTCCCTACACTTGAAAACTTCCTTCACACAAAACTCAGCACAATTGATTAGCAACATTAGTGCAAATAAAAATATATCAAACCAGCAAGGCTTCAGTAATGGCACATATCAAACACTCATTTTAACATATTCTACTGTAGCTACTTCTTCCCAAAGCTTTTTTTTCACAAAATAACTAAAAAATACGAAGCATAAGATGCAAATGCAAAACATGGCAGAAATCTGTCAACACAGACCAGCAGGCAGAGATCGAAATTAAATAAATAGTTCTGTTCCTAAAATCGAAAAATGCTAAACTAACGAAAGTTGGCTAACATAATGGGGCATAAGCAAAAAAAATTGCAGCTCAAAATAACATTCTGGCGATTTTTAAGAATGTTTTTCGTGACCAGCACATAATCTGTTTCAGAATTGCAAATACCCCAAACACTGCTTTCTTTCTATTAGAGGCCACCCTTGGCACAAAAACGAAATAAAAACTATAAGGAGAGGTTATTACAGTAGCAATTAATAACTTCCAAGAATCAACAAAGCAAAAATAACAGAAATAAAACATGGGTTGTCTCCCATAAGCGCTTTTCTTTAACGCCTTTGAGCTAGGCGCAGAAAGGGTGCAAATCAAGTATTGTCAAGAGGTGGTTCATCAACACCATAAGTTGTCCTATAAATAGAGTCATAAGGTGACTTATTTATTTTTCTAGGGAAGTGTTCCGTACGTCTTTTGAGTGGAAATTGATAACGAATTATTCCATCTCTCATATCAATGATAGCACCTGCAGTTCTAAGAAATGGTCTTCCCAAAATAATAGGGCATGAAGCATTGCATTCAATATCCAAAACAACAAAATCAACGGGGACATAATTATTATTCACTTGTATAAGAACATTATAAACTCTCCCCAAAGGTTTCTTTGCAGCAACATCAACAAGAAAAACATCCAAATAACATTTTTCTAATGGTGTCAAGTCAAGCATATCATAAAATCTTTTAGGCATAATAGAAATACTTGCACCAAGATCACATAAAGCATTACAATCAAATTCTTCTACTCTCATCTTAATAATAGGTTCCCAACCATCTTCTAACTTTTTAGGAATTGAAGCCTCATGTTTCAACTTCTCTTCCCTCATTTTCATAATAGCACTAGCAATATGCTTTGTAAGAGCAACATTTTGTTCACTAGCATTGGGAGTTTCAGCGAGATTTTGCAAGAACTTTATAACTTCAGTAATGGTACAACTTTCAAAATCAAAATCATTGCTATCAAAAGTAAAAGGACAATTATCTCCCACACCTCTAAAAATTTCAGCACGCTTGTCGGGAACAGTTTTAATGGGTTTATACACTTTTCTATGTGGAGTGGGGACTTTTCCTACATTTTCGATTTTGCTAGTAGTAGTAGGAGGTTTGCTAGCATTCAAAGGTTCAGTATTACTATTGGTGGTGATTGTGTAAACCTTGGCTAAATTATTTTCTCTAGCCATCTCATCTTCTCTTTCCCACCTAGCATGCAATTCAGCTAACAACCTCATATTGTCATCAATTCTAACTTGAATAGCATTTGCTTGAGCAAAAGTTTTATTCTCAGTATTATCATGAGGAACAACCTTTAATTTAAGAAGATCAACATCAAGAGCAAGGCTATCCACTTTAGAAACAAGAGCATCTATTTTGCTAAACTTTTCCTCCACAGATTTATTAAAAGCAGTTTGTTTACTAATAAAATCTTTGAGCATACCCTCAAGTTCAGAGGGAGCACTCCTATTGCTGTTATAAGAATTACCATAAGAGTTACTAAAACCACTTCCATTGTTGGGAGGATACGGCCTATAATTATTGCTACCAAAATTATTCCTATAGGCATTATTATTAAAATTGTTGCTCTTAATAAAATTCACATCTACATTTTCTTCTTGAGCAACCAAAGAGGCCAAAGGAACATTGTTTGGATCCATAGGAGCATTATTATTTGCAAGCATAGACATAATAGCATCAATCTTATCACTCAAAGTAGAAGTTTCCTCAACAGAATTTACCTTTTTACCTTGTGGAGCTCTCTCGGTATGCCACTCCGAATAATTTACCATCATATTGTCCAGAAGTTTTGTAGCCGCCCCAAGGGTCATAGACATAAAAGTGCCTCCAGCAGCTGAATCCAATAAGTTCCTTGAAGAAAAATTTAGTCCTGCATAGAAGGTTTGAATAATCATCCAAGTAGTCAGTCCATGAGTGGGACAATTGTTAACCAAAGATTTCATTCTTTCCCAAGCTTGGGCAACATGCTCAGTATCAAATTGTCTAAACTTCATAATATCACTTCTCAAAGATATAATTTTAGCAGGAGGATAATATTTTCCAATAAAAGCATCTTTGCATTTAACCCAAGAATCAATACTATTTCTAGGCAAAGATAGCAACCACTCCTTAGCTCTACCTCTTAATGAGAAAGGAAACAATTTCAACTTAATAATATCACCATCTACATCCTTATATTTTTGCATCTCACATAGCTCAACAAAATTGTTGAGGTGAGAAGCAGCATCATCAGTACTAACACCAGAAAATTGCTCTTTCATAACAAGGTTCAACAAGGCAGGCTTAATCTCATAAAAAGCTGCTTCAGGAGCAGGTGGAGCAATGGGTGTGCAAATAAAATCATTGTTGTTGGTGCTAGTAAAATCACACAACTTAGTATTCTCAGGAGTAGCCATTTAATAAAAATAATGCAAGCAACAGAAATAAAAGCTATACTAATTTTTTTGGATTTTCGATATAAAATGCAAACAAGATAAAAATAAAGTATGCAAGCAAAAGAATAACAAAGTAAAAGAGTTGAGAGTGAGAGACTCCCCTCGTAGAAGAGATGTTTTTCTCCCCGGCAACGGCACCAGAAAAAGTCTGTTGTCGTGGGAGTTAGAAATCCCTGTGGTGTAAATCTTCTTCAGTTCCCCGGCAACGACGCCAGAAAATTCTTGATGGTGCTTGACAGGGCTTGATGTAGTGTATTGATTATTCCCCGGCAACGGCGCCAGAAAAAGTATTGCTGGTGCGAAGTTGATGAAGGAGAATTTATGCGCAACGTTGAGTGGAACCACAAGAGGAAGGTATGATGAGCACAACAGGAAGTTTTCCCTCAGTAAGAAACCAAGGTTTATCGACCAGTAGGAGAAAAACGTTCTCTCCCGAGGTGTTGCGAACCAACTCGTGGCAGGGCGCACTGCCGGCGTCAGCAGCAACGTGGAGACCTGCACACAAACAACCAAGTACTTTGTCCCCAACTTTCAGCGAGGTTGTCAAGCTCACTGGTTTTGCTGAAAACAAAGGATTAAACGAACCGTGTGGAAGAAGAATTGTTTGCAGAGAACAGAACATGAAAATGCTGTAGAAGATTGCAATTAAAAGAAGAAGGACCGGGGTCCATAGTTCACTAGAGGCGCCTCCCCAATAAAATAAATATGCTGGGTAAACAAATTACAGATGGGCAATTGACAAACAGAGATTCTACGCTAATGGTTGGTGCAGAATACATGCTATGAAAGTATGCGGGCATTACAACAATATACATAGACCGTAATCCAACTGCATCTATGACTAATAATCCACCTTCAGGATTGCATCCGCGACACCCTCCAGTATTAAGTTGCAAGCAACGGACTATCGCTTTAAGCAATGTGTGTAAAGTAAACGATGAAACTACCCTTGAATAGAACACCGTTGTTTTCTCCCTAGTAGCAACAACACATCTACAACCATAGAGAACAAGGTCACTTCCCATGGTTAAATAGAGGCATGAACCCACTATCGAGCATAAATACTCCCTCTTGGAGTCGCTAGCATCTACTTGGCCAGAGCATCTACTAGAAACGGAGAGCATGCAAGATCATAATAACATAATACATAATCTCAACCAAAGAAATCTCTCTATAAATCGGATCCACATCAAACCAACATGTAGCAATTACAAATAGATGATCTTGATCATGTTAGGCAGCTCACAAGATCTATACATGAAGCACAACAAGGAGAGGACAGCCATCTAGCTACTGCTATGGACCCATGGTCCCGTGGAGGACTACTCACGCATCACCTCGGATGAAGACATGGCGATGTAGAGGCCTCCGGCGGTGATTTCCCTCTCCGGCAGGGTGCCGGGATGGACTGCAGAACCCTCCCGAACTAGGGTTTCGGTTGACGGCGGCGTCGGAACTTTACCCGATACGAGAAATAAATAGGCCGGGGCAAACCCGACACGAGGACATGAATAGGCGCCAAGGGTGGGGCCGCACCTGCCCTATGTACTGCCACGTGGCAGCTCTCCTGCGCGTGTCCTTCTGGCTCCGTCTTCGTCCCGGAAAAATAAGACTCTGGGCTTTTGTTTCGTCCAATTCCGAGAAACTTTCATGTACAACTTTTCTGAAACACAAAAACAACAGAAAACAGGAACTGGCACTGCGACACTGCGTTAATAGGTTAGTCCCAGAAAATGCTAAAAAGTGTGGAAAAGTGCACATAAAACATATAAGAATTGTAACAAAACAAGCATGGAGCATCAAAAATTATAGATACGTTTGGGACGTATCAGCCACCCCAAGCCCCTGCTCGCCTACGATATTTAATGATCTCAAACCACTGAACACCCGAGCCTCCAACCACGAAAAGTTCCGTCGCGGCTGATACGTCTCCGACGTATCGATAATTTCTTATGTTCCATGCTAATTTATTGATGATACCTACATGTTTTATACACATTATATGTCATATTTATGCGTTTTCCGAACTAACCTATTGACGAGATGCCGAAGTGCCAGTTCTGTTCTGCTGTTTTTGGTTTCAAAAATCCTAGTAAGGAAATATTCTCGGAATTGGACGAAATCAACGCCCAGTTCCTATTTTGCCGGAAGCATCAGAACACCGAGAGCGCCGAGAGGGGCCCACGGGGCCCCGGATGATAGGCCGGCGCGGCCCAGGCCCTGGCCGCGCCGCCTTATGGTGACACCGCCTCGTCGCCCCTCCGACTCCGCCTCTTCGCCTATTTAAGGTCCCGACCTAAAACCTCGATACGGAGGAAACCCACGAAACCTTCCAGAGCGCCGCCATCGCGAAGCCAAGATCTGGGGGACAGGAGTCTCTGGGCACCCTGCCGGACGGGGAAGTGCCCCGGAAGGCTTCTCCATCGACACCGCTGCCATCTCCACCGCCATCTTCATCACCGCTGCTGCTCCCATGAGGAGGGAGTAGTTCTCCATTGAGGCTCGGGGCTGTACCGGTAGCTATGTGGTTCATCTCTCTCCTATGTAGTTCAATACAATAATCTCATGAGCTGCCTTACATGATTGAGATTCATATGATGATGCTTGTAATCTAGATGTCATTATGCTAGTCAAGTGGGTTTTACTTATGTGATCTCCGGAGACTCCTTGTCCCACGTGTGTAAAGGTGACAGTGTGTGCACCGTGTGGGTCTCTTAGGCTATATTTCACAGAATACTTATTCACTGTTATGAATGGCGTAGTGAAGTGCTTATTTATATCCCTTTATGATTGCAATGTTTTGTATCACAATTTATCTATGTGCTACTCTAGTGATGTTATTAAAGTAGTTTTATTCCTCCTACACGGTGTAATGGTGACAGTGTGTGCATCCGTGTTAGTACTTGGTTTATGCTATGATCATGATCTCTTGTAGATTGCGAAGTTAACTATTGCTATGATAGTATTGATGTGTATTATTCCTCCTACATAAGCATGAAGGTGACAGTGTGCATGCTATGTTAGTACTTGGTTTAGTCGTTTCGATCTTTCATGCACTCTAAGGTTATTTAAATATGAACATTTAATTGTGGAGCTTGTTAACTCCGACATTGAGGGTTCTGTAATCCTACGCAATGTGTTCATCATCCAACAAGAGATTGTAGAGTATGCATTTATCTATTCTGTTATGTGATCAAAGTTGAGAGTGTCCACTAGTGAAAGTCTATTCCCTAGGCCTTGTTCCTAAATACGCTATCGCTGCTTGTTCTTGTTTTTTGCGTTACTACTGCTGCGTTACTACTGCATGTTTACTTCCCGCAATATTACTACCATCAACTGCACGCCAGCAAGCACTTTTCTGGCGCCATACTACTGCTCATATTCATTCATACCACTTGTATTTCACTATCTCTTCGCCGAACTAGTACACCTATTAGGTGTGTTGGGGACACAAGAGACTTCTTGCTTTGTGGTTGCAGGGTTGCATGAGAGGGATATCTTTGACCTCTTCCTCCCTGAGTTCGATAAACCTTGGGTGATCCACTTAAGGGAAACTTGCTGCTGTTCTACAAACCTCTGCTCTTGGAGGCCCAACACTGTCTACAAGAATAGAAGCACCCGTAGACATCAAGCTATTTTAAGGCGCCGTTCGGGGAGGAAAGGTAAAAGGTACTCACACTCCGGATCTCGGCTACTAAGCTATTTTCCGGCGCCGTTGTAAGTACTCGAAGCTATTTCCTTTAGACTCTGCAATTGCGACATTTGGTTTCTTGTTTACACTAGTTAGGCATAATGGACAACAATGAGCTTCTTATTCTATTTCCTGATTTAAGACATGGATGGTTTGATGCGAAAATTAAAAAACCCATGGAACATATTAATATGAATGCTTTGAACACTATTGTTGCTAATGCTATGGAAAATTCTAAGCTTGGGGAAGCTGGCTTTGATGAGCATGATATTTTTAGTCCCCCAAGAATTGAGGAGAAAATTTACTTTGATGATACTTTGCCTCCTATATTTGATGATGAGAATAATAATGATAGCTACTTTGTTGAATTTGCTCCCACTACAACTAATAAAATTGATTATGCTTATGTTGGGAGTAGTAATTATTTTATGCATGAGACTCATGATAAGAATGCTTTATGTGATAGTTATATTGTTGAGTTTGCTCATGATGCTACTGAAAGTTATTATGAGAGAGGAAAATATGGTTGTAGAAATTTTCATGTTACTAAAATGCCTCTCTATGTGCTGAAATTTTTGAAGCTACACTTGTTTTATCTTCCTATGCTTGTTACTTTGCTCTTCATGAACTTGTTTATTTACAAGATTCCTATGCATAGGAAGCATGTTAGACTTAAATGTGTTTTGAATTTGCCTCTTGATGCTCTCTTTTGCTTCAACTACTATTTCTTGCGAGTGCATCATTAAAACTGCTGAGCCCATCTTAATGGCTATAAAGAAAGAACTTCTTGGGAGATAACCCATGTGTTTTTTACTACAGTACTTTGTTTTATATTTGTGTCTTGGAAGTTGTTTACTACTGTAGCAACCTCTCCTTATCATGTTTTTGTGCCAAGTAAAGTTTCTATGCTAAAGTTGATGTTATATTTGGGATCGCTGCGCAGAAACAGCATTGCTGTCTGTCACGAATTCTGGCACAAGTCTCTGTAGAAAATTCGAAAAAAATCTGCCAATTTACGAGCGTGATCCCCAGATATGTACGCAACTTTCATTAGTTTTGAGTTTTTCCGTTTGAGCAAGTCTGGTGCCATTTTAAAATTCGTCTTTACGGACTGTTCTGTTTTTGACAGATTCTGCCTTTTATTTCGCATTGCCGCTTTTGTTAAGTTGAATGAGTTTCTTTGTTCCATTAACTTTCAGAAGTTATGTGCAATATCCAGAAGTGTTAAGAATGATTGTGTCACCTCTGAACATGTGAATTTTTGATTATGCACTAACCCTCTAATGAGTTTGCTTGAAGTTTGGTGTGAAGGAAGTTTTCAAGGGTCAAGAGAGGAGTATGATATACTATGATCAAGAGGAGTGAAAGCTCTAAGCTTGGGGATGCCCCGTGGTTCACCCCTGCATATTTTAAGAAGACTCAAGCGTCTAAGCTTGGGGATGCCCAAGGCATCCCCTTCTTCATCGACAACTTATCAGGGTTCTTCTCTTGAAACTATATTTTTATTCGGTCACATCTTATGTACTTTACTTGGAGCGTCTGTTTGTTTGTTTTTGTTTTTTTTGAATAAATGCTTGTGTGGGAGAGAGACACGCTCCGCTGGTTCGTATGAACACATGTGTTCTTAGCTCATAATATTCATGGCGAAGTTTCCTCTTCGTTAAATTGTTATATGGTTGGAATTGGAAAATGCTACATGTAGTAATTGGTAAAATGTCTTGGATAATGTGATACTTGGCAATTGTTGTGCTCATGTTTAAGCTCTTGCATCATATGCTTTGCACCCATTAATGAAGAAATACATAGAGCTTGCTAAAATATGGTTTGCATATTTGGTCTCTCTAAGGTCTAGATAATATCTAGTATTGAGTTTTGAACAACAATTAAGGAAGACGGTGTAGAGTCTTATAATGTTTACAATATGTCTTTTATGTGAGTTTTGCTGTACCGGTTCATCCTTGAGTTTGCTTCAAATAACCTTGCTAGCCTAAACCTTGTATCGAGAGGGAATACTTCTCATGCATCCAAAATCCTTGAGCCAACCACTATGCCATTTGTGTCCACTATACCTACCTACTACATGGTATTTCTCCGCCATTCCAAAGTAAATTGCTTGAGTGCTACCTTTAAAATTCCATCATTCACCTTTGCAATATATAGCTCATGGGACAAAATAGCTTTAAAAACTATTGTAGTATTGAATATGTACTTATGCACTTTATCTCTTATTAAGTTGCTTGTTGTGCGATAACCATGCTTCTGGGGAACGCCATCAATTACTCTTTATTGAATATCATGTGAGTTGCTATGCATGTCCGTCTTGTCTGAAGGATCTACCACCTTAATGGTTGGAGCATGCATATTGTTAGAGAAGAACATTGGGCCGCTAACTAAAGCCATGAATCATGGTTGAAGTTTCAGTTTTGGACATATATCCTCAATCTCATATGAGAATAATAATTGTTGCTACATGCTTATGCATTAAAGAGGAGTCCATTATCTGTTGTCCATGTTGTCCCGGTATGGATGTCTAAGTTGAGAATAATCAAAAGCGAGAAATCCAAAATGCGAGCTTTCTCCTTAGACCTTTGTACAGGCGGCATGGAGGTACCCCTTTGTGACACTTGGTTGAAACATGGCATTGCAAAGATCCGGTAGTCCAAGCTAAGTAGGACAAGGTGCGGGCACTATTAGTATACTATGCATGAGGCTTGCAACTTGTAAGATATAATTTACATAACTCATATGCTTTATTACTACCGTTGACAAAATTGTTTCATGTTTTCAAAATAAAAGCTCTAGCACAAATACAACAATCGATGCTTTCCTCTTTGAAGGACCATTCTTTTACTTTTATTGTTGAGTCAGTTTACCTATCTCCCTCCACCTCAAGAAGCAAACACTTGTGTGAACTGTGCATTGATTCCTACATACTTGCATATTGCATTTGTTATATTACTTTACATTGACACTATCCATGAGATATACATGTTATAAGTTGAAAGCAACCGCTGAAACTTAATCTTCCTTTGTGTTGCTTCAATACCTTTACTTTGATTTATTGCTTTATGAGTTAACTCTTATGCAAGACTTATTGATGCCTGTCTTGAAAGTGCTATTCATGAAAAGTCATTGCTTTATGATTCAGTTGTTTACTTGATGTCTACGGGTGCTTCTATTCTTGTAGACAGTGTTGGGCCTCCAAGAGCAGAGGTTTGTAGAACAGCAGCAAGTTTCCCTTAAGTGGATTACCCAAGGTTTATCGAACTCAGGGAGGAAGAGGTCAAAGATATCCCTCTCATGCAACCCTGCAACCACAAAGCAAGAAGTCTCTTGTGTCCCCAACACACCTAATAGGTGCACTAGTTCGGCGAAGAGATAGTGAAATACAAGTGGTATGAATGAATATGAGCAGTAGTATGGCGCCAGAAAAGTGCTTGGCGCGTAGTTGATGAGGGAGGAAAAGTGCTTAGTTGCCGGGCAGTTGATGGTAGTAATATTGCGGGAAGTAAACATGTAGTAGTAACGCAATAAAACAGTAACAAGCAGTGATAGCAGTATTTAGGAACAAGGCCTAGGGAATAGACTTTCACTAGTGGACACTCTCAACATTGATCACATAACAGAATAGATAAATGCATACTCTACACTTTTGTTGGATGATGAACACATTGCGTAGGATTACACAAACCCTCAATGCCGGAGTTAACAAGCTCCACAATAATGCTCATATTTTAGTAACCTTTAGTGTAAGATAGATCAAAAGACTAAACCAAGTACTAGCATAGCATGCACACTGTCACCTTCATGCATATGTAGGAGGAATAGATCACATCAATATTATCATAGCAATAGTTAACTTCGCAATCTACAAGAGATCATGATCATAGCATAAACCAAGTACTAACACGGTGCACACACTGTCACCTTTACACACGTGCAGGAGGAATAGAACTACTTTAATAACTTTGCTAGAGTAGCACATAGATGAATAGTGATACAAAACTCATATGAATCTCAATCATGTAAAGCAGCTCATGAGATCATTGTATTGAGGTACATAGGAGAGATTAACCACATAGCTACCGGTACAGCCCCGAGCCTCGATGGAGAACTACTCCCTCCTCATGGGAGCAGCAGCGGTGATGAAGATGGCGGTGGAGATGGCAGCGGTGTCGATGGAGAAGCCTTCGGGGCACTTCCCGCTCGGCAGGGTGCGGGAACGAGACTCTGTCCCCGGATCTTGGCCGCGACGGCGGCGGCTCTGGAACTTTTCTCGTGCCGTGGCTTCCTCGTAAGGGTTTTCGTGCGGGGGCTTTATATAGGCGAAGAGGCGGCGCGGGAGGGTCGAAGGGCGACGACACCATAGGGTGGCGCGGGCCCAGCCTGGCCGCGCCACCCTATCATCTGGGCCCGGGGCCCCTCTGCGCTCTCGGGTGTTACGGATGCTTGGGCAAAATAGGAACACAGGCGTTGATTTCGTCCAATTCGAGAATATTTCGTTACTAGGATTTCTGAAACCAAAAACAGCGGAAAACAGGGCACGGCATCTTGTTAATAGGTTAGTTCCGGAAAATGCACGAATATGACATAAAGTGTGCATAAAACATGTAGGTATCATCAATAAAGTAGCATGGAACATAAGAAATTATCGATACGTTGGAGACGTATCAGCATCCCCAAGCTTAGTTCTGCTCGTCCCGAGCAGGTAAAACGATAACAAAGATAATTTCTGAAGTGACATGCCATCATAATCTTGATCATACTATTTGTAAACATATGTAATGAATGCAGCGATCAAAACAAAGGTAATGACATGAGTAAACAAGTGAATCATAAAGCAAAGACTTTTCATGAATAGTACTTCAAGACAAGCATCAATAAGTCTTGCATAAGAGTTAGCTCATAAAGCAATAATTCAAAGTAAAGGTATTGAAGCAACACAAAGGAAGATTAAGTTTCAGCGGTTGCTTTCAACTTATAACATATATATCTCATGGATAGTGTCAATGTAAAGTAATATAACAAGTGCAATATGCAAGTATGTAGGAATCAATGCACAGTTCACACAAGTGTTTGCTTCTTAAGGTGGAGGGAGATAGGTAAACTGACTCAACAAAAAGGTAAAAGAATGGTCCTTCAAAGAGGAAAGCATCGATTGCTGTATTTGTGCTAGAGCTTTTATTTTGAAAACATGAAACAATTTTGTCAACGGTAGTAATAAAGCATATGAGTTATGTAAATTATATCTTACAAGTTGCAAGCCTCATGCATAGTGTACTAATAGTGCCCGCACCTTGTCCTACTTAGCTTGGACTACCGGATCTTTGCATGCCATGTTTCAACCAAGTGTCACAAAGGGGTACCTCCATGCCGCCTGTACAAAGGTCTAAGGAGAAAGCTCGCATTTTGGATTTCTCGCTTTTGATTATTCTCAACTTAGACATCCATACCGGGACAACATGGACAACAGATAATGGACTCCTCTTAAATGCATAAGCATGTAGCAACAATTATTATTCTCATATGAGATTGAGGATATATGTCCAAAACTGAAACTTCAACCATGATTCATGGCTTTAGTTAGCGGCCCAATGTTCTTCTCTAACAATTTGCATGCTCCAATCATTAAGGTGATAGATCCTTCGGACAAGACGGACATGCATAGCAACTCACATGATATTCAACAATAGTTGATGGCGTTCCCCAGAAGCATGGTTATCGCACAACAAGCAACTTAATAAAAGATAAAGTGCATAAGTACATATTCAATACTACGATAGTTTTTAAGGCTATTTTGTCCCATGAGCTATATATTGCAAAGGTGAATGATGGAATTTTAAAGGTAGCACTCAAGCAATATACTTTGGAATGGCGGAGAAGTACCATGTAGTAGGTAGGTATGGTGGACACAAATGGCATGAATATTGGCTCAAGTATTTGGATGCATGAGAAGTATTCCCTCTCGATACAAGGTTTAGGCTAGCAAGGTTATTTGAAACAAACACAAGGATGAACCGGTGCAGCAAAACTCACATAAAAGACATATTGTAAACATTATAAGACTCTACACCGTCTTCCTTGTTGTTCAAAACTCAATACTAGAATTATCTAGACCTTAGAGAGACCAATTATGCAAACCAAATTTTAGCATGCTCTATGTATTTCTTCACTAATAGGTGCAAAGTATATGATGCAAGAGCTTAAACATGAGCACAACAATTGCCAAGTATCAAATTACCCAAGACATTATAGCAATTACTACATGTAGCATTTTCCAATTCCAACCATATAACAATTTAACGAAGAAGAAACTTCGCCATGAATATTATGAGCTAAGAACACATGTGTTCATATGAACCAGCGGAGCGTGTCTCTCTCCCACACAAGGATGAACTTATTCAGAGAACTAAGATAACAAAACAAAAATAAAAGCACACACAGACGCTTCAAGTAAAGTACATAAGATGTGACCGAATAAAAATATAGTTTCAAGAGAAGGAACCTGATACTTTGTCGATGAAGAAGGATGCCTTGGGCATCCCCAAGCTTAGATGCTTGAGTCTTCTTGAAATATGCAGGGATGAACCACGGGGGCATCCCCAAGCTTAGAGCTTTCACTCCTCTTGATCATAGTATATCATACTCCTCTCTTGACCCTTGAAAACTTCCTTCACACCAAACTTCAAGCAATCTCATTAGAGGGTTAGTGCATAATCAAAATTCACATGTTCAGAGGTGACACAATCATTCTTAACACTTCTGGACATTGCACAAAACTTCTGAAAGTTAATGGAACAAAGAAACCCATTCAACAAAGCAAAAGCGGCAATGCGAAATAAAAGGCAGAATCTGTCAAAACAGAACAGTTCGTAAAGACGAATTTTAAAATGGCACCAGACTTGCTCAAACGGAAAAACTCAAAACTAATGAAAGTTGCGTACATATCTGAGGATCACTCACGTAAATTGGCATAATTTTCTGAGTTACCTACAGAGAAATAGGCCCAGATTCGTGACAGACAGCAATGCTGTTTCTGCGCAGCAATCCAAATCTAGCATCAACTTTACCATAGAGACTTTACTTGGCACAAAAACATGATAAGGAGAGGTTGCTACAGTAGTAAACAACTTCCAAGACACAAATAAAAACAAAGTACTGTAGCAAAATAACACATGTGTTATCTCCCAAGAAGTTCTTTCTTTATAGCCATTAAGATGGGCTCAGCAATTTTGGTGATGCACCCGCAAGAAATAGTATTTGAAGCAAAAGAGAGCATCAAGAGGCAAATTCAAAACACATTTAAGTCTAACATGCTTCCTATGCATAGGAATCTTGTAAGTAAACAAGTTCATGAAGAGCAAAGTAACAAGCATAGGAAGATAAAACAAGTGTAGCTTCAAAAATTTCAGCACATAGAGAGGTGTTTTAGTAACATGAAAATTTCTACAACCATATTTTCCTCTCTCATAATAACTTTCAGTAGCATCATGAGCAAACTCAACAATATAACTATCACTTAAAGCATTCTTATCATGAGTCTCATGCATAAAATAATTACTACTCCCAACATAAGCATAGTCATTCTTATTAATTGTAGTGGGAGCAAATTCAACAAAGTAGCTATCAAATATAGGAGGTATATTGTAATCATAATCAAATTTATCCTCCATAACAGGTGGTAACAAAAGACTACTATCATTATAATCATCATAAATGGGAGGCAAAGTATCATCAAAGTAAATTTTCTCCTCAATGCTTGGGGGACTAAAAATATCATGCTCATCAAAGCCAGCTTCCCCAAGCTTAGAATTTTCCATAGCATTAGCAACAATGGTGTTCAAAGCATTCATACTAATAACATTCCCATTATCATGCATATAAAGTTCCATGGGTTTTTTAATTCTTTCTTCAAACACATCATGTCCTAATTCAAGATAAAGTTCATAAAGATCTCTCATTTTATTGTTGTCTTCCATTAAGCCTAACTAGTGTAAACAAGAAACCAAATGGCGCAATTGCGAGTAAAGGAAATAGCTTCGAGCACACACACACATGGCGCCGGAAAAGTACTGTTACTGGAACCGAAGTATGAGTGCCTTTTACCTTTCCTCCCCGACAACGGCGCCAGAAAAAGTGCTTGATGTCTACGGGTGCTTCTATTCTTGTAGGCAGTGTTGGGCCTCCAAGAGCAGAGGTTTGTAGAACAGCAGACAAGTTTCCCTTAAGTGGATTACCCAAGGTTTATCGAACTCAGGGAGGAAGAGGTCAAAGATATCCCTCTCATGCAACCCTGCAACCACAAAGCAAGAAGTCTCTTGTGTCCCCAACACACCTAATAGGTGCACTAGTTCGGCGAAGAGATAGTGAAATACAAGTGGTATGAATGAATATGAGCAGTAGTATGGCGCCAGAAAAGTGCTTGGCGCGTAGTTGATGAGGGAGGAAAAGTGCTTAGTTGCCGGGCAGTTGATGGTAGTAATATTGAAGTAAACATGTAGTAATGCGCAACAGTAATGCGTGTAAAAAGTAACAAGCGATGATAGCAGTATTTAGGAACAAGGCCTAGGGAATAGACTTTCACTAGTGGACACTCTCAACATTGATCACATAACAGAATAGATAAATGCATACTCTACACTTTTGTTGGATGATGAACACATTGCGTAGGATTACACGAACCCTCAATGCCGGAGTTAACAAGCTCCACAATAATGCTCATATTTTAGTAACCTTTAGTGTAAGATAGATCAAAAGACTAAACCAAGTACTAGCATAGCATGCACACTGTCACCTTCATGCATATGTAGGAGGAATAGATCACATCAATATTATCATAGCAATAGTTAACTTCGCAATCTACAAGAGATCATGATCATAGCATAAACCAAGTACTAACACGGTGCACACACTGTCACCTTTACACACGTGCAGGAGGAATAGAACTACTTTAATAACTTTGCTAGAGTAGCACATAGATGAATAGTGATACAAAACTCATATGAATCTCAATCATGTAAAGCAGCTCATGAGATCATTGTATTGAGGTACATAGGAGAGAGATTAACCACATAGCTACCGTACAGCCCCGAGCCTCGATGGAGAACTACTCCCTCCTCATGGGAGCAGCAGCGGTGATGAAGATGGCGGCGGAGATGGCAGCGGTGTCGATGGAGAAGCCTTCGGGGGCACTTCCCGCTCCGGCGGGGTGCGGAACGGGACTCCTGTCCCCCGATCTTGGCTTCGCGACGGCGGCGGCTGGAACTTTTCTCGTACCGTGGCTTCCTCCGTAGGGTTTTCGATGCGAGGGGCTTTATATAGGCGAAAGAGGCGGCGCAGGAGGGTCGAAGGGCGGCGACACCATAGGGTGGCGCGGGCCCAGCCCTGGCAGCGCCACCTATCATCTGGGGCCACAGGGCCCCTCTCTGGCGACTCTCGGGTGTTCTGATGCTTCGGGCAAAATAGGAACACTGGCGTTGATTTCGTCCAATTAGAATATTTCGTTACTAGGATTTCTGAAACCAAAAACAGCAGAAAACACGGCACTTCGGCATCTTGTTAATAGGTTAGTTCCAGAAAATGCACGAATATGACATAAAGTGTGCATAAAACATGTAGGTATCATCAATAAAGTAGCATGGAACATAAGAAATTATCGATACGTTGGAGACGTATCATTACTCATGTCATTACCATTGTTTTGATCGCTGCATTCATTACATATGTTTACAATATGATCAAGTTTATGATGGCATGTCACTTCAGAAATTATCTTTGTTATCGTTTTACCTGCTCGGGACGAGCAGAACTAAGCTTGGGGATGCTGATACGTCTCAGACGTATCGATAATTTCTTATGTTCCATGCTACTTTATTGATGATACCTACATGTTTTATACACATTATATGTCATATTTATGCGTTTTCCGGAACTAACCTATTGACGAGATGCGAAGTGCCGGTTCTGTTTTCTGCTGTTTTGGTTTCAGAAATCTAGTAAGGAAATATTCTCGGAATTGCGAAATCAACGCCCGGGTTCCTATTTTGCCGGAAGCATCGAGAACACCCGAGAGCCGCCGGAGGGACCCACGGGGCCCCCAGATGATGGGCCGGCGCGGCCCAGGCCTGGCGCGCCGCCTATGGTGACACCGCCTCGTCGCCCCCTCCGAGGCTCCGCCTCTTCGCCTATTTAAGGTCCCGACCTAAAACCTCGATACGGAGAACCCACATAAACCTTCCAGAGCCGCCGCCATCGCGAAGCCAAGATCGGGGGACAGGAGTCTGTTCGGCACCTGTGGACAGGGGAACACCGGAAGGCTTCTCCATCGACACCGCTGCCATCTCCACCGCCATCTTCATCACGCTGCTGCTCCCATGAGGAGGAGTAGTTCTCCATTGAGGCTCGGGGCTGTACCGGTAGCTATGTGGTTCATCTCTCTCCTATGTAGTTCAATACAATAATCTCATGAGCTGCCTTACATGATTGAGATTCATATGATGATCTTGTAATCTAGATGTCATTATGCTAGTCAAGTGGGTTTTACTTATGTGATCTCCGGAGACTCCTTGTCCCACGTGTGTAAAGGTGACAGTGTGTGCACCGTGTGGGTCTCTTAGGCTATATTTCACAGAATACTTATTCATTGTTATGAATGGCGTAGTGAAGTGCTTATTTATATCCCTTTATGATTGCAATATGTTTTGTATCACAATTTATCTATGTGCTACTCTAGTGATGTTATTAAAGTAGTTTTATTCCTCCTACACGGTGTAATGGTGACAGTGTGTGCATCCGTGTTAGTACTTGGTTTATGCTATGATCATGATCTCTTGTAGATTGTGAAGTTAACTATTGCTATGATAGTATTGATGTGTATTATTCCTCCTACATAAGCATGAAGGTGACAGTGTGCATGCTATGTTAGTACTTGGTTTAGTCGTTTCGATCTTTCATGCACTCTAAGGTTATTTAAATATGAACATTTAATTGTGGAGCTTGTTAACTCCGGCATTGAGGGTTCGTGTAATCCTACGCAATGTGTTCATCATCCAACAAGAAGTGTAGAGTATGCATTTATCTATTATGTTATGTGATCAAAGTTGAGAGTGTCCACTAGTGAAAGTCTATTCCCTAGGCCTTGTTCCTAAATACTGCTATCGCTGCTTGTTACTGTTTTACTGCGTTACTACCGCTGCGTTACTACTGCATGTTTACTTCCCGCAATATTACTACCATCAACTGCACGCCAGCAAGCACTTTTCTGGCGCCATACTACTGCTCATATTCATTCATACCACTTGTATTTCACTATCTCTTCGCCGAACTAGTACACCTATTAGGTGTGTTGGGGACACAAGAGACTTCTTGCTTTGTGGTTGCAGGGTTGCATGAGAGGGATATCTTTGACCTCTTCCTCCAGAGTTCGATAAACCTTGGGTGATCCACTTAAGGGAAACTTGCTGCTGTTCTACAAACCTCTGCTCTTGGAGGCCCAACACTTGTCTACAAGAATAAAGCACCCGTAGACATCGGCGGCGCCATTGCGGACCCTAGCTCGGGAGGGTTGAAGCTCTTCCCGGCACCACGCAGAGGGGGAAATCATCACCGGAGGCATCTACATCACCATGTCCGCCTCCGAAATGATGCGTGAGTAGTTCATCCCTGGACTATGGGTCCATAGCAGTAGCTAGATGGTTGTCTTCTCCAATTTGTGCTCATGTTTAGATCTTGTGAGCTATCCTATATGATCAAGATCATCCTTATGTAATGCTACATGTTGGATCCGATGAATATTGAATACTATGTTAAGATCGATTATATATTCTTGTCATATGTTATTTGTGATCTTGCATGCTCTCCGTTGCTAGTAGATACTCTGGCTAAATAGATGCTTGTGACTCCAAGAGGGGGTATTTATGCTCGATAGTAGGTTCATGCCTCTAGTTTTCTGGAAGAGTGAAAATAACTTCTAAGATTGTAGATGTGTTGTTGCTACTAGGGAGAAAACAACAATGTTTTATCCAAGGGTAATTCTATTGTTTACTTTACACACATTGCTTAATGCAATAATCTGTTGCTTGCAACTAAATACTGGAAGGGGTTCGGACGATAACCGGAAGGTGGATTATTAGTCATAGGCAGTTGGATTACGGTCTATGTATTATGTTGTAATGCCCAAACAGAATCTCATAGTAATCATCTTGTCATGTATGGTCGATATTCTGTCAAATTGCCCAGCTGTAATTTGTTCACCCAGCATGTTATTTATCTTTATGGAGAGACACCTCTAGTGAACTGTGGACCCCGGTCCTTTTCGTTACACTGATAAATTCAACCACTGCAATCCGGCTATGTTTACTTACTACAAGATCTCTTCTCTTTAATATTGCCAACATCTCCTTCCACTCGATATGTTTAATCCTTTATGTTCAGCAAACCGGTGAGATTGACAACCTCACTGTAAGTTGGGGCAAAGTGTTTTGGTTGTGTTGTGTGCAGGTTCCACATTGTTGGTGACGCCGGTAGTGCGCCCTGCCAATATTCAGCTAGCAACACCTTAAGAAGTCACGCATTTCTCCTATTGGTCGATTAAACCTTGGTTTCTTATTGAGGGAAAACTTGTTGCTGTGCTCATCACACTTTCCTATTGGGGTTTCCCAACCGCTTCCATCAAGCACCATCAAGATGCAGGCCTTTCGAGATTACCTGGCGGACTGTAATCTTGGGGACATGGGGTTTAAGGGCTATGATTTCACATGGAATAATAAAAGGGGACCGGGAGAAAATATTCAAGTCAGGCTAGATAGAGGAACGACGACAACGCCTTTCCTGGAAATGTATCCGATGTCCCTGGTCAAACATATTGTAACTGAGGAGTCGGATCATGATGGGGATATGCCCAAGGGGGTCCACCATTAGATTCACTCGCCGCAGGAGAGAAGGCCCAACAAGGGGTCCAGTCGCTAGAGCGATTGGGCCTAAACCCCTGAGCGACTAGGCTTAAACCCTGAAGAAGGAGACTGGGACAAAGGACAAGGCGACTAAACTGAGGATTACTTGGGCGCGGGATAACGAATCCCGGCCTTATAGCGACTGATATGATTCGGTCTTATCTACTTGTAAACCCTAGATCGGGGGGTGCCTATATAAACCCCTGAGCTAAACCCTAGAATGACACGCAATCCGAGATCCCATCTCACCTCCATAGCTCTCGGCGCTCTGCCAACTGAGCCACCCCTTTGTAACATCCACTGAGTAATAGATCTAGCAGGACGTATGCCTTTTACTCTCCGGAGGGGCTGAACCTGGGTAAAACCTTGCGTCTTGTGCACATCGCACCGCAGAAGGCTACGTCACCATACCCCCGCATCAACGAAGTGATGTACCCTGTAACATCTGCCGTGGTCACATCCACGACAGTGGCACCCATCGTGGGGCGTGGGGTATCTGGCCTCAGATCTGCGGTGAGGCCCTACTCGCCTATCCGCCGGCCGGTCGCCTCTGGCAAGATGATCCCCATGGGCAGCTTCTTCCACATCCAGCCGAGCACCTACCCCCCGGCGCCATCACCAATCACCCACTCCTGGATGGTGCCGATCGGCACGATCAACCTCTTCGTCGGCCTCGTCGGTGTCAACAACCCCGCCGAGGCCCGCTCTGGCCAGCTGCACGAACCGTATGCACCGGGCCATCTCCTCGCGACCACTCTCCCACTCTCCGGCGAAGCATATGTCGAGGACGAGTCGGCCCTGGAGGATGACGACAATTTGGCGGCTGCGGCGTCAGTCGCCGGATTCATCGCCGTGGCGTCAGTCGCAGACTCCATTACCCCATTCTCTAACCCGGGCGGCTACGAGGATAGCTCCATCCTCCCCCTCTTCGACTGTGACTCGGAGCCCGACTCCGTCGAGGATCCGCAGTACCAGCACCACGCCCCCGTCCTCATGGTGACCGGCGACGAGCTTCCCAACTACCCCTTCACCACGCTGCTCCCCGCGACATCGAGGCGCATCGGGTGGCCCTCGAGGCGCGGAGGAAGAAAGAACTCGTCGAGCGGCAGAAGTTCCGCGTTGAGCAGTAGTCGGCGAGAGCTCTGTTGCTCCGCCATCAGCGCCGCACTCGCCAGCACATTGAGCGCGCTCGCGAGCAAGGCTTCCCCAACGCTCGCCTCAACTTCGATGACCCGGACGGGGATGCCCGAGTCAGGAACAACGGCGCCCCGGAGTCGAGCCGGGCCGCCGCTGACCGAGCGGCGAACGGTCCACCACCACCACCTTCACCACCACAGGGCCGGACGATCCCCCCTGTGGAATTCGACGCCAACGGACTTCCCCTACACTCGTCACCATAAGACAACATTGTCGCCGCGCAAGTCGCCCTCGCCAATCTCCTCGACACCGGCGAAGGTGCGCTGTCCATCCAGCACGCTAAGGCCCTAGTCGCCAAGGCCCTGGAGAAACAATACGCGGCCCAGGACTCCCAGGGGTGGCTCTACTCGCGCTCCTCGGCGAGTCGCACTACGCCATCTGTTGCGGCAAACCGCACAGTCACCAACGTCAACAACTATCCGCCCCTGGAGTCGCGCGCTGCTCACTCGACCAATAATCCAGTCGAGCCGCGCCCTCCGCGTGCGATGGTCGTCACCAACGGGCAGCCAATCGACGCGCGCACGCACATCATCAACGACCAAGCGTGGCGGGCACGCAATCGCATCGACACCAACTTCAGGGGCGAACAGCCGCGCTAGAGCCGTTCGCCCGAGTCGGCCCGGCTTTGCTTCGGCCCGATGATTAGGGGCAAGCAGTACCCCCTTGGATTCAAGGGCCCCCGCGACATCGAGAAATACGACACCAACAACGACCGTACGGTCTGGATCGACTCCTACACCATGGCCATGAGCATCCTCGGCTACTCCGACCTGCTCGCCGCCCGCTACCTTCACCTCATGATGGACGGGGCGAATTGCAAGTGGTTCAACACCCTCCCCTCGAACAACATCGATTCGCGGGAGGAGTCCCGTGTTGCCTTCATCCAGCACTTCGCCAGCGCGTACACTCGAGCCCACCACCATCGAAGACATGGACCGCTGCGTCCAAGGGCCCCGCGAGTCGACTCGCCGATGGGTGCAATGCTGGTAGGGCATGTGGACGGCCTCAAGCGGCATCAGCACGGACACGGCGATCTACTGCTTCAGGCGGACCTGCCGCTACGAGCCTCTCGTCTCCAAGCTCAAGCGTGTCAGCAGCGACAACATCTCCACCGCTGAACTCTTCGACATCGCCAAGCGCTACACCGATGAAAACCCCACGGTCGACTCGGACGACGAGTACGTCCAGCGGCGCAATCGCCACACCATCGGCCCCGACGGTCGTCGCGACGACTACCGCTTTGGTTCTCGCCCTGGCAATGGCAAGCGGCGCAACGACAACAGCGCCAACTCCGAGTTTGTCACAAACGCCAACTATGGGCAGCGCGACCCGAAGTACTCCCGCCACGACAACCATGGCCCGCGGGAGGATCGCCCGCTAGGCAAGCGGTTCGACCCGCATATCCTACTCGGTGCTCCATGCATCTACCACAGCAGAGGGGGCAATCCCTTGACGCAAACCACCGGGAACTGCGTCTCCCTTAATCAGATCGACAAAGCCCGCCGCTCCAAAGAGAACGGCGGAGGCGACCAAAACAAGGACCGCCACAAGGACCCGGACAAGCCCAAGGAAGATGGCTTTGGTCGCAGTGGCAGGTCCCTCCACACCTTCACCGAGGTGGGCGATCGCCGCGAAAAGAAGGTACTCACTCGCGCGGTGGCTGCCAACGTAGTCATCGCGGATGTTCCGCGCTGGCTCAACTGGTCCGAGCAGAGCATCACCTGGAGCCATGAAGACTACGCTTCGCGCATCGAGTACCCATGGTGAGTCGCGCCCTGCGTCAAGACCAAGGTCGCCGACTACTGGCTCTCCAAGACCCTGATGGATGGAGGAAGCTCCATCAACATCATGTACTATGAAACGTACCAGCGACTCCAGCTGCCTGACTCGCGTCTCGAGATGACGAGTGTCACCTTCCACGGCATCGTCCCCGGCAGGAAAGCCTTCCCAATCGGAAAGGTGACGTTGCCGGTCACATTTGGCACGCCGGTGAACTACCACACCGAGCGGATCTCCTTCGAGGTGGTGAACTTGCGCAGCCCATACCACTGTGTCCTTGGCTGCCAGGCATTCGCCAAGTTCACTACAAGAAAAGTTGCCATGGCCGACGAAGTTGAAGTCGCCCGTGGTTGCTGGTGTACCATGGCCGACGATTCCCTCGTGGTGCATGTCAAAACTTTTTTTCTCGTTTTTGAGGCCACCTAGCCGACAGCGGCAAAACGTGGCGTATGGTGGCCCGGGACGTGGTGCATCTCGAAATCTCGGGTTCGCCGGCCGAGTCACGCAAATCCGCACCGCGATGGCGTGTAACTCACACGTTCGTTGGGAACCCCAAGAGGTATGATGTGCACGTGGCAAGTTTTCCTCGAGAAAAAACAAGTTTAATCGAACCAGTAGGAGCCAAGCACGTTGAAGGTTGATGGTCGCGAAATGTGATGCGGCGCAACACCGGGATTCGGGCGCCAACGGAACACGCACAACACAACCCAAGTACTTTGCCCCAACGAAGCAGTGAGGTTGTCAATCTCATGCTTGCTGTAACAAAGGATTAAACGTATCGAGTGGAAGATGTTTGCAAAGAAAACAGTAAAACAAGTAGATTGTATGCTATGTAAAGAATAGGACCGGGGTCCACAGTTCACTAGAGGTGTCTCTCCCATAAGATAAAAGCATGTTGGGTGAACAAATTACAGTCGGGCAATTGACAAATAGAGAAAGGCATAACAATGCATATACATGACATGGTAAATATAGTGAGATTTAATTGGGCATTACGACAAAGTACATAGACCGCCATCCAACTGCATCTATGCCTAAAAAGTCCACCTTCGGGTTATCATCGAACCCCTCCAGTATTAAGTTGCAAAGCAACAGACAATTGCATTAAGTATGGTGCGTAATGTAATCAACAACTACATCCTTAGACATAGCATCAATGTTTTATCCCTAGTGGCAGCATCCACAACCTTAGAACTTTCTGTCACTGTCCCAGATTCAATGGAGGCATGAACCCACTATCGAGCATAAATACTCCCTCTTGGAGTTAAGAGTAAAAACTTGGCCAGAGCCTCTACTAATAACGGAGAGCATGCAAGATCATAAACAACACATGAACAATAGATTGATAATCACCATAATCATAGTACTCTCTATCCATCGGATCCCGACAAACACAACATATAGAATTACGGATAGATGATCTTGATCATGTTAGGCAGCTCACAAGATCCAACAATGAAGCACAACAAGGAGAAGACGACCATCTAGCTACTGCTATGGACCCATGGTCGGGGGTGGACTACTCACTCATCACTCCGGAGGCGACCATGGCGGTGTAGAGTCCTCAGGAGATGAATCCCCTCACGGCCCAGTGCGGGAGCGTCTCTGAATCGAGATGGGATTCGCGGCGTCGTCTGTAGGTTTAGTATCGTGGCTCTCGATGGGGTTTTGCGACGGAAGCTTTAAGTAGGCGGAAGGTCAACGCGAGGGGCCACGAGGGGCCGGGGGGCGGGCGCGCGGCCAAGGCTGGGCCGCGCCGGCCACCCCCTGGCTGCCTCGTGGCCCCACTTCGTTAGGTCTTCGGTCTTCTGGAGCTTCGTGCAAAAATAGGACCCTGGGCGAAATTTCGTCCAATTCCGAGAATATTTCTTTACTAGGATTTCTGAAACCAAAAACAGCAGCAAACAACAGCTCTTCGGCATCTTGTTAATAGGTTAGTTCCAGAAAATGCATAAATATGACATATAACGTGCATAAAACATGTAGGTATCATCAATAAAGTAGCATGGAACATAAGAAATTATCGATACGTTGGAGACGTATCAGCATCCCCAAGCTTAGTTCTGCTCGTCCCGAGCAGGTAAAACGATAACAAAGATAATTTCTGAAGTGACATGCCATCATAATCTTGATCATACTATTTGTAAACATATGTAATGAATGCAGCGATCAAAGCAAAGGTAATGACATGAGTAAACAAGTGAATCATATAGCAAAGACTTTTCATGAATAGTACTTCAAGACAAGCATCAATAAGTCTTGCATAAGAGTTAACTCATAAAGCAATAAATCAAAGTAAAGGTGTTGAAGCAACACATAAGAAGATTAAGTTTCAGCGGTTGCTTTCAACTTGTAACATGTATATCTCATGGATATTGTCAACATAAAGTAATATAACAAGTGCAATATGCAAGTATGTAGGAATCAATGCACAGTTCACACAAGTGTTTGCTTCTTAAGGTGGAAGGAGATAGGTAAACTGACTCAACAATAAAAGTAAAAGAATGGTCCTTCAAAGAGGAAAGCATCGATTGCTGTATTTGTGCTAGAGCTTTATTTTGAAAACATGAAACAATTTTGTCAACGGTAGTAATAAAGCATATGAGTTATGAAAATTATATCTTACAAGTTGCAAGCCTCATGCATAGTGTACTAATAGTGCCCGCACCTCGTCCTACTTAGCTTGGACTACCGGATCTTTGCATGCCATGTTTCAACCAAGTGTCACAAAGGGGTACCTCCATGCCGCCTGTACAAAGGTCTAAGGAGAAAGCTCGCATTTTGGATTTCTCGCTTTTGATTATTCTCAACTTAGACATCCATACCGGGACAACATGGACAACAGATAATGGACTCCTCTTTAATGCATAAGCATGTAGCAACAATTATTATTCTCATATGAGATTGAGGATATGTGTCCAAAACTGAAACTTCAACCATGATTCATGGCTTTAGTTAGCGGCCCAATGTTCTTCTCTAACAATTTTGCATGCTCCAATCACTAAAATGATAGATCCTTCAGACAAGACGGACATGCATAGCAACTCACATGATATTCAACAATAGTTGATGGCGTTCCCCAGAAGCATGGTTATCGCACAACAAGCAACTTAATAAAATATAAAGTGCATAAGTACATATTCAATACTACGATAGTTTTTAAGGCTATTTTGTCCCATGAGCTATATATTGCATAGGTGGATGATGGAATTTTAAAGGTAGCACTCAAGCAATTTACTTTGGAATGGCGGAGAAATACCATGTAGTAGGTAGGTATGGTGGACACAAATGGCATAGTAGTTGGCTCAAGGATTTTGGATGCATGAGAAGTATTCCCTCTCGATACAAGGTTTAGGCTAGCAAGGTTATTTGAAGCAAACTCAAGGATGAACAAGTGCAGCAAAACTCACATAAAAGACATATTGTAAACATTATAAGACTCTACACTGTCTTCCTTGTTGTTCAAAAACTCAATACTAGATATTATCTAGACCTTAGAGAAACCAAATATGCAAATCAAATTTTAGCAAGCTCTATGTATTTCTTCATTAATGGGTGCAAAGCATATGATGCAAGAGCTTAAACATGAGCACAACAATTACCAAGTATCACATTATCCAAGACATTTTAGAATTACTACATGTAGCATTTTCCAATTCCAACCATATAACAATTTAACGAAGAAGAAACTTCGCCTTGAACATTATGAGTAAAGCCTAAGGACACATGTGTCCATATGCAACAGCGGAGCGTGTCTCTCTCCCACAAAGTGAATGCTAGGATCCATCTTATTCAAACAAAAACAAAAACAAAAACAAACCGACGCTCCAAGCAAAGAACACAAGATGTGATTGAATAAAAATATAGTTTCAGGGGAGGAACCTGATGATGTTGTCGATGAAGAAGGGGATGCCTTGGGCATCCCCAAGCTTAGACGCTTGAGTCTTCTTGGAATATGCAAACCACGGGGGCATCCCCAAGCTTAGAGCTTTCACTCCTCTTGATCATAGTATATCATTCTCCTCTCTTGACCCTTGAAAACTTCCTTCACACCAAACTTCAAGCAAACTCATTAGAGGGTTAGTGCATCATTAATAATTCACTCATTCAGAGGTGACACAATCATTATTTTCACTTCTGGACATTGCATAATGCTACTGGACATTAATGGATCAAAGAAATAAATCCAACATAGCAAAAGAGGCAATGCGAAATAAAAGGCAGAATCTGTCAAAAACAGAACAGTCCGTAAAGACGAATTTAAAACTGGCACCAGACTTGCTCAAATGGAAAAACTCAAAACTAATGAAAGTTGCGTACATATCTGAGGATCACGCTCGTAAATTGGCAGATTTTTTCGAATTTTCTACAGAGAATGTGCCCAGATTCGTGACAGACAGCAATGCTGTTTCTGCGCAGCGATCCCAAATATAACATCAACTTTGACATAGAAACTTTACTTGGCACAAAAACATGATAAGGAGAGGTTGCTACAGTAGTAAACAACTTCCAAGACTCAACAAAACAAAAAATTGCTGTAGGTAAAAACATGGGTTGTCTCCCATAAGCGCTTTTCTTTAACGCCTTTCAGCTAGGCGCAGAAAGTGCAAATCAAGTAACATCGAGAGACGGTGTGTCAACCTTACCTTGGGCTTCATCCTTACCTTTCTTATTGTTTTTCTTTCCTTTTGGTTTAGGAAATATATGATTTCCCCCTGGTATAGAGGTGAATTTCAGAGTGCCTTCTCCCACATCAATGACTGCTCCCAATAGTTTCAGCAAGGATCTTCCGAGTATGATTTTTCCTGTTTCAATAATAAGATAATCAATGGATATTGTTCTTCCATGAATGGTTGTATGCACACCTGCAGCTATTCCCTTAGGAATTATAATAGAGTTATCAATGAGAGCTATTTCTTCTCCCCCTTCATCGACTCCCCAAAGTTTCAAAGATTTATAAATGTTTTCAGGCATAAGGCAAAATTCATACATAATATCACAGTAGGCATGAAGAGTTCGATCACCGATAACAATTTTAACAGAAGGGTCCCATAATGAAGGTTTAGGATTCTCTAAGACTTGTTCAAGACGATTACGAACACAGTGATAATTGTCATTTAAGCGAGATGTACTTATCTCGAGATTGTTCAATCTATTATAAATGCTAATAAGGGCTGAATCAAAGTTATTAGCTGAATCATGTGATGCAACCAATTTCTTTATGGCATTAAAAGCTTGATCCCCATTACAATGAAGGAAATCTCCTCCTACTAAAGTGTCCAAAGCATATCTATAGCGAACCATAAGACCAAAATAAAAATTACTAAGGAGCAAACTTAGAGTCATTTGAGGTTCAGTTTTACGATAAGAAGTAAAAATTCTAGACCAAGCATCCTTAAAACTCTCCTCATCCCCTTGTTTGAAAGTAAAAACTAAGTCCTCAGGTGAAGAAGTAACAGGTTCAGAGCTAGACATGGTAATAAAAGTAACTAATTTTTTTTGTATTTTAAATATAGAGTGCAGGACAATAAAGCAAACTAGATAAAGTAAATGCAAGTAACTAATTTTTTGTGTTTTCGATATAGAGAGCAAGACGGTAAATAAAGTAAAACTAGCAACTAATTTTTGTGTTTTGATTTAGTGCAGCAAACAAAGTAGTAAATAAAATAAAGCAAGACAAAAACAAAGTAAAGAGATTGAGAAGTGGAGACTCCCTTGCAGCGTGTCTTGATCTCCCCAAACGGCGCCAGAAAATTATGCTTGATGGCGTGTAACTCACACGTTCGTTGGGAACCCCAAGAGGAAGGTATGATGCGCACGGTAGCAAGTTTTCCCTAGAAAGAAACCAAGGTTTAATCGAACCGTAGGAGCCAAGAAGCACGTTGAAGGTTGATGGTCGCGAAATGTGATGCGGCGCAACAACAGTCCGGCGCCAACGCGGAACCTGCACAACACAACCCAAGTACTTTGCCCCAACGAAGCAGTGAGGTTGTCAATCTCAGGCTTGCTGTAACAAAGGATTAAACGTATCGAGTGGAAGATGTTTGCAAAGAAAATAGTAAAACAAGTAGATTGTATGCTATGTAAAGAATAGGACCGGGGTCCACAGTTCACTAGAGGTGTCTCTCCCATAAGATAAAAGCATGTTGGGTGAACAAATTACAGTCGGGCAATTGACAAATAGAGAAAGGCATAACAATACATATACATGACATGGTAAATATAGTGAGATTTAATTGGGCATTACGACAAAGTACATAGACCGCCATCCAACTGCATCTATGCCTAAAAAGTCCACCTTCGAGTTTATCATCCGAACCCCCTCCGGTATTAAGTTGCAAAGCAACAGACAATTGCATTAAGTATGGTGCGTAATGTAATCAACAACTACATCCTTAGACATAGCATCAATGTTTTATCCCTAGTGGCAACAGCACATCCACAACCTTAGAACTTTCTGTCACTGTCCCAGATTCAATGGAGGCATGAACCCACTATCGAGCATAAATACTCCCTCTTGGAGTTAAGAGTAAAAACTTGGCCAGAGCCTCTACTAATAACGGAGAGCATGCAAGATCATAAACAACACATGAACAATAGATTGATAATCACCATAATCATAGTACTCTCTATCCATCGGATCCCGACAAACACAACATATAGAATTACAGATAGATGATCTTGATCATGTTAGGCAGCTCACAAGATCCAACAATGAAGCACAACAAGGAGAAGACGACCATCTAGCTACTGCTATGGACCCATGGTCCAGGGGTGGACTACTCACTCATCACTCCGGAGGCGACCATGGCGGTGTAGGTCCTCGGGAGATGAATCCCCTCTCCGGCGGGGGAGGCGATCTCAGTCCCCCGAGATGGGATTCGCGGCGGCGGCGTCTCGCCAGGTTTTCGTATCGTGGCTCTCGATGCTGGGGTTTCGCGACGGAAGCTTTAAGTAGGCGGAAGGTCAACGAGGCCACACGAGGGCCCGGGGGCAGGGCCGCGCGGCCAAGGCCTGGGCGCGCCGGCCACCCCCTGGCTGCCTCGTGGCCCCACCGTTAGGTCTTCGGTCTTCTGGAAGCTTCGTGCAAAAATAGGACCCTGGGCGAAAGTTTCGTCCAATTCCGAGAATATTTCTTTACTAGGATTTCTGAAACCAAAAACAGCAGAAAACAGCAACGGCTCTTCGGCATCTTGTTAATAGGTTAGTTCCAGAAAATGCATAAATATGACATATAACGTGCATAAAACATGTAGGTATCATCAATAAAGTAGCATGGAACATAAGAAATTATCGATACGTTGGAGACGTATCAACCGCCGAGGGATGTAGGGCCCAGATGGCAGCCTCTTGATGTCTACGGGTGCTTCTATTCTTGTAGACAGTGTTGGGCCTCCAAGAGCAGAGGTTTGTAGAACAGCAGCAAGTTTCCCTTAAGTGGATTACCCAAGGTTTATCGAACTCAGGGAGGAAGAGGTCAAAGATATTCCTCTCATGCAACCCTGCAACCACAAAGCAAGAAGTCTCTTGTGTCCCCAACACACCTAATAGGTGTACTAGTTTGGCGAAGAGATAGTGAAATACAAGTGGTATGAATGAATATGAGCAGTAGTATGGCGCCAGAAAAGTGCTTGCTGGCGTGCAGTTGATGGTAGTAATATTGCGGAAGTAAACATGCGGTAGTAACGCAGTAATGCAGTAAAATAGTAACAAGCAGCGATAGCAGTATTTAGGAACAAGGCCTAGGGATTAGACTTTCACTAGTGGACACTCTCAACATTGATCACATAACAGAATAGATAAATGCATACTCTACACTTTTGTTGGATGATGAACACATTGCGTAGGATTACACGAACCCTCAATGCCGGAGTTAACAAGCTCCACAATAATGCTCATATTTTAGTAACCTTTAGTGTAAGATAGATCAAAAGACTAAACCAAGTACTAGCATAGCATGCACACTGTCACCTTCATGCATATGTAGGAGGAATAGATCACATCAATATTATCATAGCAATAGTTAACTTCGCAATCTACAAGAGATCATGATCATAGCATAAACCAAGTACTAACACGGTGCACACACTGTCACCTTTACACACGTGCAGGAGGAATAGAACTACTTTAATAACTTTGCTAGAGTAGCACATAGATAGTAGTGATACAAAACTCATATGAATCTCAATCATGTAAAGCAGCTCATGAGATCATTGTATTGAGGTACATAGGAGAGATTAACCACATAGCTACCGGTACAGCCCCGAGCCTCGATGGAGAACTACTCCCCTCCTCATGGGAGCAGCAGCGGTGATGAAGATGGCGGTGGAGATGGTAGCGGTGTCGATGGAGAAGCCTTCGGGGGCACTTCCGCTCGGCAGGGTGCCGGACAGAGACTCCTGTCCCCCAGGATCTTGGCCGCGATGGCGGCGGCTCGGAAGGTTTCGCGTACCGTGGCTTCCTCGTAAGGGTTTTCGATGCGGGGGCTTTAAATAGGCGAAGAGGCGGCAGGAGGGTCGAAGGGGTGCCCACACCATAGGCTGGCGCGGCGGGCCCAGGCCGCGCCACCCTATCATCTGGGGCCCACAGGGCCCCGGCGGCTCTCGGGTGTTCTGGATGCTTCCGGGCAAAATAGGAACCTGGCGTTGATTTCGTCCAATTAGAGAATATTTCGTTACTAGGATTTCTGAAACCAAAAACAGCAGAAAACAGGAACTGGCACTTCGGCATCTTGTTAATAGGTTAGTTCCCGAAAATGCATAAATATGACATAAAGTGTGTATAAAACATGTAGGTATTGTCATAAAACAAGCATGGAACATAAGAAATTATAGATACGTCGGAGACGTATCAGCATCCCCTTAGTTCTGCTCGTCCCGAGCAGGTAAACGATAACAAAGATAATTTCTTAAGTGACATGCTACCAACATAATCTTGATCCAATAATGATGTAAAGCATGTGAACTGAGATCAAATCACTCAAAGCAAATGTCTATATTGATATAAGAGATGATAATGCAAGAGTTAAACAAGCTAGAAGTTTTCATGAACTATTGCTTCAAAGACATGAAACCGTACAAAGTTCATTAAAGATGTGTTAAGTATTCAGCATAGAAGTTCTATCCTTCATTCCAAGCATCAAGTAAATTTTCACAACATAAGAAGGATTCAGTCAAGTAAACATAAACATGAACGTCATGAATCAACTGTTTCGAAGTCTACTCAACCGGTGAGCGCAAGCATTTGGTATTAGCACCAGGATGTTATGGCATAAAGAACGTTAATGGGGGTTTGGAAGGCCAAATGGAAGAAAGTCTTACAAAGCTATAAGTGATTACTAGACAAGAGGAAGTCTTATAATCGAAGCTATGCAAGGAGTAGTGATTGCCATGCAACGGATGCACATAGAGCTATATGTGTATGAAAGCTCTCCAATGGAACTAGTGGGGGTGCATCCAACTTGGTTGCTCACGAAGACCTAGAGCACTTTTGAGGAGGCTCATCATTGGAATATACAACCCAAGTTCTATAGTGTAAATTCCCCACATAGTTATACTAGTAAAACATGAAAACTCTCTCATATGGAGTGTAGGTGCTAAACATGAGCACAAATGATGACTATGAATATGCAGGTGCTAAAACATGAGCACAAGTGTGGATAAAAGATAGTAATGCTGCCCCCTTTTTCTTTATTCTTTTTTTTTCTTTTTCCTTTTTTCTTTTCTTTTCTATTTTTTTTTTTTCTTTTCTCTTTTTTCTTTTTGATGGCCTCCATGGCTCTTTTCACTTTTAGGGGCAACATCCTAATATGACAACACACTTTTTGGTACAAATAACTCATAATGAATAAAACATGATGTATGAAACTGTATGCCTCTGCCAGTGTAGCAGGATGTGCAATGATCTAGCGTAACATGGGTAAACCACACATCAGCTGTATAGAATCATGCAAAGCAATATACAAATAATAAATGACAACATGGCATGTAATGTAAAATGGATGTTGCATGGCAATATATCTCGGAACAGCTATGGAAATGCTGTGGTAGGTAGGTATGGTGGCTGTTTTGAGGAGATGTATGGGCTTATGTGTAGGAGAACAAGAGAAAGTCCTCCCACGGGTTTGGATGTACCGGCGAAGTATGCACAATTCTCAATGTGAGCAAAAGGCAATGCACAGTACCGAAGAGGCTAGCAAATATGGATGGTGGAAGTGCCAAAAACCGTAGCTTAACATTAGTCAAAAAGAACTCACAAGCTTATTGCAAACATCTAGCAGGTTCAACATTAAGAGCATGATTTAAAATTTTACCGACCTTCAGCACAACTTAGTCATTACGATGAACCTTTAGACATGGAAAGCTATCAAGTCCAACTACGCCTTCAACTATTTAAATAGAGTTTGTAGTACGGCACAAGCTTAAAGACAACAATCCACTACTAATTTTAACTTATTCAACCAACAAGTTTTACCATCTAAATACCTCAAAACATTTGCAAAGAATCAAGTTATCAAAGCTCAATGATCTACAAGATTATGCAAGTGTTTCATTATACCACTACCACATGCAACATTTCCTTAACCAACCGAATAACAATTTAACGAAGAAGAAACTTCGCCTTGAACATTATGAGCTAAGAACACATGTGTTCATATGAACCAGCGGAGCGTGTCTCTCTCCCACACAAGGATGAACTTATTCAGAGAACTAAGATAAAAAACAAAAATAAAAGCATACAGACGCTCCAAGTAAAGTACATAAGATGTGATGGAATAAAAATATAGTTTCACTAGAAGAAAACCTGATAAGTTGTCGATGAAGAAGGGGATGCCTTGGGCATCCCCAAGCTTAGATGCTTGAGTCTTCTTGAAATATGCAGGGATGAACCACGGGGGCATCCCCAAGCTTAGACCTTTCACTCTTCTTGATCACATTATATCACCCTCTTCTATTGACCCTTGAAAACTTCTGCCACACCAAACATCAAGCAAACTCATTAGAGGGTTAGTGCATAATCAAAATTCACATGTTCAGAGGTGACACAATCATTATTAACACTTATGGACATTGCACAAAACTTCTGAAAGTTAATGGAACAAATAAACTCATTCAACTTAACAAAAGCGGCAATGCGAAATAAAAGGCAGAATCTGTCAAAAACAGAACAGTCCGTAAAGACGAATTTTAAAATGGCACCAGACTTGCTCAAACGGAAAAACTCAAAACTAATGAAAGTTGCGTACATATCTGAGGATCACTCACGTAAATTGGCATAATTTTCTGAGTTACCTACAGAAAATAAGCCCAGATTCGTGACAGCAAAGAAATCTGTCTCTGCGCAGTAATCCAAATCTAGTATGAACCTTACTATAGAGACTTTACTTGGCACAAAAATGCAACAAAACTGATAAGGAGAGGTTGCTACAGTAGTAAACAACTTCCAAGACACAAATATAAAATAAAGTACTGTAGTAAAAAAAACATGGGTTATCTCCCAAGAAGTTCTTTCTTTATAGCCATTAAGATGGGCTCAGCAGTTTTAATGATGCACTTGCAAGAAATAGTATTTGAAGCAAAAGAGAGCATCAAGAGGCAAATTCAAAACACATTTAAGTCTAACATGCTTCCTATGCATAGGAATCTTGTAAATAAACAAGTTCATGAAGAGCAAAGTAACAAGCATAGGAAGATAAAACAAGTGTAGCTTCAAAAATTTCAGCACATAGAGAGGTGTTTTAGTAACATGAAATTTTTTACAACCATATTTTCCTCTCTCATAATAACTTTCAGTAGCATCATGAGCAAACTCAACAATATAACTATCACATAAAGCATTCTTATCATGAGTCTCATGCATAAAATAATTACTACTCCCAACATAAGCATAGTCATTCTTATTAATTGTAGTGGGAGCAAATTCAACAAAGTAGCTATCAAATATAGGAGGTATATTGTAATCATAATCAAATTTATCCTCCATAACAGGTGGTAACAAAAGACTACTATCATTATAATCATCATAAATGGGAGGCAAAGTATCATCAAAGTAAATTTTCTCCTCAATGCTTGGGGGACTAAAAATATCATGCTCATCAAAGCCAGCTTCCCCAAGCTTAGAATTTTCCATAGCATTAGCAACAATAGTGTTCAAAGCATTCATATTAATATGTTCCATGGGTTTTTTAATTTTCGCATCAAACCATCCATGTCTTAAATCAGGAAATAGAATAAGAAGCTCATTGTTGTCCATTATGCCTAACTAGTGTAAACAAGAAACCAAATGTCGCAATTGCGAGTCTAAGGAAATAACCGAGCACACACACAATGGCACCGAGAAAATCTTGTTGAGCAGGAGTATGAGTGCCTTTTACCTTTCCTCCCGGCAACGGCGCCAGAAAAGTGCTTGGCGCGTAGTTGACGAGGAGGAAAAGTGCTTAGTTGCCGGGCTTGCCAATGTGTGAGTGCCGTTTACCTTCCCTCCCCGACAACGAGCGCCAGAAAAGTGCTTGATGTCTACGGGTGCTTCTATTCTTGTAGACAGTGTTGGGCCTCCAAGAGCGGAGGTTTGTAGAACAGCAGCAAGTTTCCCTTAAGTGGATTACCCAAGGTTTATCGAACTCAGGGAGGAAGAGGTCAAAGATATTCCTATCATGCAACCTGCAACCACAAAGCAAGAAGTCTCTTGTGTCCCCAACACACCTAACACTACAAGAAAAGTTCTGATAGACAACGTCCCAAAATCGTCAACTAAGGGGCATTTTTCGTCGCCTATGGGCCTAACCCGACGATATGGGTTCCGTTGTGGAAACTGCGTCAGGCAAAGTCCAACGACGATTTTTTCGGTCCGTCGCGCTTGGGCGCCCTTCCGCCACGGAAAATCGGACCGTTGCGGAAGTGTTTTCGGGAGCCCGTTGACTGCTGACGTCATGCAAACGACACGTGGCAGACGCCGTTAACTGCCAGTTAACGGCGTTAACCTGAAACCCCGTGGTAGATGGTAGGCCCACACGAGGCCTGCCACGTCTTAAGCGGGCCGGGCCAGATGACATAGTTTGACCGGTCAACTATATAGCTGGGCTGGTCCATTAGTTACGTGGGCCGGGCCTAACCTCTAAGGTTGACTGGTCAAAACTTAAATGGGCCGGCCCATTTAACATGTGGGGTCCACCTTACAGCAATGGCCGGCCCATTTAGTGTGTGGGGTCCACCGTATAGCAAGTGGGCCGGCCCAACAAGCTAGTGGGCCGGGCCAAAAACACAGTGGGTCCCACTTTCCAGTTAAAGGGTCGGCCCATTTAGTTTGTGGGGTCCACCATATAGAAGTGGTAGGCCCAACAAAATAGTGGGCGGGCCAAAAACAGTGGGTCCCACTTTCTGTTAAAGGGCGGCCCATTTAGTTTGTGGGGTCCACCATATAGCAAGTGGGGCCCAACAAAATAGTGGGCCCAAAAAAACACGGTGGGTCCCACTTTCCTAAAGGGCCGGCCCATTTAGTACGTGGGGTCCACCATATAGCAAGTGGGTGGCCCAAGATGTGGGCCGGGCCAAAAACACGGGTGGGTCCCACTTTCCTGTTAAAGGGCCGGCCCAATTAGTATGTGGGGTCCACCATATAGCAGTGGGCCGGCCCATAGTGGGCGGGCCAAAAACAGGGTGGGTCCCACTTTCCTCTTAAAGGGCCGGCCCATTTAGTATGTGGGGTCCACCACAAAAGCAAATGGGCTGGCCCAACAAGAGTGGGCCGGGCCAAAAGCACGGGTGGGTCCCACTTTCTGTTAAAGGGCCGCCCAATTAGTATGTGGGGTCCACCATATAGCAGTGGGCCGGCCCAATTAGTTTGTGGGGTCCACCATATAGCAGGTGGGCCGGCCCAACAAGATAGTGGGCCTGGCCAAAAACACAGGCGGGTCCCACTTTCCTCTTAAAGGGCCGGCCCATTTAGTATGTGGGGTCCACCACAAAAGCAATTGGGCTGGCCCAACTAAGTAGTGGGTGGGGTCCACCTTAAAGCAAGTGGGCCAGCCCAACTAGAGTGTGGGGTCCACCGTCAATCAAATGGGCTGGCCCAATAAGTAAGTGGGCCAGCCCAATAAGTAAGTGGGCCAGCCCGTTTAGTTGCTGTTTATATGCTGGCATAATATGGGCTTTAGGAATTTGCGGGCAGGCACATATGTGATTTCGCTTAAATGGGCCGTTTAAGGGATGGGAATTCGTGATTTAGATACTGAGAATATTTACGCAGCATTGATTTCTGTCGGATAGCCTCACTTACCACAAGCACCAAAGAAAAAATGCGCGAAAGAACTATAAAAACTAACTAAATATTACATCAGCTGCAAGGCATTGAAAAAATATTACAGAACCCAGAGAAATTGAATGGTAATTAAACCTAGCAATACAATGAAGCGATCCAGCAATCTTTTAAGTTGTCCATGCAGCACCTATATCCGAAACAAAGACATTACAAGTTAAGACAGCAACAATGGAAAGGCAAAGACACTACAATATTGTTTGCCAAAGAATTTGGAACTCATCATTTCGTCGTTATAACAAGATCATTGTAATGCGCACAATAAGCAAACAAAGAGTGCATGCCGCATACCAACAGCCAATATAACAGAGCATGTTAGAATGAAACAGCAGACTTACTACTGTCGAGTCCCATGCAAACCAACATGTTCAGGGAGTACAAAATTGGCATGAACAACAGAGTAGCAGGCTATAAATTTTGTAACAACGACTGAGCAAGATGAAGTTATGATGGCTACATCTACAGAGCAGGGAATGTAAACCAAAAATAGAAGTTACGATGGCAAAAGCTAAAGAGGAGGGAATGTGAACCAACATGTGCCAAGTGCAATTACTTCATTTTGGCCGTGAACTAAATAATACTCCTGAACTTATAGTGAAGGGGATGCAAATCAAGATGTTTCGGGATATAAACTTGTAATGAGCAACACATAGAGGATAGTTGATGCTGGAGCTTAGGATGGACCAGATACAGAATATAGTGGGATCACCTGTGAACTTGTATAAGAGGGAATGCAAACCAATATGTTCAGCTTTCCATATGTGAGCGTCATGCCAAGTCAGAGAAACAAGTCAATAATGCAGCTTTTGAAGAACAAGATGGCACGCAAAATTATTATCTAGTAGTATGACAAGTTTATTTGTACTACAGGCTAGATAGCAGAGTGATAGCATGCCAAACTAAGTCCTTACTTTGTTAGCTTACAATGAACTAGATACAAAACAATGGCATCACCTGTAGTACAGGGAATGCAAGCCAACATGTTCATGGAGTAAAAAATTGGCACAAACAACATAGTAGCAGGCCATAATTTTTGTAACAACGACTGAGCAAGATAAAGTTATGATGGCTAGATCTACAGAGCAGGGAATGTAAACCAAATATAGAAGTTACGATGCCAAAAGCTATAGAGCAGGGAATGCGAACCAACATGTGCAATTACTTAAAATTGGCCATGAACTAAATAATAGCAGGATGTTACTATAATACCTACAGTATAATTTTTGTAACAACGACTGAGCAAGATAGAAGTTATGATGGCTACATCTACAGAGCAGGGAATGCAAACCAAAATGTTCAATCGCTTAAAGTTAGCAATGAAGTAGAAAATAGCAACGTGTTACGGTCATAGCTAGGAATGAACTAAAAGAGCTTCAGACAAACAAGCATCTGAACCCAGAACATGGCGCTAAAACAAGGGACTTACATTAGGAGAAGCACTCTGTGGGAGTCACAGCAGATCTTCCTGGGGTTGATAGATCCGGTGATGAAGTACGCTACATGTGCTACTTGGGGTTGGAGAGACGGCCATTACACTTCATGGTTACTCATCTCATCTGCAAAAACGTAACGGCGCGTCGTTAGCACAAACAGGTTCCCCCAAGATTAAACAAGAACTTGCAGGCAAGCAATAGAAAAGCGACAGTAGAAGAGTTTAGATCATGCACGGCGCCGGTGAAGCAGATCCGGTTCATGCACAGCGGTGTCGGTGAGCAAGATACGATGCGGTGGACGACGGATCCGGCGAAGCGGCTCCGGTGGGGTGGACGATACCGCAGCTGAAGCGACTGCGGTAGACTGCTGGATGAGCATATGGTTTCGAGGTTCGGCGGGGATGATCCGGTCCGGTTGATGACGGCGTCGATGAAGCGGCTCCGGCAGGCAGCCGGATGACGAGGATCGCGAGGGCTCGGGTAGGCCAGGGAAGTCCGGCGGGGATGTTCCGGTGCGGTGGTCGTGGAGGTGGTAGAGAGAGGGACTTGAGAAGTTCCGGTGGGTGGTCTCAGATGAGAGACTGAGGGAAATGAATTTTTTTTGGGAGGGTATCCGGGGCTAGGGAGGTGGTGATCCAAAAAATGACGGCCAGACCCCCCCACCAACCGACTTTGCTGTCATCTCCACAGGGGTAGAATCGGAATTTGGAAGCGTGTGAAATTTTTGTATTTTGTGGGCGGGAAGTTTTGCCGCTATGAGATTTTGAATTTCGCTAAGGTACAAGTATAATGATAAAAAATTGTGAGACCGTACTAGTACCTCTGTTCAAGGCCGACTGTAAAATCAAATCATCATCAAGTTGAACATCGGTTACTACCATGATCATCATCGGACACAGATCTGGTGACATGCACCTGAAATTGGTGCATTCGTTGCAAAGTATAATGCTAAAAAAATTAGTGACCGTACTAGTACTTCTGTTCAAGCCCGAGTGCAACATCAAATCATCATCACGTTGAAAATTTGTTACCACGATCATGATCTATCTCTAAATTTGGCGCATCCGCTAAATCTGGCAAACTATAATGATAAAGAAATTGTGAGACAGTAGTAGTACTTCTGTTCATGGTCGAGTGCAACATCAAATCATCATCACGTTTAAAATTTGTTACCATGATCATGATCTACCTCTGAAAATGGGCGCATCCTCTAAAACTTGCAAAGTATAATGATACAAAATTGTGAGACCGTACTAGGACTTATGTTCAAGGTCGAGTGCAACATCAAATCATCATTACATTGAAAAGTGTGTTACCATGATCATGATCTATCTTCTAATTTGGCGCATCCGCTAAATCTCGCAAAGTATAATGATAAAAAATTGTGAGAATGTACTAGTACTTATGTTCAAGGCCGAGTGCAGGATCAAATCATCATCACGTTGAAATTCGTTACAACGATCATGACATATCTCTAAAATTGGTGCATCCGCTAAATCTCGCAAAGTATAATGATAAAAAAAATTGTGAGACTGTACTAGTACTTGTGTTCAAGGCCGAGTGCAGGATCAAATCATCATCACGGTGAAATTTATTACAACGATCATGACATATCTCTTAAATTGGCGCATCCGCTAAATCTTGCATGTGGCGCATCTCAGTGCGGAGCAACAGGCCGGTGCTATCAAGGTTGAGGCGTCAGTAGCGTCATCGGGCTCTCCTTTTTTGATAGATCTTCTACATGGCGTGGCGCACCGCCCGTCGAGAAGCAGTCACATGTGATACCGAGGTGGAGACGTCGCCGGCATCCTCGAGGCGCGGCCGCCCTTCTATGAGCCAGCGTCGACTCAAGGTATATATGAATCCATGCGTTGTCGCGCCCCTTCTTCCGATGAAGTGGGGTGCCTTAGATTTATTGTTCTTCTCTTACGATTATTTCGAGCCGAACATGTGTGCTCTTTCTCTGAATATATTGCTTGAAAAGCTAACCAAGTTAATTAAATTCACTTCATTCTTAATCTTGCGTGCTAATTCTGTTATTTTTGCTGGCAGTGGTGCGTGCAAGGAGATTTATTTGTGGGTGTGCTGAGCTGTTAGGCCTAAGTCATCCTCAGCTTAACGAGGCCTCAGCTTAACACATAAAAAAGGTGTTCAATCTCGCCCACAATGTCCTTTTCTTTCCTCTTCCTTTATTGGAACTTGTTTTGCACACAAGGAAAGTGGCACGTGTAATGTGAGTAAAACCCTCTTAGCCAAAATCAGCTACAAGCAAGATTTTCTGTATTGTAGATGCCCCAATTGACTCTAATCCCCAATGTAGTCTTTTTTTATGTCAGTATAGACTTCTTTACATGGCATGCATTTGCCTAATGAGCAGCATTGTATTGCCATTCTAGCCAACCTGATCGATATGTCAAGCTTCATGCACGAGATGCCATGTTTAATTTACTCCCTCACTCCGATCCATATTTCTTGGTGTAAAATGAATGTGAATCGAAGGGAGTACTTTTCTTAGATACTAGTAGTACTATACCATTTCAAAAAAAAATACTAGTACTACTACATCACAAATGCATCAAAAGAGTACTACCATCACAAGACCACCACGGTTGTACTAGTAGAGTTTAATACTGAACTTCCAAAGGGAATAAGATTACACATATGAACTTTAAACAGGACCAGGAGCATGAGGGCCAGCAGCAGGGGCGTTGACTGGGAACAAGCCAGGCAAGACGTAATTCTGGAGGAAGAGGCCATATGCTGCGTGCTTGGCCTTGGTTGCAGGGCGGTGCTTCCCCGATGTACTTAGGCCTACACCCGTCGCATGCTGGATCAGGCTGCGGATGTCCTTCTGGAGGATTTTGCCACAGAATGGGCAAAATAGCTCCCCGCGCTTGCGGAAACGAATTTCACCACCCTTCAGCCGCTTCAGAACGTAGCGGCTCTTCTGGTCCCTGCGCTCCTTGTTGTCGTCCATGTCGTCAGAATATTCCTGTGAATTATAAAGTACATAATAATCAGGTGCTTAATGACAGATCGAATAAATACTGCACTATCATAAGCAAACCTTAGAAACCCTAAAATTAAATGTGTAGAACAAGTAAATGGCAGAAGAAATCATACTAAATCACGAGAAAACCCTATGAACAGCAATGAACATAAGCCACAACAATTGCAAGTCCACTAAGTATGAACACATAAATTAATTATATGACAAATCAAGCCAACTACATGGCAGATTAGTCGAAATTAAACTAGAATCTGACCGTACGAACCGTAGAATCAAGTACGTCTACAAGAACAAGGTAGGAGATCAAATCAATCAAGAACCAGGTTCGTGCAAACCACGTGAACAGTAATATGACACAAAAAGGATCGGGACAGTTTCGGTAAAAGAGCAGTACCTCCTCGTCGTCACCCTCGACATCCTCCTGGAACTGAACGTTTGGGCCGAAATCGTCGAAGGGGTCGAGGTCCGCGTCCAGCACCGGGTCGAGGAAGACCTCGCCGTGGTGGCCTGCAACGCCTTGCAGATCTTCGGCGGGAGCAACGGCGTTGCTATCCACCTTCTCCTCGACGGCCAGGACGCCCGTTTCGACCGAGGTCGAAGAATCAGACAAGCAGAGGAGACGAGCGGCCTGGGTGCCCGGTGAAGCCTCACCCGCCGCGACGGCCACTACCGCAGAGGCATCCTCTGCGCGAGCGGCCGCCGATTGCTCCGCCTCGTACGCAAGACCTGTCTTCATGCTGCTGCGGTTGGAAACGAGGAAGTCGATGCCTCGGAGGTGCGGTGAGTTGATGGGAGGGGAGAGGACGAGCTCGCGAGAGACGATGAGGCCGATTATTTTATAGCCTCTGACTCTCTGTATCAGAATGGCATTAGTTGTGGACGCGAGAGACGATGAGGCCGATTAGTTGTGGACGCGTGAAGTCGTGCATGTACTCGATTCTCACGTATACCAATACTTCCAAACGTCATAAGTAATTCACAATCATTCAGAATAATATGAGACCTTAACATTTTATTGTTTGTGTCAGATATTGTCCATGAAAAATAACATCCTTCAAAAAATAAATCCCCTATGCCAATCCGGTCATGCCCGTCTACTCCAACTAGCTTCCTCGAGTAATTTGTCACCTTACATTCTTAAAATGAACCAAAATTTGGCACAGGGGCATCACATGGAAAATGATGTTACCATTCTCTCTTCCCATTTTTGTTTGAATTTTTCAAAATTGTCATGCCCTAACGGAAAAAATGTATGTTCCTTCTATGAAGCATGTATCAGAATGGCATTACCAAAACCTGGGGGTGGCGGGGCACATGGTGGTGTGATGATACATCACATTTGGACCACACAACACAATTTGGACCAACCAAAAAAATTCAACAACCCTACACAAACCCTGGTCAAAACTAATTTGACCAATATTACAAAAGTTGTACATAATTCAGAAACAGTCAGAAATATACGAAGCATTCAGGAGTCAATACTGAAGACAAAGCAATTATGCCAAAAGACAAAGGCAGAGGAGGAACAGGTCTTGCTATATTGCACAACAAAGCCAAATTCAACTTTTCATCGATTCCAAAATTCTGGCTGCAATTAGCACACCCTGGTCTCCTGATGTCGCAATAGTTGGCTGCTGGGAGCGGAGACACTCGACTTCCTTCTTCAACTTATCGCACTCTGTGCGAACTTTCAAGTACTTCGTCTCGAAATATTGCGCATGTTCAGCATGCAACTCCACTTCCTGTTGAAAACTTTCACAGTCACAGTTGCAATCACACTGACCAGCCTTGTCAGTGACCACACTCATCGGTGGCTGGGCGCGTAGTTCCTCGACTTCCTTCTTCAACTTCTCACACTCCACGAGAACGTCTGAGTACCGTTTATCAAAAGAAGATTGCATGGAACGGGCATTCTCCTTCGATATGGCACGATTTAAAATGCACCTGCCCACGAGGTGGCGGATTTTCTTATGAAGGATGATGTTGTGGCCCTTGATCTGGTCCAGTTTCGCGGAGAATCGTGTTATCACATCCTGCATTGCAAATTCAACAGCAATGAAGTATGCAGAGTGCAGATGAGGGGGGAGAAATAAACAAATGGAGTGCCAACCTCTTCAATATGCCTGAGAGCTGCAAAGTCCTTGTCCATAGGAACCTCTTCAACGATGGAACCGCCATCCCTGGAAGAAAGACATTTAAGTAGTTGGATCTGGCAGCCAGCAAGGAGGCGATGAAACTGCGGCACGGCAATGGAAACATACACGGCCGAAGATGCACACACGCGCACTGGCTGCTCCTCTCCCGGAGACTGGGCATTCGTCTCTGATTCTGCATTCATGATACCAAACCTATGCAAGAGTTTGAGGTTTCTGTTCTGAAGGGTGGTGTTGTGGCCCTTTAATCTCATAATCCCTTCCTGCATGGAAAAATTCACCAGGAACGAATCAGGGATCCTTTTTCATTCACAGGATATGAAAATCATAAGATTAGGAAAAGCATAGGATTTTGTATACATTACAGAGGGTGTATGCGCTATTTTATGGGCTATTTGGAATGTACAAAATGAAGTCGAGTTTAATAAACCCAAATCTCATCCCTTCTTGCAGGTTATCCCTATGATTATTCACTAGATCCGTATGTTTCTTATCTCCAGCCCGAGGATCAGCAGGATATCATGGAGTCTGGGTGCAACTGACTAGAGACAGCCGCACGGGATTTTTACAGCCAGGGTGGCTGGCAGTTTCCTCATAGAATTACTTACTGATGTGTTTTTGCCTTTTTGGCACCCGCTGTTTTCTATGTTTCGTTGGTGGATCTTTGTGTCGACTCTAGCTGATCCGTGAGAAGTTGTCATAATTTGTGTATGAACTGAAGAAAGCAATAAAGCAGCCATATACATCATTTTGATGCAGAGGCTGTGATATGTCCCCCATTTCGAAAAAAGGAACAAACATAGGATATATTTCTATAAATCAAACAACTAATGTAGGAAAAAAAACCATAGGATCTAAATGCTACACAATTCTTATAGAAGTCCTACGAATTAAAGAAGCCCTCATGCAGTACGGAGATGAAGAGGAAGAAAAAAAAAGCAATGGATATATATTATATAGTGCATACATTATTAATGCTCTTGAGAGCTAACAAGTGCTCATCAAACAACGGGTCCTCGATAGCTAAGTACGAAGTGGATCCTGCGGTAGAAAGCACGAGCCTGGAACCGTCGGCCCTGGAAGATGATAGCCGGTTTAGTTGGCACCGCCTGCCAGCAAGGACTCAACGAAAATCCGGCATGGCGATGGAAACATACCCAGGAGCTTCGTACCCACCAGGTTGGCGAGAAACGAGCGATTTCTCAACTTGGGTAGGAATGGCGCTGAAACCAGCCGCCATGGAAGAAAGACGGTTAAATTGTTTGATCCGCTAGCCAGCCAGAAGGCAGAGAAACTTCGGCATGGCGATGGAAACATACCGGGGAGCTTCGTACCCACCATCTTGGCGAAACACGGTCGATTTCTCGGCATCGGTAGGAAGGGCGACACTTGAACGGGCGGCCCTGGAAGAAAGACGGTCAAATAGCTGGTTCTCCCGGGTAAAAAAATAGTTGGATCTGTTTGCCTTGCTGTAATCTGCGTTCATGGGGGCAAAGAAAGCACATGGCGATAAAAACCTACCAGGACTCTTGCTGGATTACTCTGCCCTGACCCAACAAGCCCGAAGCAGACTGAGCTTGCGATGGAAGCGCAGACATGCCTGTCCGCCGGCGCCGCTGGTACACTTTCAAAGTCGGAGTTTGCAGGACTTTCAGCGGGATGGATTTCACCGCGGATTTAGTCTCAGACAACAACGCCTCCTTCCTCTTCTTACACTTCTTCATGTTCTTCTTAGACAACTTGTTGAACGATGGATGAATCGCTGGAGGAAGAAGGAAGGGACAAGCAGGTGGGGATAGAAGGGGTCGGTGTAGAGCTCTCCGGGGAGGGTTCCCCGGGGAGGAGGATGAAAACTGGAACGAACAGGACAGGGATGGGACTGGGCAATCTTGTCCGTCCATCCAAAATCAAAGGGCGGGAGCACATAAGACTTTGGGCCATTGACAGGCTGGTCCTGCCACAGGCGGACCCCAAGTTTCAGCGATTCAATGTCAGTGAAAAGATGGGCAATGTAAAAGAATCTTGTTCGGGGTCGGCCGCGGAAGCCAAATCTCTGTGTCCCAAAGTCTACTAGTAGTCTACTCCTATATAGGTATAGCTGCATAGCCATCATACCATTGCATTGATCGAGCTGTACGCCTTTACCACTCTGATTCAGGTACAAAATATTAGTGTTCTCTTGTCAAATCAAAGGCCATGTCAGTTTAACGAAATGGACGTTCTTTAACTCACAAACTACTCCAAGGACATCATTTACGGACTACTGAAGCCATGTACATAATTTCTGGATCGATTTAGTAATTTGCTACAACTGTAATATTATTTCCAATTTTCAGCAATTTATTTGAATTTTAGGATTTTACTTATAAATTTCGCTAATTGACATGTGTAGGAAAGATAGAAAACAACTAGTGTATGCATGACCAATTAATCTGACTAAATAAATCTTATAGTGGCCACTTTGCATCACTCAAACTGAGAGGGCATGTTAGATTCATATGATAGAATAATGGAGAATCGCTATGACATATGCCTCCTTGAATCCTACGGGAAAGAAATCTACATGAATTGGTAGAGCTAGGTGTGTGATGGTATCATCGGAAAGACAAAGGAAATTTCTATAGAGATTGAGAGTGCATAGCATAGTTGTCACAGATGCATATGAATTTTTCCAAGAGGTCTAACCTCTTATTAGAAATCCTATAGGGTTGTACTAGTATAAGAAAACAATACATAGAAATTTTGGAGGATTCAATTCTTCAAATCAAACAAGCTATATAGGGGGAAAATCATATCCTTTGATTCGTACAATTTGTATAGGAGTTATGTAGGATTTGACTATAGGAGTTATGTAGGATTTGACTATAGGATTTGAATATTTGTACGGTTGTGTAATATTTTTACCCAGATCAATTCACATACCACCGGTTATGTATTTTTTTGGGCTATAAAAATAGGAGGTGTGGTATATTTGATGTGTGTAGAGATAATCTCACCATCTTATAGCCACCCCTAACATTTCGAGCAAACAAAAAAAATCTATACCACTACCCACCTCTCGTCCTACACTCAATTCCTACACAACCAAACAACAAAAATTGGCTATCCTAGCCAGGTGGTTGGGGATACTCTCATCCCATAAACCTATCCCCTAAACCAAACAACCCCTAATATGGAGGGAAGGAAAACCTAGATCTGATACTGTACAAAAACACATAAAGCAATCTGGAACCGTCCACATAGAATCAACGGGCCAGAGCAGATGCCTTCTTTGGGAAGGGTCTTGCGCGGAAGCCAAGGAATCCTCTGCGTCGACAATCTGGTGTAGCAGTAAAATAGACCATCATAGCGGAACATTGATGGAGTCACTACAATGCGTCCGAATCCGGGTATAGTCTTGTCATATCAATGGCCATGTCAGTTTCTCCAGATATAATCTATCCGTTAGCTAGTACTACTACTCTAGAGGCTGACGCCACATGCAGAAGTTGTACAGTACTACGACTACTATCGAGTATCGACTAGTCCGATCACGTCCAGGTCGCAACTACTCAAAAATGGCCGTAAAGAAAATGCAGAAGTAGGATGGGGCCACGACAAAAGACATACATCTATTTATGGACAGAGGTAGTATCATATCAGCATGCATTAGCATCTCATTTGCAACTAGTTGCACTCGCATCCTATTATCGGATATCACACTTCTGCACTTTTAAAAAATATGAAGAAAAACAAAACTGGGACACATATTATGTTGTGTATTGCTCCACAGGTCACAGATGAGTATGTAAAAAAAATTCTAGCTTGCACAAAAAAGACAAATGATATGTGAATAGTTAAGGAATATTATTCACTTTGGTCTTTTCTTTTTTCCACAGCTCACATATGGTCACCTTTTGAAACAAATGTTTAGATGTGCGAAAGATACAACATAACCCGTGACTATGATTTGAATTTACATTTTTTTACAAACTCGAAATGTGACATCCGACAATAAGATGAGGGATCAACTAGTTGCGAAATGTTTGCACTCCTGACCATGCATCTGAATCTATCTACTAGACTACTACAACAACATACAAAATGCACCAGTTTTGAACTAGAGATGTAACAGCAGTACTAACTGTTGGTTTCCAAAATCTAACGCTTGTGATTAGAGGGATTCGCGTCAAGAGATACCACAACAGCATACACTTCTTTCTAGAACCATCATGTAGCCATTATGTAGAAGAAGAAAAAAGCAGGGTCACACCAATATCACACGTCCCACTCGATAGTAAGAAAGGTTCCAAGTTATTGTTCCCATTTCTCAACTGGTCATACCTATTTCGATGGTGTAACCTACGTAGTATAAGTTATATATTAGTTGTATGGAAAGTTTGAGCAACATTTAGAACATAATTTTGTACTCCTAATTGGTCCAACATGCATGCTAAGATTGGGGTCTTCACCTTGAAACGGCGAGCGCCGAAAAGCGGGTCAAAATCGCCCAGATCCTCGAAGATATCTACAGGCGCAGCCGCTGTATGAGAGACGGAGTGGGAAACGAGTGGGGCGATGTATGAGAGACGGAGTGGGGGTGTAGTATGTACTATAGTAAGACGGCGAGACGGCGAGGTCAGAGTGATTAAGACTAGTCACAATGGGAAGTACGTAGTACGTAGTATCATACACTACTAGTTTGTGATACTACCTCCACAATGCATAGTATCATAATATGGTTCATACTTATGTCATATTTAAAGTTTTGTAGAATCTCAATGCAAATGTGTGTACATGATGTATTTGTCATGAAGTTTTCTAAGTTTTCTAGGTTTATGTGTTATAATACTACTCTCATATCTCACCTCATAATTGATGTGACACATTAGATTTTTGCCAACATGGCATGTATGATACTACTTACGAGCCTTAAAAGCACTTTTTTGTGATGTTGATCAAATTGTACTCTAAAATTGTCACTGGACAACAGGTCGGCCTATTGCAAACTTGTTTGAATGAGCTAAAATAGTTAGAAATCTAGAAAATTTGTCACTTCAATGAATTTTCATCCTATAACGTTTACTTAATTTGAAAAACGAATGGGGACGTTTGCCATAATGGGACGATCATTTCTACAAAAAAGAATAAGATGGAAAGTCTCGCAATGTTATTTATCATGACAACATTGACAATGTCACAACCGTGGGGTGATTAGGGAATCCACTCCGCTAGAAAAAACAAACTTATATAAGGCATGTGTGGCAATGCAGTTTGTCTACCTTATACACATATCTAGATGTGTAGCTATATATGGATTTTATTTTCCAACTTTAGATGATCAGTTTATAGTTCACCATTTAATTAGAATTCATAATTTTTGGGAATAAAATACTTGGAGGTACCCTGCAAGTGTGGTACCACAAACTAAGCCAAAACATGGGTCCCAATAGTACAACATAGCGCGCATAGGAAGTTTGAGCAAATTTGAAACCAACCAAATGAGGTAGAAACAAATCAGAAAAAAGTTGTGAAACATGTGCATGGAGCCATCACATGACATGTACTTACTACTAACAAGTAAAAAATATAAAACCCTATCATACATAGAGGTTTGGGGTGAAGAGTTATTATTCACACACATATAGAATAAATATGGACTGCTTTTGGCTTTCTACCCATTAATTTGAGCAAGCTTCATGCAGTGTCCACTTCAAACTTGACAACATTGGAACCATAGCTGCTTGAGTTCGCCTCGCTAGCCTCTTCCCATATGTAAGCTTAATTAATTGGTTACACTACGAAAACCACAATCAACTTCTGAATAATGCATGCATTGCCCCCCTTTTGCACATATGCAACTTTGCAAAGTAGGGATTTTTGGTTTACCACACATTAGTGTGTTGTTTTCTTTTTATTAGGACCCATGTTTGGTAGCCACATTTTTCCAAAGCCAAAGTGTGGTTAGCCAAAAAAAAAGCTAGTATGGCTAGCCACCAAATTGTGGCTTAAAATATTAAAGCCAAACTTTGTCAAAACTTTGTAAAAAAAAGTTGAGTCTATGACAAATGGACCATATATACATGCAATGAAGTGTGATAAGCCAAATTGTGGCAAAAACCAAACACATGCCAAATAAACTATATGCATGCATGGCTGCCAAATTTTGGCTTCTTGACAAATTGTGGCTAGGAACCAAACATGCCCTTGCTGGCCAAAGGGGTCCGAATATGTGTTTTGTTTATTCGCTATCATGTGCAGTACGTGTGTGCACAATACCACAAATCAAAATTTCACGGGTAGGCCAAACATGCATGCATGGTAGGCGAATCGCCATTTCGAAGGCTAATTTGTCAAACTAGCTTACCATGAAACCATCATGTGTACTCCAATTAATTAAGTTCGGATATGAATGGTGGTCATCAACCAAACTAAAAAGAATTCAAAATTTGGGATGATATAGGGATGTGCCCTATTGTTGTGGAATCAGAAAACATTAGCCAACGAAAATGTGGGTTGCATCCAAGTATAGTAGCTCACAAAGTCGATTGCCAAGAAGTTTTTGCCTAAATTTGAAATAAAGCCAAAATGAGGTTCAAACTTATTGAAATCAGCAAGCAAGGCAATCACGAAGTCACCAATTACTACTTTTATCTAGGAAAAATAACAAACATGATGGCATGCAAATATTCTTGAGAAGCAGAATCATTCTGTAAATATATATTTTTGGAACCATGCATGTTGGACATTGATTCGCTTCTTGCCACATGGGTGAGCTAGCTTGGTTACCGCAAGAACCATGCATGGCGAACTTTCGAATCATGACCCCTTTTTTAAGAGATCAATGAAAAACTTCTTATTTTCGACTATACTTTGCCAAATAAAGTTTTTTTGGTTTTCCACATAAAGTCTTTTCATTTTTATTGGCCGAATTAAGGGGGGCAAAATTAAAAGGATGTATTTGTGAAGTGGCTACCGCGTGTATTGCGCACACTACCACCTATACAATTTTCACAAGAGGGTGACATGGTTGGATGGCCATGCATTTCCATGGTTTGTTGGATTATCTCATCATGTAGTATATAATAAATTAATTTTGTAAATATTTTTCAATTCAAGTATTAACGATGGTTATATTACAACTCAAATAAATTGGGAAAATACTGGGGTTCGCCTCCCTAGAATCAATCTTGCCCGTCCATTTCCTATCAACTGACTATAGGGAGTACTAGATTTAAATGGCGGTTGGAGTTAATTCCTCAACCTCATCGCAGTATTATTCCCATCTGTCCCCACTAAACAACCCCTGGCGGTTCGTTCTCCCCTGCATTTCGGCAAGTTCCAAAAAACCCCATTGTTTGCAGTTGCTCTCCCTCCCTCCCCCTCAATCCCTCCGATCAGTTCGACGTGCTTCAGCGCTGCCATGGCCGACGGCGGCCTGTTTACGCTAAAGAGGAGCGTCGTTCCCCATGGGACGACCAAGGTGAACGTGGTCTACACGAATGACCCTTCCGTTCTCGAGCACACCCTCAAGATGTACGAACAAAAGCTACTAGAGGACAGGTCCAGGTTCGTCGGCCTCGACCTAGAATACACTGCGGACCAAGTAAGTACCGCCGTCGTTCAGTTGGCCATGGACGACCACGTCCTGGTGTACCATTTCTGCAGGTATGTTCTTCACATGCCTTCCTTTATCCTTTTGTTTTTTAATATAGAAACTCTTCCTTTATCTTGGATCTGCTTTTTTATTTCGACATAGACTAGGTTCTAACTTGTATGAAAACACGAACAAACTAACTTGTATGAAAAATGTGGTCTGGAACGTAATATCCAACATATACTTGTATAATTTTTTTGGATTGACCACGATATCTAGTTTCATGATTTTGGTACTCAAAATTTGCACAAATTTCATGTACTCATACTCACCGATAATCGGCATGGATGTCAAGATATTAACATATAGTAACTGAATCTTAACTTGATGACACTTAAATAATTAGATCATATAGTCGCAACAATAATTCATGTTATTTTGATGTGTATCACTGATGCAAAATCATTGTTTCACTGCAACAAGTATACAGTTTACTGGAAGAAAAATATGTGTACTATTTCAGCATATACGATCTTACAAGATTGATTTGTGTTAACATGCAGGAGTCCTGATAATCTGGCACTGCAAGAATTCCTTCAACATAAAGGAATTTGTTTCACAACTGTTGACATCAGGGGTGACTCTAGCAGGTTTGCTAGAGATGGCATTAAAATTCCTAAACATAATTGGATTGACATTCAGGATATGATCAATTTCAATGGTCCTGGCAATAGGACTGGCATGGGTGATTTGGCAGCCGCCATCATTGACCCATCTTACAAAGACATGAAGACCAAGTTCCCTACTAGCAGCCACGATCAATGGGAGTGCATGCCATTGCCTGAAGTAAACTTGAGGTATGCTGCGATTGATGGGTATGTCAGTTTTGAGTTGTACAGGCGACTCAAAAAAATCAATGATGGGCAGCGTCAAGCACAACCAATTCCAAGGGAAGTGGTTTGCCCGGATTGCAAGGAAGCGGCTAGGTTGGCCGCTCTTCCCCCTGCCTGGCGCGACGAGAAGAAGCAGTGTGTCGGGACAACCTACTGGGAATTTGTATCTTATTGCTTTAGGCACAACATACCATTTGATCCGAAGAAAATGCCACCATGGATAAAGGACTCGTGCGAGCCTACTTCGGGGTCTCCGTGGGATGGCGGTTCACACGGTGAGCAAGCTAGGGCAACGGCTGGATGTGGTGAGCTAGCAAGGGCAGGGCCTGTATCTGGTTGGGAAGCTCCAACAAGGATTCCCGACACACGAAGTGCGAACGAGTGCAGAACTTGGACTGCCAACCCATGGGAGGCAGGTACAAGCGGCACCGGCAAGCGCATCAAGAGGGATGATGATAATTGGTGAACTAGGCTGGCGTTATATGTTTCCAAGATTGTACATAAGTTTAGAATTATGAACTGGTAGTATTGTTTAGGTGATGTACCAATTGATAAATGAGTTAACTTGGCTTCATGGAAAAAATAATGTCATGTAAATGATTTAACTTGGCTTTCGTACCCTTGAATCCATAGGAAACTTTGTATAAATGTAGTAGTATAATAATCAACCGAGTTTATCAACAAGTCTGTCACTTACGTGTGGTGCCCATGCGTGAGGTCCCACATTTCAGTGACAAGTCACATGCAATAGGTACGCAAACTCCCGGCCATTTTCTTTGTCAAGAGAAGACGCATCGGGATGCGTATTGGAAGTCTGTGGGTCCTTCTGGATCCTTCGTTTGTCCCTCTCACAAAAAAAAAAAACAAATCTCTCTCATTCTCGCCCTCGCTCGACTCGCTCGCTCGCTCGCTCGCTCGCACCTCCTGCTCACTGACAAACCCTGCACAAAAGTCAACATCATCACCCGAAAAAGAGGAGACACCATAATTCTCTCCCTTCTTCTCTCCTTCCGAGTGATCCCTCTTCCTCCGAGTTTCACTCGACGGGCGAACACACATGTGCTGCATAGTAATAATAAAAAGTAGAAAAATCAACCTACGAATCTATGATTAAATAGGTTAAACTAGGGTTTTGCCCACTACTATACAGATCAAGTTCAGAAATATCCAACTACTAGTTCGATTTTGGGCTACTAATATAAAATTAAAATAAGTTGAACTAGTATTCCTCTAAAAAAATCATTTTGGTATGCATTGTTTGATACTTTTCATAGCTATAGTGCATCACAAATTTATGATTTCATGCTTTGCTTTGCCAAATTCGATCTTTTCTAACCACCTTCTCTTTGATTTCAAATTTAGGTCAAACTATCGATGCCTACTATGTGTTCTACTTGAATTGGATGCAGCGTGCGTACATGTTTTGCCATTGTTCTAGGCTTCCACACATCTTTGGGGCATCCGAGTATTTAAGTTACCTTGTTTTTTTGAATTGTAATTCATACCCTTCCTCCCAATTTTTATGCACATTTGAATCTTGGTCAAATCTAAGTTTGACCAAGATTTGAACAAGTTTAAAACATGAAAATGAAAAGGTGGCCTTGAATCCTTCTTAGTCACTCCAAAAAATGAGAAGCTTTTGGGGGTTTTTTTGAAATTTCCATTTTTGAAACCCAAAACCACTTCTCTTCATGCTTGACTTCATAAGACAGAGTTTAGGGTTAGGGGGTAGATACATGATTTGTCTAGTTTGTTATTTAGACCTTGTTTATCAACTTGAATGCTTACTATATGACATAATAATACTATGTGCTTTGGTTTTCATTTTTGACTTTTTCTGAATTTTTATGCCCATTTGATATTGGTCAAATCCTAGGCTTAACCAATATTTAAACAAGTTTAAAACATGAAAATGAAAAGGTAAGCTTGTATCCTTCTTAGTCACTCCAAAATGAAGCTTTTGGGAAGGTTTTTGAAATTTCCATGTTTGAAATCTATCGACTTCTCTTCGTGCTTGACTTCATAAGACAAAGTTTAGGGCTAGGGGTAGAAACATGATTTTTCTGGTTTGAATATGTCTAGACCTTGTTTACCAACTTGATCGAGTGCTTACTATATGACATAAGAAGGCTATATGCTTTGGTTTTTCATTTTTTTTGAAATTTTATGCCCATTTGAATCTTGATCAAATCTTAGGTACAGTTTGACCAAGATTTGAACAATTTTAAAACATGAAAATAAAAGGTAAGCCCGACCTGGATCCTTTAGTCACTCTAAAATGAAGCTTTTGGGGGGGTTCTTGAAATTTCCAAGTTTGAAACCCAAAACCACTTCTCTTCATGCTTGACTACATAAGACAGAGTTTAGGGTTAGGGGTAGATACATGATTTTTCTTGTTTGAATATATATAGACCTTGTTTATATCAACTTTAATGCTAACTATATATGACATAAGAAAACTATGTGCTTTGGTTTTTAATTTTTATGATTTTTTTATTTTGATAGATGCACATTTGAATCTTTGTCAAATCCTAGGTTTGACCAAGATTTAAGCAAGTATAAAACATGAAAATAAAAAAAGAAGCTTGTATCCTTTCTTAGTCACTCCCTAAAATGAAGTTTTTGGGATGTTCTTGAAATTTTCATGTTTGAAACCCAAAACCACTTCTCTTCATGCTTGACTTCATAAGATAGAGTTTAGGGGCTAGCTAGGGGATAGATACATGATTTGCCTAGGTTTGAATATGCATGTCCAAACCTAGCTTGTTTATCAACTTGAATGCTTACTATATGACATAAGAAGACTATATGCTTTTGTTTTTCATTTTTCTGATTTTTTTAAAATTTTATGCCCATTTGAATCTTTTGGTCAAATCCTTGGTTTAATTTGACACGGATTTAAACAAGTTTAAAATATGAAAATGAAAAGGTGGTAAGCAGGCATGTATCCTTCTTATATATATTAGTCACTCTAAAATGAAGCTTTTGGGAGGTTTTTGAAATTTCCATGTTTGAAACCAAAACCACTTCTCTTCATGTTGTTGACTTCATAAGATAGAGTTTAGGGGTTAGGGGTATATATACATGACTTGTCTTGTTTGAATATGTGTCTAGACCTTGTTTATCAACTTTAATGCTTACTATATGACATAAGAACACTATGCGCTTTAATTTGGTTTTTAATTTTTTAAATTTTGATGCACATTTTGAATCTTGGTCAAATCCTAGGTTTGACCGAGATTTGAACAAGTTTAAAACAAGAAAATAAAAGGTAAGCCCGCCAGACTGGATCCTTTCTTAGTCACTCTATAATGAAGCTTTTAGGGGGGTTGTTGAAAATGTAAGCATGTATCCTTCTTAGTACGTCACACCACAATGAAGCTTTTGGGAGGGTTTTTGAAATGTCCATGTTTGAAACCCAAAACGACTTCTCTTCGTGCTTGACTTCATAATTAAGACAAAGTTTAGGGTTAGGGGTATATAGATACATGATTTTTCTGGTTTGAATATGTCTAGACTTTGTTTATCAACTAGCTTGAGTGCTTACTATATGGCATATATAAGAAGCTAGGCTATGTGCTTTGGTTTTTCATTTTTTTTGAATTTTTATGCCCATTTGAATCTTGGTCAAATCCTAGGTTTGACCAAGATTTAAAGATTTGAACATGTTTAAAACATGAAAATAAAAGGTAGCATGGATCCTTCTTAGTCACTCCCAATGAAGCTTTTGGGAGTTTTTGAAATTTCCATGTTTGAAACCCAAAACCACTTCCTCTCTTCATGCTTGGCTTCGTAAGATAGAGTTTAGGGTTTGGGGTAGATACGTACATGATTTTTCTAAGTATTTTTACACCCATTTGAATCTTCGTCAAATCCTAAGTTTGACCAAGATTTGAACAAGTTTAAAAACATGAAAATGAAAAGGGTAAGCCTGGATCCTTGTTTACGGTTAGGGGGTAGATACGTACATGATTTTTCTAAGTATTTTTACGCCCATTTGAATCTTCGTCAAATCCTAAGTTTGACCAAGATTTGAACAAGTTTAAAACATGAAAATGAAAAGGGTGTAAGCCTGGATCCTTGTTTAGGGTTAGGGGGTAGATACAAGATTTTTGTGGTTTGAATATGGCAGACCTTGTTTATCACCTTGATATATGACATAGGAAGACGGTGTGCTTTTGTTTTTTCTTTTTTTTTTTTGAATTTTTATGCCCATTTGAATCTTGGTCAAGTCATAGGTTTGACCAAGATTTAAACATGTTTAAAACATGAAAATGAAAAAGTAAGCCTGGATCCTTCTTAGTCACTCCAAAATGTACCAATTGATAAATGAGTTAACTTGGCTTCATGGAAAAAATAATGTCATGTAAATGATTTAACTTGGCTTTCGTACCCTTGAATCCATAGGAAACTTTGTATAAATGTAGTAGTATAATAATCAACCGAGTTTTTACATCAAACGGGTCTGTCACTTACGTGTGGTGCCCATGCGTGAGGTCCCACACTTCAGTGAGCACAAGTCACATGCAATAGGTACGCAAACTCCCAGCCATTTTCTTTGTCAAGAGAAGACGCATCAGGATGCGTATTGGAAGTATGTGGGTCCTTCTGGATCCTTCGGTTGTCCCTCTCACAAAAAAACAAATCTCTCTCATTCTCGGCCTCGCTCGACTCGCTCGCTCGCTCGCTCGCTCGCACCTCCTGCTCACTGACAAACCCCAGAAAAAAGATATACACCATAAATAATAAGAGGGGCCCCGTGACTGCTATCCCTTCTTCTCCTTCCGTGTGATCCCTCTTCCTCCGAGTTTCACTGGACGGGCAAACACACATGTGCTGCATAGTAATAATAAAAAAGTAAAAAATCGACCTATGAATCTATGATTAAATAGGTTAAACTAGTGTTTTGCCCACTACTACAGATCAAGTTCAAAAATATCCAACTACTAGTTCGATTTTGGGCTACTAATATAAAATTAAATAAGTTGAACTAGTATTCCTCTAAAAAAATCATTTTGGTATGCATTGTTTGATACTTTTCATAGCTATAGTGCATCACAAATTTATGATTTCATGCTTTGCTTTGCCAAATTCGATTTTTTCTAACCACCTTCTCTTTGATTTCAAATTTAGGTCAAACTATCGATGCCTACTATGTGTTCTACTTGAATTGGATGCAGCGTGCGCACATGTTTTGCCATTGTTCTGGGCTTCCACACATCTTTGGGGCATCCAAGTATTTAAGTTACCTTGTTTTTTTGAATTGTAATTCATACCCTTCCTCCCAATTTTTATGCACATTTGAATCTTGGTCAAATCCTAAGTTTGACCAAGATTTGAACACAAGATTTAAAACATGAAAATGAAAGGTAAGCCTGAATCCTTCTTAGTCACTCAAAAATGAGAAGCTTTTGGAGAGTTTTTGAAATTTCCATGTTTGAAACCCAAAACCACTTCTCTTTATGCTTGACTTCAAAAGACAGAGTTTAGGGTTAGGGGGTAGATACATGATTTGTCTAGTTTGTTGTTTAGACCTTGTTTATCAACTTGAATGCTTACTATATGACATAATAATACTATGTGCTTTGGTTTTCATTTTTTTTTGACTTTTTCTGAATTTTTATGCCCATTTGATATTGGTCAAATCCTAGGCTTAACCAATATTTAAACAAGTTTAAAACATGAAAATGAAAAGGTAAGCCTGTATCCTTCTTAGTCACTCCAAAATGAAGCTTTTGGGAAGGTTTTTGAAATTTCCATGTTTGAAATCCAAAACGACTTCGATCTCTTCGTGCTTGACTTCATAAGACAAAGTTTAGGGCTAGGGGTAGAAACATGATTTTTCTGGTTTGAATATGTCTAGACCTTGTTTACCAACTTGATCGGTGCTTACTATATGACATAAGAAGGCTATATGCTTTGGTTTTTCATTTTTTTGAAATTTTATGCCCATTTGAATCTTGATCAAATCCTAGGTACGGTTTGACCAAGATTTGAACAATTTTAAAACATGAAAATAAAAGGTAAGCCCGACCTGGATCCTTTAGTCACTCTAAAATGAAGCTTTTGGGGGGTTCTTGAAATTTCCAAGTTTGAAACCCAAAACCACTTCTCTTCATGCTTGACTACACATAAGACAGAGTTTAGGGTTAGGGGTAGATACATGATTTTTCTTGTTTGAATATATCTAGACCTTGTTTATATCAACTTTAATGCTAACTATATGACATAAGAAAACTATGTGCTTTGGTTTTTAATTTTTCTGATTTTTTTATTTTGATAGATGCACATTTGAATCTTTGTCAAATCCTAGGTTTGGCCAAGATTTAAACAAGTATAAAACATGAAAATGAAAAGGGAAGCCTGTATCCTTTCTTAGTCACTCTAAAATGAAGTTTTTGGGATGTTCTTGAAATTTTCATGTTTGAAACCCAAAACCACTTCTCTTCATGCTTGACTTCATAAGATAGAGTTTAGGGGCTAGCTAGGGGATAGATACATGATTTGCCTAGGTTTGAATATGCATGTCCAAACCTTGTTTATCAACTTGAATGCTTACTATATGACATAAGAAGACTATATGCTTTTGTTTTTCATTTTTCTGATTTTTTTTAAAATTTTATGCCCATTTGAATCTTTTGGTCAAATCCTTGGTTTAATTTGACACGGATTTAAACAAGTTTAAAATATGAAAATGAAAAGGTGGTAAGCAGGCATGTATCCTTCTTATATATATTAGTCACTCTAAAATGAAGCTTTTGGGAGGTTTTTGAAATTTCCATGTTTGAAACCAAAAACCACTTCTCTTCATGCTTGACTTCATAAGACAGAGTTTAGGGTTAGGGGTAGATATATACATGATTTTTCTGGTTTGAATATGTCTAGACCTTGTTTATCAACTTTAATGCTTACTATATGACATAAGAACACTATGCGCTTTAATTTGGTTTTTAATTTTTTTAAATTTTGATGCACATTTTGAATCTTGGTCAAATCCTAGGTTTGACCGAGATTTGAACAAGTTTAAAACAAGAAAATAAAAGGTAAGCCCGCCAGACTGGATCCTTTCTTAGTCACTCTATAATGAAGCTTTTAGGGGGGTTGTTGAAAATGTAAGCATGTATCCTTCTTAGTACGTCACACCACAATGAAGCTTTTGGGAGGGTTTTTGAAATGTCCATGTTTGAAACCCAAAACGACTTCTCTTCGTGCTTGACTTCATAATTAAGACAAAGTTTAGGGTTAGGGGTATATAGATACATGATTTTTCTGGTTTGAATATGTCTAGACTTTGTTTATCAACTAGCTTGAGTGCTTACTATATGGCATATATAAGAAGCTAGGCTATGTGCTTTGGTTTTTCATTTTTTTTTTGAATTTTTATGCCCATTTGAATCTTGGTCAAATCCTAGGTACGTACGGTTTGACCAAGATTTGAACATGTTTAAAACATGAAAATAAAAGGTAAGCATGGATCCTTCTTAGTCACTCTAAAATGAAGCTTTTGGGAGGTTTTTGAAATTTCCATGTTTGAAACCCAAAAACCACTTCTCTTCATGCTTGGCTTCGTAAGATAGAGTTTAGGGTTTGGGGTAGATACGTACATGATTTTTCTAAGTATTTTTACACCCATTTGAATCTTCGTCAAATCCTAAGTTTGACCAAGATTTGAACAAGTTTAAAAACATGAAAATGAAAAGGGTAAGCCTGGATCCTTGTTTACGGTTAGGGGGTAGATACGTACATGATTTTTCTAAGTATTTTTACGCCCATTTGAATCTTCGTCAAATCCTAAGTTTGACCAAGATTTGAACAAGTTTAAAAACATGAAAATGAAAAGGGTGTAAGCCTGGATCCTTGTTTAGGGTTAGGGGGTAGATACAAGATTTTTGTGGTTTGAATATGGCAGACCTTGTTTATCACCTTGATAATATATGACATAGGAAGACGGTGTGCTTTTGTTTTTCTTTTTTTTTTGAATTTTTATGCCCATTTGAATCTTGGTCAAGTCATAGGTTTGACCAAGATTTAAACAGGTTTAAAACATGAAAATGAAAAAGTAAGCCTGGATCCTTCTTAGTCACTCCAAAATGTACCAATTGATAAATGAGTTAACTTGGCTTCATGGAAAAAATAATGTCATGTAAATGATTTAACTTGGCTTTCGTACCCTTGAATCCATAGGAAACTTTGTATAAATGTAGTAGTATAATAATCAACCGAGTTTTTACATCAACAGGTCTGTCACTTACGTGTGGTGCCCATGCGTGAGGTCCCACACTTCAGTGAGCACAAGTCACGTGCAATAGGTACGCAAACTCCCAGCCATTTTCTTTGTCAAGAGAAGACGCATCAGGATGCGTATTGGAAGTATGTGGGTCCTTCTGGATCCTTCGGTTGTCCCCTCTCTGCAAATCTCTCTCATTCTCGGCCTCGCTCGACTTGCTCGCTCGCTCGCTCGCTCCCACCTCCTGCTCCCTGACAAACCCTGCACAAAAGTCAACATCCTCACCCGAACTCCGAGTTTCACTCGACGGGCAAACACACATGTGCTGCATACTAATAATAAAAAAAGTAGAAAAATCGACCTACGAATCTATGATTAAATAGGTTAAACTAGGGTTTTTCCCACTACTACAGATTAAGAAATATCCAACTACTAGTTCGATTTTGGGCTACTAATATAAAATTAAAATAAGTTGAACTAGTATTCCTCTAAAAAATCATTTTGGTATGCATTGTTTGATACTTTTCATAGCTATAGTGCATCACAAATTTATGATTTCATGCTTTGCTTTGCCAATTTCGATTTTTTCTAACCACCTTCTCTTTGATTTCAAATTTAGGTCAAACTATCGATGCCTACTATGTGTTCTACTTGAATTGGATGCAGCGTGCGCACATGTTTTGCCATTGTTTTGGGCTTCCACACATCTTTGGGGCATCCAAGTATTTAAGTTACCTTGTTTTTTGAATTGTAATTCATACCCTTCCTCCCAATTTTTATGCACATTTGAATCTTGGTCAAATCCTAAGTTTGACCAAGATTTGAACAAGTTTAAAACATGAAAATGAAAAAAGCCTGAATCCTTCTTAGTCACTCAAAAATGAGAAGCTTTTGGGAGTTTTTTGAAATTTCCATGTTTGAAACCCAAAACCACTTCTCTTCATGCTTGACTTCATAAGACAGAGTTTAGGGTTAGGGGGCAGATACATGATTTGTCTAGTTTGTTGTTTAGACCTTGTTTATCAACTTGAATGCTTACTATATGACATAATAATACTATGTGCTTTGGTTTTCATTTTTTTGATTTTTTCTGAATTTTTATGCCCATTTGATCTTGGTCAAATCCTAGGCTTAACCAATATTTAAACAAGTTTAAAACATGAAAATGAAAAGGTAAGCCTGTATCTTCTTAGTCACTCCAAAATGAAGCTTTTGGGAAGGATTTTGAAATTTCCATGTTTGAAATCCAAAACGACTTCGATCTCTTCGTGCTTGACTTCATAAGACAAAGTTTAGGGCTAGGGGTAGAAACATGATTTTTCTGGTTTGAATATGTCTAGACCTTGTTTACCAACTTGATCGAGTGCTTACTATATGACAT